>LFJQ01000031.1:0-1217059 GCA_001182835.1 Oropetium thomaeum | reverse complement strand
GCCGCGGCGTAGTAGGTGGTGCCGTTGGGGTTGGGGGTGTGGTTGGCCGGGTAGCCCATGGCGGGGGCCGGAGGCGGCCGCGGGGATTTCGAGTCAGGGCGGTCCGGCGGTTGCGAGGAGGACGAGGAGGGCTGCATGCTAGACGCAGCGGCGGCGGTGGGTCGGCGGCGGTGGGGGAGCGGCGCTGGTGAGTGAGATCAAGGTGGTGGCACTGCGCGGAGATTGCTTTTGCTTAATCGTTTGGTGAGGGAGGTGGGATGGATGGATGGTGATGGTGAAAGTGAGCTGGGATCTAAACAGAGTCCGTGCCACGTTGAACTGCGCGTTCGATTGCGCGTCGGTTCCAACAGACAGCGCCTACGCAAAGATTCGGGGTACGGGGATAAGAAAGCAAAGATTTTCTTTTCTTAACTTTTCATTTCTTGTAAGCAACTGTAGCAAGAGACCCCTTACAACTGGTTTTGGGAACCCAAAAAATTATGCGGTATTTTGATTTCCTTTCGTCTAATAACAGTTACCTTAAAATGGATCTACAAGTACTTCGAATTGAGTCACATCAGTATTTAGGACTACTACAACAAAAAATATATTGATTGTTCTAGGTGTTTTCTTTTTTGATATGAGTGCAGTATAAATGTAGACATACATATATGAATGAGTATTCATACCTATAGATACATGCACGTATATTCATACTGCTACAAGGGTCAACTAATAACTGAGCTGATTGTTATTGAGATTCCACGTGTCGCCACAAGCGCCTTGCTATCGACGAAACATCTTTACCACTGGATAAATAATTAACCGTAAATACAAACACCGTGTCAAATCTAAGATATCACAAGAAGCCTAACCATATGAGCTAAGCTCAGCTTGCAGGTGAAGGAGGATTGACGTTCCTAACCTTTTAAATATTCGTAGGTGCAATGCCGATATATTTTGTTTTCATATTAAACAGAAATAAATTTTTTGTAGTAAAACAGAAATACTTTAATATGAGACGTGTTTTAGCTCATCGTGCTCTTAACTTTACAGATACCAGTAATAGTGGTGGCTCTACAGCGATCGCGTCTTCTTGGAGCACTCACTTTGCCTTATACGTCACTAGTTATCGTCAGACAAAAGGAACCAAACGATAAAAATGCGCGTTTGCTGCTTTATTCTTCTAAGTAGGAACACAATTCACAAGAAAAGAAGTAAAGTACTTTCTCCTTTCCATCACCACAAACATCAGGCTCGCCATAAGAATAATTTTCTGGCAACTGATAGGTCTTTATCAGTTTAGTCTATTCTACTGCACCAGCAAGAAAAATGCAGAAAATTAGAGCTGCTGCTGATTCTGAATACCACAATGCAGTTTGTGAACCACCACCGGCCAGAAAGGAATATATGGTTATATAGGACTGATGATCTCACGAACATCCTTTTGGCAATTAGCTTGCCGTGTCAGCCACCCAACTGGTGACAAGAAAATTACGTGTATACATGTTTTGTGGTAAAAGAAAAATCAGGTAGCGTTCAGATGGGGAACGTTTATTATGTCAACAGGGTAGAGGGCAATAACTGTTAGTAGTTGCTTCGACGCCAATCTTGGCATTGCTTCTGGTCGCGTAGGACGTTTCCTTTAGTTGTGCACTTTGCTGCAAAACTAATACTGCCTTCTCACTGTACAGGTGCCGTGTCCCTCTTGCTCAACGCTTTTGCTCTGCCCATTGCTGTCCTTCGAAGAACTGACCCAGAAGCTGGTCCACAGCCTCTGGGCTGTACCGGACGTACTTCTGCGGGTTCTTGTTGTTCTCAACGAGAGTACTGCAAGTCATAAGGTTCATATAGTCATGAATTACCATCACTGAGATATAATATACTATGCATCCAATTAATTGAACAGAATTTCAACGTTTAAATGAAGCAGTAGGAACAATGTTACTATTAAGCAGAGTATTGAAGAATTGATTAGATGACTTACCCAAAGCGTTTAATAAAAGATCGGTATGCTGGTAACAGGACCTCGGCTACAGCAAGCCTCAAGGATTCTCTCAGTTCTTGGTCAGGTACAATCCATTGTGACTGCTTCGCATGAAGCTCTTCGAATTGCATATTGAAAGATTTGAACCTGCCAAGGAAAAAAAGGGCAATAAGTGTTTGAGACTCCTGAGTTCCTTTCCTGAAGAAAACAGTTAAAAACAAAATTAGTATCAACCGTTCTTTGATTGTAGCTCTTGAAACTCCACTGCTGCTAAGGTCACCAGTGCTGCCAGCACCTTGAACTGAAAGTGTCTGAAGAATCTAAAAATGTAGAAACAGAGTAGCCACAGTCAAGAGTTATTCGATATGTACAATCATGTAAATACGACATTAGGGAGATGAAATCAAACAGAAACAAAATACAAATATAATATGCTCAAGCATTGAAGCTTTAGTCGCTCGATCCACTAACCTTTGCCCAAGCAACACGTTTATACTGGTTTGCATTTTGCTGCACTATCCTACGATGTCTCTGAATCCAGTCATCACCAAGTATATCCTTTGCTTCTGATCTGAGGCAACATGGTAGATCCTTAAGAACCAGTTGCCAGAACAATAGGATGCCGAACCAATAAACAAATTGAACGTACCTACGAACTGATCTAACCATATAGTGGATGTTGTTCATAAGAAACAAGTAAGTCAATGCTGGATCCTTGTATTGTTTAGATTTTCCATCCAAATTATTCTGCAAAGCTTGCATTATCCTTGTGGTAACAACGGCAAGTTGAGATTCTGCATCACTACCAGTGTCAAATTCCTGAAATAGTAGCCTCAATGTCGACTGATAACTGTTCAAATGATAATAAACTTGTCAGGTCTGGCAATCCAGAAATCTTAGCAGGAAGGCTGCGTATTCAGCATTAACTGATGAGCAAATGAACGAACCAATATAGTAGCCTAGAATAAGAAGTACATAAACCAAAAACCTTCCAGAATCCAAAAGGTGAAATGGTAACATACAACCCAAGTTTGTTTGACAAAAGCAAGGTCCAATGATGGTGTCTATAGCTTTGTACAGGCATTATGGCTTAAGCCAAAAGGTGAAATGGACACATGATTTTGTATAATCATTCATAAACTTAGTCATATTATACATTTTAAGCATGCCGTAATTATGACAACGAAATCCTTTCCACTTACTCTAGAAACTATGGGTTTAATTAAGATTTTTTTTACCGAATTTAATTTAGATTTCTCTTAAATCATAATGACTTTCAAAATTATTGACAAAAGGATATAAGCATATCTTTATATTTACCAATTGTTTGATCAACAACAACAAAACCTTTTAGTCCCAAGCAAGTTGGAGTAAACTATAGATGAAACCCACAAGACCCAGCACAGGAAGACAAACAAAAGTAAAGGAATACAGGCATTGTTGAAAAAGAGGAATACTTACTCAAATAGGAATTTAACATAATTTATGACATAGCTAGTCAATGGGTGAACAGTTCCATCATGAACTATAGTTTTTGAAGCATCTTTTTCAACAGCCTCCTCAAAATCTGTAAATGTCTCTTGTGCAGTCTGTGCCAAGCGCTTTGTTAAGCCTAGCGCAGCTTCTCGCATTTCAGAGCAAGGTTTGCCTTCAAATATGACCTCGATCTGATAAAAAAGAAGGTTCAAAAGCTGCATTACTAGTTGCACAACTTATAGGTAATCATCATCCATATTATAGGTAAAAATCATAACAGAAAGTTGCACACTTAATCTGGAAGCCGGAAAAAAAGTTGAACATTTGGAAGACAACCTCAAAATTGATGTATTAAGCCCATGATACCTCTGACTGAAGTTCACGCATGACTTCATACATGTCTAGCAACACAAAAAGCTTTTCAGGAGACCTTTTGCTCTTAGCGACAGCATCTCCAAAGCTGAGAAGAGTTATAACACTATTTGCTGTTAGTTCAGCAAAGCAATGGCCCTTGTTAAAGTTGACGCCATCAAAAATCTGATCGCAGATTTGTCTTTCTCCTGCTAGCAGTAGTTTGACCTGTTTGAGCATGATACTGTTAGTTTGATACTGAAATGAACATATACAAAATGGGCGTGCCATCAGAAAGATACTCACCGCAATTCGCATAAAATGTATCCAGTTTCCAATTTTAGCCTCCAAAGCTTCCCACTGCATTTTTTGTACATCATCTTTACTAAGTCTTTCCACTCCTAGCTTCCGAAGGCTCAATTCTAGCGCTGAAGCGCGAGAGTCTCTGAAAGAAAGAGGGGAAATATCTTGAATTATATATTTAAAAAATTGTGTTCCAGAGCGGTAAAGAAGGAGCAGAGCCTGTAACATACTAAAAACCATATTTCACATTCCAAACCTACCTGTAGATTTTATAGCAAGACTGCTGATTTCCAGCCTGAACCAATTGCTGTGCGATATCATTCATGAGAGGCAATACTCTTGGTGGAATTAGAGTAGGGGTCCTGTACATAGCAGTCTCTAAGCCTTTGGATGGATGGTCAGAGCGGCTAGCACCATCATTATCATTGTCACCTTTTGTTGGGCGCTGGGACTTGGGGAGACAATCAAACAGGCGGTCAGGCTCAATAGGTTT
Source organism: Oropetium thomaeum (assembly GCA_001182835.1). Classification (NCBI taxonomy): domain Eukaryota; kingdom Viridiplantae; phylum Streptophyta; class Magnoliopsida; order Poales; family Poaceae; genus Oropetium; species Oropetium thomaeum. The sequence goes on along the minus strand of LFJQ01000031.1, from coordinate 1,212,470 downwards.
GCTGTTGGAGAAAAGGTAAAGCAACACAAATGGAAATATCAATTAGAACAACAAAATTTCCACTTTTTGTAGGTCAATATGAAGGCAAAGATGTGATGGAAAATATAACAACAGTTCAGGAGTGGGCGTGTAACAAGAACTGATAATCTTACCTGTAATTACTCATCAGCTGCCTAAATTCCTCTTCAATCTTCAGAGTCGACTTAGCCAAAAGATTGTTGATATGACTCAGAACTCCGTCACTGCTTTTGAAGTTCTTATTTGAGGAGAAGAATCGAACGATGCCTTTTAGCACATCTACTGCTTCTAGGTAGCTCTCCAGATCCTCGTGGGGACCCCTCAGTATCGTTGCCTCAGCCTATAAAGCCCAACAAAAATGAGGTTTGAGATTGAAGCTTGACCAACAAAAGGCCAATCAGCAGAAATTTGTGGAACGTTCATTCAGTTATCAATTCAGAATTGCAAAATGATTGGAATATATTATTCTCTTCAGTGGAAACGCAACAATCATCTAATGGTAGCTCGTAAGAATGCTGATTAAATCACCAACTGAATCGTCTAAAGAACAGAGTCTTTAATGGTAGCTAGCAATATCCTTGGCCCTAGAAGACACCAAGCAGTGTTTCAACGACGCAAGCATTGAACTTGATTAACCCGTGTGCACCAAAACCTTGGAATAAATCGCACCAGACATTTGACAATTTCACAACAAATCGGCATAGGCGTCTGGCGTTTTGTCACATTTCAAAACCATTATTAAATCGAAACAATGCCACGATGATCGTATCAACTCCACCCCTAATTTCAGGTAACAAATGGCTACCAGCATTTTTTTTTTTTTTACAGAGGATCAGGGAACGCACCCGACGGGCAAGGTCAAACTGGGAGAGGATGCTGTCGGCGGCCTTGATCGTGCGGTCGATGTTTTCGTGCGCCGTCCGGATCGCGTGCGTCCTCACCTGCAAAAAATTAACCAACCAAACAGAGATGATGCCCCACCCGCGTTTCGAATTTCTCACAAACGGAAAGGCAGGCGGATGCTCGACCTGGGTGGGGCGCATGGCGGCCTCGAGCGCAGAGAGGCGGTGGTCGAAGGAGCCGAGGATGGCGACCATGCCATCCGTGTTCGCCTGGCTCCTCCGCAGCGAGTCCCGCAGCGTCGCCGCCCGCCGCGACAGCGCGTCCATCGTCTGCGGGAGCGCCGACACCGCCATTTTTCCTGATCCTAACTAATCCTCACAGACGACAGATCGAGCGCGAGGATCCCTCTCTTCGCGCGAGGAAGGGCCCCCGGGGGAGATCCGACGCGGGCAGGGGAATGCGCCCGGCGGGGAGGAGAGCAAAGCGGGTGGGCTGACGCGGCCTTTTTAAACCTTCTGGAAAGGTGGGGTCCGCGAATGGAAAGGAGTAATTCGGCGGTGGTCGGCGGCGACGACGCGTGGTGAGCAGGTGGTGGTCGCCGTGGAGGAATGGAAGGGGAGGAAGGAAAGAGCCGAAGGAAAGAATTGTTCATTCGTTCGTTCGAACGCGGAAGATTCGTGTGGGCGTGATGACCGTTGACCTAACCGACGGCTCGGATCGCAACGTGAATCGTCGCGGCCCGGTTGGGAGTTGGGCCGTGCGGCCGTGCAGTGCAGCATAGTCTGGCGCCTGGCTCTCGGTGCATGGACCGGGTGCTCGGAGGCAAAGGTGGTGGTGCGGTGTTCCGAAGAGCGTGTGGACCAGGTCCACCGCGCGTTCTACCGTCCTTTTCGATATTTTTGGCGTACGTTTTGCAAATTGCACACTCACCGTAGCCTGGACTAGAAATGGAAAACTATATTTTTTAAAAAAAATAAAAGAAATAAGAGCAGCCCTCGCTCCGTCGCTCGTTCGCAAAATCGTGATCCGTCGCTTGCTTGAGAAAAGCACAGCCGACGACCTGAAAAGCTCGGGCTCTACAGTGTTCAGTTCACGACCGTGATGAACGAGCCCGCCCTGTCTCGATCTTACGAGCTCCAAAAGGTTACCTGCTGGCAGGTTTCGCTTGGTACCATCTCTAACTTTTGGACGAGCAGCCGCGAGCTCACGGTTGCACGCACGGGCGAAAACACGCCAACAAGGATTGAACAGATGGGACTAAAAGAAAAAGTGGAACGTCTGACGTGTCCATTCACCAGGTCCGAGCACTAGAGAAATTTGTTCGTTTTCCGACGGCGCTATTACTTAGTTCACGATTTTGAAAAGACACTTCACTATTACTCTTTTTATTTTTTTTCTTATCATTAAAATAAGACTTATAGTGTAAATTTATAGTAATTTTCTTTGTCATAATAACAACATGAAAAGAAAACAGAAGAGTATGTCAACGATTTATGATGATGGGGATATAGTTTAACTAATTTTTCATGTTTTAAATTTCAACATTTAGGTAGGATAAATAATAATAGGAGCACCTCTGACTTTTAGAGATAAACAAACAACACGCCGTGGGTTTGAGGAAGCCGTCAAGGGCGGCTAATATCCGTGAAGTTGCTGCGAGGCGTGCCTTACAATCAACCTTTCGGCCGGTGAGCAAAAGGTTTTCTCAATTAATTAGCAGGAGCAGCCAAGAAATTATCCGTCCACCTGATGTGGCCTTGACGACTCTATGTTGTTATTTGTTGGAGGTTAATTAGCGGCTCGACGGGGGCTGAACTCAAAAACACAAATCCAATAGCGAAAAGCAGGGGTTGGACGAGGAACTACAACCACACGAATGGAAAGTTAGACTAGACTATTCTACCGGTGTGCGATTAGTTGCGCCTAATAATCTTAGCTCATCATCATATCATACCTATCCTGTAGTAGATGCATGTTGTTTTGTTTATATTTGAACTACACGCCATCCTCTGTCGCAGGCATACTGTATATATATAAAAACCTTTCCACGCCAACACTATATTTTTTAGACAAAGGAAAAAGTGTATAGTCCCTCATGAAATTACTGCTATTGGAAAAAGCAAGTCTAATATTAAACAATTTTTCTAAAACTACTTACTGTATCTAACAACAACAACTTTGAAGATAGATTCAAGTATTTAATCGAGTAAACTAAAAGTATTGGAACATCTCTGTTTGAGAATACATATCTGGCCGAATGTTAAACCACTTTACTTATATTATTACCGTTTTACTAACTCTCCACAAATATATTATTGACAGGCCACTTAGGGCAACAGCAATGGTTACTATCCACTTCGGCATTAAGGTGGGACCTAGCAAAAACTCGGTAGTAGTTATTTGAATCGTCACAATGTTTATTGTTATTGTGGGACTCATCGCTCCTCATCTCATCAATGCTGGGACGGTTGCTGTGTGACTAAAAGAACGCAGCAGTAAAAAAGAGAGAGGAAAAAAATAATTTTTTATCTCTTGCTTTCCGACGATAGCATTATAACCTGGCTTTTACTACTACCGACTCTCACGATACTTACTACCAACTTGTATGATTTTTTTACTCCTTACTATCGAATTTGTTTCTCCACTGCAGATGCCCTTAAAATCGACACGCCGTAGATATTCCACAGGTGTCACCTTAGCCACTTCTTTCTTCTGTATTTTGTAAGTGGCGCATCATCGCCATCTCTCTCTTCCAAGTTGCAAGCTTGCAGAGCTGTCTCGGCAAATTAAGCGTAGACAAACAAGCAGAGCTAGCAGCCACGAAACCCACTCCTTTTCCCACACCACTCACCCGGAACGAGAGGCCAGGAACGGCCGCCAAATATCTCTCTCTTCCGTTCCGCCGGCCCAGAAAAACCAGACCATCACCTGGTGACCTGGCCAGATAAAAATAATATCTCGAATTCATCCATCCCACCAGCAAAAATATCTCTGGAAGAGAAGACTCAAACCAAACACGCACACACGCCCAGCGCAGTGCGGTAGCAAGTCGTGAAGACTGATGAAAAGAGTGCGTACTGTTGCCTGGCCGGCCATTTTCCACCCCACGCACGCGCCCTTCTTCCTCTCCGTGCGTGTCTGCTGGTGCTGGTTTGGTTTGGTCCTTCGTTCTTCGTTCGTGATCTCCCCGCCCCGCCTCTGACGTGGCGCCCACCGCGCGGAAAAAAAATATTGCAGATATTTTTCCGACCCCTCCCTCTTCCTCGCAAGCTGCTGCTGGCCCGGCCCTGGCGCGTGCTTCTTCCTCTCGTCTTCCTCCTGTTCCTTCAATCGAATGTCTCCGGATGCCGACGCCGCCGCCACCGCCACGGCCGCCGCTGCTTCTGCCGGCGGCGGCGGTGGCGGAGATGGAGGAGGAGCTGGTGGGGATGCTTCGGGCGCGTCGCCGTCCCCCGCGGCCGCCGCGGCCGCGGCGCGGGCGGTGGTGCGATGGGACCAGATCCTCCCGCGCCGCTCCCTCCGCGTCCTCCTCGTCGAGCACGACGACTCCACCCGCCAGGTCGTCACCGCGCTCCTCCGCAAGTGCGGTTACCGCGGTGAGCTCCTCCCTCCCCTCACAGCCGTCTCCGTGCCTCTCATTCATGAAGGGAAGAAAACCGGGGTTTGATTTTTCGCTTCCTTTCTCTCGGAGGAGGCAGTGGCCGCGGTGGCGGACGGGATGAAGGCGTGGGAGGTCATGCGGGAGCGCGCCTACGCCTTCGACCTCGTGCTCACGGAGGTCGCCATGCCCACGCTCTCCGGCATCCAGCTGCTCACCAGGATCGTCGTCGCCGACGAGTGCAAGAACATCCCCGTCGTCAGTAAGCCTCTCGATCAACCAACCCCCCCCCCCCCCCACCCCCCCCCCCCCCCCCCCCCTCCTCCCAACAGACTGACTGCGTTGACGTGGCTCCTCGGTTATTAGCTGCTGTCGGATCGGATCGGATCGAACCGAATCAAGCTTCGGATACTTGGATTATTAGGTCTTGCGAACCATGCTACTGTGCTGTTGTTACTTTTTTTAGACAAAAAAAAAATAATAACTATGTGTTACCACTTTTAAGTAAGCAAGGCGCTTCATCTTCCTGTCAGGATTTTAGTGCTTACACCGTCGTTTCTGCGTGGATTGTTTTGTTATTGTGACATACTCATCCTTCCTTTTTTATGTGACGTTCCGACCAGCAGATTAGTACTGTGGATAGTATAGTTTTGTTGTCTTAAACGTCATATAAAAAAGGATGGAGGAGTATTGTTGTGTACTGTGTAGGTTTTTCTAGATTAGTGAGATTAAGTGTATCTGGTCTTGTGATGTAACTGAACCAGTATTGTTAGATTCCATTTCTGATATTTCTTGAGTAACCGTTGTTTTCTTCTTTTCTTGTTTCCATAAAAAGAAAAATAAAACTGTCTGAGATTAAATTGACGTCTCGTTATAATTGGTGTAGGACATTAGACAGTGGTTGGAATATGAGATTCGAGGTAGTATTGTTTGCAGTGTTTATTGGTTGTTTACTATAGTTCTGTTTTGTAGAATCTGTCGCCAACTATATGATTGAAGGTGGAACTTCAGCTTCATATTAGGAATTATTAATCACATAGCAGGATCTGGAAATTGCCATTTCATGGTGTACTGCTTGATGAAACTTCACAAATCCAAGTCCTGAGCTTTTCCAAAAATTGAGATGCTTGCTGGATGTATGCCTAAATATTCAATTGCAATGTTCTAAAAACTCTTTACGAACTAAGGGACAATTGTATGCTATTTTAATGATGCTTGATGTATGCTGAATAATGTTTGCACCAAGAAAAAGACTCTTATTAAATGTGATCAACTCTTGTTCCAAATCACAAAAGGAAGACTATGCAAACATTTTTTGTTAGTTTGCTTACAGAAATGCAACCATGATTTTAATACCTCCCCTGACGTGACAAACATGGGCAGCTGATCCGCCTAGTAGAATGATGATACGCGTGCTTCATGGGCCACATTGATTTAGAACAATATTGAATTTCGTTTTTGGGTGTTTAATTTTGCACTGTCTGGCTATGGCAGTGATGTCGTCTCAAGATTCTATTGGCACGGTGCTCAAGTGCATGCAGAAGGGTGCAGTTGATTTCCTTGTGAAACCAGTAAGAAAGAATGAGCTGCGTAACTTATGGCAACATGTATGGAGGCGCCATGCAGTACGTCCAATTCTTTCCATTTAGCCTTCCTCAAATGCGTTGTTCAATTTTTTCTTGGCTAACTTGTTGGTAGCCTGTTTAAATTTTAATGATTTACCTTGGACTACACAGAAACAATGTGATAGATATGATCCTGAGGGATATGTGATCATTAAGGCCTTCTGCAATTATCATTTATAAAGTTCTATAAGGTATACTGAGGCTTGTGAGTTCAATGCAGATGAATAGCCAAACAAACGCATCAGAAAATAATGCAGCCAGCAATCATATTAGTGCCAATGCTGGTGAGGTGTCAAAGACGGGAGAAAACTGTGATGAGGAAAGTGATGCTCAAGTGAGTATTTGGTTTGGTTTGCACCTTGTAGACCTAGTACTGAACATGCTTTAGGTCAAAGAAAAGAATGCTGCTAAATTCAAAACCATTAGATTTGGAAACACTTGTCTATATGTATTTCTTTCCATGAAATTGAGTTTTGAGTGTAGCTAATAGTTGCTGATTACCGAAACCGTTTAGATTTCATCATTACTGAAACGCTTTACATTTCACCTGATGGTCTATGCAGTTCTGATGTATTCTTTATATTCATATCGAGTTTTCCGTTCATTTACACTTTGGGTCGTGTGTTGCCTTTCAGAGCTTTGGTAGCAAGAGGGAGCTTGAAATTCAGAGTGTTGAAAAAATACCTGAGAATCTTACTGATGAAATACAGGACGAGTCTCATGGTGGAGAAAACACAAAAGTGAACGTGCCAAAAGGTAGTGACGATAACAAATTTTGACATGGTTATTTGATTCTCCGATGGTTTATCAACGAGATAGTCATCGCTATGTCGTGCATACCTGATAAGGGGTTGCCATTTTGTCTCCTGTAGATGCTCCAAGTAGAAGTGCATGCAACACTAGTAAAGTGCAAACGATTTCAGCTGAGAGGAACGCACGTTCCAAATGCTTTAATGGTATTACTTCTGCAAAGGTTTCTGAGCAAATAATGGATAATGCCTTGAGGATTGCTGATGCAAGTTCACGTTGTGCAAGCAATCTTGGTAAAGATATGGTTATGACACAACCAACAACTGATAGAAAGTGCAAATCAGTAGTACTGGAAAATAAAGGTGTCATGCCAAACAACCTTGGAGAAAGCTCAAAGTGTGCTGAAACTGCTCATACTGAATCTTGCCCCTCCCAGTTCAAGGGTGTTAATGGTTATACACATCAAGAGCTCAGGGAAAAGGATATCTTTAATCATTCAAATTCCTCTGCCTTTTTGAGGTACTTTGTGTTGATGAGTTTTACTGTTTATTCCAAATTAGTTTCTTCATTGTTATGAGGTTATATGTTGTTATTGGATGGTTTTCTTTCAGTACCCATTTATATTGTTATGAGTTTACATGTTTCAGTATTGTAGGGCCCATAGGTTACAATTGTTCAAACATTGTGGCATTTTGCATGCTTTGACTAGTTTCATTTGATATGACACAGATATGGTAATAAACGAATTGAACCATCAGCTCAGCAACAGCTATTCCCTTCTCTCTGCATAAGTCTTCAGGATCCTGGTTCTGACGAGGACCCACTTGTCCAACCCTGTGAGGCACTGCCTTCCCATGGACATGATACAGACGAGAGTGCAATGCAAGCACGTATTCCTTTGGACAGTAGCACAGATGGTGCGGCCATCATGTGTTCGAGTAGTGCAAGAGAAGACACTGGTACGAGCAGTTCCTCCCATAGAAACAACAGTATGAGCCGTCCTTCATATGGGTTTATACCTCTTCCAATTCCTGTTGGTGCTACAATACCGTACCATTACAGTGCTATTCTGCAACCGTTGTACTATACACAAGCTCCTATTATGCATAGTGATTCAGCTGATATCAATAAGGCATCATTTCAGCACGCCTCTGGTCAACTAAATTACCATGAAAATATTGGTAAAACATCCCAGGTTCATGAGCAGGGACAGTTAGAACAAGATCAGCAGTTGCATCATTCAAGACAAATTGTCAGAGAATCAGGAGAGCCAGTTGACTTGGCAAGAGCTCATGTGGAGCATGTTAACCAGAGCACTAGCTGCAGTCAGGATATCCGTAAAGCAAGTGGATGCACTGGTAGCGCTGAAAATGATATCAATACAAACACGGTGGTTGCTCTAGAAAGTGGCAATGAGAGTGGTGTCCATAACTTTGGTTACAATGGATTGGATAGTGACCGGGCTTGCCGTGAAGCTGCTCTGATTAAATTTCGCTTGAAAAGAAAAGATAGATGTTTTGAAAAGAAGGTATTTTTATTATATCACTGTTGTAGTCTGTAACTTCTGATAGGGATTTCTTATGGAACTTATTATATACCTTTCATTTTTCGCTGTTACAGGTGAGGTATCATACAAGGAAGAAGCTTGCAGATCAAAGACCAAGAGTTAAGGGGCAGTTCGTAAGCCAAAAGCTGAAATCAGCTACAACAACAGACGTGGAAACTGACTAGTGACTCTGCTATTTCATAACTGTATTTTTGATTAATCCCTTCACAGGTGAGGGCAATTGAAGAGGCTGGCGACAGTTTTCCTTTGGTGGTTAGCCTTACTGTACAAGTGAACTATTTTGTTTGTTATTTGTCGGCATCATTGCCATATTTTGTAAAGGACACCATACTGACAAATATTCAGGAAAATGGAAATCATCAAAAATACCCAGATTTTCATGTCCTCGATGTTTGTATAGTGAGGAAGCGGTCTGTACACAGCTTATGTCTTGTCACCACCACAGCAGTAGGTTGTTAATTACTGCTACAGTCACATTGTGATAGTATTTACAACTCAAAACAGCTCAAACAGTCAGCCCTTACTCTCAATGGGATCATGCTATTTACTTATTGCTTAATCACCTCCAGGTAATTTTCTCATGAACTTACTCCTCTTGCTTGACGGTTAACGCTTGTTTGCTTCAGCATTTTTCTTTGCCTGTAACTAAGCTGCACTCTAGAATTTAGCAGGCACACGCACATGACCTTTCTTTCTCATCTGACACGAGTCACAAGTTGCTGTCTTCAAGTTTTCATCCAGAAGCATATATCCTTTGCCTCGCTTGTACTCTGGAAAGCATCATTGCAAATGGAAATATTTTAACTATGCTATGCAAATGCAATGCTCGCTCGTAAGTACTTTCCATCAGTACTTTCTACGCTTAATATTTAACAGCTCCATGTTCATCAAGAAATAATAGCTTCCGATTTCTCGTGATTAATCTGTGAGGACCCATCGATTCCTTGCTGCCAATTAAGGGGCATCTCCCTTTACAGCCAGCATTTTGCGTTGCGTTGCATGGGCGAATGGCACTCTCCCTATCAGCTCAGCTCATAGATTCTCTGTTGGGGCTTGCACCTCAAGTTTGGCACATTTTCTGCAGCGCTTTTTCCCGCTCCTGTTTATAAGCAGGGCGGTCCACAGGCTCGTAGGAATCTCACCTGCACACTCGAACACACACGCAAGCGCATGAGAGCTCTGTGTCCGGGCATCAGCGGCGATGATGGAGAGGAGAGGAGCAGCGGGGCCGCCGGGCGTGCTGGCGTTGTCGTTCATGGCGGCGCTGGTGCTGTGCTTACATGTTGTCACCGGTGATGGTGCGGGAGGGCCGGACACGAACGTGCTCTGCATCAGCAAGTGCGAGACGTGTCCGACGGTCTGCTCTTCCTCGCCGCCGTCGATCATCCCTCTGACCGCGCCGCCGCCACCGTCGTTGTTGCAGCCGGTGTCGTCGTCGTCCGCGCCACCGCCGCCGTACCTCGAGCTGCTCCTGCCGCCGCCGCCGATGGAAGACTTCGACCTGCTGCCCCCGCCAACGCCGCCGGCGCCGACGACGACGTCGAGCCCGCCGGAGTCCACGTGCCCGCCCCCGCCGTATTCTCTTTTCTCGGAGCCCCCTCCGTCACCGTCACCGCCGCCGGCAGCGAAGAGCAGCAGCCGCGGCGGCGGCGACAACGACGGCGGCAATGGCGGCGGGTCATCGTCGTCGCCACCCCCGTCCCCACCATCGGCGTCGCACTTCTCGTCGCCACCATCTCCTCCATCGTCGTCCAACCCGTACTACTACCTTTACCTCTCCGGCGGCGCCAAGACACGCGGCGGCGGCGCGGGGAGCGCTTGTACGGCTCTGCTCCTCGCGGTCGCGGGGCTCCTGCCAGTCGTCGCCCTTTTCAAGTAATCAAGTGACACTGCTCTGCTCTGCTAGAGATTTCAGGTCGTCAGCCCAGTACTAACAGAGAAAAATTACAGTTATAATAATTTCATCACTGTCGTTTTTGGCATCCGGTTTGATGATATCTATATATGGACCATTTTGTGGTGTATAAGATGTATGCAGATTGTAGCTGTAACTATTTGTGTACATTTCATCGGTTTCGGTTTTGTAATTCTGATGTTCGTATGTTAATTTAATATATGTAAAGTGAACTTTAATGATTTTTTGATGTGTTTTTTTGGGTGTCCTACAGCTAGTATCTAGTTTTGCGGTGTCATGTGGACAAAACCAACTTTTGTGAGTGTTGACAACAAAATTTTCCAAAATGTTGTCATGTTCATTCCATAGAGATCACCTAAATCTGGTTTTTTTACCTTGAATAAAAGCTAGTTCTGCTCGTGAACCATGAAACAGAATGCATATACACACTGTATCGGAAAAAAGAAAAAAAGGTACTCATCCGCCATATGCATCTAGGTTGGAAGGAAGGAATCTGCTATGCGATCCCTCGTGGTGGTCACATCACATGGCGCGTGGCATGACGCTGTTGGGCTTGCTCTTGAGCCCCATCATCCTCCTCGTCCTGGAGATGTACATGTCACGCGGCTTGACGGCCCCTGGCAGGCTTCCGATGAAGGACATGAAGGGTAGCTCGGAGAGCGCGTCGTTGCGTCCGAGCATGATGGTCATGGTGGACTTGGCGCCGGGCTTGTACCGGTGCAGCTTGTCGTCCCTGGCGTCGTTGCCCTTGACGAGCAGCTTGAGGTTCCGGGACACGACCATGGCCTGCCGCTGCGCGAGGTACCCGTGCTTCTCCTCATCGACGTCCGCGACGTCGCCGACAGCGAACACGTTCCGGCGCCCGCCGACGCGGAGATGCTCGTCCACCGCGAGCCGGCCCTCCTCGTTCACGTGCTCCTTCAGGAACGACTCGAGCAGCCACGTCGAGGGCACAGGCTGGCCCACGCACACGAAGTGGCAGTCGGCCTTGACGGTCTCGCCGGCGGACGTGGTGAACTCCTTCGCGTCCGGCGGGAACGCGGCGAGGTCGACGGTCTGGTCGAACAGCACCGTGACGTCCTTGGACCGGAGCCACTCCAGCGCCTTGGCCGCCGCGCGCGGGCCCATCAGCGTCAGCAGCTGGTCGCCGGAGTGCACGATCGTCACGTTCCGCCGCCGTTCCGGGTACTGGTAGCTCGTCACGATGTCGGCGGCCAGCTCCACGGCGACCGGTCCGCCGCCGATGATCATCACGCTGTCGGCCCGGTCGATCTGCCGCCGGCCCTCGCTGAACATGTCCAGCCGCTCCGACCGCTTCACCGGCGGCTGCGGCTGGTCGCCGCCGCCGTACGACGTCGTGTGCCCTGTGGCGATGACGAGGAAGTCGTAGGCCACGGCGCGGCCGATGGAGGTCAGCACCACCGAGTCGTCGATGCCCACCGCCGAGGCCTGGACCACCTTGGCGTGCGTGAGGTACTCCTCGTGCGGGATCACCGTGCGCTCCACGGCCAACGGGTCAATCTTGGCTCGAATGTTCACCCACGGGATCTCGAAGTACTCCTTCCTGTGCGTCGATCAATCGATAACGGCGGTTGCCCGTCACCAGCCAGATAAGGAGAAGAGGAAGAGGAGGAGGAAAATTGTGTCCAACAATAATGGCGTACGGGTCGATGAGGATGACGTCGGCGTGGTTCTGGAGAGTCTTGGCGAGGAGAGCGCCCGCCATGCCGCCGCCGATGATGACGACGCGGTCACCGTTGGAACGCAGCATCGTGTGCTCCGTCTCGGCCATGGCGTCCTAGCTGGTTGTACCTTGCAGCACCACCTGTGCGTGCGCGCATGTGACGAAATCAAGAGCTTTGTGTGGGAGCTTGCTCGGCTTCTCTCCCAAGCCGCTTTGTTTCTGGTGATGCTGGACGTTCGGTCAGCAGAAAGGACCCACCTGTTAACCAGGAAAGTCATTACTAAAATGGGGTTCCTAAAAATAAAAACTCGGCCCCAGGGAGGTAGACCACCCCCGAGGTGTTTCATTAAGAGGGGGTTCCTAAAAATAGGAGTACTAATATTTCCTGCTGGTCGCATTTCAGAAAGAACAAACATCAACTTGAAAAAGAGAGATGAATTATTACAACTGGCTAATAAGCTATATATTGTCAAGCTAGCAAACCATGGATGTAGCAAATCATGGATGCACGGTCGTCTTCCACGGCACAGGGCAAGCGCAGAGGCGGTAGAAGTCGTCGTCCTCACTCCGTTCCGCGACGGCGGGGGCGCGGTCGACCAGGAGGCCAGCTCGGGGACGTGCTCGACCTTGCCGGTGAAGGGGAGGGCCCAGTCGCCGGCCTTGGTCCACGTGCGGCGCGCCGCGTGGAAGCAGTAGGTCCCGATGCCTTTCGTGGACACGTAGACGACGCCGCCGTCGACCAGCCCGTAGGAGCCGATACACTCGGTCCTGTAGCCGGCGGCGCTGACGTACGGCGGCAGCGGGAGGTCCTCACAGTGCCAGCGGTTGGGGTGTCGTAGTGCTGGCGCTGGTCCTTCCTGCGGTGGACCAGGACCTGGAACTGGAACCTCCTCTCCTCCGGGGAAGAAGGGCACCTCTCCATGATGAAGACCTGGTCGTCCTCTACTTCTTCTTTGGGGCCGTAGCCGTCTTCTCGTCTTCGTCGTCGGCGGTGGCGATGGTGCCGCGGCCGGCGATGGAGAGGCAGATGGGGAACCACCTGCTCTCGTGAATGCTGGGCAGGGTGACGACGCGGCGGTCGTCGTTGTCGTAGAGGAAGGCGCCGCGGGACTGGTAGTCCAGGAACACCGTCCTGCTCTCGGAGAGCGCCACGCAGTCCAGCCTCCGCTCGGAGATATCACTGGCGGCGGGTGGAAGAGCCGGCTGGAATCTCGCCCTCGCCTTCCCGACCCGGATGCGATCCATACTCTACACGTCCCAATGTACCCACGCCGACCTCTCCTTCCGAAGGAACAGATTGTTCTTGGGAAAATCGAGGTTGATGTGGTGCAGCGAGTACACGCCCCGTTTGGTCGTCACCATGTTCAGGAGCCGCCGCCGGTGGCTCATCCTCGAATCGCGCGATCGATGGGCAAGGGCCAAGGAGGAGACGGCGCCCAGCGGCGCAACCTGCTGGCTGCACAAAAGAAGTGGGCCTGAGTAGATCACGGTCCATGGGCCACAGTATTTTATTCCGGTCTGCTCCACGCCTCCGCCCGCGGCCTGTGGAAACTGGAAGGAAACAACTTCCCCCCTTCTCCGTCTGGCCGGAAGCAGCCAGAGCCCAGAGCCCAGAGCCAGCAAGCAATAATGCGGCGGCGCTACGCGGCGCTGCTCCGCCAGGCGGCTTCGCAGCCGTCCCTACCGCTGGTGGCCACCCTCCACGCCGCTTCGCTCCGCCGCGGCGTCCTCCTCGCGCCGTCCCTCATCCACGGCTACTCCGCGTGCGGGGACCTCGCGTCCGCCCGCGACGTGTTCGACGAATTGGCCCCGGAGGAGCGCACGCTCTCGGCGCGCACCGCGCTGGCGAGCGCGTTCTCGGCGCACGGGCGGTGCCGCGACGCGCTGGACCTCTTCGCGGGGCAGGAGGAGGACGATGCCGAGATGGACGGACAGGCGGTGACGGTGCTCCTGGCCGCGTGCGCGCGCGCCGGTATGGTGGGCAAGGGGAGGAGGGTGTTCGCGAAGGTCAGGCGGCCCGCGCTGCAGCACTACACGTGCATGGTGGAGATGCTGGGGCGGGCCGGGGAGGTGGAGGAGGCGGAGAGGTTGCTCGCCGGGATGGAGGTGCGCCCCGACAGGGTCATCTGCGCGGCATTGCTCTCTGCGTGCCGAGTTCATAGGCGCGTCGACGTCGCCGAGAGGGTGGCTATGCTCATGCGCCAGTACGGCATTGCATGAGATCGGTGGCCTGATTACTGTTTCTGCTCACCCCAAGACCACGACATCTTCATGGTTCTTTCTGTGTGGATCTCTCCCCATGACTTAAAAGGACAATCGTAGTGCTTCATTCACTAATTCAGTTGAAGAACTTCCAGTGCGAAGCTAGCTTCGACTGTTGGCAAGGATAGAAGGTCTTTCCTGTCCTACTTACTGGAATACATGAGAGCCTTCTATCAGGTTCAGATGCCAAGAATTTCAAGTAATGAGTTATTGGAGCTGTGCCCGTTCTTTCGTCACATTCCATGAGTCTTTTCTACTATAATTTGATGAATCCAGTTTTGGGCAACGGAGAGCCGCAGTGGACAGTGGTATTGCGAAGTTGTGAAACATAAATAACTGACAGAAGAGTTAGAGTTTAAGCCAATGTAACCAGGATACGGTGGGATAGCCTGAAACTAACAAATCCTCTGTACCAGCTGCTCACAACTATGGGTGAAGTATGTTGGGAATTCAGTCTAGAACATATTGGAATGGAAAGGTCTCTTGTTCTTGAAGGCCTACTACCAGAGTGCCAGTACTTGCTAGTGTATGCTGGATATATATGGCTGGAGTAAGAATCTTACCATCGATTTTTATAGACCCCATGTACTTCTTGAGTTGACTTGAAGACTGGCATCTGAGTGTTGGTCTCTGGATGATTTACATCGCTTTAGGTGTGGCTTTTATAAAATTCAGTGTTCTGCCTAGAAATTTCAGACATTCTATGTTAGAGATGGCCCAACAGAAGCCGGTTCAGTTGCAGGCTTGCAACCCTGGAGTAAATTAGAAGGGGAGGATGATTGATATCACTCATTTGCTTGGAGTGAAAATGTTACTAGCTGTTCAAATATTCTGTTACAACTACAAGACACATGTTGAGTTTGACATGAATCCTGCTATCTGGCTGTAACTCTTGAGATAATTCTGGGCATGGCTGCAAGAGAACACTACTACAAAAACGGGCTTAGGAATTTTCAGAGATTCTGAAAAAGTTGCTCACAAGCAGGCAGGGAGGGGAAAGAACCGGATAGACACCGAAGCATCAGGAATAATCTGTCGCCGAAAGCAACTCATGAAGCTTGAATTTTCGACGCATGGTTAAACTGATTTTCATGCGGCTAGCAGAGTAACTCTTCCCTGTGCCAGGGACTCTCCTCCTCCACTCCACTGGCCGGATCGGCGACAGATGTAGGCCGTGGATTGAGGCATGGGCAGTGGGCACCCAGAGTTAGAGGTTGGCAGCGAGCCAGCAACTCAACTCAGGACGAACTCGACGTCAATGGCGGCATCTGGGGTATGGTAGTAGGACTGATCGCCGCCTTGCATCTGTACAGGCCGCAGGTGCAGGTTCGACGAATGTGCCGGATTCAGATCCACGTGCCCTTCGCCGGACGGCCGTCTTCCCGGACCAGAACAGCACGGCCGTTGCTTTCGGACATGGTGGTGAAGCACCTGCACGAAATCGAGAGCTGCCGTGCAGGAGCAGGACTCGGATCACTGTTGCTTTCACTCTTGGTTCTGTGTTCTAATCTGCATATGCACGTCAGGGAGGAACTGTGCGGTCGTGTCATTTTCATGCCGGTGCTCCAAGATCCACCCAGTGTTTTTTTTCTTGCTGGACCTGTATTTCCTTGGCGGGAAAGGCGTGCAAAATGCATCCAGCTTCTTGGTGCACAAGTCTGAGAGAACGTCAAGATTGAACTGCTGGGCAGGGCAGTGATCGTGAGTAATTAAACATGCTTTTTCTTATTGTTTTCGGCGATCTTTTGCTGCACCGCATGAGTTCTCTATCAAACAAAAGTAGGGAATCTTTGCATAATAATGAAAATTTATTGTGCAATATTCAGTTTTGTATTCGTGAATTCACATGAAACTCATGTCGGATTTCTCGTGGGTCCAAAATGCAAATAAGCAAGCATCAGTTTCCATCCATTCATCGTGGCCGCTGATGTCCGGCGCCACCTCACCACCCACCAGTCCATCAGACCACCACACAACGGTGCGCCGAGCTCCTTGGCAGTGGGTCTGGTCTGGTCCACCTCACCACCTCAGCCGTCATTAGGGGCCCGCGAAATCTCCTCCACCGCTACTGCTTCTTCCTCCTCCCCTCAGCCGCCCAACGGCCCGCTGCCCCATCCGTTCCTCTCGCCTCCGCCACCACCGAGTCCACGGCCACTTCCCGTTCCCGCGGCGCGAAACCCTAACCCAACCAACCCGCCGCCCCGGCGAGCCATGTCCAGCTTCGGCGTCGACACGCGCCCGGCCGCGGCGGCGACGGGCAGCGGCAACAGCGGTCGGGCGGCGTCCGGGGAGGGCGCGCTGTCCTTCCTCTCCCGCGGCATTCGTGAGGACCTGCGCCTCATCCGGGCGCGGGCCGGGGAGCTGGAGACGTTCCTCAGCGCGCCGGTGCCGGAACCCGAGCTCTTCGCGCGCCTCCGCCGGGCGTACACCTCCTCCACTACGGCCTCCTCGGGGCGGACGCGCCTGGACCTGTCCGCCATCGGCAAGGCGTTCGAGGTCGAGGGGTGGAAGGGCGCGAGGGCGGCCAGGTGGGGGTGGGAGGAGGAGGCCGAGGAGTGGGAGCCCGTGCGGAAGGTCAAGGCCAGGCTCAAGGAGCTCGAGCGGTCCACCAAGGGCCAGTCTGCCAGCGACATGCTACAGAAGGTCAAGCTCAGCTTGGTAAGCTCTCGAAACTGCCGTTGCTAGGACTTTTAGTGTAGTGAGTGGAACCACGAATTGATGGTGTGCAGTGGATAATTTGGTTCAATTCGTCGTATTCTGGACGTTGTTGAATCGAAAATTTTGGGCAAATTTTCCAGTTCAGTTGGATCCGAACTGAAGATTTCTCCTTGCAGGGAAAAAGCCTGTTACGTGATTCGAATCATGCTTTTAGTGTCGTTATGAATACGAAATGTAGTTCATAATTTTCTCTAAAAGATTGGAAACAGAGGTGTAAAATATCAGTAAGATGGACGGCCAGCTTGTTCCCTAGCTATGCAGCTGATCAAATTTGGAGTCTTAGGAGGTTCGAGGACCAGAATGGTCAAGTCACATGTTTGGAAATAACATTGGCCAGTAGAGTCACGACTGTTACTGCTAAATATTTTAATACTGCAGCCTCGTGCCATGCTGACTAATCGAACCTTTGTGGAATTTTAATTGCTTCTTATGTACTACTACCTCCTCCATTTTTTAAATATTATTACTGACAATATTTTAAAAAACAGAGGTACTAATATTCTATGTAGCTATGGTCTTAAGAAATTGGAGACTGAAAGATCACAAAGGCACTCTGTTGTCTGTTCATAGAATCTTAGATTTTCTTCAGTTTAAAAATTTGTATACAATGGTGGTGAAGCATTAAAATTGGCCAAGAAAAACCAGCAGTATGGACTTAGGTCATAGTCATCTTCTGGGATGTGCATGTTGCAATGTGTCTAGTAAATGTAAATCTTTTACTGATTGAACACATTTAGTAGCGGACTGAACTATTGCCCTTACATATCGTGTTGCAGAAATCGATGAGTTTTGCACCTGAAGTATCTGAGGTTAGTCGTGAACTCCTCTCGATTCACATATATTGTCAGTGGCAGTACCTTTTGGACATGCAAGTGTTTGTTTATTTTGTCTAGAGACGTGCTCCTTTCAGTATGAATTCCTGTGTGATAGTGAGCATCCTTGTATAGGTACAGTAAGTTTATGAAATCGGCAGAATGCTACCTGTTTCACTATGAAGAACTACTGGATAATATTTTTCCAAAAACATTGGTGTATATAATTTTTCTTTACACATAGCATGAAAACAAAACTTAGTATTTATACAGCATTTCTTATAGTTGTCTGCATTTGCACTTTTAAAATCATTGTTGCTCTTTTTTTACAGGATGTTCCACCACTAGATTTAGGAGAACTTTTTGCTTATTTTCTAAAGCAATCTGGACCTTTGTTTGACCAACTTGGTATAAAAAGAGGTAGGATGCTTGATTTAATTTCAATTTTTTAGTTGGAATGTTTAGTTTGCTTTGAGCTGAACTTATCTTGCTCATATGGTGTAGATGTGTGCGACAAGTTGGTTGAATCTCTATGCAGCAAACGGAAGGACCACCATGCATATAATTTTCTGTCAACAAGTGAACCATCTTCAATCAGAGGTGACAATGTTGGGGATGAACTCGACCTAAGAATAGCAAGTGTACTACAAAGTACAGGACACAATTATGAAGGTGGATTTTGGAATGATGGGCCAAAGTGTGACATAACTGACAAGAGACATGTTGCCATAGTCACTACTGCCAGCCTTCCCTGGATGACTGGAACGGCTGTGAATCCTCTGTTTCGTGCAGCATACTTGTCTAAATCTTCTAAGCAAAATGTGACCTTGGTAGTGCCCTGGCTTTGCAAGTCAGATCAAGAACTTGTCTATCCCAACAGCATGACTTTTAATTCCCCAGAGGAGCAAGAAACGTATATGAGGAATTGGCTGGAGGAAAGAGTTGGTTTCAAGACAGACTTTAAAATATCATTTTATCCTGGAAAGGTATAAGTTCCTCTTCTTCAGCACAATATTTCAACAGTATGTGCATAACTTGTCTGATCTCCATTTGTTTGAACTGCAGTTTCAAAAGGAGAGGAGAAGTATAATTCCTGCAGGGGACACTTCACAGTTTATACCATCAAAGGAAGCTGACATTGCAATATTAGAAGAGCCTGAGCACCTCAACTGGTACCATCATGGCAAACGGTGGACCGATAAATTCAATCATGTTGTTGGTGTCGTACATACAAATTATCTGGAGTACATCAAGAGGGAGAAGAATGGTGCTATTCAGGCCTTTTTCGTTAAGCATATTAACAACATGGTTGCCAGAGCTTATTGCAATAAGGTAGTTTATTGTCCCTTATCATTTGACCCTGATATTTAATAGTGTATTAGCATGTGCATCATATATGTATTTATTTATTCGGAACCAGACTGTTTTTGACATCAAGACGGGTACTTATGGTATGATTGATGTGCAGGTCTTGCGACTGTCAGGTGCTACTCAAGATCTTCCCAAGTCAATGATCTGCAACGTGCATGGCGTCAACCCCAAGTTCCTAGAAGTTGGAGAGAGAGTAGCGGCGCAGAGGGAGTCTGGACAGCAATCCTTCTCAAAAGGAGCATATTTTCTCGGGAAGATGGTCTGGGCCAAGGGTTACAGAGAACTGATAGATTTGTATGCGAAGCACAAGAGCGATTTGGCAGGCTTCAAGTTGGACATCTACGGAACCGGTGAAGATTCACTTGAAGTGCAGTCAGCGGCTAAGAAGCTGGATCTGAACCTTAACTTTCATAAAGGCCGGGACCACGCAGACGATTCCCTTCACGGGTAAACTACTTAACCACATTCCTGCATACTACACCTCTAACACGATGTATTTAATCTGAATACTTCTCTCTCTTGTTCTTTTTTACAGGTATAAGGTTTTCATAAACCCGAGCATCAGCGACGTCCTCTGCACCGCAACAGCTGAGGCTTTAGCGATGGGCAAGTTTGTGGTCTGCGCAGACCACCCATCAAACGACTTCTTCCGGTCGTTCCCAAACTGCCTGACATACAAAACGTCCGAGGACTTTGTCGCCAAAGTGAAGGAAGCCATGACCCGCGACCCGCAGCCCCTCACCCCCGAGCAACGGTATAACCTCTCGTGGGAGGCCGCGACCCAGCGGTTCATTGAGCACTCCGAGCTGGACAAGCTCCTGAACACCACCACCACCACCAGCAGCAGCAGCAGCAACGACGGCGCCAGCAGCAGCAGCACCACGGCGGACAACGGTGCCTTCGCAAGTACTACGAACACAACAAGGATGAGGAAAAGATCGGTGTCGCTGCCCAACATGTCGGACGTGGTGGACGGAGGCCTGGCCTTGGCCCACTACGTCCTGACGGGCAACGAGCTCCTCCGGCTGTCGACCGGAGCCATTCCCGGGACCCTGCACTACAACAAGCAGCACAGCTCGGACCTCCGCCTCCCGCCTCCTCAGGTACAGAACCCGATATACGGCTGGTAAACATAAGCCAAATTTTGTTGATTACTTACTAGTAGTACTGTAGTAGGTAGTGTACGTAGTACATAGGTATAGGCATTGCAGCTTGTAGTGTTTTTTTTTTTCCCTTTCCTTGTTTTGCCGAAGGCAACGCCTTGTCCATTACTACAGACCATGCTACTACTATACACTTTAATAGTGATCGAGACTATATGAAAAAAGAGAAGAGAGAGAGTAAGCCCTTTGTTTATGTTTTGCCGGAGGAAGCTTTTTAATTGGTCCCGTCTGTCATAGAGATCATTTTGATGCTAAGCAAAGCGTTTTTTTTCTCTTTTTTGAGATAATAAGCAAAGCGTTTTCAGAGCCGAGCTTGTAGTAGCATATAGTGTTTGCCTACTTGATAGTGATCGAGATTATAGTGTTTTGCCGGAAGAAACATTTGAATTGGTCCCCTGTGTATCACACAGATCAATTTGATTCTAAGCGAAGCGTAGTGTTTCAGCTGTGCTTGTAGCTTGGGCATGCCAAGTAACCCAATAACTACTCCAGCCGCTTGTTAACACTATGACGAATGGTGCGTTTGGCCATCGAAACGAAAGCCTAATTACAAACAGTTGATGAGGGCCATCATCATTTATTCCCTTTCCCTTGTGGTCGTCGGCGAAAACGAAAGCATCGCGTGCAAACACGTGCAGTGCATTGCATCATCCCCTGTGTCGAGATGGCGCTGTTTCTTTGTCCTCCGATCCCTGCCTCGTCGTCACTGGCCGCTAGCTTCGTCGTGTTTTTGGCTGGCCCTTGCCCTTCCATGGGCGGCGCTTGTTACCGTACTGCACTACGTAGTAGTAGTATTTGTGGCCATGGGTGACAAGGCTTGGCTGCTGTGTGGAGGAGCCGATTGGAATGTCCGTGCCTGATAGCAGTAGCTGATGATGAGTGGTGGTGGGTCAGTGCAGGGCAGCCAGCAGCTATTGCTGGGCATGTGTTGGTGGGCCTCGCTGCCCTGCCGCTGCGGGCATCTCGTTCTCTCCTCTCCTCCGTAAACACGAGGAGGCAGGCTCTGCGGCTCCGTGGGCCTCGCTTTTCTCGCCTGCCACCGCCCGGACGGGCCCCCATCAAGGCTCTTTTCATTAGCTTTGTGTTCGTATTCATACAGCAGTGATGATGATGATGATGCGAACGCCTCTGTCAGTGCCATCAGCCAGCCAGGACCATGCATGTTGCAGCAGCAGCTTGTGTTGTTTTAAGAAAAGAAAAAAAGAAAAAAGAGGACCGGTTGATCTGGGGATCTGTCTGGCTGGTTTGCGCAGATTTTGTTCATCAATAACGCAAAATCACTACTCTGCTTCTTTAGATCCAACACGGATGATTAAGAATGCAGCAACCATTATATTTCGTTTCCTCCGTCTTTTGTTGAGACGACGAGACCCTAGACTAGCTTTCGATTGTGCTACTACTACTAGCACCAACCACGAAGACCGGCCGGCGAGACCAGGTCATGACTCATGACCGAGCAGTCAGTCGATCAATCGAGCCCATATGATCATCAACTAGTAGTAAGTAGTACTAGTATTATAGAGCCACGGGCGAGCGAGCAGAAGGACTGACGACGACTGAGAGACCCTAGCTTAGCTAGCTGCAATAAGTGGCTCGACGGACCGGCCAAGATGGATGCTGTCGTGGATCGGAGGCGGATGTGACGGGACATCGTCGCTGCTCCTGCTGCTTACTAGTAGTAGTACACATCGTCTTCTCTTCTTTGCGTTTAGCAGCTGTGCGTTGGACCTGCTGGCTTTTTTACGGCGACCAGCCGGCAGCGGGTCGGTCAGGTCATTGCTTTGGATTGACGCCTCTCTGACTCT
This sequence comes from Oropetium thomaeum, assembly GCA_001182835.1. Lineage (NCBI taxonomy): Eukaryota > Viridiplantae > Streptophyta > Magnoliopsida > Poales > Poaceae > Oropetium > Oropetium thomaeum. The sequence goes on along the minus strand of LFJQ01000031.1, from coordinate 1,190,339 downwards.
GAGCGAGTGTTTGTTTTCGCTGTGTCTTACACTTACAGTACGTAAGATTTCATTCATTCATGCTGTCTCTGTAATTATTCTTGATTCTCTGTCCTACCGTGTACTCCGAGCTAGACGGGAATAGTAATATAAGCGTTGATACATGACTTTCTATTTGATATATTTGAACAGATTTTCTAAAATAAAACAAACAAAGTCAACTATGATTATATTTAGAAAACAGAGGAAGTACCTAATAGTACTTTGAGCCACATAAATAAACATCACGACAAGTGCACGGTTGTTTAATTACCCTGAAGAAACTCCTGACGAACACAATATACAATATCACAATGGCGTATCGGCCGGATCTCATTGTCATTCTCCCTCTGTTCGTCGCTGTTGTCCGGAGAACAGACCATGTGTCGTGTGACACGGAAAAGAAGAGACGGGATCTCCAAAGGCCAAAGCGAAACTCAGATCACCGGCCGGCCGGCCGCTCGGCGGCTGATCCGTCCTTTGCCGAGGAGCGAGGCCACCACCAGCATCGATCGCCATCAGATTTTTCGGTGTGGGGGTAGCACCGCAGCAGCAGCCATCGCCCATCGCCCATGGGTAGGGTTCGTCTTCGGGCTCTCTACATGCGTTAGTATTATTTTGCAAGCGGAAGCGGCCAAGGTCAAGATTCTCATGCAGATCGTGTCTGTTAGTGAGTGAGTGGGTGGGTTGGTGCGCTACTGCCATTTGGACACCGTACCGTACCCCGCCATATGTTGGGCACTTTCCACGTACGTCTTCCCTCTTGCCCAGGGCACCACCACCACGAGGGTAACCATTCATGTGCTCTTTCTGTAGTACACTCTTCATCGATCCATTGGCAATAAGAATGATATATATTTTGCTCAAGATCTGATCCATATATTGGCGACCCAATCCATTGGCGAGCACACCAATCTTTCAGACACGACGACGAGCTAGGTTAGATGAATCAGGACAGTGTTGTGTACTCCCTCCGGTGGTTTTATTTTATTGACGTTTCAGATAAATTTGATAAAATTAAGAATACAGTTAATTGATCTTTTTAGCCCTTAACCGCTGTTTATCCCCGTCCGCCATTGCACCCCGCATATATGGTCACAGGATCACAGCTGACGCGCGCTGCAGGCCGGACCACTGGCCGCGCGCGCGTCATCGTCGGGGCAAACAGGGAAACATGCAATTGCTTAATTTGTACTAGGACGTCAATAGTTAAACTTCTTTCCTAATTGAACTACCACTGTCAACAAAATAAAGCTCGAGGAGTACTTTTTTTCTTTTGAAAAATTTGCTACAGGACATCGCTCGTATGCGTATTTTGCTCCTGGATACCCTCCGGTTCGAAATTAGTCGTAGAACACTGTGATTCAATATTCTTTGCCACGGGATACTAAAATGCACGAGAAGTGTTTGTGTAAACATTTTTATCCCGATGCATAAGATATCATGATGACTTCAAATTTTGTAGAGGGTTGAGAACTACCTTTCTTATCTATGTGATTTTTTACGGAAAAAAATTTGATTGTTTGTATGACTTTTCAACTTGAAGAATATTTATTTTTTAATTAAATAATGCAAATAATTGAAATTTTTTAAATAAAAAATTGCATTTAGATAAAGAAAGTAGTTTACAAGAACCCTTTTCATGCATTTTAGTGTCTTGTGGTAAAAAAATATTGAATCATAATGTCCTACAGTTAATTTTAAAACGAAGGATATGCAGGAGCAAAATACACGTATGAGTGATGTACACTAGTAAATTTTTTTTGTTTTTTTAAGGAAAGAGGGGGTACTTTATAACGTTTCTTCCCTTTTACTGTAAACAACAGGGTGTGATGGAACTTCTAGAAGTAATAACGTCGTTTCCACACCAAACGACAGACAAGGCGTTGTGCAAGCCTACGCCAGCTGCACTCGTGCGGGGGCGGTGGCGGCGGTTCAGCGCAATCTTTTCCTTGGATTATTTGAGAGCTTTCACGGATCTGATTAGATCATCACCTCTCTCTATATAGAGTAAACAAATGCGCAATTCCACACGTTCATGAACAGATGTTTCTAGATCAGTTGTTATTTATCCTTTAACATCCTTTCATATTTCTGCTTTTCGACTTTCCAAGCTAAACGAGGCCATATTATTGCCGGTTTCATCATATTGATATATAAAAATAATTCAAAAGAGTCGGCAATTATGACAGAAACAGTTGATTAATTAAGAAAACGGAATTTGATTGATGGATCGGATGCCAAGATAACGTTTTCCGACCACTTTTTCAGATTTGTTGGACTGGTGGTGGTCAAGAACCCCAATCGTTGCTTAATTCTTATCAAATCAACCGCCTCAGACAAACCATGCTATTTGAAAGGGATACTTCCTTTAATTACCGTAGTTTATAAGGACACAGATCTTTGAACATAATGTTGTCACGTTTTTAGACAACTTTTTGTGATCTGAATGCACCGTTTCCTTTGCAAACGGTTGTGGTACGAAGACCAAGATCTTTCAACAGCAAGACCAAACCCTCTCTTAATTAAGCAATAGAGTGTTAACAAGATCTAACGACAAATATTCCATCAATAGTAAGAAATTACTAGACAAACATCTCACTTAAAAAAGGTAATTATTAAACAAGTAGACTGTCATTGCTACTCTCTCTGAACGAGAGTTTTGCTTAATTAGACTGATAATAATATTAAGGTACACCTTTGCGGGATAAAGGCTTTTAATCGCCAAAAGACAGCAGGCTCTGCCATCTGAACGGCTTAGCCCTTCCTTTACCTCTCAACTTTAGTCTTTAGGGGGTGGGGAAATACTATACCACTACGGTAGCTAGCTACATACCCTCAGTGAAAATTGAAGAGAGTTGTCGTATTTGGTTACAATTTTAAACTAGTACCCCACCACGGCCTCAAAAGCATAAACAACCACATAATTTGCAATCCAAGCCCACCTTTCCAAGGTCCAAATCGTCATCATTGTAAATGCTCTACAATACTCTGAGAGTATGTCATGAGTATATTCTTAAAGCAACAAAAAAACATTCAAGTTTTGTTTTTTTTATTAATTTTTTTTTTTGTTCTGTGTGTCCTGGTGCCACGGGACATTCCAATTGCTCCCTGTTTCTTTATGCTATCCATGTTGTGTTGATTGAAACAACTTTAGCAGTTGGACTAGTATAAAAGCTCGATCCATTTTGTAACATGTGGAAAAAAAAGAAAGTGGCATTAGCACCATAGATAAGTATGCACAAATAATTAAACAGGTGATTAAGGGCTGTTGATTTCAGTAGATATTCTTGTCTAATGCAGGATAAGAGCAACTAACGTGTGATGATGTAGATGCTTTCTGTTAATGTAAGACAAAAAGATGGCACAAAGTGATGCTAACTAATTCGTAACCAGCATGTGGCACAAGATGAGGAGGCGAGCAGGAACATGGGTACAAATGTTTGATATGGTTACTGCAAAGATGAATAGAACATTTTTATTAAAAAGGTGATACATCCTAGTCTGGATACACTTTAGGTTTTAATTTATTGATGTTTATTATGATAAATTTTATATGACCCATATAAACATTTACAATATAGTTTTTACTCCAAAAGGGGGCTGCTAATTTGTTGACGTTGGTTAGAACAAAAAAGTGCATCAACTACTAATTAGTGCGGTAGTCATGAATGGAATATGGTGGTGATTTTAATATTTTAATCGAACTAAAATAGATCAAAATTCATATTGAAAATTTGTAACGTGTTTGTAATAAGGTGGGAAGGTGAATTCACCGCGCGCGGGATCGTCTTGAAAGCATGAATCTATAGGGTTCAGCAATCAAAGCATGGATTTGGTAGCTAAAAAAGCAGCCAAAATAATTCCCATTTTGCCCTTTGTGGAGGGAATGATGGCTGTCTCGGGAGCCGCGAACGCAGAAAAAAAAAACAATTGTAAACAAAGCAACGAGGAGGAGGAAGAAAGCGAGTACACACACCACAGCGAGCAGCAACACCAGTACACCACCACCACCACCACCATCACAGTGAGAACACGAAGCTGAAGCGACGAGAGGCAGCTGAGACCAGACAGAGTGGAGAGCAGCCGCACCAGCAGCCGGCGACAAGGTTGAGTCCACGAGAGGGGCACGCGGCAACGCCGCTGCTCGCCGCCCGCCGCCGTGGCCGCAGCCGTTTGTGACGGGCGGCCGTCGTATTCTACCTACGAGGAGGCGATATTTTACCCTCTGAAGAGGCTGACGGCTGGTCCCGCCCTGTGATGGCTGCCCGTGCGCCGGCGGCGAGGGGAGTCGTAGGCGCTCCGGCAGCGGCGGCGAGGAGGGGCGGCGGTCTCCGCACGAAGCAGGCCGGGCGCGCCAGCTGCCGCGGTGCCTAGAGCAAGCGAGCCGACGCCGGTGGTCGCTCTCGTAGCCGGAGGCGGAGCTAGGGTTTTGGCAGGTTCTAGCTGGACGCCGGGAGGGAAAGGGTGAAGGGAGATGGCGGTGGGGGATGCGCTGCGGCGCCTGTGCGAGGAGATCGGGTGGTCCTACGCCGTCTTCTGGAAGGCCATCGGCGCCGCCGACCCAGTGTAAGCCGCCGGTTTCTCCGCTTGTTTCGTCTGTGCTAGAAGATTTTTTTCTCGGTGATTTAATTGAGCTCCTCATGCTCAATCTCATGAAAATCTAATGTTTTTATCTTTTCTTTCCGAAATGTTCGATCTTTCTGTGCGGTTTATCAGTTTTGATTTATAAGCTTTTGTGAAAAGGGTGTGTTCTACTGCGGTTGAGCTCCTTTCCCTGCTCAATTTTGTAAAATTGAAGCTTTTTGGTCTTTGTGGTTATTTTTCGTTTTGAAACATTATGCGAAATACTACGATCTTGGAAATCGATGTTTCCTCAATTTTCCCCCATGGAAATGCGCAGGCATTTGGTGTGGGAGGACGGCTACTGCGGCCACACGTCATGCTCTGATGGATCTGAGCCTTCTGAAGCTCTGCCCACTGAGGTTGGGTGCTCTGCTGCTGATGGCACCATGTGCTCGCTCGTTAAGAAAGTTATGGCGTCACAGGTTCATGTCGTCCGAGAAGGGTGAGAAAGTTACTGTAGGCTCAGACTCATACTACACTACTTTCATTTGTTCAGACATCAGACGCATCAATGTTTCTGGTTCCTCTAAGATTTTCTTGTTAGATTAGATACTTTTTTCTTTCAAAAACATTTCTGTTTCATGCATTGTGTTTTGTTTTTATCAGGACTGTGGGCCGTGCTGCTTTCACTGGCAATCATCAATGGATCGTTCATGGTACTGCCAATGGTCACGGGCTCTCATCCGAGGTACTTGCAGTACTGTAGTGAATTCTTCTGATTTCTGGAGTGATATAAATGCGAACCCAATTTCAGTTTTGTCTGGTTCCATTTTGCTGGCACCTCATTTAATGCCTTGTGGGGGCGGCCTTCTGCTTGAAGCTTTTGTCGCTTTGTGAGCTGCTATGATTTTGGTCTGCTCAGTTCGGCAAAATAGTGGTCACTGAATACACACGGTCCTGTTTTCAATTTTTATAAGAAAACAGAACTACTATAGAGTAATGCTCAATATGTTACTTTGAGTAGGTAATCATCTCAGGCTTTTTGTAATTTGACTAATTTTACACTATGGTGCTTAGTTTATAAATTTAATAGCCAATGTTGTATGCATAGTTGCGTAGTACAACACTTCAGGAATTGGTTTTCGCTTTTGTTACTTTGTTTCAGAGACCTTATACTATCCTTTGGTGGTCATAGGTTGCTGCTGAGATGGATAGTCAGTTCAAAGCTGGTATTCAGGTGTGTAGAACTGAACATTGTGAATAGTCCACTGTTTGGTGGTTCTGCTTCCGGAGCTCTAAGGGTTCTTTTATGCAGACTATTGCCATTATTCCTGTGCTACCACGGGGTGTGCTGCAGTTGGGCTCAACTGGTCTGGTATGTCACCAAAGCTCCAAATACGTCATACAGAAGTAGAAAAAGTATTTGGAATTTGTTATCCTTGTTCGTAGTCATGAGGAACTAATACTCCAGAAGCTTTTTTCCTTTTATCGAGCCTTGTGTAAAGAATATAACTTCTACACTAGGTTTCCGAAAAAGGATTCTCCATCTGTTGATGGTGATGGAAAGAAAAGCACAAAGTGTTCCATTAATAATTGATTCATGCAATTGAATAAGTACACAATATTTTGTATGTAAAATGCAAAACACGGTATTTAGACTGAGGCACTTCAAATACGAACTGCCCCTGCAAATCAATGGAAACACTTCATCAGTTGATCAGTGGGCTATTGTTCCAGAATATGGACTTGTGGTCTAGCAATCTTAGTGTGCGATGGGATGTTTTGAAATTTTAGTGTGTACTAATTTCCTGCATGATCTATATATCCTCTGCTGTGTTCAGACTAAGGGATTATTTAGTAAAACAGAACTGAAAGGAAAACCTTGAAACACACTTTTTATGAAGGTCCTTGAAAGGCACTTTTGCTTTACTTTGGCTATTACCTGTGGTTTTCTAACATCTTTCTGCATATTTGGAACCTTTGTTATTGTTTTGACAGGTTATGGAAAACACTAACTTTGTGATGTATGCAAAGAAATTGTGTTCCCAGCTAAATAACCGTTTGGGCACGACTGCATCCGCTTCAGTTAAAAATGGTTCAAGTCAGCTTGGTCCACGTACATCACATACTAGTTCCTTTCATGTCCAACCTGATGACCAGTGCTCAAACATCAGCAGTCGATTCCCAGTGTATTCTGAACAGCACACTTGTACTGACACTGCAACCGTGTCAAATAGCACATCATCCAATACAATGTTAAGTGCATCTTTGCCGAAGGGTGCACAACAGAATGGACCTGCTAGAGAGCATCCTTTCTATGCCAAGCCTGATGTTAGGCTCCAACGACAAACATCTTATTGCGAGAGCCAATTCAGAAGTAATACACTGACTGCTGATGTGAGCTCAGGTTTGATCTTGCCAAGCTTGATATCAGTTCAGAAACAGTCACTGTTGTTGAACAATGCTGGTCCTTTTGCATTCAATAATAATGCAGATTCATCAGCAGATTCAGCAAGAAACATTCTGTTGAAATCCCTTGTTTGTCAGGACTATTCTGTACATGAAAATGCAAACATAAATATAGCTCATGGAAGATATGGAATACCCAATGAGAGACAGGATCCTGAGAATTTTTATTTCCTCGCTGGAGTTAGCAGGGCTACCAGCTCGTTGAGTCAAGTACAAGACCGGAGTTGCCATTCCACATCAGGAGTACTGCTGCAGCAGAAACAATCACTAGTTCCAAGCAAGGTTTCTCAGTCATCTGAATTCTCCATGAAAATGGATAGTCCGGAAAGAGGGCCATTTCAAGCTCCTCCAGATCCATCTTTTGTATCTGATGGTCAGGTTTCTAACAGCTTGAACACTGTTCTACATCAAAAGTATCAATTAAATAGATCAGATCATATCCATCAGGGACAAATGATGAATAGTCCTGCTAATTTGAGAACACAGAGAATGAGACATAGAGATGCTTGCAGGCTCCCAGACATGCCCAACGAGAGAGCTTCCTCATTGCTTGTGGATCCTACTTCTGATACTGACTTGTTTGATATCTTTGGTGCTGAATTTCAACAGTGCTCTCACAATGTGGGTGCTGATTTGGACTCCTTGAGTGGTCCAAAACGTCAGAGTTCAGATAGAGATGTACCTGAATCATCAATGTATTTTGATAGATCTCCTCTACACAGTTCCCTAGACAATGAATTTACCTATTCTGGGAACTTCTTGCTGACTGATACTGATCAATTATTGGATGCTGTCATCTCAAGCGTCAATCCAGGTTGCAAGCAGAGTACTGATGATAGTGTTTCTTGCAAGACTTCATTGACAGAAATTCCTAGTACTTCACATCTTGGTAAAAAGGAGTTGATACAATATGTGTCCTCTGGTGTTCCTTCTGCACTGATCACCCATGAGTCGGCACACATTATTAAGCAACCATGTTTCTTTGATAAATCTGAGGAGGATGGTTGTCTTTCCCAAAATAATGGAGCGCACAAATCTCAGATACGGCTTTGGATTGAGAGTGGCCAGAACATGAAATGTGAAAGCGCGTCGGCTTCGAACAGCAAGGGTCTTGAAACACCTAGCAAGACAAACCGAAAGAGATCTCGACCAGGAGAGAGTGCTAAGCCACGGCCAAAGGACCGACAGCTCATACAGGACCGCATCAAGGAGCTTCGTGAACTTGTACCAAATGGGGCAAAGGTACCTTCTCGTAGACATTGATAATTTAAAGTATCCAAGATGTTACTTTGCATATTTGAACTTCATGTTAAACTTCAGAGTAGCAACATGGGTAACATTTGTTATGTAATATCTTATGTCAACAGTGTAGCATTGATGCTTTATTGGAGAAAACAGTTAAGCACATGCTTTTCTTGCAAAGCGTGACAAAGCATGCGGACAGGCTCAAACATTCTAATGAATCAAAGGTAAGCACATCCTTATGAGTCGTTCACTTGTGGTTATGAAAAATTGTGTTATGAGGTGCCTATGAAAATTTAACATAAATCTCCTTCATTTCAAAATTATCCTTACATTATCAAGTGTCTTAATGTAGCAGATACTTGGTGGTGAGAATGGCCCCCTTTGGAAAGATTATTTTGAAGGTGGTGCAACCTGGGCTTTTGAAGTTGGATCTCAGTCTATGACATGCCCAATCATTGTTGAGGATCTGGACCGACCTCGTCAGATGCTTGTGGAGGTAATGACTTATGCAGACAGCTTGCTTCTATAATCCGGTGGTTCCCCTAGAACATGTGTTGTCATATGGGTGTGCTGATATGGGTGACTCTGCAGATGCTCTGCGAGGATAGAGGCATCTTCTTGGAGATAGCTGATTTTATCAAAGGACTTGGATTGACTATCTTGAGGGGTGTAATGGAAGTGCGGAAAAGTAAAATCTGGGCACGGTTTACTGTTGAGGTAATGTATCTAAATGTATAAGAATCAGGCGCTCTGTAACTGGAAACCGAAAAGTAAATGAAAACATTATTCCATCAATAGAGCTATAAACGACTGATGAATACTACTTTCTGTAATTTGCACCTGCTGATTTCTCAATCTCCTGGTTGACTTCAGTTAACTCTGTTCTTGCAGGCGAACCGGGATGTAACCAGAATGGAAATCTTTCTGTCACTCGTGCGCTTATTGGAACCAAATCGTGATGGCAACGGAGCATCAGAGAATGCCAACAACGTGAACATGCCACTTGGTTTGGTGCACCAACCTGTTATCCCAGCAACAGGTCGCATCCAGTGAGGAGTAGAACAAACCCTCGAGCATCTTCAAACTGCTAAGAGCAGGAGTTCAATCACTTCTGCCATGACTAGCATTTCCAACATGCCAGTGCACCACCTGCTTTCCTGTGACATCCTAATCTGGGCATGAATGATCAATACGGCCTCAACTTGTGATGAGTAGAAGAGGACGACACGGACAATTAGGCTGTGTTTTGTTTGTACAATCATAGTTTGTTTGTTAGCGTTGTTTTCTCTTATATTAGTGGTTTTTTTTCTTACTGGTGTTCAGAATGGGAATTCTTGGTTTACTTGTTTCACCTGATAGAACGGAAAACCTCCTTGATAAGCCCTGTGACTCCTTGATTAGCAGCTCACTCGTGACTAGTGAAAAAATCTAGTGTACTGTGTGCAAAGACTTTCTGTTCCATTGACCATGTCATGTCAGATTATGAGATTATTGTGTTGCTCCTAGCCAGTCGCCTAATAACATTCAGAGGTTGTTCTTGTTCTGCTTCCTTGAACCGTCCATTGATGTCTATATAGTACAAGCTCGTTTGGTGTCTGTATTGGTGATGATCCCATGGCTGCAGCTTGTATGAAGCCAGAAGGGGCGAAATAGAAAGATGGAGCGCGATACTGACCTGGGCTGCTGTCCTGGCGGTAACCGGAGGAAAAAGGAGGCCGCCGGCGACGACCTTGCAGCGGCGAGAGGAAAGGTAAAGGCTGCCCGGAGCCGACGACGACGGTGCCGTAGAGGAAGACCGGAGCAGAGTCGGGCCCGGCGTGAAGGCGAGGGAAGGGAGGCAGGCACCGGCTGCCACGCGTCACTAGAGGCACCCACGTGCTCTGCCGTCCGCAAGGATCCGAGGCGAGGTAGGGAGAAGGTCGGTCGGTTCCGTGGACGAAGCAGAGCGTGAAGAATCCATGGCCAGTGCCTTGCTCACACAAGAGAAAGCCACGACGGTAGGGTCAAAATTGCGTGGCGCAATAAAAAGTTATCCACGTAGTCCCAATTAATCTGGTGGCTCACAGGCCAGGCTGATTCAGCCTTTTAATATATAGTGACAACTAAGACTCAAGAACTGAAATACTTCTTGTCCGAAAAAAAAACTGAAATAATTGGTCCCTCAGTTTCCTCCTGCCAAACTTGAATCCTTTGTGCAGCAGACACTCCATGTTTTCTTTCCATTCAAGTATGCAGGCAGCAGATTCAGATCAAGCTTACAAACCGAATAGAATGGCTTTACAGATTTACAATAACTATATAAAAACTGATACTAAATCACGGAACATACTATTTAACCAATTCCATATACTTCCAAGTTTCAATTCGATATACCCTTTTCCAATATTTTATACCCCCCAATACCTATGGTCTAAATATATAAAATCTTGTACAATGTTTGGGTAAATACTATCCTATACCTATGTGCATTGCCCCAATGATCCCATCTTTACAATCCCAAAACCTAGGGCTAAAGCTTAACTGCTCATATAAGCACGTCTAGGCCTGAACCCTTTTATTTCTATACAAGCCCTAAATGGATTTAATCGACTTCACCTGCTGGATTAATTAAACTGGGATGGACGACGACTGCTTTGTTTGCTGGACTACTAGGCCACGAAGTCTCGCATGAGCTGCGCTGCGAAGGACTTGGTGCTCTGCATGTTCATGTCGTAGCCTCCACCGGCGGCGTGGCTGGCGCCGTCGCCGGCGGTGGTGCTGCCGCCCACTCCCATGAGGAACGACGACGCTGCGGTCTGAGGATCCGCCACCCCGCCGGCGCCGGCGCCGTGCGGGAGGCCGAGCGTGAGCGACACCCCGCCGTTCCCGGCGCCGGCGAACGCGAAGGGCTCCGCCGAGCCGAACTGCCCGTACGGCGCCGCCTGCGCGAAGAGCGAGTACCCGCCGCCACCGTCCGCCTGGTGGTGGTGGTGGTGGTGCTGGTGGTCCCTCGCGCCGCCCCCGCCGCCGCTCTCCATGAACTTCATGAGCAGCTCCCGGTGGCTCACCTGCTCCTCGTGCTGCTGCTGCTGCTGCCTCGTGGCGGCCGCGGCCTGCGCGTGCAGCGCGGCCATGTCGTGCATGTGGTGGTGGTGGTGGAACGCCGCCGTCGCCGTTGTCGTTCCCGGCGCCGGCTCGTCGCCCCTCGCCTTCTTGATCCGACGGTGCATGGCGCCGCTGCCGTCGTCATCCGCATCCTCCTCCTCGTCGCAATCGTAGAGCCGGCCATCACGCTGGTCCCCGGGGAGCTCGAGCAGGGAGGAGCAACCATGGACACCGCCGCCGTTCGGCGCTCCACCTCCGTTCGCCCGAGGGGTCACCCCGCCGCCGCCGCCGCCACTGTCTTCCACGTTGTTGCCACCGCTCTTTCCCCCGCCACCAGACGACTTACCCTCCTCGTTGCCGGCGCCGGCGGCAGCAGCGTCCCGGTCCTTGGTCTCCTCCAGGTACATCTCCTCCACCATCGGCTTCCACAGCCGCACCCTCGCGTTGATGAACCAGTTCGAAACCTAGATCAGACAACACAAGAAAAAACCTCAAAAATTTAACATCTCCGCCATTGTAGTAAGAGTGAAATCAAGCAACGACGACACAAAGAACCACTACTGAGTCCTGCCTGACCTGGCTCCTGGTGAGGCCGGTTTGCTTGGCGAGCATGATCTTGTCCGAATCCTTGGGGTACCTGCATGCATGCGTCACAGCACGGGAATCCAATCAGAGGTCGACAGCATGGCGGGAGTAGACACCAGTTTGGGCGCGCAAACTTTAAAGGCAGAGGACGCTGACGTATATATATGCGCTAATGCGCATATATGCAGCACACGCAAAAGCCAATAACCGCAGCAGCGTATGCATCGTCCATCACGCTCGTTGCATGAACGGAGGACATGATGCAAGCAAATGAGCAAACGCAAAGAGCCAAAGAGCTAGCAATGGAGTAGAACGAGTTGCAGGCCCTACGTACGTGTCCAGCTCTCGTCGTACGACCAGAAACCAGAGAGAGGACAATGTGCAATCATCATGCTCATGCATTGCAAAAATCCTAATTTAATTAGCAGGCACCGTACAGTGCATAATAAACAACATGAATAAGTAAGTACTAATAAATAATTAAACTTACGGATGCAGGAAATGCTCGAAGAGCCAGGCGCGGAGTATGGAGACGGACCGCTCGGGCAGGCCGCGCTGCGGCCGCCACGCGCCGCCCTGCATCATGCCGAGCTGCTGCAGCGCGCGCTGCTGCCGGAGCTGGTGGTCGATGTACCGGAGCCGGGAGCCCACGGTGCGGCCGCCGGCGAGGTCCGCCGCGTCCTCGCCGAGCGCCCGGCTCGCCGAGCGCACCTGCGCCGCGATCGCGTCGCGGAGGCACCGGAACTGCCGCGAAATGGTGCGCAGCGCCAGCGCCGTGTACGTCCGCGCCGACCCGGCGCCGGCCGCCGCCTCGAAGGACGAAGACACCGCCTGCATCTGACCGTGGTACTGACGGTACCGCTGCTCCACCTGCACACACGCCATCATCAGTAGTTCAGTACCCAACACAGTTATTAGTTAATCACTGACGCCGACCGCACAATTATTAACCACTGATTAATTAGGTGGTTGATTAGAGAAAATGATGATCCAACAAACAGTTCGTTAACAGCCTGCATCAATGCCGATCGGTGCAATCACAACGGGCAACTACTCCGGCCTCCTGAATATTTCTTTCTTTATTTATTTTTTTAATTAAAAAAAGATATGATAGAGATGGGAAGAAAGAGAGAGAGAGAGAGAGAGAGGTGTCATATCATATCTATCGTTTGTACTAGCAGCTTATGGTACAGTGTACTCTCTCACGAAAGCTTAGCTACTGCAGACAAAAAGAGACACGCATTCGATCAGGCAACGAATTGAAGCTTGCTTGTACTACTGCCATCGACAAAGGACAACGACCCAGAGAATGGCACTAATTTATTATTACTACTAACTTTATAAATGCGTGGAGGCTAGCTAGTATGATCTTATCTGAACGAAAGATATCAGTTAAAAAGCATCAACTTGGTGTTTTCCATCTACTGAATTATATGACAGGATATACTAGTTTTCGTTGCCACTTGTAAGTTTTAAATAATAATAACTTCCTTTGCGTTTTATTCTTATGGGTTTTATTTTAGTACCAACAAATAAAAATGAAGTATTTAGGAATAGTCTAAAAGGCACTGGGAAGTTGCATAATGCTTTATTTTTCTTATTGATACTAGTAGTTAACAGAGGGACAATAATTGGTGTAGTGCCTGATAGGTGATGATACATGTTTGAAAAGAGAGAAGGGGTTTGTTGTTGAAGTGGGGGAGGAAGAGTTTTGGAATATCCAACAAATTAATTAAAGTTATACGCTGTTCCAACAACTTGTGTCACTCATCTTTCAGAAAAGGAAGCAACAAAACAAAGATCGGCGAAAAGCAATTGGCCCGTAGCCTTCAAATAAACAGTGTCCCGAAACTGTAGAGGCAAGCGAACAGCGGAAACATGGGCAAAATATCTCTCCCAGCCTGATTGAGAGGATCCAAAAGATTAAATCGAATTTATTTTTCACTGACAAAACTAATTTAATTACCAGGAAAATAAGAACCCCCACACCGGCAGTGAAAAACATATTTTTCATTTCTTGGGGGTAAATACGTACGTATATACTTTCTGAATTAAGAGGAGAAGATCTAGGGAAAAGTATGCAAATTCAGCGGTAAATTACACAGTAGACGAAGCTGAAATATATTTACTGACCTCGTCAAGCATGTTGATGAGCTTGCTCTTCTTCATCTGCAGCTCCTGCCGCTCGGCCGTGGACATCTCCGGGGCGCTGTTGCCGCTCTTCGCGCCACCGCCGTCCTCCGTGCCGCCGCCGCCGCCGCCCGACACGCCCTCGGAGTCCTCTTTCTTCTTCACTGCCGCTGCCGCGCTCTTCGCCGCCTTGGCGTCGTCCACGCCGCCCTTGCTGACGCTAACCACTTCGTCGAGCAGCTCCTGCGCCGCCTTGAGGTACTTGGAGTTCATCACCATCGTCTGCCCCTGCGTCGCCGACGCAGCCCCGAGGTACCTCCCCTCGTCGCCGGCGGCAACCGCGGCCACCGTGACCGGCGGCGCCGCCTCGCGGGACGACAGGCTGAGCACGGCACTGACACCCGCCGCGCCGCCGGGATTCGCTTGATGCTGCGGCGGCGACATGTCGCCGGTCGGCGTGGCCGGGGTCCACAGATTGTAGCCTGACGACGGCTGCGCCTGGAGAGGGATTCCGACGAAGTGCTGCGCCGCTGCCGACGACGACGACGGGGACCCGAACGACGCCGGGGTCATGGTGCTCACCGCCGAGTTGAGCAGCATCATGTTGGCACCGCCTCCCGGCGCGGCGGCGCTGGCGTCGGCGTACCCGGCGTAGCTCGGGTTCATGAGGTACAGTGTCTGCAGACCGTCGGTGCTCGCCTGGATGTCGGGGCCGGTGCCGCCGTGGTAGTACGCTGCCATCGTGATCGCGGCCGACACCTATTACGGATCGGCGGCGAAACCTTCTTGTTGGCTGTGTGTGTACGTGCACTGAAATCCTCCTCCAAAGACGATGGCTTCAGTGCAAGATCACAAGCCTGTTGTTGCTTTACCTGCCACCAAAAGGTGAAGAAGAGGTCATCAAGATATAAGAACAAGAAAGGAAAAGTAAATTAAAGAGTACCCACAAAAAAAAATACCAGAACAATGATTTGAGGAAGATGCAGTGAATTGAGAGGTAAACCAGGATCCATGAAAGAGGATTTCAGAACAGGAGAAGCAAGCTAGGTGCATGTATATATAGTTGTACACATGTATGGAACAGAGAAGCGGAAGAACACACTGATGCAAGAAAGGCACACACCGGCTATATCTAGCTACTACTAAGCTCCATAAGGGAGGGGGGGAGAGAGAGAGAGAGAGGATGGATGGTGAGAGAGATGTGGAATAGGCATCAGTATCACAACAAGTATAAATAAATAAGAAAAAGGCAGTCATCCATCTTCATCAGGTACGGTGATTTAACAAAGAAATTAAACGGGCGCACAGATGTCAACACGAGCTAGCTAGTGCAACACACACATCACGCTAATAATCAGGCTGCTCGTCACCATGCATCTCTCTCTATCTCTATCTCTATTTCTTTATGTGTACCTCAAGAACTGATGATGCAGCTCATGAGCTCTTGCACACGTGCTGTCCCTTGCGCATAAGAAATCTCTCTCTCTCTCTCTCTGTGATACAGTAATAAGCTAGCTAGAGAGAGAAGGGGTTGATGATGAAGATCCCAGCTGCAGCTGGAAAGAGGCACCAGGAGGAAAGGGAAGAGGAGGAGCACGAAGAAGAGTGATGTAAGAGTACCGAGGTATCAACAGCATGAGATCACTCATGTCAGTGTTCAGTACCCGCAAGTTCCTTTCCCTTTTGCTCTCTACAGAAGACACCGGCCTATATATCTATCTACCTTCCCCCTTCTCTCTCATCTCTCCTCCGGATGAAAGGGAAAAAGGGGGAGAGAGACCGGCCAATTGGTTAAGTCTTTAGGAGAGAGAAAATGAAAGGGGCAGGGGCAGTGGAGCAGGGAGAGGGAGGATACCCACCTCCCACTTCCATTATCCTCTCCTCTCACAACCCCCACCTTTTCCCCCACTTCCTCTTTTATTCTCTCTCTAGATTTCCATAGCTTCCTACTTGAAGATTTTTCTCTCTCATCAAGCATTTTAGGTGTGTGCTGCCCCAGCTGTACAGTTTTGGCCTTGGGGTGACTAGTTTGAGCAAACAAGAGTATCGTAAAAGGACCGGTGAGTAATTGTGTCCCCCAGATATTTATTTATGGAGGGCTTTATGAACATGCTTTTTTTTTTGCGATGGACTTTATGTACATGTTAGAAAAAGGTCGCGTCAACAATAATTCGCATCAGTAAACATGTTTATGCTGAGCGAGGTCTGGAGTTTTTCACGAGATTCAAATAAATATTTACAACCTTAAAAACTCTTGTGTTGCCATAACTTTATGGAATTCGTAAACTCTATGAATCCTTTGTTTATTGTATCACAACATAAATAAATACTCCCTCCTTCAAGTATATTTGACAACCTTAGTGTAGGGCCTCAGCACTCCTGTGTTCTCTCAAGAAAAAACACACACACAAATTTGACACAGTTAAAATTTTAGTAGTATCATCTTTGACATTTTCTTATTTTAAAAGTTAATTTAGATGTGTGATACTGCATTATAAGTTGTGTTCTAAATACTTTTAGTGATAAAAGAAACCATATAACAAAATATGGTATGAAAGAAGACGAACAATGAAAGATGTTACTAAAATTAATGGTCGCAAATAAGGTCGGTAGGTGTGTAATCCATTTCAAGGAAACTTGGTCAAACCGAAGGAACATCAAGGTTCACGTGATTTGGCATGCTTTTTTCTCCTTATAGTCACAGTTGCACGGTGTAGCAGAGCAGAGAGAGAGAGAGAGGGAGAGCGCCGCCATGCGTAGCTGGAATACTGCTTGGAGAGCGTGCTCATCAGCAGAGAGAGAGAGAAGGACCGGCCAGATAGGGATTCGTACTCTCTCTGACTCGCGTAGTACTATTGCCACACAAGAGATGGAGGCGTGTGTACGTCGTAGGCCATGTAGCGCACATAATTGAGAGAGATATGGTGAGAGAAGAGAACTGCCCCCTGACACAAAGTGTGTGTGTCAGAAAGAACTACTAGGAAGTGTCCACGTCTAGAACTAGCCATTCACTTTTTTTTTTCTAATTTTTTCCCCTCCTCTTCTTTTCCTTTTTGGAATCTGCTGTCTAGGTCAAGATTTTAATACACACTACTAGTATTTGTTGTACTACCTTCATTTTTATTTTATTATTTTTTAATATAAATTTATATTAGAAAGTATTAATAATAAAAAAACAAAAGTAGTACTTATTACATTATGTCAGCTTTAGTTGAGGATCCTTTCCCTTTGCCTTTTGCTCCCTCTCACTCTCAGGCGGGGGCATGCATGTATGTAGGATACGAGTCTTGTTTTTTTTTAATGATTAGCACATTTGTTTATGCACCGGTCTACTTCATTCAACTGAATCTAGCATGCATGAAGCTCTCTGTCCTTGCATTATACTGGTGATTAGTAATTATTAAATATATATATTCTTGATGATGTGTCTGCTCAGTTTTGTTTCGATGTCGTGTTGCATGGCTTTGGAGGTAAAGTGATTGAAAGCTCAGGGATGTCCAAACCAATTGCTTGCATCATATCAGTACTATGAATTGCTTGTTAACTATTTCAGAAGTGTATATATATATATATATATATATATATATATATATATATATATATATATATATTCATTACATGTGGCATATTGTGAAACTTTTTTTGGATACATTTTCCCATTAATTCTCCATTTCATTTCTGCTTTTTTACTTGATCCAAACCAATTATACATGTATGTTTAATTTTTTCCAATGATGAGGGGTAAGATATTTTGACGCATCATACGTAACGAAAATATTTATTGCCCATCATCAAATAGCTGCTACTGCCTTGTGCTAGTGCATTAAAAATTAATACATTGTTTTACATGTGTGTGTGCTTTGGATCTATTTTGGTGATGCCGATATATTTAGGTAGTTCCTTTGTCGCACATGCATGCTATAAAAAAAGGCATATATAGTAGTTGACAAAGGTTTGTTATCATCAGAAAATGATGTTCAATGTGTAAAGAGTGTTGTTATTGTCGTTGTTGACTATCATCACTATCACCCTCTTATGCATGACATTACCTACGAAGTTAGTCGTAATCTATAGGTTTGACATCTTGACATATATACATATTAACAATCTACGACTACCATATATATATATATATTCATAAACTCGTTAGTATCGGCTTATGCATCCATCGACAAGAACGTTACAAATTTCTCATGATTTTCTTCCACATTGCATCCTAGCCTGATCTTGTACAAATAATATAAAAAAATTAAACAACATTTTGATAGTACATCAAATGTATCAACAATCCGTATTCGGATAGGTGTGCACACGAGAACGTTCTTGCACCATGTTCATCGATTTCGTTGGGTTTCTTGGAGTAGATCGATGTGAAAATTTCCTCAAACGACAAAACGTGGGGGTGAAAAGGGCATTTGACCATGCATGATGTAAATGACTTTTGAAGTAGTATTTTATTTGTCTGGATGCATCAACCTAGATATGTTAGGGTTGCGATCAAGAAATAAAATGTGTTTTCATAACTACAAAATATTTATTTCAGAAGTAAACCTTTATATAGATACTACTAGATTTTACATACTGATCAATTTCAGTTTCTTGATAAAATTCTATAATTATAGCTCCTATATATAAGTACTCTAATATTAGATTGTGCCTCTGATTTTCATTTCACAGTGAACATATGAAATCCCATAAATTTAATTGTCTTCTTCACATGTTGTTAAGTTTTTACATGGCGGCATTAGGAGTTGTTAAAATTCCAAAAATTATTTTATAATAGGCAAAGAATTGAGGGAATCAAAATGGGGTCCCCCTACACGATAGCATGCGAAGAAAAAAAAAATTGGTGGTAGTAGCATTTATGTCTTTGCTCGGTGCATATTCTTTTCGAAAACCCTCTCACATACGCAACCCACACGTCTCATTGTTTGCCGATATTTTGTTTGTATGGAGTTTCAACCACATAACCCTGATCTCTTTTCCTTTTCCACTCCCACCATAATGAAGTCGCTCGCATATCATCCGTTTTCTTTTCTAACTTTCCATGCGTACTTTATTATCGCCTTTGCTATCTTGCGCTACTTGATGTATTCTCTAGTATTGACTTGTAGGCGTCTTCATCAGTTTGTTGGTGTTGATTGTCGCAACATATAGTAACACAACAATAACTAAACTAATAATTATATCTCAATAGTTCTTTTCCTGTTGATAAAATGGTATTTTTGTTTTCAAGTGAGGTGATTGTCGTTGACAAACATGTGCCAAGGAAAACGTTGTATACTTGGGTGTGGCAAAGCATATATATATATGGCATATAACGCATGACCTACTACAACTGTACAAGAATTTTGTCCTCAGAGTGTGGAAACTGTGTGTTTTGTGCAGACTTAGCTTATACCACTACCTGTAGTACATTGGCAAGGACTTGCTGTACCAATTACTACTGCTAGCCGTAAAACTGGTTGCACCGAAAGAAATAAAAAATACAAATCTCCCACGAACCGAACCGGCGTGCACGGTCACCACGGCACGGCCGCATGGGGTGGTAACGCCGACACGTCGCTACATACCGAGCCGCACCTGCTCCCGCTCGGTGACATCACTGGTACCGGGACCCCGCAAGTGATTGGGCCCCGCACGTCATTGGAGCAGGCAGCAACCGGTTGCGGGCTTACCCACGCGCCAACCAACCACCCTGACGGAGCCGCGCACCCGCGCCAGGCCCACCGGGGCCCCCTGCCCATTTACACCGTTCAGACGGCCCATCGGAAACACGTGTCGAGCCGCGAGCGCGAGGCCCCCGCGTGGAAAACGAACGACAGCGGGTGCGGGTGCGTGCTGTTTCGCGCGGCCGGGAGGGAGGAGGACGGCTTCACGGGATCTCGGCGGATGCGGTGCGGAGAAGCGGGCCACGCGGGGACCACCGATGCCTGTCGCCGTCTGCGGGGCCCACGCCGACGCTTTAGAGGAGAAGAGAAGAGAACCCAGCCGGGCCAAGCGAACCGGTGCTCGGCAGCTCAGGCAAGGCGTCGCTGTCGGGTCGGGGCGGTGGGCCCGGGTACCACTTTCCTCGTTGGCGGGTTCCGCTTGCTGGCCCACCGGTAAGGAATATGTGCGGGGCCCGCGGGGAGACCGCGCGCGTGGAGCTTGTCTGGCTCGCTCGCTCGCTCGCTCGCTCTACTGCGCGTTCGGATCCGGTGCGGCGGGCTCGGATCGTGTGGCCGCGCGCGTGCGTGCGGTGGCGTGTCGGCAGGTGAGGGTGGCGCGCGGCGTGGGCTACGGTCCCGCCACTGTCTCCCCGCACCTTTCGCTACTCGGCCGTCCGTGCTGTTACAAAACTGGAAATCAATCAAGGGGTTTTAATTTCTTTTTTTTTTTTTGAACAGAAGGGGTTTAAATTTCTTCTGAGGGAGAACCAACGTTTGGTCGCACGCTGATTTTGATTCAAATTAAGTATTAAGTTTATATTACCTGCAGGATCGGATATCGAGGTGACTGGAGAAGCTGAACCATAGAAACATAGAGCACGTACTTATATACTGTGTACGTAACACTGTACCACCTGGAAACACACAGAAAGTGTGTTACAATTATTGTTTAGTGAATCGCCTTATATATTAAGACACGTCGTGCATCGTGATGCATGCAGCGGAATTGACAGATACAATACAACACCACACTAACTCTCATATTTTGCAGTATTAGTGCCTTGATCTACAAACTTACAGTAGTGCATCACAACCAGACACCAGTCTTTTAAAAATCAAAAGGAAATAAAACAACTCACTCACTCGCCGCTATACATATATATATATATGTATGTATGGTAGGGTTATTTGACACCCTGGTTACTGAATATCTTATTCAGGATTCAGGTGTAAACTGTAAACAATTATCATGATCGTAAAATACTATATGTTCATCGTAAAAATAGATGGTGCCACTAAGAAAGTCTTGATTGACTAGACGTCTAATTCATTCCATCCGAAAGCACATTTGAAGCGCACGTAGGAGGTGGGATGGGTGAGTCTTTACTTTTTTTTTCTTACTAGTTTGCTTACAGGGTATTTTTTGCTCTTTTTTTACATTTCGAACTTGTAAAACCTGTTAGCTATTATCGTAAAAACTTAACCGTTATATCAAAGAATTCAATAAGCATAAAATTAAGTCAATTTAGAACTGTTTTTATAATTATACACATTTGGCTACAGTTTGACATATAAAATTTTTTGTTTGATTTGCTTTTACCAAAGTCGGAAGTGTAAAAACATGTTCCTTACACTCGTAAAACCTATACTTGAATTGAGAAAGTTGCAATAGATATGTTTTTGTATTCAGTCTCAAAATAGCGTGATTGTACTTCTATTGCGTAAAAACATTCAATCTAAAAAAGTTGTATTTTAAGTGTAAAAACATATATGAACAGTAAAAGTTTTAATTTAAAGAGATCTCTAAACCCTCCCATATAAAGTTGTAATAAGTTTACGTCACCTGGCATATCAACTTTTCGTGCGTAAGGATTTGATGCTATGGTAAAGTAATTTTTTTAATAAACATAAAAAGACTTATAAATTATAAACATTAGACTTGCGGTAAAGTAGTTTGTAAAAAACTGTCATTATTCGTAATAGTTTTTATAGTTCAAACTTATAAAACCTGTTCTACACTCATAAAAACTTGATCGTAATTCCAAAGGATTCAATACGCGTCTAAAAAATTGAATTCAAAACTGCTTTTTATAATTGGACACACTTGACTGCAGTTCAACACGTAAAAATCTTTTTTTGATTCTTTTCTATCAAAGTCGGAAGTGTAAAAAGCGTACTGCAATAGGTGTGTTTTTGCACTAATAGTCTCAAAGATGTGTGGTTTAATTTTAAATTTATTTTCATTGTGTAAAACGTTTATGCACCCGCAAAAACTAGTTTTAATCGAATTTTATATGCACCACACGTGGGTTACTTATTTTTGTATAATTGTTTGATAGTTATCATTACACTTGTGGAACTATAATTAGTTTCTATCACAAATTAATTGGTTCTTTTAATATGTTTTCATGTGAACGTATAATAATATTAGTTTTTCACACCGTTTTATACTAAAGAATAAAAAGTATTTACAATAACAAGCAAATTGACGAGCATGGTAAAAGTCTGTATAATTTTATGGTTCCAAAAGTATGTTTTTATGGTGAAAAAATATTTTGGTGTCATGGCAAAACAAATTATTTTCTATAAAAAACTGTTTAGCAATAAAAAATTTATATTTTGTTAAACTATTTTTATGTTGATAGAAAATAATTTATGGTTATATTAATGGTATTTATAGTTTTATAAGCTAACGAAATAATCAACTATACTTTTTATAATTTCAAACTATATTTTTTACTTATTCATTAAATATCTCAACTAGCAAATGCATATAATACCAAACCGAAGTAGGGTAAAAAACAGGGACAAATGTAGTTTTATAAGACAATTAAATAATTTAATACAATTTTTATGATTTGAAACTACATTTTTTACATACTCATAAAATGTCTCAACTAGCAAATGAATATTGTTGAGGGCCAATACCAGAGGTGGTTAATTTTAGTGACCGTGGACCTTAACAACGTGATCAAGGCATAAACTATCCCCGCCTTAGCCAACCTCCACATCGTACGGACACACAACAGACCGTGCCAACAGGCGACCTCCGCCTCGCCCGACCCCTTCACGGAGGGGTCGGATCTTCCACGCATGGGTGACGCGCTCGACCCCGTCTCCGTAGGGGTCGAGCGAACGCGTCTCCGCCTCGCCCGACCTTAGGGTCGGGCGAATCACCCACTACGCCACGAGTAAGTTGGACGGTGACGGTTGGGAAATAAATGCCTGACGCACCCACGCTCGCTGACAGGTAGAGCCGTCCATCGCCCGGATAAGTGGGCGTTAAATGCACACGACGTGCAGCGCCCATCCCTTGTCAGAGACTCATCACCCATTCACGACAGGACGTCCCGAGCGACGGCCATGACTACGGTGTCACCACGCCAACGCCTACAGCGGCTTTTCTCTATACGGACGGGACACCGTCGATTGATGACACTGGCTGCTCCGTCAAGCAGGACGACGCCGCCACACCGAAGACGTCATCCGTCGTGGCACAGCCCAACTTGGGCGTACGGCCACGACCGACCCCGCGGAATCGGACCTCCCCCCTTTGCAGTATAAAAGGGGGAGGAAGCCGGAGAGACAGGGGAAGAAGCTTCCATGTTTTCAAGACTCACTAGCTCACTCTAGCCTAAGATAAAACACACACGAACACACTTAGAGACTTGGGAAACTCTCCCTTTCTCGCCCTCTTGTAACCCCATTACAAGCTTTGTCGCGAGTAACACGACTAGCTCGGAACTGGACGTAGGACATCATTGCGTGAACCAGTATAACCCTTGTGTCCTCTCGCGAACCATCGAGACCCCAAAATGCACCCCCCACAATAAATTCAGTAGTCGACAGTACGAACTTTGACAAATATATACCAAATTGAAGGAGGGTAAAAAAGAGAGACAATATCGTGATGAAAATGTTGACATTTTACGATCGTACTAATTATTTACACTTTGGACCTGGGTACTGAATAACTTATTCAGTACCCAGGGTGTTATATAGAGTTTATATATATATATATACATATATATATATATATATATATATATATATATGTATATATGTATATATATATCAGTGTGGATTTTCTACAATGGTGGGTAACTACCCACCCTCTGATTTTTATATATAACACCCTATAATACATTGTTTATTCAAATCTATCATTTTTATTTATGTTTGACATGCACCATTTTATTCCAACTTGGCATTTACAATTACAAATAGGCACGAATGCATATCAATGAACACTGCACAACGAGTAGAGATGATAATGACAAACATGAATAATCAGTCTTATTAAACATAATCCAAATGATGAACATGAATAAAAAGTACTGCTGAGCAAGAAAAAAATAATATGTATTAATCAACAGTGTATTACAGTGGTGTTTATGAAAAAATAATAGGGGTGAGTAGCTACCCACCGTTGTAACCAGTAATATCCTCTCTCTCTCTCTATATATATATATATGTATATATATGCTTCTTAGTTTGATCTCTTTCGTCGCATGTCGCGCTCCGTGTCTTCTTAGTTCGATCTCTATTACCCCCTCACTTTGTGGACGTTTTTTCAAGTGACAAGAGCTTTCACCGTTTGTTTCAGAACCTCTTCCTCGACCTCGTTGTTGCCTGTTGTTACACCTCATTCATTGCTGCATGTATATGCCGTTGTCACAATAATCAAAAGCCAAATCGGGCTTGCTATAAGTATAATGTATTTTGCTCTACGTGACGACCCCAACACCAAGGATTTGCTATATAGTACTGTAGTACTACGACATCATAGTCGTCGAAGGCAGTTGTACAGTCATCACCTGTCTAATTATTTGATCCGATTAGTTTTAATATATATCCAAATAATCATAATGCTGCTATAAGTTCACTGAATTTTCAGACGATCGTGTGGTGGTGGTGGTTACTGGTTGGCGACGTGATCCTTCCTCTATCCTATCCTATCTAACCCTAGCCAGCTAGCTAGTAGAGTATAGAGAGAGCGAGAGAGAGAGAGAGAGAACGATCGACGACCCCACCACAGCCCGCACCTGTTGACGACGATGGCTGAGTCGATGCACACTACTACGACTGACTGACTTGACAAGCCGGGCCTTTTAATTTGCACATCGTTCGTGTAAGTTTTAAAGTGCTGTCTGCACACGTACGGCGTACTCATTGTTTGGCGCACCTACTAGTTACTAGCGTAGCAATAGTGGCTTTATTTGAGATGATCGACGGATGGATCGATCGATCGAGTCTAATCAGCAGATCGACCTCTCGCTCTGTTGGTGGCTTCGTTGTGACTCGTGACGATGAGAGATAATAATAATAATGCACAGTACTATCTGAGTATCTGGGATGATCACCGATCGATGTGACGAGAGATTTTCTCTAGTAGTAGTACCTGCCATAGCTGCTGCATGCACTCGTGCTCAACTCTGTAAAGATGCTCATGCTACTGCTGTGTTGTCGCCGATCGATAGAAAGATGCATTCATCCATTATGTCAGAGATGAAGCGGTTTGTGCAGATCCGGAGCAGACGGTCCTTCTTCGTATGCTCAGCAGCGACGGCTATATATCATTCCTCCTCTTCGCCTTTTCGTCGATGTCGCTCTTTGCTGCCGCAAGAGGCAGTAAAAGATTATCAGCGCTTTTTATATATACATATGCAGAGTTTAGATTATTATTAACTACTGTATCAAAGTTTCGATGGTGAACCGTAAAACAATACCAGTTTGAAAAACTTTTGAATCTGATTGTTTTGGTGATGCCGTTCTTCGATCCAGTGTTCAGTGGAGAGACGACTTGTGGACGAGGACTTGAGCACGTACTACTGGAGTTATTAACTCATCAGAATGTGTTGCACTCCCAAAATCATTCTCTTCGTGTGTACGATTTTATTGGAGTTAAGTCATCACAAGTTGAGGGTCCAAATAGAAATTGGACAGGGACCTGTAAGGTCCTGATTAATATTGTCTGATTGGACCAAATTAATTAAAGCTTATCAGCAGCGACCTCTAGGGAGAGAGAGAGAGAGTACTGGTCATATTGACCATATCTGAAGACTTGAGTGACACTGTAGGACAAACAACAATGCACTTACGTAAAAGCGTAAAGGGCCCCTACTATATGCGGGACTAGATTGCATAGAAAGTCGATAAGAGGTCCATTGGTTCATTACCATAACATGACATATATTTATGCCACAACTTATCAAAAGTTTGGTGAAAAAATTGCTCATCACACTTGACAAAAATTTGACAAAATTATGAATTAATGATAGGGGGTTACAACGTGGCAAACAAAGTTTTGATAGAGAAGCAAACAACACCACAAAAACTATGATATACCAAACTTTTAGTGTGCCAAAGTTTGGCAATGAGACAGACACACCCTTGAACACTCCATGCTGTAGCAGGTTTTTAGTACTAATAGGCTTCTGCATGTGGAGCTCAGGACCGTTGGCTTGGCTTTCTTTCTCCATGATATATATGACGAGCTAGCAGATGTAATTAAGTTCCCATTATTTGGTAAATGTTAGTATTAGTTGAAACTAAATTAATTAGTACGCGTAGATCGATTCTGTACCACATCATCACACAGTGCGACGAGGTTTGTTCACCACTGAGAGCAACGTGACGTGTCTATATATGTCTGCCACGAGAGCTCAGATTATTAGATATTATTTGATCATGGAGAAAGCTGAAGGATAAAATACGTAAGAAATAAAAGTGCTGTCACAGCGACAGTGCACTATCATCGGTTCGGTGATCCTGTAATAATCGGCCTGTATATATGCATTGATTATTTTTGTCGCCGTGACTGCACATTATTTCTTCTGAAATCTAGAACTATTGACGAGCTGCTGTTGTTGGCCTAGCGTGGGTACGTAAGCGTACGTGCATATAAGTAAGCACTGTAGCCTGTAGGATCGAAGTGTATTACTAGTAGCAGATAGCAGGACATGTACATCTTATCTGTACGTAATATATATTACACATTAAATCCATTATATAAACCACGAAAGAAACCAGGAAATTGCTGGTTAGACTCACCTAGTATAACATTTAGTACATCAAGGTTAATTAAGTTCCTCTCAAAGAAAAAGACTCTCCCGGCTTGGTCCATATCAGTGGTTCAAGTTCATTTCCCTACTTTTTGCAATTTTTCTCTGGTTGCAATCTTCAAGAAGGACAAGCCATGTCATGTCCAGTTTCTGCTGGGACCCGCTGGGATGAATGGGAATGGAATCTCGCGGTGACCATAGGGCGCAGGCTAGACTAGGCTCTCCTCTGTGGGTTGGATTGCTAATCCGAGAGATTAATTAACAGCTGAAGCCATTCTTATTCCTCTTCTTCTTCTCTCTCTAAAAAATTATTATTCGGGGACGCAAACAAAACCATCGTTTTCCATCCTGGACTGTACATAATCAAGGATTTACAATATCCATCATCGTCGTCCCAAAGTTCATCGATCGATCAAGTGACTTTAGACCACCGAAACGTATAGTAGTAGCTCTCTGTAGGTTGTGGCTACAGTGACAAGAACAAATACTGTATTTATCAATCCACTTAATTAAGGAGCCTGAAACAGCCGGTACGTGAGACAGTGACACGACAACAACCAATATTGATGACGCGACCAGACTAGAAACAGTAGGACTTGACCTTAGGGAGCATCCAGGATGACTATGTATGTACTCCCTCTCTGTTCAGTTTTAATTGACGTTGATTATTAGTTTGATTTTCAACTCATCTACGAGTCAATTAAAAACAAATCACTGTTCAACTCATCATACAATTCACTGCTATGACTCAGTCTCATTAAATCCTGGTGCTGCACCATAACAAAACGTGTCCGCTCAAATTAGATAAAATTCACCCCATCCGTTTTTTAAATTGCTGTTATTAAGATAAGAAATGTTGGTTGACTTTTCTTCCTTTTAGATCAGAATCATTGGTGCGCATGCTTTCTCATCGGATTTTCGTATGGATGTGGACTGCCAATATCGTGCTCACACAAACGTACTGTAGGCAAGCAACATGAGCAGCTTGCCAGCCAATGTTCGCGTCGGTTTCGTTGCAGGTTTTGTCCGTACGCACCCCCATGCTCAACATTTTATTCGCGTTACAGTTGTCATTAGGGGACCTCCAATCCAAATTGGCCTCAATTCAATCGGCACTGAAGATGACATTTCTGTGCGTGTGTAGCTTAGGGGACCTAACACCTTAGATACTAGACGGCAATGAAAGTACACTAAGCTACCAGGCACTGACAGGTCAAAGATAGTTGCAGTCCAAGCAAAGAGAGAGTGCACATAATTTCAACGTTTATAATTTTGTGTTCCAAGTGCACATGCACTTCCATACCTCTAGATTGCAAAACGTAGCTCAAAGATCTAATTGTACACTTTATACGAAATAAATGTAACAAAAACTTTCAAGGAAAAATATTTTTTTGCATTTCAGAAGCATGCCCAGAAAATTAGTACAGAGGAGGTGTTCCTGGTCTATTTCCTCAGAGAACGATGCACATAGCATCTATACACATCACTTCTACCTTCTATACAAGCCTCAGCCTAAGATAGCAAGATGAGAACCTAATTCTCTGGGGAAAAAAAAAGAGAAAGAATTAAAGAATGTGTGATGCATCCAACCCCTTGCACAGCTCACTATAATATGTTCTGGTTTACATCAGGTGGCTAATTTACACAACTGACATACATATGTACAACCTATCGTGGATATAAGTTTCGTTAAGCGCAAAGTGTTTCGTCAATCCAACTTTTGTTCTGCCAAAATCCAATTGCCAACCATTTGTGTATTAGGATCTCGGTTCAGAGCAAAAGAAGAAGGCTCAAAAATGTGAAAAGAACGTTTCTCTCTAAACAACCTATTGAGTCACAGTTGGTACGTGAAGGAGGCTTGCTCTTTGCGACCCTTCTCATGTATATCATCTATCAGCTGACGAAGTTCTGGAAAGATCGTCACAAGCGCTTGTTCTAGCATTGCATATGCCAGCTGTTTAACACAGACATTGGACTGCAGCACAGAAAAGTGTCATGGAAATCAGAATGATGTCTCTTAGTGCTCCCATATGAAAGTTTTGAATTTTACATACCTGGAGGAAGTAGTAAATGTCCCTTGCACTGCGTCGGTATTGCTTGTAGCCAATTATGCTGACTAAGGTAGATGGAGTTCCACCTGAAAAGGTGTTGCAATCATATTAGCCTTTTCATCGGTCGGAGCAAATAGTATTAGCTGGTTGAAATAGTCCTGAAGACATGCCTCTAGAAAAAGAAACTGTAGCAACTCCTCAGTGCCACATAGGTATTACTAAATGGTGCCATTCTTGAAACCCAGTAAAATGCCCAAAATAAGCAGTAAGCAGAATTAGCAGTCTGGACTCTGGAAGAACACTATCGCAAAAAAAAAGAAAGGGACTCTGGAAGAACACAGTATTAATGCTAGTTTTATACAATATGATCCCTTTGCAAAAGGTACAAGAGATCACCATTGCATAATTACCGCTACTCGTGCATCCGGAATTTGCCGTTTTGTTGCTCCTATGAACTAGATAAATTTGCACATATATACACCCTAAAAGAAGTATTCTCCCAACGTTCAGGTTTTCATTGTCAATGAGGCCAAAGTCAAGAGACTAACCTAAAAGGAGTTTCTTCACTTCACTGGCATTTCTGGATGCCTCAAGCTGAAGCTCGAAAGAGCTTGCACTGTTCTTTCTGTTGCCAGTAGCCTGGTTGGCACTGCCTGATGGTTTGTTATCAAATTGACTGGTGCCTTCGTTCCCTTTATATCCATCGATCTTGGTGAAGAATGTACCATTAGGCCAAAGGATCTGTCGAAAGTGAAATCAGTTAATTACGATTTTAGGTTATTAACTATTCTAGTCCCCATGGGGCCTGGGTAGAAAACAACAATCCTTGGGTTCCAACTCATAGGCATTAATTACAGTAAGAATTTTATAGTAGAGTAGCATATAAAAATCATACAACGAATTACAATCACAACACTTCCATATAAGTATTAGCCATAAAGTGATTTGTATGATTGAACTGCAATTTTGTTAGGAAAGAGCATGGGGGCAATCGGGTATCCAAGTTGAATAAAATAAACTAAACAGACCATTTCGTTTCTTTTGCTCAACTACAGGAATATCCATTTTTCATAATACCTATCAACCTCAAAGGATAAAAAACTTCAAAATAGGCACATTTCATATGGATAGACCCATCATCCATGTGAAGCTTTATCCATTTAAAATAACATGTTTAAAGGCTTTCTACATCAGAAGTAATGCCCCTACGGCATCACGCAAAAACAGAAATTTCAAAGTAAAATTAGAAAGAAAATCAGGAACTATAAAGTCAAGGGAGAGAAAGGATAATGCATCTCCTTACATCTTGAATCCAACGGATTCCTTGTACAATGACAACATCTCTTCGCAGAAAATTTATTTGCCTTATAATCCATTCATCGATTGCATCTTCCATGACCAACTGTAAAATTTGTTTTGATATCCAAAGAACTTGTCGCCTGCAGTTCTACAGCATATCAGGTAAAACATTGTATTCTGTAATTGAAGATGTTAAAAATAAATAGCAAAAGTTGTCAATTGTGTAACTGAATCATGGGCGCTGAAAATAGAACTGGTCTGCGCATGTTATGATTATAAGGGGCAAAAAATAATGTTGCATATCTAAAAAACAAAATAAACAAAAAAGAATGGCATAACTGAAGTGGCACCCCCAGAATATTGAGTTATCATACAGGTAAACATCATGATGTCTACTAACCAGTGCAATAAGGTCCAAGTGTCTTTGGGTTCAAAGTTCTGGCAGGTATTACAGTGCATTATTTACTTTATTTTTAGCATGTAAGGTAGTTTGAAACTAGTTAGCATAATCTTAAGGAGGGACACATTAGATAAAGTTAGTGCAAAAAGAACTGACCTTATCCAACCCCGACGCTTTAGCTGAAATACCTTGTCAACCAGGTTCAATAAAGGCACACTAACATTTGTTGGCATCCACTGCCAAAAAGAAGTGGAAGTTTAGGAAAAGCAGAAACTTCAAATAAAGTTCTCTCCTGTCTGTGAAAAATGAATTATCCAGTAGGCAGGCTTAGTGTACCTCAGGAGGAATTCTTGTTGGGTCCTCAAATGTATTCAAAGATGACATGTTTGAAGAATCAGAATAGGCTCTCTCAGGTTTTTCAATTTGCTCACTGACTTGTGTATCCAAACCAGAGTATGCTTCTCTGTTCTTATTGTCATTTGAAGTACCTCTGTCGTCAACCTCATTGTCTGAGTGGCATCCACTATTTACCGATGAGGTGAGATCTTCATAGTTACTATCACCATCAGATAGGCTGTGAGTACTTTCCAAGCTTCTATGATGCAAATTATTGTTACATGTCTCATCCTGGTTCCAAGCAAGAGACATCCTATTATCTACTAACTGTGAAGTTGCACTAGGAGGTGATGTGCCAACAGCCCGTTTCAAACCATCTGAAACTCCTTTAAATTGTCGAACAATGTCATCCATTGCATCATCAACGTTGACTGTTGATACATAACCAAAATATATATATATTAAAAGAACGAGCATCCAGTTCATGATATTCAAGAAATAAAAAGGAATATGCATACCAGCCAAAGTTTTCATAACTGATGTAGACTTTCCAGCTGAGTAGTTCTACAAAATGGAAAGTAGATGAAGTTCTAAGAGTACTAAAGAAACAAAATCATACTAGACTTGTAATAATCTGGAAAGCATAAATTATGCACCTTTGAAGATGCACTAAGAAAATCCCAAACTTCATGCTGCTCCGCAATATTAGCTATAGATAAGAGATCCTATGAACACAAAATGATTGTGGTGAACACAGATAAAGGTTAAGGAGAGGAGGGGGCGGGGTGAGTGCAAAATAACCAAAACATACTTGAAGATATTTGTCCAGGAGAATGCAACGTTGGTGCACAAGGTAATCATCAACACTAGATGCCAGAAAACTCTTCGGAGGCAGATGCAATGAATAATTTCGTATCTCCTTCAGTTGTCGATGAAGACGTTCAAAATTCCTATATCTACAAAACAGAAGATATTAGGTTAGCATGACACACCTTAGTCTCTACAAGCCACAACAAGTTTATAAATACACAACGTAAAACCATGCCTTCTTTTAACAAACCAGGTCTTGTTATCAGCATCAGTGACAGCAATAGAATAAACTGCAAAAGATTTCGAGCCGAGTTTCTCAAAATATGCGCCAACAACCTACAAAGAGAACATATCACATCAGCTATTGAGAAGAATTGTTGCACATAAACAGATGCATATTGTATCACCAAAACTGAGAACGAATGTGATATAAAAGTGTTGCCATGATGCAATCATATATGAATGGAACCTATTTCAGAGTTTAATTATCAGACAAAACCACCAGTAAAGACCAATTCTTTCCATGACAACTGCTAGGAATAATACTTATAATAAACCATTGCCACATGGGGGAACTAATATCTAAATATGGAATATGCAAAAGGACTCAATGATAAGTCTCCTAATATACCCTTAACAACGAAAAGACCATGAAATGGCTATGCAAACTAGCTATGAAACCCAGACGGGTTGATCAAAATATTCAGTGTAACCCAGTAATTTGATGACCATGACCATGAGTAACAAAATCATATTAGAGTTATTGTGATAGTATCAGAAAACAAATTACCCGGCATCTTATCTTCGGAACATGCAATGCTACCTCAACATGTGAGGCAGGACCAGCATTTTTTGCATCCAGATTTTTCCTGGCATTTAGGCTTTCACTTGTAGCCATGGTTTGAGTACTTTTGGTGAAGCATCTTTTCTCAATATCAGGAGTACTATTAGACCGCTTCAGTTGAGCTTTTGTGATATTGCTGATTTCAAGTGGTGTCTCCTTGGTATTGAAATTCACTCTACTCCCCTCTTTTGATTTAACTTCATTTGTGTTATGCAAAACAAGTGGATGACTGCCTGTGACAAAAGTAGATTGAGCATTCCTATTTGTACTTTGCATCAAATTGGCCATGTACTTATCATCAACAGATGTGATTCTCTCATTGAAGTTTGAGGATAGCTCTTTCCCCGTTGCAACCGCTTTTGGACTATCCAAACCTCCAGAACCTTTCAATTTTGATGAATGCTCTGCTTTCACAATTTTCTTTTGGTAATTTCTTCCTATTGCCCACATGTTCTCCAGATTCTCAGGGGCAAGAACTTGTGATCTCCTTTTAGTAGCTGCATCCAATACCACCGCCCAATCTGGCTGACGAGGCTGCGAGGAACCATGTTCATCATCTGACATCTCTGATTTTCTGCCTTCACAAGCAACAAGTGCCCTCATCCCAGAATTATTTGCTGCCACAAAGCTGCTTGGTTCTATAGGCGACATCCTTGATTCCATTTGAAAACCTTGTGAAGCTCCTTTGCAAGGTGAACTATCATGTGTTAGCGTGACTGTTCCAGCATTTGCCACACTTGTATTGCCTCCTTCATTGCTTGTATCTTTGTTGTTTAGAAGGTAGATAATTAACTCGTTCATATAGCTGAAATAAGAGCAAGAATAAATTTGGAGAAAATCATAGATATAGGTAAAGGAAGATACTAAAATATATACAAGGTAAATAACTGATATACTGCTTCAAGTCAATATGTTGATATACACATGAATGCCTCGAGTGCTATGTCTCAAAATGTGTTATTATCGGAAGATATACAATAATGTGGCAGAACTTGGTATGTATACGTATATTTCCTCAAAATATGTTATGATACAAAGCGTCAAGGAGGCAGTTAAACACCAAGACAATGTGCACAATAGAGTGCAAAAGAGAAACAAAGTGATGTATATGAGCTTACATGGGACTTGCAAAGTTCATCACTGGCTGCAAGACTAAGCAGGTCATAAGTTCCCTGGAGATACAGCGAACAAGTGAACTCTGAGCATCCTGTGGTCTCAAAACTAGTGCCATAACGCCCCCAGCAATTTCTTGCAGGACCTAAAAAACATACTAATTAATCGTTGAATCATTGAATCATTGAATCATATCTATGCTAAACGTGTTAGCTCTCACCTTGTACTCATGCTCCGAAGATAACAGTGCTGGATGAAGTTCTTGTGAAACTATTAGGTACTGCTTCAACCTCTCGTCTCTTTCCTCAGAAGACAATGTGCCCATGACATCAACACCAATAAGAGATTGATTTTTTCGAAAAATATCTATATGGTTACCAATCAAATCAACCATGTGTCTAAACCAGAGAGAAAAAAAAAAACTCATGAGCTTTGAAAGAGAGTGACCAGACAATGTTATACACTAGATAGACTCTAATTACCTCGTAAGCAAATCAACAAGATTCATCTCCTTCACCCTGATTGATAATTCACCAAGAGCATGGAGTATTAAGCCACGTATCAGTTCTGGAGCCTCTCTATCAGGAGTAATGTCTGAATACCACAAGTCTACCACAAAGTCACGCAAAATGTTCTCTACAAAACTTTCAAAAGCAGCCTCAACAGCAGGTGAACCAACTTTCCTTCTCCATCTTGAAACTGGTGGCACAGTTGAAAGTCGATGATCATTAGCAGACAACTGCTTTTTTGACACTTGAGACAAATATGTCTGCTTATGCACAGGCTGTTCTCGCCAACGAAATTCCACTTTGAAAGAAAGATATCGAAGAAACGCAAGTATAAGGATTGACATGGGCACATTTGTCCACATGGATTTACTGGTGTCTACTCAAAAGAGAAATGAAGTGGAAGTTAGTTGGGACAATTGGACTGAATATATGAGAAATACATAACCTAAGGATATAGGAAAACAGCTTCACTCCAAAACAATGGGATATAAGTTAAAGAATTATTATGAACTTATTGGTAGCCAACAGTCACAGCACAAAAACGAAGCATGGAAAAAGAAGTCCTTGAAAATGAATAAATAAAATTATACATGATTTAATATTGAATTTATCTTACTTTCATTTTGACCCTAGTAATGGAAGAAAAATTCATTTATTTGAAGCTACTCAGCCAATGATAACTGATTAACCAAGTGGTGTTGTCCGTAGTTAACATATTTTTCTGCTAACTTAAATATCTGTAAACAACAAAACCATTAAACATCTGACCTCCGAATCAAATTGAGTAACTCGAAAAAAAAAAAGGGATTCGACATCCAAGCACGCAATAATGTTTTCAAGTCGTCTAGTTGACGCCCCCATGGGACAGATCAGACCGATTAATCACAATTAGTCCGGTCATCATGAAACCGATCAGGACGACCTGAAAACATGGTGCATAGCGCCAGTTTCATTTAATCTTACTGTTGTTACACCTAATCATTAGTCCCATTCCATAATAACCAATTAAAAATAATCCCAACTGTACTGCTAGAATCAGAAATTAAATCAAATGAAACAGCATCACAGCAACTAACATCCAAAATGATCCCGCAACCCACTGTTGTGTGACCACGAGCTCGAGCTGGCCGACATAACTTTATAATAGGTGTAGTGTAGCCCCCGACTTTCTAATCTCTCTAACGCATTATGACGTGTCAAGTTCATTCTCGATCCAAGCAGCAGCAGCAGTTAACAAATTCTCTCGCACTAGTAGCAATCGCAAGTACAGTCTGCAGATGAAGCTATCAAACGACCAGTAACCAACGCAGCCAATCTAATATGTCGCGAGGCGCTGGTAAGGGGAAACAAGAAAAAACAATTTGGGCGGCGGGCCGCAAATGGGTAGAGAAGGAAGAGGGAGGCGGGGCTCACGCGTGAGGACGTAGGAGATGGCGAAGATGCAGAGCGCCCACCACACGGTGCGCGTCTTGGCCTCCTCCACCAGATCGTCGACGCTCTCCATCCTCTTCGGCATCTCGGCCCGCGCGGCGGGGCGCGGCCCCGTGGGCAAGCGGCAGGGACACGGGAGGGATCGGAAGACCGGGTGACGGAGTCCTCCTGGAGGTTGGCTGCTGCGGCCTGCTGCCGTCGCCGGAGAAGAAGGCCCGGGTAGGGGTGGCGGCTCCGCGAGAGACTCGACGGCGATTTCTATTTCCAGAGTTTTTTTTTTTCTCTTTTCCTTTTCGATTTTGGATTTTCCCCGTAACGTGCCTTGCCCGGGTTGAACCAGCCTTCTGGTTCTGTTCCGTTCGGAGACTAGTTCATGGAAGGTACCCAAATCTCTGCCGTGTGGGCCCTAGCATAACAAGATGTTCCTGCCACGTCACGTGCTGACAAATGGGTCCGGATTGTCAGTGATTGAAACTTTAAGATCGTTCGGAACCTGACGGCCGCGATCAACCGGTTCGCGCCATATAGGTACGGTGGGACCGAATATCAGTCAGTGATCTTTTTTGTGCTGAAACAGGCTGGCTAACGGCCAACAATGATAATCATGCCGGATTGCCTGTTGTTGCTCACATACACGAGGGGCCCACAGGGATGCAATCCTGGGAACGATGCTTCTTGGATAAAAAAGATGGTGGACACAGACAGCTAAATTTTGGTGTGTGGATGTGCATGGAGGAAGCAAGAGATGGATGAAGAGCAACATTTTCATTCCACTTTCTTTAGTTTCTTTTAATTGAAAGAGCAATGTTTTTCGAAAAATCTACTGAATTTGTGTGTGTTTTTTTTTTTGCATTTTAATACCCCTTCAGTGTTTTTTTTTGGTTATGATTAGTTACATTGGCTGCAACCGCTGTTGCGGCTGTACACAATAAGAGTCCAGTATATTATCACAGTTCATAGCAACAACTATAGTTATAAGATGCACAATAAACACCATACTTTGCTTTGTGTAAAGACAAAAAAACTCACATGAAAGAAGTTGTTCATGATTGCCATAAGGGCTGATTGGCTACGTTTAATGGGTTATGACTGTTGTAGCCTATAATAAAACTTAGCTAGTGCGACAGCTAAGCTAGAACAACAAGAAAAGCTAAACTACCAATCATGTTTATAGTTCACATGTGCAAAGAACATGTTAACATATTTTATAGAATAAATAACTATATAATATTCAAGGGTGAAATATTGGATAAATACAAATGTATAAATAAAATTTAATTGTTATTTTAACGATGTTAATTAGGAAACAGAGGTCACGTGTTCCATCGACATTGCAAGCTCTGTAAGTTGCAACATCAGTTAAAATGGCCGTGCCCTATGATGAGCGAAAATATTTTTCAGGAAATAATTTTATTACTATTTTAGTTTGGTCTAAGATGGAACTATCTAGTGCAGCTCCCATCATTTTCACGTCATATGAAAACCTTTACACCGAGTCTAAATCCTATATTTGATGTCAAATCCATCATTTAGTACCACATTTGATATAGTATTTATCCTTGACCAATGGCTGATGAACAACCGAGCTACACCAAGTTGACCAACTGAACTACAAAAATGGCGTACTGTTGGGTTGTGTGCCACGTGGAAGGACAGAATCAATAATGAACCGTTGCGATTTGCTTGCTAACCTTGTTGGGAAAGATCTGTCATATGACATCATAACTTTGCGAACCTTGATCTCAGTGTAATATTGATTTAAAATATTATAGCGCCATAAAGTTTAATTTGTGTACTCGATTTTTCCAACATCATCGGACCGTGATATATTTTTGTTGTGTATAGAACATATTACTACTACTCTTGACATTTTGAATACGAAGTCGGACAGAGAGAAACAAAATTAGTTCGGAGCATTCCGAGCAGTTATGCCCGCTTACTACGGAACACAGTGTAACTTATTGCAAAATAATCGAGTACAAATTCGGATGTTAAAAAGAAGAAAACCTGGGGATCCAGAGAATAGAACTCAGGACCTTTCGCACCCTAAGCGAGAATCATGCCACTATACCAAATGCCGGCTTCGTTAAAAATTTTAATTTCATCATTTACTTACTACGTTTGAACCCTGGCTTCCCATTTTGCAGTTCAGTTATATGGTATCAGTGGAATTCCAATCCACGCACATCCCTAGTCCGTCGTGGCCACCGAGCGGCAGCGGCGGATCGGCGGTCGGTAGAGGATTCTGGACATTATCCACGGGTAGTACAACGAGGCACTCCAGGCATTGCCGCCGGAGCAAATCCCGGCGCTTGCTCCCCACCTCCTCGACGCCGGCGTCTGCTTCGGCTTCGGCGACCCCATCACCAACATCATCGCCAACACACTCTTCCTCATTCCCGCTGTGGATACCGAGCTCGACACAAGCCGCGTTAAGAGGCGGAAGAAGATGAAGAAGACCAAGGCAATGAGGGAGGAGGTGCTCTCCAAGATTGTTTCTGCCTTCGATATCCCCTCCCCTCCTCCGGAGGAGCGGACTATCGCGGAGCGCTCGTTGAAGGGACTCGTCATCTTCCTCACGACATATTTCCGCCACCTCCCCACCCGGGATGCCTTGAGCTACCTCTGTCGTGCCCAGGCCGATCTCCTGGTCGCCGTTCGTCTCATCGAGATGGACCGCTGCATTCGTCGGAAGAACCGATTTTGCATCCTCTCACACGCCACCAAGACTGCACTCAGATGCGCTGCGCTTTCAGCGGGGGTGCCAGTGGTTGATTCATTCCTCGGTGCCATGTTTGGGCTTGTGCCACAACTCGATTTGATCACTCAAACTGTAGCAGCAGAGAACTCCCCTCAGCTCTCTGTAGATGATATCAACTATTTATCTGAATTGATTAAGAAGCCGCTTGAGGTTAAGAAGTCAGACAACCCAATGGAGATTGCTGCTCTACGGATTCCTCAAGGGACAGATGCAAGCATTGAGAAGGTGTCTATTGGTTTGACAGAGTCACTAAGGGCTGTTCTTCTTGATAGAGTCCATGATCTATATCTTAAGGCTGTTTCTCGGTTTCCAATGAAAGAATTTCGAATGTATCACCATCGTTGTCTCCTTAAAGCAGGTTACTGTTATAGTCCGTTTAATCCTGTCTGCACATCATTGTCAACGCCATTTGGTACGACACCACTTTTCCTGCATCAGAGGAATTTGAGGTGGACATGGTCAGCACGATGATCCATATTGAGAATCGGTCTCTCAATGGACTCATCACATTCTCTTGTCTGCAGCCTTTCTGGGGATTTCTGAGCACGAAGCTATGATCTACCTTCTTAAGAGTGACCTGAAAATTGTTAAAGAAATTCAGATGGCTAATCAAGAACATAATACATCAAGCTCAGATAAGAGCGGATAAGGCAGCAGCAATGGAGTCTACACACCCTAAAACCTGAAGAATTTTTGGAATTTGTCACACAGTTCTTGCCAACGGTGGCGTCGTCTGTTAGATCATTGATGAATGGTTCTCACCTGATTTCTTCTAATAGTATCCTTCGTCTTTCTAGGTTGCTGAAAACAAGTGCTAAACTATTGGAGCCACCAACAAAACTGACTCAAGATGCAGTAAACTTGCTCTCAGAATATAAGAAAGACTTCATCACTGAACAAACTATTGTTCGATTAAAGGTTGAAGGAGCATTGCAGAAATATGAGCAGGCTAAGGTTAGTTTATGTTATTTTATTTCTTCGTTTGGAACACATGTAGATAGAGATCATGAAAGCTACAAAGTAGTGGTAAATAGATATTTAAGTTTAGTTTATATGCGTCCCCTTTCTTATTTGCATGCTTATTAGTTAGTATTACCCAAAACATTATGCTACAGACCATCATTTTAGTATATTATATTTTCTTCTAATGATATAGCTCAAATAACTCTTATGCCTTAGCTTTCTATCCTACTAATGTACTTTAACACAAAATTGTATGCTAGTTTAATATCCTACACACATGTATTGTTGGAGTATGAGGAAAACATAATTAAACCTCCAGTTTTCCACTTTTCAATCTATAGTATTTGTACCTAATAGTTAAAATTGTAAGAATGCAGCTCCGGTCATTTTGAAT
Organism: Oropetium thomaeum; assembly: GCA_001182835.1. Lineage (NCBI taxonomy): Eukaryota > Viridiplantae > Streptophyta > Magnoliopsida > Poales > Poaceae > Oropetium > Oropetium thomaeum. The sequence goes on along the minus strand of LFJQ01000031.1, from coordinate 1,150,616 downwards.
CTCTTGCTATATATTTGATTTTTTTTTCTAGTTTTTTTGGTACAATTTATTATATGCACATATCTTTTTCTAATGTTATTTTGGTAAGAAAACACACAAAAAATGCAGCTAACTATAGCTTCTTTACTTTGTCATTATGCTGCTATATTTTTTTTTTAAAAAAAATCCTTGCTTATTTGACGTTCTTGTTGTAGGGATATTGTCATGAGCTCTCTGTTATTTGTGTTGTGAATAATCATGTTGGCAAGATAACAGATATTATAAATTCAAAGCAGGAGTCTCACATGGCAACTTTTGGGCAACTAAAAGGGATAAGGAAAGACCTATCTTGTTTTTTGCACAATTTAGAAATGATGTGGACAATGAAAACCTTCACTCAGTTTGCTATCCCGTTCGAGGCTTGTCAACACATGATGGTATGATTTTTATCTCCACATCAGACATGTCATAATGATTTTTTTTTTCATTTGTTCATTGAAACTGATTTTCTGTATTTTTTAATGGAGAAAAGTTCACTGCTGTTATGTGAGTCTCAAGGAATTAGAATTGTGCATCCAGTTCACGTTTGCTGGGATGGTGGAAGTGATTTTGAGAAAATATCTTGTGGGGAACACAAGATTACAATTGAGGACATCATTGGTTGTGAAAAATTGATAGATAACCGTGTGCGGGGCTTGTACCAACAGCACTTTATCTACCTAGACCCCATCTGGGAGTCCAAGTTAATCCCAGCTATAAACCATATTGCATGGCAGAATACCCTTACTTTGGAAGAACAATTTAGTGATGCAGTAAATAGAAGCCACAACAAGCTGAATGAAGATCGTGATATGGTGTCATTGAGCTGATTTCACAGGTATATTCAGTTAACAATCTTATCTTCTTTAATGTTGCTCTCTTTTCCTTTTTGGAAAATCTTTAATGTTGCTCTCTATTCCTGTGGTAGTTGGTGGGAGCGACTCATCCTGGATACGTGCGCAATGCTTATTCGTTGCCTGCCTGAATTTTATTGATGGGTTCCTATTTCTCCATAAGATGTAATAGAAAATCGTTGATGCATCTCATCAGTGCTATTCATAATTGGGTAGGAGCGTATTATATTGAACAGAAGCAGTGGCTGCCTTTTTGCAGGTAGCCATGGAGTGTTAATAAGGGGAATGTAGTGTAGTTCCATAATGCCTGGGAATTTGTTTGAACTTGCAGTATTGTCAAATTGTTTTCAAATTGGAAGCCAGACTAAAGTTCCAGTTTGCAGCGATAATAGTGTTGAACACGTTTATGGAGGTTCACTACATTCTATTGTAAATAATATTTTCCTATCACTAATAGTTTTCAAAACTAAAAATAAGTTCCAATATGTCACCAACTCAGAACTTTCTTGTTTCTCTCAAATGAACGGCATTATTTTACGAACAGTTCATGCAACTGAACACTTGAATTAAAGAAGTGCAATAGTTAAGCACTGTAATGGATCAGAAGTGGTTTGTGTGAGATAGCGGGGACAAGCCAGCTATGTTGCACGAGAACTGAGGGCTGGTACAACTGTAAGATGTTGGACAACATTTGCAGATTCTATGGAAGTTGTGATCAACTTGTCTTTCAACAAATTGGACAGTTACGCGGTTTCCAACAAATATCTAGCGTGGTAGGCTGGCAGATTTCATGACCTCATCCTCCAAGCTATAACATCGTTGGCTGTGTTCCAATAATGGTATACAGTTGTGAACTTCAACCCTTTGTAGTACATTTCCCGCACTCCTTACTTGATTTTTCTTTAGTAAGGCCTGTAGTTCCATCTCGACTTGTTTCATTGTTGGTCTTTCTTCACCACGTAGTCTTAAGCACATCTCTGCTAGAGAGGCAATGCTGAGAATCTCTTCCTCGGTTGCTTCCTCGATAACCCGAGAATCAACTATATCAGCGATCTCTTTCTCTCTTAATGCCTGAAGAAAGTAGCTTGCCAAGTTCTGTTCTAAGCCTGTCCTGCTTGTAAAAATAGGTTTCTTTCTAAAAAGTATTTCAAGCAGTACGACACCAAAACTATACACATCACTCTTCTCATTCAACTGCCTTGTATAGAAATACTCTGGATCTAAGTAGCCAAATGTACCCTGTATGTTTGTGACAATATGTGTTTGATCAACTGGAACCAATCTTGATGCACCAAAGTCTGACACTTTAGCTGTGTAGTTTCCATCCAACAATATATTTGAGGATTTCACATCACGGTGGAAGATCGACGTTGAAGCTGCGGAGTGGAGATAGGATAGAGCTCCTGCAGTTTCGAGGGCGATCCTTATGAAATCATCCCAAGACAAGGACAAATCATTTCTTGAATCAACATGTAGAACTTGCGACAATGATCCACTAGAAATATAGTCATACACCAGCGATGGAACCTCAGTTTCTAAACAACATCCAAGGAGCTTCACAATGTTTCTGTGATTTATTTGAGAGAGTATTGCAACTTCATTAATGAATTGCTTGATCTCAGTGTAGTTGATGACTTTAGACTTCTTTATTGCAACAACACGTTGATCAGATAAGATACCTTTATAAACCATCCCATGACCACCGTGTCCAACAATACGTGTTGGATCAAAGTTATTTGTGGCCTTTTCTAGCTCTTCTAGAGAGATAATATTTGCTTTGCCAGATGATAACTGTTCTAAAAGAAGACCTTGGTTCTTGCGAAAATAAATCCTCCGTGGTTGCTTTTGAGCATTTCTTTTCCATTTAAGGAAAATAAATACTGCGACAAAGCTCAGGAACAGAACGCTGAAGCCACTAGATATTCCGATAATAACACCTACATAAAAATGATCTACTTAGATATGTTGTATGTAATTTGAAACATTATAAATTTTAGTAACAGCAATATATATAGTCTTACCTATGAGCAGAACCTGCTCCCTTGTTTTGGTACATTGGTTTTTTACAGGATCATACTGAGTCTTGTGAGGGCATTTAATACATTGGAAGCCTCCTATTTTATTATGGCACACTGATCCGTTGCAAATGTTTCGTTGATGGCACTCATCAATATCTGCAACCCAGGTTGTTCTAGTTACAATGTAACAACATAACAAAATTAAATAACTATATAAACGGAGGAGAACAAGCGGTAGAATTCTATAGGGTAGTATTATATATATTGAATGTATTGTTTGTATGCTCTTCTTCTATCAATACAATGCCAATCACAATTTTGATACAGCATAATAAAGGAAGACGAGATAATACGTGTACCTTGACAACCACCTTTAATGTACGGATTTCCTTGGAAGCCATCTGAGCATCTGCAGCGGTATCCAAGATTAGCGCCGACATACGCGTACACTTCCACACAGCTGCTGTTGGTACTCACACAGGCATACTCTCGTCTATTTTCTTGAGCTTCAAAGCAACGTAGATGAGCAATAACAAATTGCATAGAGTTTACCAAATCATAACCACTGAGAAAAAGGTTGCTTCCTTTAGTGACGGCATGCCCTTCCGCTTCCGTTTGCTGCTCGGCAGCGATGATGTAGGTGTACCTAATGAGGCCTTCGTTAACATTCAGATCGATCACCTGAACATTGTTACCCAATATGGGAACAGGTGCTGATGATAATAGATTAGCACTGCAGTCAAGGTGAAATTCTGTCCTGGCGAAGCAACCATCTTCGAAGCCGAATGGGAATTGCACACTGACGTTGCCACATTCGCGGGTACAATCAGCTCTGGTTTGATTTGGATTGTAGGCTGGCTTCAATAACCAACTACTGTTAGCATGCATTCAAGTTCTAAATGCCATCTAACCAAGTATAAATCGAAATTTTGATTTTTAGATGCAAATGTCTCTGTATGAAACCGGGGATTTAAGCTATTTGTTCTAACTCACATGGGCCAAATTTGAACCCGAAATTATTATCTAAGAATATAAGTCGGTCATTTGAAAAGGTTACCTATGTCGCGGGTGCAACCGTCCAGAATGTATGGGTTGCCAGCGTAGCCACGGTGGCATCGGCAGAGGTAGCCATTATGATAGTTAGATGCATTATAACAACTGGCATGGCTGCTGATGCAAGCGTAGTTTGTCTGGTTTCTGGTCGCGGCGACACAGTCGGGCTGATCGTCGATACTCCAGGCGAGCTTGGAATCAGCACTAACAGTGATTCTATCTCGCAACAGAGAGGTCCGGTTGGATCTCGAGGCGGCGGCACCAACGCTGCTTTTGGTGTGGTGGCTGTTGCGGACGAAACGGAGCTGGTAGTGGCGGTGCCGGTGCCGGAAGCCGTTCCCGAGGAAAGTATCAAACAGGCAACATCCGACACCGGTGCAATTGTCCCTAGCTGCCGTCTCCGTGATTTCTGTGGCAGCTGGGCACCAAGTTGAGCAAACCCACGTGATTCTTTCTTCCATCTTCAGGTCGACCAAATACACATCGAGGTCGCAACCGGTAATTCTCAGCTGTGCGTAGTCACGTGAGAAAGACCTCCCACTCCCAGCTGGTGAGTCCTCCAGGGTCCAGTTGTATACGCGGATACTGGAATTCACCATGGGGATGACATGCCTGGTGAAGGTTTCAATTTCATAAGAAAATTGAGGATCTCCCCAGTCGTTGAAGGTACCTGCTACGTCGATGCTTTCGACCACCTCGGTGATGTTGTCTGTCAGGAAGAGCTTGGGGGGATGGGTGGAGTCGTTGCAGGTGAGCCGGAAAACAGGCCCCCGGGAGCACTCTGCTCCGATGCCGAAAGGGTAGGCGAAGCTCAGATTGCCGCAGCTCACCGGGCAGCCAGCTGGCGGCATCGTGCTCCTCCGCCTTACAGCTCCGGATGCCAGCACGGGCGTCTCCGGAGACCAAACGATCACCAGAGAGAACGCGGCGTAAAGCAGCATCGTCCGCATGGCGATGATCAGCATGATGATCTAGCTAGATTTTAGGTTGAGAGAGCTCGCCTTGCAAGGAAACTTTTGAACAACTCGATTCGCTCCAGCAATTTTGGAGAGCGTCGACAAGTTAGCTAGCGAGAGAAGCTTGAAGGCATGTAGATTTATTTCAGCAATGAGTAGCACGGTCTGCCTCTCCTCGAAGTCCATCGTTTTATGGTTTTTCTTGTTTAAAAATTACACGGTCTTGCAAGTAGGTACAGACAGTTTAAAATACAAAAGTAGTACTGGTGGGTACCGACAGTTTAACATGCAGAGCGGCTTTGACGAAGATTTGACCGTACTAGCTTTTTCTCACGGTTAGTTGTTTTGCCGGGAGATGAAAGTCGTCGTCGGAGCTGCTACAGCTACATTGTGCGGTTCCCAACGAGTTTGCATGCTATATTCAAAGCTTTCGGTTACTAGCTCTGCCCGCGACTAGTTGCATGCGAAAGAATTGTCCTCTCTTCATTTTTAAATTGATGTCCTTAGAATGGAACGTAGTTTAAAACTGATCTTAAAATATTTAATAAAAAAAATTTTATGATAATTTTTTATAAAAGATTATGTAGGTCTGAATAATATCAGAGTCGGACGATCAGAAAGATTATACCCTGACCAGTACGGGCATTGTGCAATTGCAATCAGAAATAAAATCGGCATCAGCAATCATCACGTCGACACTGGCTACTATCATCCTGAGCTTGCATCGTGTGAACATACTTCCTGGATTCCAAATGCGGATTGTTTGACTGTAATGGCCCACTGGATTCTTCGAGAGGGACAGTACAGTGCAGGTACCTGTAACTCTGTCCCCTTACCCGTCAAAGACGGCAGCGCTAATCAAGACTCGCACGTATAGACCGTAGCATTGTCTCTTTGGAGTTGCTAGGATCAATGAAAGCAATACTAAGTTATTGCGAGGCGTTGTGTTTTCGCGTGATAACTAACCAGCTGGAGGTAGTATCTCTGGTACCGTAGGTAGTAATAGATGTGCAAAAACTAGAATTGACTAACTTAACAACATGTGAAAGATTATTCAGAGATCTCACTCTACAATAGAGAGACAATGCCTTCCTAGGTCAAGCCTTGGTTAGGTTGGAGTTTGTGCATGATAGGGACCGGCTGATTCTCAATAGCCCGCATCCTTACTTAGATGTGGAATTCAGTTTTGTTGCACATGATCGCGGTCGCAACTACCGTGCAGTCAACTTCAATAGGGATTGCTGGCTCATGCTTTTGGCTTTCCCGTTAGACTATTGGAATGAGCGATGTATTGCCAATGCAATTTCCTCTTTTGGTCGCCTAACACACTGGGAAGATGACAGAAGAAACAGGGGCCGCTTAATAATCAGGGTAAGGGTCACCGAGCTTAGTGATGTGCCTCAGTTTATAAAATTGACAGATATAGAAGGCTTTGAGGGTGGTTCCTGGACCGTACAATGTGAGATTTTACAACAAGAACTACTTGGTGGCTTACCTGCTGATGAAGATGTACTCCCCGAAGATGATGCTCCACATGGGGGAGGCAATGCAGTCATCCCCTTTGACTTCTTTGGGTTTGGCCAGCAAGGACCAGGTCCTTTTGTTCCTCAAAATGTTGATGCAGAGCCTGAGGCAGCAGGACAGCATGATCCGGCAGTAGTGAATGAACAAGCAGAACAAGAACCATGGGATCCATGGCCTGCAGAGCCACAGCTGGTAGAGGCTCCACAACCACAAGAGGAACACCATGTCCTGCAGCTTGATCTTAATGAGGCACCTGCTTTGGTAGTAGATGATGACATTGGTTTGGATCTCAATGCTCCACCAGTTGATGATGTCATGGCAGATTGGCAAGAACAGGAGGTGGTACAGCCTGAAAATAATATCGTTCTTGCACTTGAAGCTCCAGTGGCAATGGAAGCACAAGCTGGACTGGAAGTACAGCCCCAGGTAAATCCAAATGCAGTACAAATCCAGGCACCTCTAGTTAACAAGACAGCATTGGAAGCACAGTTGTTCCCCCTAGATCCTCTTTGAGCTCTGTGGACAATGTAGACACTGAAGATGCAGTTACATTCATACGTCAAGTTCAAAGTCCCTCAGTCTGGGGACCTTTCTTACCTGAAGATGAGGACCCAGCTAATTTTGTGGATATGCCTGAGGATATTGAACACAACCTTGCAATGGTGCCAGTGCAGGATCAATCCACACGACACAACATTCAGTTAGGCGGAGTTGAATTATTCTATGATGCCCTGACTGAACCTATACTAGAAAACTTTACAGTGATTGAGGGATGCCTCACACCAATTAGGAAGGCTAATGGCATCAGATTCTGGGCTAAATACTTTGCTCCACCAGGCAGTTCCATGTTGGGCATCCAGGTCCCACTTGAATGGGCAGATTTCTTCACACATATGCTCTTCTCTCCGGTGCAATTCCAATGAGCAAAAGCCTTTTTAGGTTCAACCGCATGGCAGATCATTCAGACAAATAGCACTACAGAGCAGATAAGTTTCTTGCTTCCAGCAAGTTGTCCCAATAGTGAGCCCCTGACCTGCAGAGAAGCTCATATGCTAGAGGACACCACTTTGGAAAATACAGAAAGAGAAGATTGCCTGACCCCTTCACATCCACTGTAGGCTAAAAGAGCAAGCAATAGTGCCACACTACCAAGAGTTCAGCATAAAAGAGCAAATGAAACACCTTTGGTACATACAGAAGTGAGAAGAAGTCAGAGAATAAAAATCTGAACAAGGGTTTCAAAGGCAAGACATGCACAGACAAGCACTGTTTTGTGTGCACAACAGAAGCTCCAATGTTGTCTAAGAAAATCATAAGAAACCTGGGCCAGCAATTTTGTCAAATCGACCCTGCTCAACTCACTGATGAATCCTTGATGCAGAGAAGGAGAAAGGCTACTGTAGTTGAACGCAGCAGCAAAAAAAAGGACTCCAGCAACAATAATGACAATGCCAAGAAGAAGCAGAAGAAGTAATAACCCAGGAGGCCGCCTGGGGTACTGGCAGCTCTATAGTTTGTTAAAGCTTATGGCCAAAAATTATCACAGTTGGTGGTTCTTTTGTCTGGCTCTTATGGGAGTTCTCTTAAAATACTCTATTAAACTATTATATTCTGTACTGCAAATGGTTATCTTTGTGCCATGGTTTGCAAAGTCTGGTCCTGATCCAGCAACTTTTATTTTCCTGTGCATTGTTTGCGCATTGGAATTGGTGTTCTTCACAATTGGTTGTTCATGGATACACACACAACTACAAATCATAGAGTCTGGAAAATCCTTGATTGGAATATTAGAGGTATCAATTCAGAGAGCAAATGGGAAGCCATCAGAAACAAAATCATTGAAACTAAATGTGATATTATTTGTTTACAAGAAACAAAAAAGGAACTCTTTGATATCTCTTACATTAGACATTTCTGCCCACAACATTTCGATAGCTTTGAGTATCTACCATCGATTGGTACCTCAGGATGGTGCATCACTATCTGGAAAAGTGCCCAATTCAGTGGCCAACTAGAGTTTATGAATGAGTTTGGTCTCACAATACAACTAACCTCCAAACACTCAGGCATTGCTTACATGCTCTCAAACATCTATGGCCCAAGTACTCATGCAGAAAAACCAGCATTCTTAAACTGGTTCAACAGCATTGAAATGCCTGCAGAATGCAACTGGTTGATTCTAGGGGATTTTAATCTCATCAGATCACCTGAGCACAGAAACAAACCTGGTGGAAACATTACAGAAATGATGGCTTTCAATGAAGCAATAAGTGAACTGGGTTTGATAGAATTGCCCCTAAAAGGTGGAAAATATACATGGAGTAATATGCAAGAAAGGCCTCTTCTTGAACAATTAGATTGGTTCTTTACTTCAGCAACTTGGACCCTTACTTTCCCCAATACAGAAGTAAGGACAGAGACTAGAACAACATCTGATCATGTGCCCTGCTTAATTTCCATCAACACAGCCATACGAAAAGCAAAGATTTTTAGGTTTGAAAACTATTGGATGCAGCACACTGAATTCATGCAAAAAGTACAAGAAGTATGGTTTGCTCCTACACATCATCTGGACATAGCCAAAATGATCACTGCTAAGTTCAAGCATCTCAGGAAAGCTTTAAAAGATTGGGCTGCAGAATGGTCACATTTAGCTAAGCAGATTAGTAACATCCAAACCCTCATAAATTTCTTGGACATGGTTGCGGAACAAAGGGATCTCTCAGTTGAGGAATGGAACTTCAGATATATTTTGAAAGAACAATTAGAAAAGCTGCTGCACTGGCAGAATATTTACTGGAGGCAGGGAGGGCAAATCAAGTGGGTTAAATTTGGAGACCCACCAACAAAATTTTTTCATGCAAGAGCCACCATCAGTCATAGAAGAAACACAATTACCTATCTCAAAAACACAGAAGGCAATTATTCATATGAGCATGCAGAGAAAGCTGACATTCTATGGGAAGCTTTCAAAAGCAGATTAGGACACTCTGAAGACCACTATATTCTATTTGGTCTTAATTCTCTTATATGCAGAAGAAGTGATCTTGAATGGTTGGAAGACAAGTTCTCAAAAGCAGAAATAGATAGAGTCATTGCTGAGCTGCCCTCCAATAAGTCACCAGGGCCCGATGGATTTAATAGTGATTTTATGAAAAAGTGCTGGTTAGTGATTGCTAATGATTTTTACACTCTGGTGGACACCTTTTGGGAAGGAAATATTTGCTTGCAAAGTATTAATGGGTCCTATATCACCTTAGTCCCTAAGAAAGATCAACCAGAGACAGCAAATGATTACAGACCTATTTCATTATTAAACTCATCTCTCAAGCTAATCACCAAATTATTAGCCAACAGATTGCAAACTGTTATTCTGAAAGTGGTGCATCAAAATCAATTTGGGTTCATTAGAAATAGAAGCATACATGACTGCCTATCATGGGCTTTTGAGTACTTACACATCTGTCATAAGTCCAAGAAGGAATTAATTCTGATCAAGTTGGATTTTTGAGAAGGCTTTCGATACAATAGAACATTCAGCCATTTTACAGCTTCTAGAAGCAAAGGGTTTTGGATCCAAGTGGAGACAATGGATGAAAATGATCTTAGAAACTGGTACATCATCAGTCCTACTTAATGGTGTGCCTGGCAAGGTATTCCATTGCAAAAGGGGTGTCAGACAAGGAGACCCACTATCTCCACTTCTATTTGTCCTGGCTGCAGACTTATTACAATCAATATTGAACAGAGGTAAAGAGTTAGGATTGTTCCATCTGCCAATACCCACGAAAGCAGGGACATATTTTCCAATAATTCAATATGCTGATGATACATTGTTGGTCATGGAGGCCTGCACAAAACAGATTATAGCTCTCAAAGCACTACTCCATTCTTTTGCTACATCAACAGGACTTAAAGTAAACTATAAAAAATCAGTCATGGTGCCAATAAATGTTTCTGAGGCAAGAATGGAAATCCTGTCCTCCACAATGCAAAGCCAAATTGGGCAGATGCCTTTTGCATATCTAGGATTGCCTTTGGGTACCTTGAAACCCGGTATTGGGGATTTCTTACCAATAGTACAGAGGATAGAAAGAAGGCTAATATGCTGTTCACAATTCTTAACACAAGCTGGGAAACTTGAGATGGTAAATTCAGTCCTATCATCCCTACCAACTTTCTATATGAGCACCCTAATGTTGCCTGTAACTGTGATCAATCAGATAGACAAGTACAGGAGGCACTGCTTATGGAGAGGCAGTGACCTCAGTTCACGAAAGCCACCAATGGCAGCATGGAAATTAGTAACAAGACCAAAATCTGAAGAAGGACTAGGAGTGATAAAGCTGAGAACTCAAAACTCATCTTTGCTACTCAAAAATATGTACAAGTTCTACAACAAAGAAAATTTGCCTTGGGTCTCTTTGTTATGGGAAAACTACTACGATTCTGACAGGCTGCCTGGACAACAAACTAAAGGGTCTTTTTGGTGGAGAAACATAGTCAAGCTCCTTATAGAATTTAAAGGAACAGCTAGTGTTCAGGTAGGAAATGGATCCACCAACCTTTTTTGGGAGGATGCTTTACTGGGTCTCCCAATGCACCTGCAATACCCAGAACTCTATTCCTTTGCAAAAGAAAAGAAGATTCTATTGTGTAAAATGATGACAGCCAACAACATCTATGACCTTTTTCATATACCCTTGTCAACAGAAGCATTCCAGCAACTGCAGCATCTGCAGACATTACTGGAGCAAGTCCCACTAATTGATGCAATGGACAGATGGACACACATAGGTCAGACTGGCAAATTTTCAGTATCCAAGGTATATAGAAGTCTGATTGGACATGTACAAGTTCATCCAGCCTTCAAATGGTTATGGCGATCTTCTAGTCAGCCTAAACATAAGGTATTTTTTTGGCTATTGCTTCACAATCGACTCAACACAAAAGGGATGCTAAAAAGAAAGTCTATGCAACTGGATTCCTATAATTGTGAAATGTGCATTCTGCAACAAGAAGAATCGCTGGTACATCTCTTTTATCGGTGCAATTATGCAAAACGGTGTTGGGAGTCAATTGGCTTGCGGATACCACAAATGTTGAATGCTCGCCAACTAATAAAATGGTTCAAGAGGAAACTGAAGCTCACCTTCTTCATGGATATAATCATACTCATGTGCTGGAGCATATGGACAACAAGAAACAAATGGACTTTTGATATGGTTGATCCAAGAATTGAAGAGACAAGATCTGCTTTCTTTAAAGAAATGCAGAAAGTTCTACACAGAGCTAAAGTGAGAGATAAAAACTAAGTTAGAATCATGGCTGCAACAAGCCTTGTAATTTTCTGTTTTCTTTGCTTCTTTGATTGCTTGTACATAACTTCAACTCTTTTCCATAAAAGCCTGTAGGGAGCCTCCCCCTCCAGTTTCATCAAAAAAAAAATAGAGAGACAATGCATTGCAATGGCTAATATTTATCTATTTCAGATCGCATTCAACAATGTCTTGATTTCTAGGTTTTGTTTAGCTGCTCTTTATTCCATATGGATTGAGATAGATTGAAGTGGTTTATGATGAAAAAAGAACAAATATCATCCTCAATCTCCTCCAATCCATATGGATTTACGTGCAGCCAAACAAGACCTAATAGTAGATCTTGTCGCAGTCGGCTGAACCTGTCAGTGATACTAGTGCTGAACACGTTTATGCAGGTTCAACACATTGTACTGCCTCGTGTGACTTTATAATATTGAGTAACTTTTTTTAGTCTAAAATTAATATGGATTGTTTATTTTCTCTGATTCAACGGTTTATATTGGTTTATATTACTTCTAACCATCACATATTGTTAAATATAATAATGATGTATTGTAAAGTATTGTAGGGTAGTTTGGGAATTAAAAATAATGACATTATGAAAGGATTATTCCACGTGAATCAATCTCCACGACGCAACACGAGACTGTCGTAGCCGCTGCCGCCGCCTCCCCACGACTGCGCGGTATCTCATCACACCACCGACGCACAGGTCCCGCATGGCGTGGCGGATCTTGGGGACAGTAGATCTTAGCATGGCAGCGAAGGAGCTAGGTATGACGGTGGTGGATCTGGCATTGGCAGCGGTGGATCTAGACATGACAACGATGGATATGGGCATGATAGTGGCAGATTTAGACATAACGACGATGAATTTGGACATGGAGACAGCTCCGGTGAGTTGAAGGCAGGGCGTAGGATAGCGGTAGCGGAGAGTCGATGAGAAAACGATTTGGATTATGCTCAAAGGGTAGAATATCATAAATATATTGATAATATAGTAAAAGACGATTTAATCCTTATAAATCAAAAGTCAAGATTAATTACAATAGTTTTATGTGTTAAAGTAGTACAATCCATCACAACAGGGCTCATAATATTTTCCTATCACTAATATTTTTCAAAAAAAATCAAATATATTGTTGAAGTGTTTTATTTATCAGGTATCTAACTCTTTCTAGATTTTTAATGAACTTGAAAAGCGGTGAAGTACACTCCATTTCGCCGATAATACTGAAAATGGCTCTTCCAAAATCGGCAAAAACGTAACCATCAACTTTCACAAGTACATTCATATCCTATAATGTTAAGCAGTAATTAAGTTGGTAAAAAATATATAAGCAAAGTTACTCCCCTCAAGTATATAAACAAAATCTGGATAACCCCTAAATTATTTTTTGTCAGTTTACTCTCAAACTATGTTATTATTTGGTTTAATTTACCTTTTACTAAACCGTACACAAGTTTAATTCTAATTGACAATTTTGTAGGATTGTAGTGGACATCATAATGTATGTTAAAAAGATATTTTAATATTTTCAACTTTATTTTTCTATAAATTTGTAAGGCACACTGTAAAAAACGTGTATTTGCGTAAGGCACACTGAGATTTCGCTTTTAGTGTAGACCACAGTACAAAATTGCGAAATTTACGTCTGGCACACTGAAGCAGGTGTTTAGGATATTTCAAACCTTTTTACCTCCTTACACCAAGTACATTAGGACTTGAAACTTTACATAAAGATACATTGTTACATTATCTATCCACATTTTTTTAGATTTTTTTCAACTGTCTGAATAACTTGTTTTACCAAAATAATATTATTTTTAGTGAAACTTTATTCAGACAGTTAGAAACAAATATATATATATAAAACACATGAATAGATAATGTAACAATGTATCTTTATGCAAAGTTTCAAGTTGTAATGTATTTTATGAAATATCGTGAAACCACATTTTAGTGTGCCAGACATAAATATCATAATTTTATAGTGTGTTCTATGCGAAAAGCAAAATCCAGTGTGCCTCACGCAAAGACACGTTTTGTAGTGTGACACATGCAATTTTTCCTATTATTTTAGTAGTAAAGTGAATCAAATAATAGTTTAATGGGTTATCCAGACTCTGACTATTTTTTAAGGGAGTAAATCGGACTTTCTTCTTTTTTTAACTTGTCCTCTTTTCATTCATAATATGTTAAGATCTCTCTGAACGCATGCACTTTCCTTTTCCCCTTCTTTTTTCAATTGAATGGTATTTATGAGCAGTTTGTGCAAGTCACGTATCCACTGGACTCTTGCATTAATAAGACAACTGTTATGCACTCTAATGTATCAGAAGTGGTTTGTGCCGTAGATAGAAGGGACAAGCCAACTTGGACGAGCACTTAGAGCAGGTACAACTGTAAGATGTTGGACAAAATTTGCAGATTCTTTGGAAGTTGTGATCAACTTATCTTTCAACAAATACGGCGGTTACGCGGTTTGCATCTCTGTTCTGTTGCTTGAGGTTTTCCTATCTGTATTTCAGTTGAGCACTCGTGCAAATGCTCACCGGTCTGGTCTGAATCAAGTAGTGCATCCATTAATTTCATTTCTGCGACTTACAAAACGCTGGTTGTTTCTGTAGAACCATACACAAACTATTCCGTAAACTGATTTCTGGGATTAAAAAATGTAAAAATTTCTAACAGAAGTCATGTACAGGTAGCAGAAAACAATGGCAATGCCAGGTCTTACTGTCACTGAACTAATTATCAGATTAACAGAGTGTTCGAAGGTGGATGAAGTCATCAGCTATAGTCATTGAACTAATTCCTAATTAATTAGTTGCACATGTTGGGTTTCATTTTGTTTTGCTTGTGGGTCGCCATCGCCAACCAGTGGAGAGTTCGTGTTACCCGCTCGTGCATACGATTTGCCTCCAACTGCTGGTACACCACATGCTGTTATGGCCACTAATTGATGCTTCCTACACTGAACACGCCCGCTGATTATGCCGCCGCATGGAATGGAAGTTGATCCCTATTATTGGGTCTAGAACTACTAGCTGGAAGATAGTTGCTGGAGATGACCTGCCAATTCGCTCTATACTTCCAGACTATAAATAGAGTGCAGCACAAATGTCGAGCTGCACAAAACCAAAGCACATCTCCTTTCTTCCTCCAAAACCATGTCTTGCCATCAACGATCTGCAAGTCTTCCCTGTCTGCCCTACTCCCTTGAATCTAGGGTGGAGCAAGAGCTGCAGACACTGAAAGCCTGCATCTCTTCTTCGCCATCCGCAACCATTGACGCGGCATGCGACGGTTTGAGGCGGCTTGGAGAAGTCTACAGCTCCGTGGAGAAGATGACGTGCCTGCCCGGCAAGCAAGTCGGCCTCTCTCTGCCCCGGCAAAGAGTGACGGTGGAGGAGGAACTCGACAGGTCCCTTGAGCTCATCGACCTCTGCAGTGCCATGCAAGAGAGCTTTGCGGAGCTCAAGATGTGCGTCCAGGAGCTGCGTCTGGTTCTCAAGAGGGGAGACGACGCCGCTGCTGAGCGCAGAATCGATTCCTTCGTCCGCCTGGCGAAGAACGTGCAGCAGAAGCCGTTGAAGAAGACGAGCAGCAGAGCTGGTGCTGAAGGTAGTTG
Organism: Oropetium thomaeum; assembly: GCA_001182835.1. Lineage (NCBI taxonomy): Eukaryota > Viridiplantae > Streptophyta > Magnoliopsida > Poales > Poaceae > Oropetium > Oropetium thomaeum. Next base: position 1,135,237 of record LFJQ01000031.1, on the reverse strand, counting down.
TTGCAGGCTGGTCAGGGCAATGGCGGAAGCCAGAGAGACGGCTGCCTCCCTACTTGAAACCACGTCGCGGCTCCTGCCGAAGCAAATCGGTGGTCCCGGGGCAGCGAGCAAATGGGCTCTTGTCTCCACGAGGTTCCATAAGAGGAAGGTTGTGTGCGAGGAACAGCAGCTGCGAGCACTTGAGCGCAGCATGGGTGACCTTGAACAGAGTGTTGAGTTTCTGTTCAGGAGGTTGATTCAAAGCAGAGTTTCCCTGCTGAACATTCTTAGCTCGTAGTAGGTGCTTCTCATAATTCATGAACTTTTATTAGTCGCTAGTTTATGCTACAGGACCAACGTACATAAATTGTCGATCAATCGAAGACAGTTTTGGAGATATATGTTTGGCCTCGTCCATCTATTTGTGCACCCTTCGTGTTATGATTGAATCATAATCACACACTGTCATTCATCTAGTTGGAAGGGACTCGTACATAAAAGGAAAGACAGGAAATGAGGAGTCATGCTCAAAACAGTCAAATTTACGCCCCTTTTTTTTTGCCCTGAAACATGTGGTGGATGTTGGCTACAACAAAGAAGCAGTAATATTTAGTTCCATTCAGAATTAACATTCTGATTGATTTATGGTTAACCCTTAAAAAAGCCTAGATATCTTAGTCGCAAAAACCCTTAATAAGAGCACTTTACTAAGCAAATGACAAGCAAAAACATCTATTTAAGCCAAACTTTGCATAGCAATGCATGACAGATTTAATTCAGGGGTGCATTTAGATGACGAACTGGCACTGATGTGAAGGTGACATGAAGCTGGAAGCTGGTCCTCAGTTCCTACAGTTGGATATCTAACTTGGTCTAGTTCTGATCCAACAGAGTTAAACATCAACAATGTTAGTTCTGGTCTACAGCAAGCTAGTCTGATAGGCACCAGGCTTCTCCAACTCATTCACAGGGAATAAGCTGCGCACCTGCATCTTTCAGCTGCCGAATATAATGCCTGATCTTGGTGATTGAGCATCGAAAAGGCCAAGAATAATGGGTGCTGCAGCATCAGAACTCGACTGGGCCTTCAAAACATTATTGGGTCTGGTCTCAGTGTCATTGCCATTGACAGTGCCTGCAGATTGTTGTTTGTCATTCAGAATGCTATGCTTGGAAACAGATTTCTCTTGATCCAGTGTGTCAGCTTGCACCCTGTCTTGTTTCTCTTTTCTTTTCTTCACAACCTGAGATGTACAATCTCGTTTTTTCCCTCGAGGAACAAGATTTTCTTGATTCGATGTGTCATCTAGCACCTTGTGTTGTTTCTCTTTTCTTTTCTTCACAACCTGAGATGTACAATCTTGCTTTTGCACGAGAGGAACATGCTTTTCTTGATCCAGATCCAGTGCTTCAATTTGAAATTTGTCTTGCTTCTCTTTTCTTTTCTTCCCAACCTTAGATATACAATCTTGTTTTTTCAGTGGAGGAACAGGCTTTTCCTGATCCAGTGTGCTAACCTGCACCTGGTCTTGCTTCTCTTTTCTTTTCTTGACAACCTGAGATGTACAATATTGTTTTTTAACTGGAGGAACGGGTTTTTTGTGATCCTTTGTGTCAACTTGGACCTTTTCTTGATTGTCTTTTCATTTCTTCGAATCTTTTTTTTTCACTGGGGAATCTAATATGCTCTTAGCTTCCCTGTTCCTGAAAACTCCGCACAGATAGTGTTTCCCTTGGAATGCTTCAAGACAATAGAATAAATGGATTGAAAATTGTTAGCAAGTGTCAATTGGAACATTACAAGAAAACAGAATAAGTGCATCGAAAATTGTTACTCATAGCAAAAGGCTAGCTATACTCCAAATACAAATACTGCAGCGCAATAATGCAAAAATTATCAAGCGGACAGTGAAAGCAATTGTGCAATCTGGCATGCACTACAATGCTAATGCGATCAGTTTTACAATTCATTGTTGGAAATGCAAATAAGGCGAAGTAATCTTACCCTGGAAATCTCAAACGTGATACTTTTACTTTGAAATTTCTCTGGTAGAAAAACAGAAGGGAAGATCAGTAGCTTAGCAAGGCCAATAGCATATTTTAGAACTATGCTATGATCACTGACATAGTGCACTAGTCGATCTAGGTCTTCATTTGGCCTAGAGAATCACAAAGAACATTTATATCATATACCTGGGAAAAATAAATAAAACAGGAAAACATATAGAGAAGATCAACACACCTCCTATTGTCTGGAAAGAAATACAAAGCAATGCTTTCAGCAGTAGGTTCCGAGTCCTTCAATCTGCTTGGCCAGGCTTTTAATTTTAGATGCTTTGTAACTTTCAACACTAGTGGCAATGATCTGGATAATTCCTGCACGGTTTATTTGATAGGTGTGCAGCCAATGAAATATACTCTCTGCCAATCTTCATTATTCCACTATACCAACATAAAAAGTGAAAATATTAGCACTGCTGAGACACAAACAATTAAAAATTCTAGAGAACGAAATGAGGGCATCTAACATACGTCCAATACGGTTCATCAATGGGTTGCGTGAGAATATCACACTGCTGATCAGTGGGTTCTGAAAAGACTGGCATCCTGCATACACTACGATGGTCCCCCGCGACTACATCTTGTGATGCTAATTGTGCATTGTCATTCTGAGTGCACCCACCATTTTGATCCCCTAAAAGTGCATTTCCATCATCATTGAGCTTTAAGATTTTCTTCATGTTTGCCTGAGCGTAATTATTCACATGATACTTTGAAGTTCCTGGTACCTCTTCAGTGCAATGTTCTACAGATATTGTCTGGTTCATCACATCACTTTCTACATGCATCCTACACCTTTTCAGGTTCTCAGTTAGATGTTTCCTGGTTCTATTTGGTCGGTTTTGTCGCTTTTCAGACCTACTTTTGGTTTCCTTGCATGGACGAACAGTTTCGGAAGCTAATGTCTCACTGTTAATGCCTTCTGTTTCTGAGACTTGCTTACAGATCCCATCAAGGTCAGATGAACTGAAGTCTTTTGTACATCATCTTGAAGATTACTTCCTTGATCGTTCCCCATCAGCGTTGATTTGGGATCTGAACTTTTATTTATTTTGACTGTACTATTTCTCTCATCCAGACCATTGCAATGAACCTCACCCTTTGATATGTTTTGATATAAAGTTACCATAGATTGCTCCTGTTCCCTATTGTCTGTGTTGCCCAAAAAATGCATATCTGACATATTCATTTCCACTGGGTTACCTCCATTAGAAACAACACAGTCCTTTGTATTAGAGAGACTCGACACCCTGTGATCCAATGCAGGGGCAACAAATTCCTTGCCTAACATGTATTTTGTCTCATCGGAACCATCCTTCTCAGCACTTAAGCCACCTTGTCCATTTGAGGAACATGATGGCTCCATAGCTTTTGACATTGATCTAGGCTCCGAGAACACTTTGGAAGGATTCAAGGGACCATTCCCAATACTCAGATCTGATCCTTGCACTGGAAGTAAGTAATTTGATGGAGACTTTGATCCTTGGATACTCTGCATCATATTAACAAAGGGGGAGTGACCTCCAGAGGATGAGGATGTTTAAAATTTTCCAATGTAGAACCAGAACAATCCACTTGCCCCTCACTTGGTATTGCAGGACTACAACTACAGATAATTGAGAGATGAGATTGTTCAACATCATTAACTAAAGGAAACCCATCAGTCTTCGTTCCTTGAGGAATTGAACTCACAACATAATTGGACAAAAAAATACAATTGTCTTTTTCCTTTGAAAGGTCAAGCCACTCCATAGACTTCAAAGTAAGTTCAGCACTGCCAACTGCATTTTCAAAACCAAAATTTTCTGCACCATCTAACGCAGGGTCCGGAGCTGGACGATGTGAACCATCTGGTTTCACCACCTCTAAGGGATCAGGTTGTTCAGCACTTAAAATTGCAAGAATAGAACCATTTTCCTGTTCTGCACTAAGGCAATATAGGACAAGAGTTGTCGGAAACACATTGATGGTGTCTCCAACATCATCAATAGAAGGAAATAAATAAGCTTTTGGTCCTTCAGGAATAGGCTCGTCAATATTTTTCGGTGGAAAACAACGGTCTTTTTCCTTTAATAGGTCCAGCTCTTCCATAGATTTGATGGTAGTGTCAAAAGCACCCACTATCTTTTCAACATCAATATGTTCTTCAATATGCGAAGTTGGCTTGGAAGCTGAATGATTGGGACCATCAATACATTTCAAGGAATCAATTAAATAGCCATTTGTACTATCCACTTCCTTTTTGGCATCATTGTGCTTTAATGATTTCCCGATAAGCATTCTCGATGAGTTGAATGTGCCTCCTTTCAGAAAATGCTTATTAGTGTGTCTTCTTTCCATGTGTGATCTATACCTACGTCGTCCCCATGACAGCAAATCCTCTATCACCTCCACTCTATTGGCATATGATCCATTAATTGTAGATGGATCTAACTGAATATGATTTTGTTCTCTTTGGATAGAGGCTTCTAATGATTCCATGAGTTTGTTTTGTTTTGGTAGGCAATCCTGATACCACCACTGTATTTTGGGTGCATCATAAACAATTGTATCCATACAATATCTACAAAAACACAAAACACAAGGAATGGGATGAGCGACCTGGACTATAGCTAGTAGTGATAGTAATTGATTTGCTGTAGATATTTTGGAAACAACAGGGAAGACATTTAAAACCCATAGAGACATGGGAATGAGAAAGTTTTCATTTACACACTTACCATTAGTTTCATCAAACCATAATAGTTTAACTATATGATTTGAAACTTTAAGAAGTTCCTCGTTAATTTTGTTGCAATGCCTGTATTCTTATTTGTGGGGTTAGTGCCTTAGTGATTCTTTAGAAAAGGATATCAGTGTTGTTTTCAATAATAGTCATGTTAGTATCTGTTTACATGATAAATTTTTTCCACGAAATGTTGTCATTGTACTACAACAGACTAATCAACAACGTAAATGCAGCAACAATCTAAAAAGCCTGATGACTAATAAATTACCGGTGCCTAGTAGAATCCTTGCAGTTGTTACATTGTACAAGAAGATGCTTGATGCCAGTGGAACCACACATTTCACATACATCCTACACAACAGCCCAAAGATGCAAATTTTGGTCACTTTGAATATCAGAATAACATGGCACAAAGAAGCCCAATACAAATTCACATTTTGTTTACATCTAGAAAGGCCCTCATAGTACTGTTAGTCACATTTTCCTCAAATAAAGAAAAGACATTTGGTGATACAAATACAAAAAAAAAAACAGAGTGTTTATATCACTAGAAAGATGGGCGTATGAAATATTACCAAACCAACATATAAAATATTACCTGCCACTAGAAACGCTATTCTTCACCTATCACCAACTCTATTTACTGAATGAATTCCTCAGTAAAAAACATCGACGATAATTACTGAGACAATATAATACCTATCCAATCATGATTATAATAAAAAAAATGTAATTCATGAATTTTTTTGATTCAGTAACTTTCGTTTTTGTTCAGTAAAAACCGGGTTGGTGAAGAATAGCACTTCGTGTATATAAATGTGTGTGTGTGTGTGCGTGTGTGTGTGTGTGGGTGGGTGTGTGTGTTTCACTGTAGTATCTCTCTAATTTTCACATATGAACTACTCACATTTTTACTCTATTAGTTGACACCCTACAATTATTTCATCCCAGAAAACAATAATTACTTTAGTCAATTAGTAGCTCCATATTTGAGTAGGCTGGACTTGATTCCAATCGAATAAGAAATCAGGGAACTATGAAGAGACACAATTCTCTATAAAGTGCAAATTAAAAAAAACTAATGAACGAAAATCTTGGACATGCCAGGCAAAGACACAAAAGGTGATCTACAAATATTTATGATAACATAGAGTAGGCTCCTTAAGAGGCCAATGTTTACAATGGAAACCTCCGCATAAACAACTGAATAATTTTGCAAACTTGAGAATAAGCATCCCCTAGTTCGATCTGAAGTGCAGATAAACGGCTGGGGAGCAACTTTCAGGATGTTTCCCAATCGTAATATCTTTTCTACCCTTGGCATAATGGTGTGAAGAAGGTGGCACCCCTGAAAATGTCTCTGTCTATCCTTTCCTCTATTTTATTATTTTTTTCACCTAGTGATCCACATCCTCTAAGATACTAAAGCTAACTTTTGTGACCTCTGAAGTAGCGCACTATAATGCTGACAAAAGGTCTACCCCAAGGCAATCCCTTCTTGCCCTCAATTTGTAGCCATGTAGTTCTAGACGTGCCAGTTCTGAATGAAAATGGACCGATCAAAATTGACAAGATTCAGACTTCAGAGCACCCGAATTCAATTCACAAGCGAACGCCACTCGCAAAGAACTCAGATAAGATTGTGCGATGGAAACGCATCAGTGCATTGCGACAGGACGTGTCAATTGTCTTTTTTAGATGAAAGGGAAGATCTTTCCTAAGTTTCTCAATAGAAACCCATGAATGTGTCGATTGGTTGCTGAATGTCACGGGAAGAAACACACGGCGACGGTTGACGGGAAGGAGCATCCAAGGAAGTTCCACCCCTAGCCGCCGATTCCGGCAGACGATGGTGAACCAACACGCAGCGGGGAAGGCAGGGGAAACGCTTTAGGATTCAGCCAATGAGGCCATCACCGGGGTCCACCCAAGCGAACTCCGGCGGCCATCGCGACGGCTTCGGCCGCGTCAGTCAGGCTCACCAGCGGCAGGGCGGACTCCCATCTTCCATGGACACCAACCAAGTAGTAGGAAACAGAAAGAAACATTCCGCAGAAACATGGAGAGGAAAATGGGACCCGTACCATTCCGCAGCCACCTCCAGAAGCTCTTCCAGCCTCCTCGATGTCGAACCCTGGAAGCGATACAGGACCGCTACTGAAATCTCGCGCCCTTCTCCCCCATGGCTGGAACAGGCACCGCCGACGCTACTGCAACTGAACTTAAGCTTCGAAAGGTAAGGCACAAAAAATGGTAAACGAAACCGCACATCGCGTCACGCGAACCGCTCCGATAAATGGCAGGACTGAAATGGCACGTCGCGTCCATGCGCGAAAATCACGCGCCACGTTTCGTCTCTTGGACGAACGGTGGGACCGACATGAATATTTTTAAAAACTTTTCGCGAAAATGATATGGGGCCAGTTGGGGGACTGGTGCTCTACGTGCGGTAGAACACAAATACCATCAATGCATGAAATAATTGATTTACATATAAAACTGAAATCAGGATAAACTTTAGACGTTTGTGTATCCAAATAAGCAAGTGATTGAGTAAATATTTCACAACATCATTCTATTGTTTTTTTTTTTTTTGGTTTTTAACTGTCCGCGTTTGCTAGTTTAAATTGCAACTAACAAAACTAAACAACTAAAAACCATACAAACTTTCGCCATCATCATCAGACAGTCACACAGGTCTGACATGCAACTGAGATTCATTTTCCATTTGCCGATCATAGAGTATTTTGTTTGTGGACCACCTGAATCATCTGGCCAATTTGAACACGAGGTCTCCAACCACGAACTGTTTTGACTAAGAACCCATCTATCAGCTTGGCTATAATAAGAGGGGAACACCAAAGAGGTAGTTCGAGCTCTTGAATCATCTCAGCGGAGACCGAAAGACTGGTGTCTTTCTCCAGGTCAAATTGGAACTCAATGTTCTTGTACTTACCTGTATTATACAAGAAGCAAAATGGTAAAAACAATGATTGTCATGTCAGTACACGGCAGGAACGAATGAAAGTTGTTTAAATCGAAAGACAGAAATTAGGTACTATGATTACCATTCAGATCAGGAAGTCTTAGTAGCAACATGACGGGATTGGTCACACTCGTGCTTCCTTCTAGCACAAGCTCATCTCTGCGAAGCACCAGGCTGCAAGATTCCCTCCCGTCCTTAACAGAGCCATTCGGTAACATGGAAACGAAAATTGGTGTGGAATCAAGATCCGGATCCAGATTTTGTGGGAATGCAACCGGTTCGTGCACTGAACTAGAGCTTTTCTCGTTGATGTCATCTTTCAGGAGAAAGGAAGTATTCAGTAGCTCGCTTGCTGGCAACCTGTCGGCCGCTGACGCTAGACAGCTCTCTATGAAGCTTCTTACTTCTGCATCTTTGACCTTGGAGAGAGCAGCGGGTTTTTTACCCTGCAATCATTCAAAAGAATATAGCGACAATCATAAGAAAAAGAAAACATTGAATATTTGGTTACAAAAATTATTGAAGAATAGATAAGTACTTTCGACATCAAAGTTCACTTACTTCAGATATCTTCTTATATATCTGAACAAAACCTTGGCATTCACTGTACGGACACTCACCAGTCACCATTTCAAGCATGCACATCCCGAAAGAGTATATATCCACCAGCTCATTGTAATTTTCACCAAATAGCTCTGGTGCCATGAATTCCAATGTGCCTGTATTACAAAGCAAGAGTTAGTCCTAACCTAAACCTGACATAAAAAAAAACTTCTGAATAATTGCAAAACTGTTGTCATATCATATTACATAACAGATCTCTTGCGTTTTTCGAAAAAAAAAAACATAACAGATTTCAGTTGAAATTTTGTAGCTCTACGGCTTGTGGAACGAGAAATCTAGGCATACCTTGTATGCTCTGCGCTTTCCTCTGCTGCATGACCATTGCCAAACCAAAGTCTCCAATCTTCACCTTTCCATGGTTCCCATTGATGAAAATATTATCACACTTCAAGTCCCTGTGTATGATTGGTGGCCTTTGGCCGTGCAGATAGGCCAGCCCTGTCAGTATCTGTTTTGCCCATCGCTTCATTGCCTTCATATCAACTTTTTTGTGCTTTGTACGGTATCTAATAATGATAACATCAAAGTATATATCATAAGGCGAACAGGGAAGGTAACCTGTTGTATCGAACTATCTACCTTTATCTTCAGAATGGAAAGTAAAAAAAAAGGAACAATGTCTGAAGCAAACAACTTGATTTAGGATATATTTGACTGAAATTAGGACTACTATCTTATTCAAATTTTGACTACACATTATGGCATATTGACTATATCATTAAGATAAAGCAGAGGAGTTCACTCAAAAAGAAAAAGATAAAGAAGGCACGCATAACTGATAATAACAGTTAAACATGCTCGATCAATGTAAAAAGATGGGGCTCTGCACACTCACTCCCTCAAGTTGCCAGAGGTGAACAGCTCGGTGATTATGTTGACTGTCCTCTTCTCTTTATCAATCCACGAGGTGTACAGCTTAAGGATGTGCTTGTGCTGGAGCGACCTCAACAGCTGGATCTCCATCTTGAGCCGCTGCAGCTCCTTGGGGGATCCCATGATCCGGTCGGTTATTTCCACTTTAGCCCATGCCACCTCGATGCCGTCCACCGAATCGAAGCCTTTGTAGCTGCCATCAAATTGATCACGTTAAAAAGGAAGAACTTTCTCACAAGTTCATCAGTACTACTACTACCCATGTAGCAGCGCGAAGGCCGTACAAAGCTGTAATAAACTTTTTTGCAACCATAGAAGAATTTCCTTTCTGGATCTTGACCGTGATAGGTGAAATACTACCGAATACTCCTATAAAGAGACTTACTTTTTCTAATCTAGAGAAATATACTGTAAAGCTGCACTAAATAAATTAGAGAAAAAATATTAGAGAGGAGATAGAGAACTACACTTTCTTGAAGGCCCCTGATCCGAGAACCTCATTGTACTGCAATGCAAGCACCAAGATTAGTCACATAACAGATCAGAATAGTTTCAGGAAGAAACCAGCCTTTTCCGTTTTATTTCCCCTGCACAATCCACCACGCGAAGACAAACAGACGAACAGATAGTAATGGAGGGAACTGATCGATGATCACGAACAAGAACGGAAGCAGCGGGCTCATCGATCGATAACCCACATGAACACACTCAGCATCAAAAGGCGGCGGCGGCCGTACCCGGAAATAGCGGCGTGTGGGGTCGACCTCTACGACGTCAGGGTCGTCGACGTCGTCCTCGTCGGGCAGCTCCGGCTGCTCGCCGGCCGCCAAGTCCGGATCGTCCGAAGCCATCGCGCCGGCGCTGCGCTTCTTGACTGACGACTCCGCCTCTTCGTTTTGCGCGCGCGTGATGAGAATCGAGCCGCCTATTGGAACGAAACGACCTAGCCGATCGGGCTCTGCTCTGAGGGGCTGCGAATCTTTATTTCATCGGCCCCATGCAGATGCAGACTAGGATTACGGGAGAGGATTATGGGAGACTGTTGGTGGGGCCGGAGGTTTACTAATTGATTACGGACGGAACAAGTCATCGTATCTCACCGAATCAAATTCATATACTGCTTTCAGTAAATCTCAGAAAAAGAAAGATGAGTGCTACTGTACTACGTTCATATTTATCTAAAAAAAAGATGAGAACTACCTTCGTATCATATTTAAATCATACTCTTAACGTTAACTTTGATGATTTATCTTATTTATAAAAATATAATGAATATCACTACATTTTGTTATGATTTAATTTATCAGTAGAAAAATTGAAATAAAAAATTATAATTTTTTTACAAACTGAGTTTTAAATAAATGAATGATTAAAGTTGGTGTTATAAATCAAAGAGACAACAATTTAAGATCGTGCTTGGTATGGACGGGAATCCTCTGTTGTTCGGCAGAGAAGATGACGTGTGGACCTAGCTCCTATGCTGGCCCGCATGTAGTGATCCAACAACCCTCTGTCGTTCGGTAGAGAAATCCGGTTCTGTTTGGTATGGTTCCGACCGCTCCCTCTTCGTCACTGTACGTTGTCAGAATGAAACTACAATTTTTGGCTTTGGACGCTCCCCGTTGTTTTTAGCAGTGCTGCTCCAAAATACAGTGCAAATATCAGGCACTATGGTGCAAAATTTTCAATCAGAGCGTAGTAGAAAAAAGCTGAGTCAAACAAGTCCTAAATACTAAAAGAGCACCTACACAACACAAAAGTATCACAGATTGTGTGAGTATATACAAAGTACCTCTAGTTTTGTAGGGTCTTGAACATCAATTTACTTAAGTGATACTATAATACTACTGAACAAGGACACAAGGTTGATACAAGCATAATCCTTTGGACAGGGTACAATATAATGCTATATACGTAGACGGTTTCATAGCCTATCTATCTCTCATGCAACGCCACGCGGGATTTTTAAAAGGTGTGGATTGTGGAAGAGATCAAGAGATTGTTTGGAGAAGCAATTAATCCTCTCAGGCACTAAAACGTAGGAGTAACTAAGAGAGTGTAGTTTTTTTGCACCATTCATCTAGAACACTTTGGAAAACATAAGGTCGTCAAGGAGGAATTTTAAGAGAAACAGGGACAAGAAGACAACCCCTTGTTGTCGGGCCTGCCGCGTGCGCCGCCGTAACGAAGCTAGTGCGCTCATGCACTTGCTAAATTGGTGGTTTACTCTTAAGCATTTACAAGAAAAAAATAGATCTTGGAGAGAGAGAAAAATAATTGCCTAGCGCCTAAACATTCAGTAATGCTGGTCACCTTCATGGACACACCAACAACCCATTACCAATGCAAAAGATTTGAATTCGGGCAGGCAAAAAAAGAGTAGTAAGCCTGTGCCGGCCCACTACAAAATGTGCTGACAACCAAACTTAGTGGTAGCTCATCAAAATTCCACACATGTATATCTTTCTTCTTCCTCACCCACCAAAACTTAATTCTGGCTTGTTATAAAATAACCTGCATGCGTAGCCACACGCAAATAATTAACCAAGAGATTATTACTACTGATTAGGCAGAGCATGGTATCAAGAAGAACTTGTGCACTAATCATGTCGTACGTGGTGGCCATTGCCGTCGCTTTGCTCTCGCCGTGCTACGTCGACGCCACGTCGAGGTCGCTGCTGGTCACGGCCTCTTCCTTTGCCGATGCACCGGGAGGCAGTGGGGGAGCGGCTGCCGTGGCGCCGGCGGCAATGGTGCTCGAGCCGCCAGAGCCCGGTGCCGGTACTACTGTACCTGCCGCGCCGCCGCCGCTGTTGGAGGGATACGGCGAGCACGTGAAGAAGAACAAGCACGGGGGCAAGGAGAAGGCGCCACCCAAGCCCAAGCACCACAGCCACGGGCACCACCCTCCGCAGCCGGACTTCGCACCGCCGCCGGAGCCGTGGCCCGAGAGCCCCGACGACCAAAACCCGCCGCCGTGGCCGCGCCCTGACGACCAGTGGCCGCCGCTCCCTCCGTTCCCGTTCCACCCGCCGCCGTCTTCCGCGTGGCCGGAACCTGGGGATAAGTGGCCGCCGCTCCCTCCGTTCCCGGCGTGGCCGCAGCCCGAGGACCCAAGCAAGTGGCCGCCGTTCCCGGAGTGGCCGCAGCCTGATCCCAGCAAGTGGCCGCCGTTGCCTCCGTTTCCGTTCTACCCGCCGCCGTCGCCGGAGTGGCCAGGACCGGGGGACAAGTGGCCACCACTGCCGCCGTTTCCCGGAGACAAGTGGCCACCAGTGCCGCTATTTCCCGGGGACAAGTGGCCACCTCTGCCGTCGTTCCCTGGCGACAAGTGGCCATCGCTCCCGCCGTTCCCGTTCCACCCGCCGGCGATGCCTGCGTGGCCATGGCCCCGTCCAGGTGACCAGCAGTGGACACCGGCACCTCCGTCCTTGAACGCCGATGACGCCACGTCGTCGACGGCTACGCGGCAGAGCCAAAAGAACTCGTGATGCGTCCGCTACGTTCTTCCCTCGAGCCTCGAGGAGGAAGGGAAACGATTATTGCTACGACCAGAGACTGATGATAATATGACAGGAATGAATAAATTTGATTCAATAGAAAGAAAAGATCATTGTACTATGCTAGTTTAGAAAGTGGATAATAATCCGGTAGTACTATGCAGTTGAGGAGGACTTTCATGCCAATAATTTTTTTTAGATGATGCAGCATATCCAATTAAATTCATATTAGCCGAACGATAATACTATTATTACTATGCTCGTCTCTCTTTGTGCCGGATGTATTATTACAGGGAATAGGGCGTGTCTACTCTCTGAAGAGAACATTAGATGATTGATCGTCGTCGAGGTCAAGCAAAAACGGCTTGTGCTTCTGGCTAACTCGATCTTCAATCAATAATCTGTCGCTTCTTCGCAATAAAAGAAAAATCTGTCAGTAACGCGTGTCATATTAACCAAAGAATCCGTTACCAACAAAAAAAAAAAATTGAATTCAGCAATAATATACAGACCACAGCATGCAGAGTTAGTAATAACAAAAGCATATTATTTTGTATTATCTTCTTCTTCTTTCTTTATTTGTATCAAGAATTATGATCTTCAATTTTATAAAGATAACAATCAATAACAACGACTAAGCATATTAGTCCCAAACGAGTTGAGTTGGCTAGAAATGAAAGTTCTGAGAACCAATATAAACAAAACCCAAAGAAAGATAAAGATTATAGGTAATGGAAGACAAGCAAACGCAACAAACCAAAAGATAGAAAAGGAAAAAGCACCTAAACACAAATGACCGACAAAAATGCAAATCAAGGTTTTGACATGTGCATTACATTAATAAATTTATTTTTTTAAGGCGAAATTTGCTACAACACACCGTTATTTTTTAACATTTGCTGGAACACACTGTAATTTTACATATTTGCTCAGCACCACTATAATTTTTGGACTATTTGCTGTAACAAACTACAGCTAAGTTTCTCAGGTTCCGGTGAGAGAAATTTTTTGAAATGATGCTGGATGCCCCTGTGTTATTGAAACATAGCAAGCCACCAAAGGCCAAGGCTACTCACGGTCTTCATTCTCAAGCAAAAAAAAAGACAGAGTTCGTGCAAGAGGCGCCGTCTCCGCCCCGGACGCCATGGCTGGTCCGGTCCCAAGTCTGCGGCGCCTCTCTTCCTCGCTGTGACCTCGCCCTGCGTCCCTCCCCTTTCTTTTCTTCTTCGTGCCGTGCCTTCCCATGAGCTTCGCCCGTCCTTGTTCGCTGCGCTAGGGTTAGGGCGTTTTCCCTTGCTTGCGCTGCCACTTGGGGCCGCCTCCTCGACAGGGAGTGATGGAAGATGGTGAAGTGCCGCTGCTGCTCATGGGAGGAGAAGAAGTGGCGTGCTTGGGAGATTCCTCAACCCTGCTGTTGCAAGGACCACCAATCCCTTCTTTGAAGGTCCAAAACACAACGCCTACATGGGTGCCTAAAGGGTATGCGTGTCTCACATCCTTATGGTGATTTTATTACAAATTTCTGTTGTAGTTAGGTTAATATCGCTAGCTGTGGATGATTTTTTTTTCAATTTCTTAGGATGGACAACACAAATGCATGTAGAATTGTTGTGACAGTTGGACCTTATTGAAATTTGTGAAGGTGGAAGGATGAGTACCATGTTACTGATAAGTTTCGGTTAGTAATAGACAAAGGTACAATCTGTATGTCAGAATTATTGTCTGCTTTGTCACCAAGGGTGAAGCTTGGAAATGGCCAGAACTTCTCTTTGACTTTCTAGGACAAGACGACATCATCTTTCATGGAGATAACATCAGATTCACAGCTCATTGATGCTATTGACATGTATTGGGACAATAGAAGACTTCCTTTATGTGTGACTGTGACTGAGAGTGAACCGATTGAATCAAGTGTACAGGATGTTCATGCTGATACAGAGGTTGTCATTATTAATAAAGATCAAGCAGACCAAGTTCCAGAAGATGTTGCATGGGTTGAAGATTGGGTTGAGTATGTTGGAGTAAATGATGAGGTTCCATACACTCACTTACTATCTGACGAGGAGAGTGCCTCTGAATCTGAATCTGAACATTCTAATGCTGGTGATAATGCTCATGACGAATTGATTATTCATGATGATCAACAATGTGAACCAACAGTTCATTTCACAAACTTGGAAGATCCAATTGTAGCTGTTGGAGCTACATTTGAGGATGGACAGTGTTTTAAGAGGGCAATTAGGCAGCATGCAGTCCTAAATGAGTTTGAAATCACAGCTCCATATTCAGAGTCAACAAGATATAGAGGGTGCTGCAAGGCAAAGAAATGCAAATGGGCGATACATGCTTCCCAATGTCAAGATGGCAAGACTTGGCAGACTAAGAAGCTTGAACCGAGGCACACTTGCATAAGCACATCCAAACTTGACAAAAATTGCATGGCAACTAATGCATGGGTAAGGGATAGGTCCATTGATTTGTTGCGGGATGAGCCAAATAAAGGAGCATCATCTTCGAGAACTTACTTACAACGAAGATATTGCATTCAGTTATCATACTACGTAGTGTGGGATGGATTACAGATGGCTAAAGAGGTGGTTGGAGAGAGCTGGGATGATAGTTTTCAAGATGCTTTCGCCTTCAAAGCAGAGGTTGAAAGGACCAATCCAGGGAGCTTCGTGGACATTGCATATGAATAGGTTGGCAAGAAAATGAGGTTCACAAAGATTTTTGTTGCCTTAAAATCTTGCGTTGATGGATTCCTCAAAGGATGCAGGCCCTTTCTTGGAGTGGACTCTACCGCGTTGACTATAAGATGGAGGGGACAACTTGCTACAACCACTGCCGTAGATGGGCACAATTGGATGTTTCCCGTTGCGTATGGCATGTTTGAATCTGAGTCAGGAGACAATTGGAAGTGGTTCTTTGAAAGGCTACAAATGGCAATTGGCTCACCTCCAGGCTTGGTTATATCTACAGATGCTGGCAAGGGAATTGACATTGCAGTGACAAAAGTATTCTCAAATGGGGTCCAACATAGAGAGTACATGCGTCATTTAGTGAAGAACTTCCAAAAGAGGTTTCGTGGTGATGTGTTTCAGAGACATCTGTGGCCAGCTTCTAGAGCGTACAATGAGTTGAAGTATGAGGAGCATTACAACATTATGAAGGCTGCTTGTCCTGCTACCATGGATTGGATAAAAAACAACCACAAACATTTGTGGAATAGATGCAAGTTCTCCCATGCCAGCAAATTTGACTATGTCACAAATAATATCGCAGAGACGTTCAATTCTTGGATCAGGAATGAAAAATCTCTTCCAGCCATTGCATTGATGGTTAAGATCAGACAATTACTCATGAAACTACAAGAACTTAGAGGGAGGTTAGCCAGGAAGATGAAGGGCAAGATTCTGCCACATATCATTAGAGAGCTCAATGCTAAAAGTAGGAAGTTACCATGGGCCATACACAAAGGTATTAATAAAACTGTAGAGATAGAAGGTACTGATCAAAATCTGAATACTTGAAGACACACAGTTGATCTTCAGAAGAGGGAGTGTAGCTGCCAAGAGTCGCAGATTACTGGCAAACCATGAGGCATGCCATATGCTACATTAGCTCAAAGCGCAACCACAAAATGGAAAATTATGTTGATGATTACTACTCTGTTGACATGTTTAAGAAAGCTTACGAGGGATGTGTGATGCCCATGAGGGATAGGAAACAGTGGCCAAAGGTTGATTTGGGCTTCAAGCTTTGGCCACCTATTCTAAAGAGGACTGCTGGTAGGCCACGGGAAAGAAGGATTAGGGGAGTAGAAGAAGGATTCTCAACTCGTGAAGTGAGGTGCAAGAGATGTCATGGTTATGGTCACATGATGAAAACCTGCGATGAGCCTGTTTATGACTCGGATGCACCTCCTCCAGCACCACCTAAGCCAAAGAGAGTGAGGACCAAAAAAGCAAAGCTTGCTGCAAGCACTAGTGAGTTACAACCAGCATTGTCGTCTCCTACAAGGCCAATTATTGCAACTCAAGAATCTGTTCTTGCTAACAGTCCAGCAGGAAACACTAGAAGGTAGTTCATGCTGCAATTTTCTATTTGTTCTCAAAACCTGTTTATAGACTCATTCAATTCAGTGTTTTCATTTCTTTTTCAGCCATCAAAGGCAATTGAAAGTGGGAGATATTGCTGCATCTCCAGCAGGGAACACTAGGAGGTAGTCCATGCTGCAATTTTTTAGTTTTTCTCAAAAATATGTTCTACGAGTGCTTTCTATTCAGTGTTTCCTTTTTTTTTAGCCATTAGAGGCAATTGGAAGTGGGAGATATCGCTATATCTCCGGCAGGGAACACTAGGAGGTAGTCTATGTTGTAATTTTTTATTTTTTTCTCAAAATCTGTTTTATGGGTGCTCTTTCTATTCAGTGTTTTCTTTTCTTCTCAGCCATCAAAGGCAATTGAGAGTAGGAGGTGGCGCTGCATCTTCAGTAGGACACACTACAAGATAATCCATGTTTCAGTGCAACATCTTCCATTACAGTTAATGTAGTGCGCTAGTTGCTCCAAATTTTATATAGATTTTTTTTCAGCCGTCAAAGGCAATTGGACCTTGGAGGCACTACTACATCATCTGCAAGACAGTTGGAGTTTGGAGCAGGGAAGCCACAAAAGCTCAAGCCAAAAAGGAAGGCAATCTGAAATGAACATGTTCTGTACTCTATTCTAGTATATTTTGTGATGTGTGTGTATGACATGAGGATACATATAATTGTGTTTTTTTTTTTGCCCCAAACTGTTAAGGCGGTGATCAATTATGTTCGGGCAAGACTGCTAACTATTGCGGTATATGATGTTTGGACTTATGCTTAATATTACTACATGTGATATTTTAATGCAAATTATACCATTTGCAGCATGATAAAATATAGTGCAAAGGATAGTGATGGTTTTTATTTAAAAGATGATGTTTGTTTGGATGCCTTAGTAGGACATATAATTATTTAAAAATTTTGCAAAAATTGCTTTTGAGAAGCACGTACGTGCCAACGCTAAATGGACTGAAAAGCTGTGGTGTCTTACACCAAATATATCTTTTTTTTTGTAGTTAAGGGTATTTTGGTTCATTTGCCTTTGTTCTCTCACCTGGAATCTGTGAAAATTATATTCTAATAACTGCGGTGTGTTATAGCTAATGGTCTGAAAATTGTAGTGGTACCGAGCCTATATGTAAAATTGCGGTGTGTTCTAGCAAATGTCGTAGAATAACGGTATGTTGTGGCAAATTCCGCCTTTTTTTAATTGTTGATGTGTATCAATTTAAATTTGAGCTAACAAGCATTAGCAGTAACAGAAGAGATGGGAGTAGAACTATCTCCATACCTACAATTGTTGTCACTCTTTTAGCATTAGTTTTGACCGTCCTTATTATTCCAATAGTATGATAAATAACACATACTATTTTATTACAATTTACTTTATCACTGGATGGATTTGAACCACAACTTACAATTTTATTTATTTGAAATAATATTTTGACTAAAATAAATAATTAAAATAAATGTTAGAAATTAACAACGACAACAATATAGATAATTGCGTGTGAGAAGTCAAGGGTGGTGAATTCCACCGTAACGGATCAGAGACGGCGAGGAGAATATCTTTTGCTCCTGCTGCAGAACTTGACATCCTCGTCGTTTCAGATGCCGCTCCCTATTTTTAGCTGCGCGTGTTAGAATATTTTGGAACTTCCGTGACGTAGACGTAGTAGTAGTAGTAATAATATAATCACGCGGATGACATGTGGGCGGTGTGAGGTCAGAGCTCCTCTTAACAACATGGAAATCCTGATTACGACTAGTACTTAGTAGCGTCGTGTTAGCAGAGGTCGTCGTTGACGCGACGTGTGGAGAACGACGGCCGGGAAATTCCTCACGAAGAGACAAAGACTGGGGGAGAGGTTTGATCTTGATAGCATAGGGGTCGAGGCCGAGACATCTGGTTGGTTGGTGGCGTCGCGGGCTCTTTCTTTTTTTTTTCTCGTTTGGTGGCGTGTCTTACACTTGGAACAGTAGACAGCAACACAAACAAATGAGCTTCTAAAATAATATTAATCGACAAACTTATACTACTTTCTACTACATCTACGTAGTAGTAATAATTATGTTAAATCCTGCTCGTACATCTAATAATTTACTAATTTGTTAGTAGTATGTCACTATCCTTTTGTTCATTAAAAAAAGACGTTGTACTTGTGCTACTGTACTGTACCTGTACGAAAGTGGAAGAGCTGGACTGCTGTAAAGCTTTGGTTGGCACTGGGCGTGATGAAGCTCAACTCGCTGACAAGTGTGCATATTGCCAGCGTGCCTTTCGGCGTCGTGCAACCCCGCTCGCTGCTGACGCCAGAGGGAGGGGAGGGACCCACTGGCTCCCGCAGCAACCGGCAGGCGGCAGCAGCCAACCACGGCACGCACCACCACACGGACTGTCCCGGTGGAACGACGCCCCTTCTCACTGACATTCGGTGGTGGGGAGACGGAGCCCACTTGCGAGCCGAGCGAGTCACCGACTCGCCGGTGACCGCCTGACCGGTCGGTCGGTCCGGCGCCCGCACCGCAGAGCGACGGGGCGATTCTTCCACTCACTCGTCTTGAAATTACCGTCTCAGCCCCTGCCTTTCGCTCGCCCTCTCCTCTCTCCCCGTGCAACGACCGCACTGAACCTCCGGCGCCTGCAACTATCCGTTCCGCTTCGGGATTCGCGTGTATGGTGCACCGGGTCCACGGAGGGAGGAGCAAAGCGTCCCCCCACACCTGCTCCCTTCGCCCTTGCTTGTACGCCTGCCCTCCCCGTACTCCCCTGACTGACCCATCATCCCGTGCGGCCCCGTCGAGCAGAGCAAAAATCCCCCCGACAAACAACCCAGCGTCCCAGCGCACGAACCCAGCGCGCGCTACGCTACCGCACCGCACCGCCCGCCGCGCCGGCCGTTTGACCGCCGTTGACCTGCATCCACCCATGGACCCGCGCTTCGCGCAGCCGGCGCCGCCGTCCGGCGCCCCGCCGCCGCGCGGGCACCACCGGCGGGCGCACTCCGAGACGTTCATCCGTCTGCCCGACGACGACCTGCTCTTCGACCCGGACGGGGACTTCTCGCTATCCGACCTCGACTTCCCCTCGCTCTCCGACGACTCCCCCGCGGCCTCCTCCGACCTCACGCCGCCGCCGGCGCCCCCGCCGCCGCCGCAGCAGTCCCAGCCGGTGCCCCACCAGCAGCAGCAGCAGCAGCAGCAGCAGCAGCAGGCTTCGTCCCCGGCGCCAAGGCACCCCGGCGGTGGCGGAGCCCACCACATGAGGAGCCTCTCTCTCGACGCGGCCCTGTTCGACGGCCTCTCCCTGCAGCAGGGAGTGGCGGGAGGGAGCGGCGCCGTGGCGGGCCATAAGAGGAGCGGCTCCATGGACGGGCCGACCTCGCCGTTCGAGGGCGAGTCCGCGCTGTCGGGCGGGCTTCCGGAATACGCCAAGAAGGCGGTGCCCTCCGAGAGGCTCGCTGAGCTCGCGCTGCTCGACCCCAAGCGCGCAAAGAGGTGAGGAGATTCCCCCCCACTTGATTTCGACATCTTGACGAGCACAAGCTTCATGGAGCCAAAGAGTGTTAGCTTACTCCTGTTTTCCGAGCTGATTTGGGATAAATTTCGAGATCCCTTTCTCTTGTTCTTTCGATTCTAAAGATTTTGAACAATTGGGGTGTAATTGATAATGATTAAGTTTCTGTTTCTGGGGGTGGCCGCCGGTGTGCAGGATTCTGGCAAACAGACAGTCGGCGGCGAGGTCTAAGGAGAGGAAGATCAAGTACACCAGTGAGCTTGAGCGGAAGGTGCAGACGCTGCAGACAGAGGCCACCACGCTTTCGGCACAGCTCACGCTTCTTCAGGTAGGCAAAATCATGCCTTGGTTCTTTGACTTGCTGCAATAATATCGCCTAGTGGCCCTCCTAAATAGTAGTAAATATTTTATCCTCTAAGACAAGAGGTCATCTTGTGGTTACGGTGTACGAAACGTATGATTGCTTCAGCCAACACCAATTATTTGACTGGACTTGTCTCATGCCATAAGGACTACATTTTATCTGATGCTCGATATTCTTTGGTCTCTTGCTGTGTTGGACTTGGCAACGAGCCTTGCTGGCTCGCAGCCCGTGTCATGATATAATTAACTAGCGTAAACAGACGGTTCCCCGGACTAATCTTCACCTTATCATTGGTCACAGTAATGGTTCATTATTTCTTCTTATTCGTTTCACTCAAGTGGCTTGTGTTTTAATGTCTTCACACTAAGTTTGATGTTTTCTGAGGGTTCTCTCCTGTAATGTACTAGTAATTACTTTCCATCCTTAGGATTGGTGACAAATTTCTCTTTGTTGGTTCAGTTAAGGTACTGCATAGAAACATGAGAATATAAGAGATTTAGGTATGCGTTTATGGACATTTATGCATGATTGTAGTTTGTTTCTATTAGAGATGATGCACCAAATTTTGTTGGCTGGTTGTCCCCCACCTGTGGCCAATGTCTTTTCAAGCTCTGAATTCCTTCTAGTATCTCCCTTTGGTTGATTTTTTTTTCATTGTAGCTTATTGTATTGTGACTTTAGATAAACAAATTATGCTGTAATTACGAAGTATTCTACCCTTTGTCGGTCTCATAGACTCATAGGCATAGGTACCTTGTCTAGGCTATATATCCTTGTAACCTTATTCTGTCAATTCAGCGCTTGATAGACTTTAGTTAACATGAACGATTAATGCAAGTATTTCGGACCAAAAGTTCATTATATTTGAGGGGAAACTTAGCTCTGGTTTCTTCAGGACAAACTTAACTCTGAAGCAGTATTTGTATTGTGACTAGCTAGTGGGTGAGTCGTTTGTTACTACCAGTAGCCAAGTTATTCCTCACTGTGCAATATTATTCGTAGATGTGCAGCCATTTGGTTATGGACAGTACAGTTGAATCATTTCAACAAATTCTGAACTCTTCTTTTTCAGTAAATCTTGTCTGCAAGTATTCTTGCAGTTGATGTGCCTTTTGAAGGATTTATTGCACCTAAAAGTAGGATGAGACTGTAGATGCCCCTGTACTTGATAGGTAGGTCGTGTCACAAATAGGGAAAATGATGCTTTAATTGAAAGCTGATTTGATTGGGGATGTGGAATCAAATGGGTGGTATTAGGCTGAAGCTTTCCTTTATTGGTCGGTATTGCTGAGTTGATAATCAAGGGTTGTCTTTCTCAATATTTGGTTGCGACTGAATATTTTATTATTCAGTAAAAGGAATATGGTAACGGCTACTGTAATTCTCTATCTTGGTTTATGATCTTTTATAATATACTTTGTTTTAGACACAGAACACATTCCTGATACTTATCTCCTTTACTATCTTGCGATTTACTTGTTATCCAGAGGGACACTTCTGGTCTAACTGCGGAGAACAGGGAGCTCAAACTCCGGTTGCAATCCATGGAAGAACAAGCTAAACTCCGAGATGGTATGTTCATAGTTTAATTTGGAAGCTTTTATACCCTATAAATATGGACTAGTAGAAAGAAAAAGCTTTTGCTGTTAGGGGAAAATTACATTTGCATTGAGGCCATCCAGTTATTATCCTATAACAACATATGAATTTGCCTAAGTTAATCAAACAGCATGTTAAGTCTCTAATTTTGTTCGGTGCAGCGCTGAACGATGCCCTTAGAGAAGAGGTTCAGCGGCTTAAGATAGCCGCAGGCCAAGTCCCGAACATGAACAGGAACCCTTTTAACGGCGGGCTACCACAGCAGCGGCAGCAGCAGCAGCAACAGCAGCAGCAGATGGCATCCTACTTCTCACAACCGCAGCAGATGCAGTACTTTGGCAGTAACCAGGTTCAGCATCACCGCCCGAATCAGCCCCAGAACTCTTCAAACGGTGGTGGGCGGTGCCTGAACGACTCCATGGATTTCATGTGAGTGACTGAGGAGACAAACCAGACTCCTGAGGGTCTCATATACCAAGCTGAACTAAGTACTGTAAAGTTAGCTGATGTATACCAATATGGATCATTCTTAGGGTAGCTAGCTGTTCTTTGTACCATTTAATCAAAAAGTCATTCATGCATGACAACGTATCGTAGTCCCTTTTGGGGTCGGGTAGTGTCTTGACTGCTTGACATGTTGCCTGCAGACTTACCCTTATTATAGGTCTTCGTATAGCAATGAATTGAATTGTTTTTCGGATTAGAGTGTTGGTGTGTGGCTAGTTGGCACACCACGGATCATCGGTGAAGTCTGAAGCTGGTTGATCGAAGTTGATGTCTGGTTGATGAATTGATATTGTTTTTTGTTTTTGCGAAAAAAAATTCGTTTCCATGAAGAAGCCAAACCGCATAATTCATGTGTATATGAATTATGAACAGCAGGAAGTAACGAGGGTCACACTTGCACCGACTTCGACCATTCAATAAATATAATGGGTTTGAACAAGGAGCCTATAAATTCCTTGAGCGCTTAGTAGCTACCTAGCTCGAACTGGTGGCCCGGCTCTTCACATGTTGAGTTCCGTCCGTGGACGAGACGATATGTGTACTCCATATAAATTGTACGTAATCATTAAGGCAATAACTTTATTTCATTTTTTGAACTAAAATTTAACTAACATATAGTTTGTCTTTAGATAAAAATTTAAAAGAAACAGGAGTAGTACTTATTACACGCTTAACGCCTCATTCTCGCCATAATATTCATCGAGCACCGTCTGAGCCGTGGACGATCGCTGATCTTCTTGCTCGCTGGGCTCATCCTGTGACAAGTCGTTGTTGAGGACCCAAACAGGGAGACGATTGTTTCTGCACATGCATGGCCACATTATAATCAAATGATAAAATGCTGCTTCATGAAGCAGAAGTAGGAACTTTATGCTAAACAATAAAAACTTATAACCTCCATATTACAAATTTGAACTAGCATGCGTCAACAATAAAAATCATCAAGCTGTGTTTGTCTGCTCCTCATTATTCAATACGGATCAAGAGAAATTGGAGTGGTTTGTGATAGAAGATGAACTAATATCTCTCTTAATCTACTCCAAACTTCCTCAATTCATATGAAATATGGAGCAGCTAGACAATGCCTCGGGGAGAGAGGGAGTACCTTCTTAGGATTTCACGGAAGCGTCCGAACATAGAGGATATGTATCCGAACAATCCAACCAGGGCCATCGCGACGGACCACTGCATGAGCAACCCGGCGACCTGGCCCAGAGCCAATGTGAACACGCCGCTAAGGATGTAGAGCGTAGCAACAGCAGCAGGGACCTTGTACATTATCGTGGAAAACGAGAGGATAGCTTCTTCCTGCAGAGCCAGAACCGCAAAGGCGTTCCACTGCCAAACAAAAAAGAGCGTCTCCAGCGTGATCTCCGAGGCGATGGTCATCGCCTCGTTCGTCGCGGTGTCGTCGTGGGCGGTGGAGAAGAGACGGACGGCGGAGGCCGGGTGCAGGACCAGCCAAACGATGCGCGCGAGGACGATCAACGACATGATGCTGTTCGAGAAGAGGAAGTTGTACAAGGGGTCCTCTATCTGTTTGATCCGCTGCCTGGCCTCAGAATCAGAGGCGAGCTTCACCACGTCTAAACAAGACTCTTCCTCGGTTTGCACGCGCTGGAGGTGCTCGGCGACGGCGTACCCGAACACTCCGGCGGCGTAGAGACTGAGCAGCGTCGCGACGGCCCCGCCGCTGTTGAGTGGACGGACGAAGTAGTGCGCGGCGGCCACGAGCGACAGGGTGATCATGGGTTTTATCCGGAAGAAGGAGGAAAACCAGAATCGCTTCGCCGTCGTCTTCGACAGGCAGATCGTCCCGATGAGGAAGTAGGACGAGGCCAGCAGCGAAGTGGCCCAGACGAAGGCCGTCGGATTGCCGCCCGCGACGACGCGCCGCAGCTGCCACGGCGTCAGAAAGGCGTAGAGAAACGAGACGAGTACCGTCAGCAGCACGGGGCCGTTCAGATCCGCCACGCCGAAGACGACGCAGCGGTACGACGACGGCCTCCCGATCTGAGCGGAAGGCTCCGAACTCAGCTTCATGTATGGCTTCTTGTTCGTCAACTGCTTTGTCTCACGGGGCACCATCGTCGTCGCCTAGCTAGTCGCTGGTGATGGAGAGAATTTGGAATTCCAGTTTCGCCGCCTGATGACAGGGTGTGAAGAAGGGATCCGATGAGAGAGGGCGATCCGCAAACACGGAAACCCTATTTCAACGGCAAGATAGATACGGGAGGAGGTTGGGTCCGGCTGCGGCTTCCGGCTTACGTGGAGGGAAAATTGAGGTTAAATTCCATGATTCCCATCAGTGAAGTAATGAATTGAATAGTTTTTAAGATTAGAGTGCTGGTGTATGCCCATTGGCGCACTATGGATCATCAGTGAATTCTGAACCTGGTTGAGTGAAGTGGATGTTTGGCCATTAAACCTATGGACTATGGTATTAAGTATAATATACTTTTTTTTAGCACAAAGTATATTACACTTTTTAGTGGATGTCTCGCCATTGATTCGAACATGCTTATAAATTTTCTCTTCGTTTGTCCCTTCTCTCTTCACTTTCCCGTTCTGGTACTCGTAAAGAAGGCCATGTTATCCCATTCGACGAAGAATCAAGCCATCATAAAAACAGCGGGCCAGCCCATCACGTTGCAAAGAAACTGTAAGCCCATTAACGTACGTTCCAGCGACGCTGATGTGGACACGTGTCCTTTTCGGCACCTCCACCCACGCCGTTACGGGCCGTTTGGCAGCCACCCTCTCCCAGTCATCTTCCTCCTCGTCTCTAGGGTTTGGCGTCCCCGTCGCCGACGGAGCAAAACATGGACACACCTGACACCTGGACACTTCCCCTCCCCTACCGCAACTGATCCGACGCAGCATCGACCGCTGAGTCAGTCGACTACCGGCCTCCAAACTATAGAGGTGGGTAGAAATACCTCCCCTCTGACCCGCGCCCACGCAGATGGAGTTTTGCACATGGAGATTCTCCATTGTCTTCCCAGCCGAGGCTAGGATGGTAGTTGGTTTGCTCAATATAGGATTCCAGTTGTGGATTGTGCTGGAAGCCTATGCCTTGACTCCTGTGCAAAACGAAGAGCTTGTCATGGTTTTGGGGATGAATTTTGCAATAACAGTTTGCAGTCAAGGTATTTTTTTTTTCGCCATTTTTTTGGGGAAAATAAGTTATAATACTCATTTTCTTTATTTTCTCACAGAGGAGTCAACATCTGCCGTAGACTTCCGTTTTGCTGACTACATATGGTTTCCTCTGGAAATCCAGGCTCGTAAGCAAACTCCCATTTCACCACTTCTTCTTCTTCTTCAGTAGCCGCAGGGGTTCAGCATGGAGACTCTGATTTCTGCAGTCGTTGGTGAGCTTGTCAGCCGATTCATCTCGTTTGTGCTGCAAAATTATCACAATCGTACACAGGATGATGATGATGATGATGATGATAGTACAAGGCTGGAACGTGTCTTGCAAAGGATTCATACTGTTGTTGAGGAGGCAGAGGGACGCTGCATCACAAATCGCGGAATGCTCCTTCAGCTGAAGGTGCTCATTGAGGGCATGTATGTTGGGCACTACGTGCTTGACCGGTTCAAGGTCCAGTCTGTTGAAGAAGACAGAGTCGAAGGTAAGGTGAGCCAACTGAATCGGCCATTTTTTAATGTTGCCAAGCGCCTACGTTTTGCCGCAGCTACTACAAATGATAGATCAGTGTCCTTCGGGTTTGGTAGCAGTAGTGAAGTAAATCTGAAAGGTATACTGAAATGTTTGGAAGCTAAGATTGAAGATATGAGAGAGTTTGTCGTTCTACTTGGGAGCTGCCCGCAACTGTCTCGTCAGCCTTATAGTACATATCTGTTCATGGATAAGTGCATGTATGGCCGCCGTGCTGAGAAAGAGCAAATCGTCAATTTCTTGCTAAGCAATGATACCGATGACTGCCCAGATCTAGGCATCCTTCCGGTCATCGGTCCGCATAGAGTTGGAAAGAAAACTCTGGTGCAGCATGCTTGCAAGGATGAGACGGTGCGCAATTGCTTCTCCCATATATTGTTCTTTGAAGGAGATGACCTACAGCAGAGAGAATTTGCAGCAAAGTCGAGTGCTGCTTCAGGGAAGTGTTTGTTTGTCGTTGAGTTTAGACGGAATGTGGATGAGGCAGCGTGGACAAATTTCAAATCTTATCTTCTAAAGGTGGCAGGTGGTGGGAGTAAAACTGTTCTCATAGGCAGAACACATGAGGTCGCTATTTTTGGGACGGCTCCGCCCATCTGGTTGAAGAGTTTGTCTCAAGAAGAGTACTGGTACTACTTCAAGGCACTTGCGTTTGGAAGCATGGATCCTGATGTGCACCCGAGACTTGCATCTCTCGGCATGCAGATAGCCACTGAACTGAAGGGGTCATTCCTTGGTGCAAACATACTTGGTGAGATGTTAAGAGCTAATCCTAACACTCAATTCTGGCGCTGCATCTTATCAAGCTTAAGAGAGCTTGTACAGAAACACTTGTTTTCTTTCGGTGTACATCCAGAGGACCTTCTTGAGAGGAATTCTCCTGTCGATTTCCCAAAAGTGTCCTTTGTGGGCGATCAGGGCCAAGGATGTCTGGTATATGATCTGAGGGAGGCTATCCCTGGACAAGCTGAGCTACCATCACTGACATCGCAGGAGGTACTAATGGGTGGCGGCATTCCTGTTGAGGAAAAGTTTGATGTGCTGGTATGGAAATCACGAATCCCACCTTACAGTTACTACATTGCTACCTTTGAGAAACAGAAGCCGCAGCGCATGGTTGGCAAGAAGAATCGTCTGGCGCTGACAGAAATATCGGTATAATTTTTGTGTTGACCACAAGTTTTCAGACATTTAAATTCGAAAGCTTGGATGTGCATTATGCCAAATCTCAACCATCTGAACTGTAGTCTAGATCAAAGTAGTACTTTTTGTCACTTATTACTCTGCCAACATAGATAACATCAAAATCTGAACTGAGGAACCTTATCAAGACGCCTAAAGCCTTGCACCTGTATTCACGTCTTGTATGTGAGTATGATCACAAGTGAAGCTGGCCATAGCCAAAGTTAGCTTCTCTGATTGACACGAGGACCACTAATGAATGGTAAGAATCGGAGGTTTCATGGGCTAGAATGAAGATCTTGTGTCCCTCCCTCCTTTCACTGCCGATGTATGTTGCAAGCATCTATGCTCGTGTCGTTAGTATCCCGATGTCTGATAGACTGTCAGATCCTGCCTTTTTGCAAAAAACAACATGTTATTGTAAGGCTTTGCTTGCTGCCTTTTCATTGTTTTTTCACTGTTTCTTGCAGAATGTCTGTTGGGTTGTGTATTCTTTCTGACAGGTCAAAAGAATGAGTCTGATTTTTAATCCATATATCAGTCGTACGTGTAAAATGATAAAACCTTTAAAGCAACTGTTGATGTGATGTAGCGGGGTCAGTTATGATATGACACAAGGAACGTGTGTTTTATTATACAGGAGATAGTGCATACTACATCATTATGTATATGCAACGCCTGTTTTGGGAGCTGAAAGTTGCCATGATAGCAGGGCCTGTTTTGGGAGCTGAAAGGATGCCCGACCTCAATAACAAACTCTGCACTTTAATAATATAATTCTAGTACATCACAAAATCAATACCTACACAGACATTTTGTTCCAGCTCATTATTTATCAGACATGCAAAACAAGACCAGTTTCAGATTATACAAGAATTGTTGAAACAGTATGCTCAAAAAAAAAGAAATGTTGGAACAGCGCCGCAATGCCCCTGGGATCCGGTTGTTCTACTAGTCCGCCTCCCGCACCAGCTGTTGTCATCAGTACTAGCAAGGAGTGAGGCAGAAGACTATATGAACCCATATTTGTTGTAGATAAAGACAGATGACTACAGAACATGAAACCTAGGAACTTTGTCACCATGCACAGAGTGGCTTTAAAAATAAAACAAAAGATTACAACAGTCGTATGAGGTGGTGGCAAAATGAAAAGCAAATCTGACGCGTCAACTTTTTTAAACAGGCATCACCCACTCGTGCTATTAAATCTCCGTGCTTATAACAACACATCACGGATCCACCAAACAAAAACAACACCAACTTATGGCTATAGGGGTCGATCTCAACTGGCCGCCCCTCGTAGATGGAGATGAAGATGGCTTGCCAGACTTGAATGCAGCGCCTGATGATAAGTTTTATTCCGTGCAGACGAAGGGAATAATTATACACATGTCACTGGTCATGATATATTTTATTCCGTGCATTACCTCTTCAATTAAAAGTCCACCAGCGTAAAACAAATTTACGATTAAAAATATCCTCATATACCTTCAAGTATCTCACAAGTAAGGTAAAAGATATATACATAGATACAAACGATCTTTGTAGAACAACAAGTCTACCTAGACTTTATAAAAATTATAAAAAAGAGGCGTTCAGTACTCAAAATATCAATTGTTGCTTGATAATACATCTAAAATAAGTAATATCATATTATATGAAACTTGTTGTTATGAATAGGATTGCACTTCATAATTCATCAAATTGAACAGAATAGAAATCAAAATAGTACTACAAATCACAAACAGTGTAAATAATGATGATGATAAAAATAAAAAATATAAATGTATTGTATATGAAGTTTTCTTTGGTGAATCAAAAAAGTATTTTTTTTTTTTTTGAGATACACCACTAGCCTCGGATGTCAATTTGACAATCCGTATTATTGTTGCAATTATCCTAACCCTTGTCGTGTTTGTATCATTACTCTCAAATTTGGTAGGATATGAGTGATTAAATAAACAGAGAGTCATATTATATGCATTTTTTTTATACATGTCTAATTCAGTAGCTTTAACCAAAGTGATTCGTAGAGGTAACAACTTAACCAGTGACTTTAACAAAAGAAACTTGAAATCCACGAAATTATTGCAGCAAGGGGGCCGTCCGTAATTGAAGTAGGAACTGAGCTGCTCCCTCTTCGTGGTTCAATGGAAATAGCCAAAAGATGCAACTTTGGGCCCGACTCAATGCTAAACCTAGATGATTCACTATGTATTATTTCAACTCTCTCTAAACTTTTAGAGTCGATTTTCAGATTTTTCAAACTGAAGACAATGATGAGATGACTGAGACACTCACAATCATGTATGATCCAGAACAGTTTCTTCCCACTAAAACTTTTGCCACCGATGAGATACAATTGGTGAGAGAACAATAGTCAAAACAATGCATATTCAAACTTTCAGCTAGCTACATAAATCCAACACTTAAGGAATTGAGCTTTGGACACTGCAGTTCCTCGATGGGAAAGACATAAGACGTCCTGTGGCCTAGATTTAGCATGACCAATTTCTGAACTCCTTTCTCTGATAGTTACTTGATCCACTTCAGTAGAGTTGCTGCATCGCTCCAGAAAGATGTGTCAACAGTAATACACACCACCGGACCTAGGTGCCTCCGCAGTATGTCAGTGATTTCCTTGCTCAGGTCAATCAATGGAGGAGCGGCCTGCTGTGTCAGCCCCATTGAATCAACATTATTGTTCTTGTGCCCCGACGAATCCTCACCCTTCTGCTGGCTTCGTGCCACAACTTTGGCTAGAACTAATTGCTTGTCGTGGAAAATCAATGCCTTTTCCCACAATGATTCGCGGAGGTAACAACCGAGCTCACATTACATGAGAAAACCCATGTAAGGATTATACTCAAATCCAGTTTTGTTGGCCACAAGTACGCCTTGAGGAAGGTTCTTGTTCTTGACGGTTCTTGTTAAAATCTGACCACCCTTTAGGCCGTCGTCACTAGAGGCGGTGAGATCGCTGAGGCCACCAGAGGCGGTGAGACCGCCGACGCCACTAGAGCCAGCGCTGCAGCCGGCGTGATCCAAACAATGCTTCTTCGGAACCGTGTCCGCCGCACCACCCGCGCCGGTGAGACGACCGCCGAGGGCACCAGAGACAACCCTGCGGCCTTTGTGATCCAAGCCCTCCTACTTCGGAACCGTGTCCGCCGCGCCATCCGCGCCGGTGAAACGACCGCCGAGGCCACTAGAGCCAGCGTTGCGGTCGACGTGATCCAAGCCATGCTGCTTCGGAACCATGTCCTCTTCGGAACCGTGTCCGCCGCACCACCCTTGCCATGATTTTTGGAAACGGCATCCTTGTTTCCCTTCTCTTCCTCCGCAGAGCCTCCATTCCATGCACCTTCAAAACGGTGCGCTTGTCTACCTCATTCTCCTACGTGCCAACCAAGCCCTTATCCTTCTGCGCCGGCACGTCCATCGACTCCACTGTCAGCAAGACACCGAGGTACAGAGTCCGGCGGATCAGGGAGAGTTGCCAAAGCCCATTGCACCTTGAACCTTGTCCTTTGCAAGGGTTCCATGATGGATGTGAGGAGATGGCGAACGAACTTGTCTGTAGGCGGAGAGGGAGAGGGTAGGAGAGGGAGAGCCGTAGAGGGAGACGAGGGATTTGAACACGTATTTATATTCGTTTGGAAGACAGCTGAACCGACTCCGGCGGCACCGGCATGTTGGGCAGCTGGAAAATCTCATCCTCCTCATCATCGGCAGGCAGGGGTTGGTGACAGAGAGGGCAAGTCACGCCTCGCTGGAGCCACTCGAAGATGCAGTGCTGATGGAAGGCGTGGGAGCAGGAGTAGGGCATCGCCCTAATCTTGTCGTCCGCATTGAAGGCCTGCAGGCACACGCAGTCCACCGGCAGCCCCGAGTCGCCGGGCCTTGCTTCCTTCAGGCCCTGGATCACCTTGCTCGACGCCGCGAGTCGGGGACGCTTGCGTCTAATGTTGCTGGGCTGTTCTTCTTCATCATCATCAGACTCCTGTCCTGGATCTTCGGGGACGAGATCGAAATGTAACCACAGCACAAGTGACGCCATTGGTGGAAAGGATCGAAACGTAACCACAGCAAAGGCTCTTGGACACGCTATTGGTGGAAAGGATTGTAGTCGTCCACCTCGTCGTCGTCGAACAATGGAGGTCGCGGCGGCAGCTCGCGGAGCGTAGGTATAGAATCCATCTGCAGGCCGCAGTCACCGCTGCTCGGAGTTCCTTCTCCTTTTTATCAACACAGGCCGGGGGCTAGCGTCCATGTCGCGCCCCAATTCGGTCTGTCCAAGTCGGAGCCAGGGAGGCGGCACGGATTCTTCTATACAAATAGATGAATTCCACAAAAGAATGAAATGAAAATACAAACGCAGACAAATCAAGTGGAGATAAGCACTGTACAAACCAATGGAATAAGACTTTAGGACAAACTTCTAAATTATACTTCTCAGTTTAATGTTACGAGAAAAAAAAACAAGTGTAATACTACAAACTGCTAATTTAACCAGATCAAACTTACTATATGGAAACGTTCCATTGCGTTTCAGTCTCACTGCAAGCCTTACAGTTCAACATTTCAACTTTACACAGCCCAACAGGTGGGCTAACATCTCAGAGCACCTGGATGGATGGATTTAAATGTCGTTGCTTATACGTTTATATATATATCATATATATAGTGTGTCACATGCTAGTAGCTACTTCCAAAAAACATCCTAGTAGCCACTAGCTACTTAATGATCGTCAGCTAGCTCCTACTAATATACAGCGAACACTACGCTAAGGATCTCCATCAGTGGGTTTGCCACCAGAGGTGTCCTGAGGCTGTCCTTTGCCACGATTCAGTATAGATTCTCTGATTTCTTTGTACTTGTTAAGCTCCTCCCGCGCATCAGCTGCCGTCCTTGATCTCAGTAGAGAGGAAGGAACCACTGCAGAACTTGATGCACTGCTGCCGTGTTCCTCAGTCACGACCCTCTGAAATGTCGAAGGTTCTTGAGGAACTGGGGCAGCTGGGATCGACAGAAGCCTTTCCCTAAGGCCTGGGGCATTCTTTAGCATGCGCATAAGAACACCTATTGCTGCATCCGGAGATCTTGTCGCTGATCCCCCAGCATCCTGGTTCAGATCACGGTCCTCCCTGTCAGAGATATCAATCCTGGAAAATTGAGGGAGAGCAAAATTTCGTGAATAACAGAACTTGTGTACAGGAAAATAAAATTAGTAAAACGCTTAGGATGCTGACACTAGTCAAAGGTGATTAACATGCTAAAGCGGAACAAGCTGTACTCTCTAGTTGAACCTTCCACCTTAACTAAACATTTTAGACATTGCCACGAGAGTAACTAATACAGGAATAAAAAAAGTTATCGGGAATTTTATCCTGCACATAGTAGGTTCTAATGTCAGATAACTCACTAGAGAAATGGATAAGCAGCGGCGAGACATTTAAGTGGCTGCAGGCTGCATTGAAAGGATATGTAGTAAAATAAGCATATGAAGCTACATTGATTTAGTAGAGCTAGGACTGTAGTTTGAAAATAACACAGGAGTACAGAACGCGCAAAGATACTTTTTAGCTAATTAAATTTGCTTATCGACAAAAAGAATTCTCTCAATATTTTTATGTGCAATGACAAAATCACTATTCCAAAAGGTGACCTCTTATCTGTTCCTCCATTGTGGCAATTAAACGGTGGCGCTCTGCAGCCTCGCTAGTGCCTTAGGGCCTTAGATCTTTCCAGACACCGATAAATATTGTGATAAACAGATGCTTGAAGGGTAAGCATGATGTATGTATAAATGTGTATACCGGTTGGATGCTAAACCAGTGATTCCTACCCGATCCCCTCAACCAGTCAGCACAAAATAATCCTTATTTCACGCTATTTAATAGCACAACAAAGCTCTTATTTCAAATATTAGCTGGATTTTCTATAGTTTTTTTGTCAGTCTTTTGTGTTTGGTGAACTTTTTTTTCTCTCTTTCCTCATTTGCCTTTTGTTTGTTGGGTTTGTTTATGTTGATCTCCTAGGTTTCATCTCTAGCCTACCCCAACTTGTTTGGCTATAAAAGGCTTGGTTGTTGTTGCTGTTGTATCTTAGGACATATTTCTTTCAATGGAGCCTGACAATCCCCATGCTTTGGGCTCAAGCCATGGGTAATCACACATACATCGCCCTAAAAACAATACTGAGCTAGAGCTACCAATAAATTCTTATATCTAACCTTTTCCTGTTTATGCATCATAGGACTCACTCACCAGTTCACTATAGTGTTTGTGTTAGGTATGTTGTTGAGCACAATTAAAGAACATATGGTAATTCCTATGTTACTATATATTTGCAAGGAAATAGTGCATCAAAATGATTTCATAACAAAAAGGTTTTCTTGTGTGTAAATTATATTAAGGAACATCTTAGAGGAGAAAAATTGTGCAACCAAAGGTAATGGTAATGAGAAACTCAGGAATAAGACAGTAAAAATGACGAAATGCCAGTTCCATTATATTTCTAGATGGTTTTGTTTGAACAAGGTAACAGCAATCCTCTAGTCATTATCCAGGGCACGGTTTCATTTGAGTAAAAGGCAAAAACCCTGGTAATTCAAGATATAGACATGTTTGAACTATAAATGTATAGCAAGTAACCAGCAAGGATATCTTGATAATAGAGGATATGACTTTATCAAAACAAGACCGTGAACAAACATATTATAGATAACCGTTAAGTGAGAGTGAGAGAGCAATTTGTCCATTAATTTATTAACTAGTACGACGAATTTAAACTGTTACGACTTGTACAACATATGCATATTCAAATATGCAGTCACGGAGAGTTTATAAACTGTGTTTTGGAAAGTAAAAATGGAATTTTATTATTAAAAAAAAATTTGCAACTGGATGAGTACAAAAGCAACAGGCAAGTTTGTGAACCTGAATGGTTACTAAAATTACCCACAGACCTCCAAACAAAATAGAGATAAGGTTCTTCATTTCGAAAATGAATAAAACGGACAGTGTTACTGCTACTAATGTTGTTTTGTTATGACAGAATAAGCTTTTGACATCAGTTTCTATTCCTGGCTGGCATAATTTTAATGGCACTCCCCATGTATCTAATACTTCAATCATAAATAAACTTGAAAAGGGATCCCTGACTCATATCTGACAATTTTTAGGATAAGATAAGTTTGTTTACAATTGATACCCCTACCAGAACCAAGAATAACTTTTCAAGAGAAAACCGTGTGAATTTGTGACCACATTCATGTAAAGGGTAACAGACATAAAAAAATAACAGCAGAAAGGTTGGCAGAATAAGGTAAGCTGGGGCCTCTCAACCAAGATAGTGAGGATCTGAGGAACAATGCCTCTAGGTATATATGTTAAGATTGAGCAAGAGAACCTGTTAAGTTGATCAAGAATGGTGTCTTTAGCTTCCCAAGCAAAGACCAACTCTCGCTCATCCACTTCATCCATGATAAAAAGTTTACTTGAGGTTCGGGTCAACTTCAGTCCATGAAAATGTCCCAAGTCATCTTTACCAAATGATAGCACCTACAGCAATGAGAAGAGAAGGAAATTCACCAGTAAAAAAATAGATTCAATCATCCAAGCATGCATTTTTATAACAATAAAAATATTGCTCCTCAAGCTTCAAAAATTGCTTGAGATCAATAACAGATATGATTACCTTTCGCAAAGACTTGTCATTTCGAAATTCACCAAGCCTGACCAAATCCTTCATTACCACTGACTTATCACTGGGAAAACTAGTCAGATTCTCATTCTGAGAAGAGCATTGTGGCATATCCTTCCTAACTGGAGAAGGAGGCAGTCCAGTAACCCCTCCTCCAGTCCTCACTGTGGGGATAGTTAATGGAGCACTCTCATATTTCAGCAAAGGATTTCTTGG
The DNA here is from genome assembly GCA_001182835.1 of Oropetium thomaeum. Taxonomy (NCBI): domain Eukaryota; kingdom Viridiplantae; phylum Streptophyta; class Magnoliopsida; order Poales; family Poaceae; genus Oropetium; species Oropetium thomaeum. The sequence goes on along the minus strand of LFJQ01000031.1, from coordinate 1,099,615 downwards.
GGAGCTACGAGAAGGCGAATAGGATGGCGAAGGTGACAGGGGAGGTGATGGATAGCAATCTTCAAGTACTGACAGTGGAGGTGGTGGGCGTGAGCATGCTGTTCTAGAATTATCATGTTGCTGTAGGCATCCATGGGGTTCTGAATTCATACGATGAGGGGATGATGATACTGATGGCCCAGCTCCATGTTCAATGCTCCAACTGTGTCGCCTAGTTACTGGAACACATGGAGCTGCAATGCCATCAGACGGCAGGGAACTTAGCTTCCGAAGGAAATCTGTTTTGGGGCTTCCAACATAATCCATTATAAGCTCTGTTGACAATGGTGTGGATGGCTCTGGTGCTGCTAGCACCTCCAGCACTGGCACATAAGACACTGACAAGCTCAAGCGGCCAAAGAGAGTTTCAATAGGAGAGAATGAATAATGTTTCAGCTCTGCATCCTCTGCACGGGTGAATGGTTCAACAAACGTTGAAATCTTATGTGACAGGTTCAGTGGACGGATTCTCCCAGAACAATTGAGCTCCTGAAAGAGGTTGTGAGCGGGCAAGAGCCTGACCAGAAGATACAGTGACCGAAGTAACACTGTTGAGCCATTGTATGTCTTGCGGTACAAGCTGTGATCCTCCGCTGAACTGCTTCTTGATCTTTTGCCACTGCTCTTGCTACAATTAGCGCTTTCATTACCAGATTTGATGGTTTCATACTTTACTACCCACCTCTCTATGATCCTTTCACCCCCAGTACTATTGGTTCTGGTATTGTCACGTTGCAAGAGGACAATGTCAATGACCAATGGCTCAAGGTTGCTCTGTCTCCACAGGTCAAAGTTCTCCAGTGCGGCAGGGCAGTCCCGGAGCGCAAGGTTAAACCACCGGTCCCTTGGCTGGCTGCCAGACAGCGGCGATGATGGCGGGGACGGCCTTGTGAAGTTGCGTGATGAATCGTAGGGCGACCGCGACTCCAGGATGATGTGCAGGCTCTTGGCAAAGAACTCGGTGATGACTTGCTCCACCATCGGTGGCTCCGCGGTGCCAGCTGCAGCCATATTGTGTGGCTTTGTAGCAGAGGGGCAGACTTAGCAAAACCCCATAAATTTCTGAAATCGAAACAGCACCGGCACCATGGCTAGATGGATCCTGCGCACTGAAAAGACAAGGAATAATTTTTCAAAACAAATCGAAATTGGTATAGAATAACAATAAAAGACATATATACTTGCAATCAGGGGCGGACGGTACCTGTAGGCTCCCCCTGTAGACAGGGTGGGAGCGGCCGCCCCAGCTCGCGCCGAGCGCAAGTACTCCTGTCCTCCTCCAACGAGCTTTGCCACTGCGTGCCGTCCAAGGAGAGAGATTGGGTAGCCTGAGAGGGAAACACACGGAGGTTGAAGAAAGGAACAAACCAAGTGCCGTACGGTGGGCAGATTTATCAAGACTCTTGGATTTGGGGCAGCTAAGCTCAGCGCTCACCTTCCGTCGAAGCTGGACTAGGAGGGCCAAACTGTGATCACCCCTTGGCTGCCGACGGTGGGGACCGGAGCCGGAGGATCTCCACTGGACGCGGACGAATCTCCGCTCCGCTCCACGCGCGTGGATCCTGCTAGGCGCGGGGACGGAGAGGAGACGACGGCGGGTTTGGGTTGAGGCAGGGATTGTGAGATCCCCAGCGCGAGGAACGGGCTGAAGAAGATGGAGGGGACTGGCGGTGATGTGAGTTATAGGCGCAAATCTGAACCGTTGATTATCGACGGAAGGGTTTTGCCGGATTCTAAATATAATAAAGATACAATCGTATAGGACGGTACTTTTAATAAAAATGATGTAGAAATTGTGTCAGACTCTATCAAAACTATAATCAAAATCATTACTTCATATCACAAAATTATCAATCAAGTCAAGTTTATCTTTAACATAATAACGATACAATCATATCGGATTCAATAAAATAATAAAACGTACTATCACAAAATCGTGCAGAACTCTATCAAAAAATCATAATAAAGACAGTACAAAATTATCAACAAAGTCAAGTTACATATATCAACAAGTACTACTCCTCCTTTAATATTTTATCTTAAGAAAATAATTCTAGTTTTAGATAAAAAAATGAATTAAAGTTATCGTATTTTTTTACGAAATAACTGAAGTTATTGTATAAAAATTCTCGTCGATGGACAGAACTCCACATTGGAAGAAGAGCCGGACCACCAGTTCGAGCTAGTAAACGCTTAAGTGATTTATAGACTAATTTTCAAACCCATTATATTTGTTGAATGGTCGAATACAGTGCAAGTCTGACCCTCGTGCCTCGTTAGTTCCTGTTGTTCATATACATATGAATCATGCTCGTTAGGCCTCTTCATGGAAACGAAAATTAGTAGGATCATTCAGAAGGGGGAAAAGTACGTATTTTAACACTATAATGCAAAGGATCGGTCTATGATTTCGACAAAAAATGCAGTTCATCCACCAGCTATAAACTCTGGAAACAACACTTTTATCATTCTGCATTTTTTTTTTGCGAAAGATTCTGCAGATAATTAGCGAAACAAAAGTCTGACGCGGCAAAGACTGATGCAACCAACGGAGCACAGGCCTTGAACAATGTCGACATTATTTCCTCTGCTGCAAGAGCCCCGCCCCATTGATCCTTTGCCGTGCTCGTGGGCTACAAGCCTTACAACTACAAGTCTCATCGGAGAGTGTTATTTGGCCCACAGAACACACACACACACACACACACACACACAGAGAAAGAGAGAGAGAGAGAGAGAGAGAGAGAGAGAGAGAGAGAGAGAGAGAAATCAACCCCATGTCGAATTTGGCCCACCATTTGCCTTGTGTTGGGTAAATGTCAAGGCACTCAATCAATTGAAAAAGTTAAGCGTGGTGTGTAGAGATAGCAGGTGAGGTTTCCACAAATAACATAGTATTACTCTTCTTTCTGTTTTTTGTGTGTTTGATCTAGAATAACAGATTCATTCTAGAAGATTTGCCCTAAAATATCAGAATACCAATGTCCGCCGTGCAGAAGGACAGATCGGTGGACGCCCTGATGCTGTTCGTGGCGGACATGGCTTAACTGATGTCAGAGAAGAAAATCTCCGGCGGCGAGATCACGAGCGCGCCAAAGCCGTCCGCTCTGATCCGGGGTCCATTATTATCGTATCACGACGAGTGCTGTTCGTAGTGCTCGTGTCTGTGCTCTTTGCTCTGCTCACGCCGTGGCTGCTGTGGGCGCTTCGCCGGCAAACCGATCGTCATGTCCAGCTGTTGATACGAGTACAGGGGAGATGATGATTATTTTCAACGCAAGGTGAACATAGCCAAGGTCAGATAGACGTGCAGTATAAAATAAAAGTAAAACAAACAATACCTGATCACCATCATCTTCTTGCAATGGGCATAGACGTACCCAGAGAATGCAGCCATGGCGATAGCAACGGGCCAGAGAAGAACCAGTGCAGCGCCTCTGCTCACAACAGTAGAAAGCAAAAGGTGGAGAGTCCAAATTACAGCAAGGCAAGGAGAGCAGATACAGATACCACGGACGCTTCGTGAAGAGTCGCACCCATCCATAAGGCCGCTCCATATCCACCCAAATAACATCGTCTCGAGTGAGAATTCCTTAACAGCGATCACGACCACGTTCGCATGGTCCTCGACACCAACAGGCCTAAACAAGAGCACTGACCTTGGGAATAAGACCAAGAAAATATTGCGGATCAAGAAAGACAAGCAAAGGCATAAAGCCATAAAAGAAAAGACACTCAATAATTGAGTTCTCATGTGGCTTGAGTCGAGATGAGAAGGCGCGTGCTGCAGCGAGAATGGACTCCTGTAACTCATCAGACTGCAGATACTGGTATTCAGCTACGGCATATCCAAACGCTCCGGCAGTGTAGAACGTGAGAAGAGCAGCTACGTTGGTATCAATGAAATGTGTCGCGGCCACGGACAGCAAGTGGCCGTAGGAAACCCGGAAGAAGAGCGTGCGGAATTAACCGCGTCTTTGAGAAACAGACTGTCCCGATGAAACAGGTATGAATGAGCGAGGTGCGACAAGGTCCAAGCAAATACTGTCGGTTGTCCGGCGACGCGCCGCAGCAGCCGCGGGGTGATCAGTGCGTACAGCAGAGAGACGAGTACCATGAACCGCAGGGCGCCCTTCTGGAACAGCGCACGTGCCCTCCAGATCCGGGCGGGAGATTTCTCTTTCTAGCACGAGGCCTTCGTCTCCTCCGCCGATAGATCCCCTGTTGCCTCTGCCCATTCTCCGCCGCCACGGTTGGCGCCTGGAGGCGACGACGGCCGTCGTAGAAGGAGCCGTTCACATCATCTGCGAATAAGGAGTCGTCAATGGTTGACGTGGCAGCGGCGGCGCAGCCGCGCGCGCAGAAGGACTGATCGGTGGACGCAGTGACGGTGTTCATCGTTGAGAACATGGCTGCGTCGTCGGGGGATGAGGACACGCAGTTGAAGACGACGGAGGAGAAGAAATTCTCCGGCGGCGAGATCTCGCCGTCGTCCGCTCCGATCGGGGGTCCATTATTATCACTGTGTCGCGACGTCCTCCTACAACTGAGCCGCCGCGACCTCGTCGTGCTGTTGGCAGCGCTCGCGTCCGTGCTCTACACGCTGCTGCTCACGCCGTGGCTGCTGTGGCGCTTCGCCGGGGAACCGATGACCTTCGTCTGGGCAACCGCTCTCGTCTCCTCTTTCTCCCTCATCGGCACCGTCTGTCTATCAGAAACACCGGGCGTCTTCCTCCGGCTATCCGGCGGCGCCTTGCTGGCCATCGCTGCGGGCCGTCTGATCATCGGCCCCACCACCGGCGTCGCCACGTTCTAGGGCGCGGGGATGCTCGGCTACTCCGTCGGCGAGCAACCTCCGCGGCCGCGTGCCATCTCACTGGAAGGTTGCCAGAAGTGGTAAGGATGACTGATTAATCTCAATAACAAGCAGATAAAAAGTGCACAATCATTGTTGAATCAGAGCATCACTGTAGGTGGCACAGGTCTTTCCCTTTTATATGTCAATACTCGTTAATCCCTGATTATGTATCCTTGAACAGAGGAAGTGGATTGAAACAAAGGTTTTCAAATACGCAAATCCATTTCCACCCAGCTTTCCTTATAAAACATGAAATGAAACTGATATTTCGGTTCCCTCTAGGTGAGACATCATATGGATATATGAATATCAAATAAAGATCGCATCAAATAGAAAACATAGCCAGTACACAATTTCCATGTCAAGCAACAGTAAAAACTTAAAAGGGACACTAACAATGTTTAACAGATTCCCTCAAGAAAAAAGACAAGGATAACAAATGTCCAAGGAGCCTCTTCCAGAGAGCCCATGTTGATTACCTCACGTTATTTGATTTGCTAGACGAACTGGTTCTCCAACATGGATTATGGATATGCATGTGTGGAAACTATCAACATCAGGACAGTACACAACCAAACCGGTCTACGTAGCATTTTGAGGGGGATTATAAAGTTTGGATCAGCAGGTGCATAAGGAAATCATGAGCTCCTGGGCATGCCATTTTCATATCTGTTTAGTTGTACATGATGGATGCAGGACTGCTGACCATCTGGCCCGTCGCTGGATGCCACATCAGTGATATGTCCCTTTTGGAATTAAGGAGAAGACGATGCAATTAAAGGTAATTTTTAAAGCTCACTTACCTATTTATTAGAAATGGAAGTTTTGATAAAAAAAGTCACACATGCCCTTGGCCTTTTAACTTTAGCCCTAGCTGTAGCTCCTTTTGTCTGAGCTCAAGTTCCAAACGTTTATTCTCAATCATCATGTGTTCATTCTCCAGTGTCATTCTTTCCAACTCCCTGTCCTTCTTTTTCTTGAATCGTTCCCACTTGAGACGTTGCTTTGTGAGTTCCAGTTCTTTTGCATCAATCTCCAGGCGACGTTTCTGAATCTCTAGTGATTGTGAAGACAAGTTTGTTCCATCTGGACAAACCTTGTTGATGTCCACTGTGATGCCATGGGAATCATATCTCACACTACCTTCATGAGGGCTTGAGTTGACTAATGCCATATCACTATGTTGCATCCTTTTGGGCACGGTGGGCACTCTCATGTTCATATGCACTGCATGATGCTCTTCGTCATCCTCGTAGTAATCAGAATCAGCACTTTGATCATCTTCATCAGCATCACCACTTAAATCCCTCCTAGAATCATGGTCTTCTTTACATCTAAGTGCGAGCTGTAGTGAATGTTGGAGTGCAGGATCTTCTGGCAAATTTGCACGGTTGTTGTTGTGGTAGGAACACATTTCCTCATAAAACAAGTGCTTTGAACTCAGTATCTTCTTCGCATCATCTTTCATCTTATCGGAAAGATGATTCATGCTATCAAGAAGTGCTGGGTTTGCCACAACATTGCAAGCAGTACCCCGACCAAGGATATCAGTGAGCCTTTTATATCTCTTATTGAGATCATTGAACTTATCCTCACACTGCTGCGGTGACACATGGCAGCCTCTCTGACCCATGACATTCGATATCGCCTTCCATTTTCCTTTCTTCTGCATTATTGCGAAGTTCCTCCTGCCACCAACTAAATCAGCTCCAGGATCCTCTCCCGTATAAGAGACTGCAGTAATCAAAAGCTTTACCATTGAATCTGTCCACTTCATGCGATGCCACGCAGAGCCCTTCTTTCCTTTGCCACTCGGGGTATCCGTGGCATCCTCAATCATCTCATGTTCTTCGCCATCACTCATGCAGTTCTTTGAGTGACAATTGTGGTGTTGGTTGTTATCATTCTGTCCATGTTCTTTGAAATGAAACCCAGGAAAGTCATCAGGCTCTGTAACCCTGCTCGTAGACATTGTGAAATTCCCTGGCATGTGAGAGTTGCTGAATAATTCTTGTCCTGAATTTAGCGCATGCATTTGCATGGAGTTGCCATGTAAGTCTAAACTGCCAAAGTAAGCTCCGTGCATCGTGCTTTCAGGGGGTAAGTTCCTTCCTTCCATATTCTCAAAATGTTAACCTGGACACTTGGACTCCTTGTTAATACCATAGAGCTGCCACACAACTTTATGTCAATATCGTGATATCACCTGGAGAGCAATTTGGGACAAAGTATTAGAATTCATGCATATATTCTCAAAGATTTTCTTTGTGGAACAACAAACATTGCTGTGAATCAAAGGAAAATTCAATACTTCATGACACAATCAACTGCAATGTTGATATTTTACAGAGTTTTGTATAAAAAAAACCATTCAACATGCTAATGATTAATATGATGCCATCAAAAGTTAGTAAGAACTAAAGATTGAATCAATCGGTGGTTGCTGGTTGCAAAAATAAGGAAATAAGTGGTGTGACACGAAAAAGGAAACATTGCCGTGATCTGCATGGAGTTAAGTAATCAGAGCAGCAATCGGACTTGCAGAGACTTGTTTTATCAGATCAGATGGTTAATAATGCCATTCGAAGCTTGAGTTAGAAAATGCAGCAGCCATGCCATGTTTCGGCAGTGTTTTTTATTGGCTGCAAAATGGAAATCAAAGCTTAAGCAAGTAGTCGTCCAAAGGGGAACATAGTTGTGATGTAATCCTAGGCAAATTTGTTCCCAACCTTTTCCAGTTAGAATTAGTGTGTTCCATGGTTAGTAGGTGCATCATTAGCGTGGTTTGTTCTTTGGAGGGAGTTCGCTGCGTGCTCGGTCACTGGGAATGTGTCTTGGAGAATTTGGTGCGCAGCATGATTGTGGAATCGTGGAGATCGTGGTGGGCAGTCGTGGCCTTGAAGCCTGCCTGTATCCTCTATTTAAGCAAGAAAAAGGTGTCCGAAAAGTTGATACAGTTGACCACAAACAAATCTGTGTTTGCTCCTAGTATTCGTGTGCATTCCGGGCTCCTTCACGGCTCCAGCAGAGTCCGGCGAGGTGAGCAGCGTACTGACATGGATAATTTGCAAGGAAACTTGCTCTTCCCCGTGCCTTAGGCATAATCATTTGAAAAGATCTAACTGAAGCAAACCATCAAACTCACTGAGACTGAGATTCAGACAGGACCCGGATATCGATATACAGTGCCAAAGTGATGTGATGGAAAATGATTCGTAGAGGAAAATACCAGAGAATCACTTCTCTAGCAATCGATTCCTCGGAAACAAATTATCACGCTAATTGACAAGAGTACCGAAGGAATATGATTCATGAATACATGGACACAAGGGAAGAGCACAGGCGAGAGAGTTTGCTACTTGTACCTGTGATCCGGAGCTCGTCTGAGCCAATTGCGGCGTGCCGCCGCCGCCGCTGCGTCGCTCCCGGCCGGGCACTCACTAAGCACGCCTCAGCTTGGCGCCCGCCCGTTGAAAGGAGCTGGAGCGGCTGGTGGAGAGTGACCCGACTCAGGCGTGGAGGCGCAAGGCGACGACGGGCAGGATGGGGCTGCCCGGCGCCGTTGGGTCGATCGCCGGGGGGACCCTTGGGGACGGCGGACTTGGTGGGGTGCTTGTCCTTGCGGCTGGCAGCCGGAACACGAGGACTAGGAAAAATGATTAAACTACGCCCGAAAGGCTGGAGCACGAACTGTGGCCGAAAGCGACGCTGTTTTTGGTTGCTCCGTTGTCGTCTTCTTTTTTTCCTGAAAAAAAAAAAGAGTCGTTGGCTTCATTTTTGAAGGGCCCTCGAACTACGAGGCACGAGGCCGGGCCGGCAGCCCAGACTAGCAGATAGACGGCTTTAACAGTACCAAAGCCCACAACCCAGTTGGAGCCCAACCAAAGACGGCGTGGAGATAGCTTAGCAACTCGTCCATTTTCTATGTTGAAGAAAGTTGGGCGCTCTCGGATCGGGACGGCAACCCTAGCCCTGCTCGGATCAGATCCCTCCCGCTTCTGCTGTCGGAGAGCAAGATCATTATCTCGTCCGGATCCCGCGATCCGCCGCCATGTGAGTACTCATTTCTTCTATGCCCTCTTCACTCATCTCAACCTGTTCTCCGATAGCTTCGGAATATCGCGACCCATGCACTCGTGTGCGGCGGCAGTTTCTTGATTTGAGCTTGCTGCGGCTATAGTTGCAGCTCCAGATTTGCTCTTAACAAATCCAAAGAGTTAATACTTCTGAACGGCAGTCCGACTGGTTTCGCGTGAGTTGCTAGAGGGCATGAGTACTTGGTCTGGTGAGTTCAGAGTTGACTGATAAAAGGTTAACTAGATTCCCAATTTTGAAGTGTTGGATTACTTCTAGGCAGTGGCAACTTGGCTAACCGTCATTCGATTTGGCTTTGACTCTGAGGTAGGGCCTGGGAGTTGTTTGTTCAGCCAATGTAGGTTCGTGGTTATGGTAGATTGGTAGTTTGACTAGAAAGATTTAGGATGTAGTACTGTAGGTGCGTTTTTTGTAAACACCATAGATTCATGCAGGGTCATTTTTGCGTAGGCGACCCTGTGTGATCTAAGTTAAGTGTATGAAGGACTATGGCACCCCCATTGTGATCGGTGAGTCTTGGCTTCTTTTGCTTCTGGAGAAGCGTACAGTGAAGTCTTTGTTGGGTGTTTACCCTTTGAAGGGTGCTTGATATCTGTGGATGCAAGTGGGTACCTAATGGGTAGTGTGGTTCAAACATTCTAGTTCATTTGAATAATCCCTTGTGAAAGGAGGAAATAAATTTAATTCATCCCTTTTGGGTTTTGGGTCGACCGATGACCCATGAAGGCAAACACTTGCATCCCTATTGATATCTTACATTGTCACTGAAGATATACATGATTTTCTGAGGGCAGATAGGTTAAAGATCCTTATTTTTTTCCCCCAGTCTGCTTCACTCCAAAATACCAGTATAGTAAATGTTTCACTCACTATGAGCACTATCTTATGAGCTGAGAATTATGATATTCGTGGTTTTTGCCTTTCTAGTTAAACTGTAGACATCCAATTTTCTTAGAATATTACTCTATCTAACCTCTTGGTTTCCCTGGGTTAATCAGCTAACTAACCTCAACTTATGTGTTTTCTAACATTGTTCTATGTCAGGGAGGATGAGGAACTCGTTGATCAGAAGAAGTATCTTGAGGAGCGGTGCAAGCCACAGTGTGTTAAACCACTTTATGAGTATGAGGTCGGCACTCTTTCTTTCACAGAAGCAAAAAATTAACACATCTTTAATTTAGTGTTTATCACATTCTTCATTTGGTTTGCTTCTAGTATCTTCATCAAAGTACAAAGTATTGGTGCACTGAGCTTAGCAAGGGTAGAAGAAATGTATGACACTTTCCTCAACAGAAACTACACCTTATGGATCCCTTCCCAGTTAGCCAAGGGCACTTGCCGGCATTTGCCATGTGTCTTATTTTATATTCAAATAAAATGCAACCAAAATTTCACTATTCCACCATGTAGGTGTCCTAGTTTTTGTTCCATGTGCTGTACAAAATATTTATAAGCTGCAAGTCTTGTCATATATCACAGTTATATTGTTGGCATATGCCCAGAGCTAGTACAATTGCTGTCATACATCGATATATATATATATATATATATATATATATATATATATATATATATATATATATATATATATATATATGCTTATGTGTGTTTCCTGCTGCTTATTGAGACAACATAACTGTGCTATTCTTGGGGAGGGGTTTCTCTCAGAATTTTTCAGTTGCAGTGATGCCATAACGCCAACTAGTCATTTTTTTTATCAGCTCTGAAGTGAGCGGCTGTACAGAATATGAACTTTTGCCATAGTTTCAGAGGCCTTGTGGAGTCCTGTGGCACTATGGACATGCCCTAGTGCTAGTGCCTATGCTGCCTTGGCGAAAGGGCGTAGCTAGGACCTTGTGCGGTCCTGTGGTGACCTGAGCAAGACTTGTCATCTTGGTTGATTGAAACCATGCTTTTGACTAGTTAGTTCCACCATTGTAATATTTCAGCCTGTAGGATGATTGAATGGTAATAGAGTTCCCACGTGCTCCTGTTTCCAATATGTCCCGGGGCCATGCCAAACTCCTATGGAATTATCTTCAGGCAGTATCACGAATGCTTTACTTATTAGCTGAAGATATGAACTTCTATGGTGATATAGACCTGTATAACGGTATTAATCTTATGTAAACTGAAATAATTCTAGCCTTTATACAGTTTATATCTTATGTACCATGATAATATTTCAGTAGTTTTAACTATTCATGCGTGATATATGAGTACCTTTCTGATGGCTCTCTGTTTTCAGAAGTGCGTGAAGAGAGTTGAGAAGGATGAGACTGGGCATAAACACTGCACTGGGCAATATTTTGATTACTGGTCATGCATTGACAAATGTGTAAGTACAAGTAATTGGCTTCAGTTTACAGATTAGTTATTCATGAAAATTAGACATAGGAATGCGATGTTGAGCTAGGGAATTAACTATTTTGGGTGCAACATGCATCTGCAGGTGGCACCAAAGCTCCTGAAGAAGCTAAAATGATGACGAGAGTGACTTATTCATTTACCTTTTGTCAACTTTGGGATCCGGCTGAGCTCGTAAACTGTCTTTTTATCTGTGTCTCGATTCCATGTACTTGTAATAAAAGCAACAACTGATTTTCTTATGCAAGCATGTGGATGTGTTTGAATTAGTGATAGAAAGGTGGCGAGCGTTCAGATTGATGATCATCGACCCTTGAGCCTCAACTTTTAATTTTTTGTCACTAAATGCGATCTGTGTGTCTCTAGTCCCCATTTATGAAGGAAGTAGTGGTTGCATGCATGCATGCATTCATAGGCCACATGTCATTTGTAGAATCATGGAGAGTGTGATATAATAATTAAGAACAAGGTCGATGGTCAGAAGCTTGTCAAATACATGTATTGCAATTAGTTTTGATTGATATGATAATTGATGGCCTTGTTATTAAAACTACTTCTAATAGGTGCACGGCATGTCAGCATGTATGTATAGCATTATAGCTTGCTTAGCTAGGATCAAGTACTAGTCCCTAAACATGTTGCTCCTCGGAAAACGGTATAGTATAATAGTCTCATTGGCCTTGCCTTCGGGACAAACGCAGAAGTCATAGGCGAAAAATAGAAAAGAAATTAACGGGAATCAACCAGAAATCGAGGAAAGAGCGGGGAACACCCCAAGGTGCAGCTGACATCTCCAATGGGAGAGCTAGTGATCAACGATCTACTTCGCCCTTCGGCAGGGAGACGTTGTTGCAGCACGAAATGCTAAGATGGTGCATGTGACATGGGACATAGAACCCAAGACATTCTCTCTAGGCAACACAACCACTGGGGGGGGGTATAAACCTGCATTTTCTACCATGGCCGCACAACCATGTATGATGTACAACGTTGCATTCATAATGTTCTGAGCGCCGTGATACTGACCCATAGCAACAGAACGTGCTGCTCACTGTAGCGCTGGGATGAAGCCTGTGTATAGATCCAAGCATGAACGCATTGCTGCCTGTCTCATCACCTTCTGCGGTGGAGTTGGGCCTTGCGACAAATGAAGAGAGTGCAGCCTTGATGCTCTCCCTAGCTGCCGTTGCATTGGCCACCGTGAGATTGGTAGCAAAGTGTAACAAATGTGGGAACATTGTGTGCAGCGTTGCATGGTAGAGACGATGGGTCATAGCAAAGAGCAGACCTACGATGCTCTGGTGTGACGTCGTACGTGCCACACAACTGGTACGTGCTACACAACCCGAAATGGATATTTCCTGGGCCACAATTTTACACTCTCGAATCAAAGCTGAATTTCGATGAGCTCTAATATTGTTATTATTTTTTTCCTCGGTCGAGTAAAAAAATAAAAACAAAGGCTTTCACTCAGTGCATGCATACAAAATAGAGGCTTTTCCCTTGTTTGGTAGTATATTGTTAGAAAAAAATTTTACATTATAGTTATATAATCTAGATCTTGATTAAACAAGAACTATGAATGATTGGGGTGAAAGGATGTTCAACTTTTAGATGATTGAAAATTAGCAAGTTCAAATTTTTGAAGTACGACTTTTATTCTCCTTAAATGCAGATCTCTTCCATGTAAAATTTGTAATTCAAAATTATCTAGTATTATATTTCCATGAATTCGAATTTCCTAGTCAAATTCTCATTCAAATCCTGAATACTTAAGATTTTTATTTCAAATGTCTTGATCGAATCTTGATGTTGTGTGTTTGAATTTTGCTCGACATTTAATATATTATCTGAAATTCTTGAAAAGACAACACGAATTCATCGACCAAGCAATTAGTCTTGCCTATTCTAGCCAAAAGAAAAAAAAGCATTACTAGCATTTCCTAGGTACTTACTACTAGAACCCTGACATATTCTGAAAAATAATAAAATTCCTATTGCCTTTGTAAAACGGAGGAAGTTTGCTTTGAATTTGACACACAAAAACCACCAAGCTGTACAAGTTCCGTGCCTTGTGCGGTGGACCCACACACACGGCCACACACCACCCCAGCCTTGTTCGTCCCTCCCTTCGCTCTTCCACCTCCCTCATTCCCTCCCCGATCCAAATGGCGCCTCCCGAATCCCGGCCCGGTGGCCGCGCGTAGCTCTGGACCGGCCTTGCCCCGGGTCTCCGCCGCGCCCCGAAGTCCGCTCAAGGTGCGCGCAGCTCGGATCCGTGCTCTTCCCCTGCCGCCTGCGGCCTGCCCTCACTCCCCTCGATTCTACTCCCTGTTGTCCGGCGTTGTTGCGTATTCACTTTGGTAGGCTAGGCTCTGGAAAGAAGAGAGCCTTTCTATCTGTTCCTCATGCTGGTTCGGTCGGTTGTGGTCGGGCGGCTGAAATCAGCTCGTTGTTTAGGCGGATTCGGTGAAGGAAAAAAAATTATAGTGTAGCTGTTTCCTTAGTAGTGCTCGATTGAACCGATGTAGACTTTGTTAATTGTTCTCGGATTTGAAGAAATAGATACGCTGTCGTACAACCCTTTGTTGAGCAATTCTTCTATTTTCGTGTGCCTAGAACTGGTATGTATATTCCACCCCTAAAATAGTGCAGGCCCACGTAGTTTATCTTATCTGGTTAGTTGATATGCGCTTTGTTTCTATGTTTAGATAGATGAGAATTTTCTTAGTGGCCTGGCCACTAATGGAATTTGACATGTAAGTGGGATCCCGTCATCCTGAGTCCTGACCAAGTCTGTTCTACCTACCCAACTAACTGTATTGACACCCCCATTGTTGTTTCAAGGATAGTACAGCTATTAAATTGAGGTTGTTAAGTTGGTGGGTACTGTGGTAGATATGGTACATATTTGTTACTTCAACCTGATGATTTTCCCTGGCCCGTGAGTAAAATTTTGATGCCAAAAGTAGAAAGAGTTTGTTATTTTCCTCAAAAAGAAAGAGTTTGTGTCAATTTCTCTTTCAAGATCTTTTGGGGGTATGTTAATATGATTATTGGAGTGATTCTATGCCTGCTTTATATAGCAACCCGTTTTATGGATATGCTAACAGATTTGTTGGAGAGCCTGTTTTGTGTACCATTTGTCGATTTGCTACTTCAAAGGGGTCATTTCTTTCCATGTACGATACCTAGAAGCAGGAACCGCTGGCTAGCTTAATTTACTTATTTGATGATGTGAAATTGACGAGGCTTTTCTTCTTCATAAATGTTATTGAGAAGGGAAACACATATTTCGCTTTCAAGGGGGGAATGGTCAAAAGCTGCTATTAATGAACTATAATGTCATATTTCAGGTTAACGAAATATGAAGTGACCAGTGGGACTCTTATCCATCTGTCCGAGGTCATTTTTGGTATTCCTTCAGTATTACTATTTTGGAGTAGATGTCATTCCGAAGCATTGTGCGTGATGTTAGAGATGGCATCGGGAGTTTATCTCGGAGGGGATTTGAGGTCAGACTTCTGGGTCATCGCAGAGGGAAATCTCATGGTGCTGTACATGAGTTGCATGACCCAGTGCCTGTGGTCCAAAATAGCCTCTGGGCCAATTTGCCTCCTGAATTACTTCAAGATGTGATTGAGAGGTTGGAGTCCAGTGAGGATACGTGGCCTTCAAGGAAGAATGTAGTTGCCTGTGCAGCTGTGTGTAGGACATGGAGAGAGATGTGTAAAGAGATTGTCAAGAACCCAGAGTTTTCTGGAAAGATCACTTTTCCTGTTTCGTTGAAGCAGGTAAGGATTCAATATTGATATTCCATCTTTAATATTTTAACACTTACGTTTGGCTAAACTAATAGTTCCTGTTGCTCCTCTTCTATGTACAGCCTGGTCCTCGTGATGGACTTATCCAGTGCTTTATTAAGAGGGATAAAGTTACCCAAACCTACTACCTGTACCTTTGTCTTAGCTCAGGTATGTTCATTGCTGAATGGACCATAGAATTATAAGAGAAGTCTTCTATCTGTACTTTTATAGTTCTTTATGCTTAAATATGTTATTGTATTGAAATGCTCCTCGATAAGTCTTCTGTCTATTTAGTTCCTTCTTCCTTGTGCTTAAACATGGTGTTCTATAGAAAGTTGCATGATATTCTGCCAAAGTTATGCTTGGGAATTATCTGTTATCCCATCCCACACTCTTTTGTAAGGCATGTAGGTGATCATGATATGAAATATATAATTCTTAAAATATTCTCTTAATAGATTAAAAATTTATTATTGGCAATATATGCACACAAAAACATCTTTCTGTTGAGAACTATGCCTTTATTTACTACTCAAAAGTATAGGATACAGACATTTATCATTTTTATTAGACAGGGTATTCATAGTAGATAGCGATTTCTGTTTCCATAACTCATTTACTATGGAAGAATACCGCCCTTGCTGTGATCTTTCCAGGATGTAGTGTTGTATGTTTTCTCTTGGGATTGTAGGGGAAAAAAAAAGATGTATACGTTTATCTTTCTGGTCCACCTTGCTTAGTTGTAGTAGCATTCTATTGCTGCCATTTTAACATGTTGTAAATATTCATCTCTACAGCTGTGCTTGTTGAAGATGGCAAATTCCTTCTATCAGCAAAAAGAAACTGCCGCACAACATGTACAGAATATATAATGTCTATGGATACTGATAATATATCTAGATCTACCAACACATACATTGGAAAATTGAGGTACTGACTGAGAAACTTGTAGCCTTATTTCAGAATTCAGAACTTACAGCATTTGTTTCCCTTACTTATGTTACTACTTGCTATTTTGAAATTTTTAGGTCGAATTTTCTAGGCACAAAGTTTATAATATATGATTCTCAGCCTCCATGCCATGCAACTAATGTTACAAAGTCTGGGATGGCAAGCCAAAGATTGTACTCCAAGAAGCGAGGTTCAGCAAGGGCTTGTAGCAGCAGGTACAGCATAGCCCAAATCTCATATGAGCTTAATGTCCTGGGAACTCGAGGTCCAAGGCGGATGAACTGTATCATGCAGTCGATACCTGCCTCATGCCTTGAGGCTGGTGGCAGTGTGCCTTGCCAGACAGATAGCATCTGTGCCCCCACCCTCAATGAATCCTTGAGCAGTGTGTCCTTCTCGAAGTCATCGGTTATGGACCATTCCATGCATTTCGGCAGTGCCCGGTTCTCTGATGTGTCAACAGTTGGCGGCCCAGGGATCGGAGGCCAGGCATTATGTGATGACGAAGAGTGTAGAGATAGGCCGTTGGTTCTCCGCAACAAGGCTCCAAGATGGCACGAGCAGCTACAGTGCTGGTGCCTCAACTTCCGGGGCAGGGTGACTGTTGCTTCGGTGAAGAATTTCCAGCTCGTTGCTGCGACACAGCCAGCTGCTGGAGCCCCGACTCCATCAGAGACAGCCAATCCACCTCCTCCAGAGCAAGAAAAAGTTATACTGCAGTTTGGGAAAGTTGCCAAGGACATGTTCACTATGGACTACTGCTACCCGCTGTCAGCCTTCCAGGCCTTTGCCATCTGCCTAAGCAGTTTCGACACCAAGTTGGCCTGCGAATAAACCCGCTGGTGATTGAGCGTCACTGGTGCTTGTTTAAGGCACTGATTGGTTGATCGGCTCATCCAAGGTGCTGTGCGTCCGTCCCCAGGTTTGGCTGGGAACGCCATTGGGTCACATGCCTTTCATGCTTTATTATTAACTCGGGAACAGCCTCCAAAATGGAGTTATCTCAGTAGCTTCCTGCTGATAGTTCGCAGCTTCTGCTGCTGTACCAACATTTGTTTTGGCTGTAGCATTGCCCTGTAATAATAATAACAACGGTCGGGTATGCTAGGACGGACACTTGTTTAGATTGTTCATCGTTGATGTACTGTAGCGTCAATTACAGTAACTGAGATAGTTTCGTGTTTTAATGGAATCCTGTCTGGATGATGCTTTTGATGATACGGTGAGAAAGTGTTGCCCTTATTTCCAGTCCCGTCGCCATCAGAGAGAGATCAGGCTTTTGTTTGCTTCCAAGTGATGCCTTTAAGCTACGCCCCTTTTTTTCCTCTTTCCACCAAAGCGTAAAGTATGCAGATAATTACACCCGGCACTAACTAGCTCAGGCTCAGCACACATCTCCGGCGCCTGCATCAACATCCAGGGAAAGATCCGAAAGGGACCTCGTAGTATTCTAAGGGCACTTACAACACGCGTTGAGCGGATCCTCACAAACAGTAGTTAATGAAGAGAGAAGGTGAAATCGGCGTCTCGTAAGTCGACGGCCTCGGCGCGTGCTCCCAGGCAGACGAGGGCGCGCGGAATCCAGCTGCGCGCGGAAAGGGTGCAGCGTCAGGAAGAGGCAACAGCAAGGTTGTAGTGCTAGCAAATGACGTCCCAACTTGCTACCCTGCTTGTTTGTTGAGTGCACACATTTCCTTCCGGGTCTTGATTCATTACTTTTGAAATTAATAAACTGTTGTTGAAAGATAGTTTTAGTAATGTGACCACAGTATTACAGTTAGCTAGTTCTAGAATGTCTTTTATAATCAATTATTATGGCACGCTGTTAACTTATAAAATAAAAAATAGATTTACCTATGTTTATGTTAGTCTATTCTTCAGTATCAACTAGAAACATAATGGTATATAGAAATGATATTTATAATTAATCATATAACTATATATAAGTATAGATAATTAAATAAACAATCGTCTCTGTGAGTTGTATGAATTATCTGTTATCTCTGTGATGGATTCTAAAAATTTTACGGACGACGTCTTGTTTACGGGTCGTACGTGCCCTAACGGCACCAGCAGAGAGCGTCTCTTTCGAGGCGTTTGGTGAGCTGAGGGACGGACGCATGGACGGACGGTGGTGCACACACGCGTTGGTTTACCCGCGTGTTCGTTGCTTCCAGGAACTGGGCAAAGTTTGGTTTGCGTTGCCGGGCGGCGGTGATTCCTGCTATATTGCCTCATCATGGAGTGAGTGAATACACGAACGCTATATCTGGAACGCAACAAACAAATAAAAAGGTTAGGCACCATCGAATTTTGTGTAAACATACCTTGATTCCCCCCCTCCCCCGGGCAGATACTATGAAAAGGATTCCGCTTTGTTGTGAGCAGATCCGTTTCCCGATCGGGGGACATCATCACTAAACCATCAGTCCGTCCTAATCTTATCCCGATGCGTCATAATCCTCCATTTTTATTTAGTTAACGTTAAGACAGTGTAAAATGATTTGAGTGCAGTACAATTTTATTGTCTGAGACGACGACCAAAAGAAAACGGAGGAGTAATCTGCAAGAATCGATGGAAGTTTCCTGCCGTAGGGGGACCGACGACGGTGCACCAACAATACTTGGGGCCCGACAAAAGTTGCTCTCATCTCATCTGAATATCTGATCATCCCAACCCCCCCCCCCCCCCCCCCCCCCCCCCCCCCCCCCCCCCCCCCCCCCCCCCCCCCAATCGCTGGAAGAGCGCGCGCGTCCACTTGATAATACGTAGTAGTACTACTAGCTTCTGCCTCGAATTCTTGCTTGATTCCCCGAGGTTCATGGCAGCCAGCGCCTCGGTGGCCGTCAGCGTCAGCAGGTGTCGACGACGAAGAAGAGGCAGCCTATGATGAAGTCCCGCTTTGCTGTTGTTTGCTTCCACTAGTATAGTACTCCTAGTGCAACCTCGGAAGGAAGTGTTCTGAAACGACTCTAGACTTCAGACTACTACTGCTACCAGTACCAGCGCCAGCGGGCAGGCGGCCTTGCCTTTCGTCAGTTCGTGCGTGGAAAATCTACTACTCCCTAAAATTAATTTGGACGAAGACAGTCCCGTTACTCACATCCACTCTTAGAAGAAAAAAAAAAGAAAAGATGGACGTCCGCACTAAACTACTACCTCCAAATTTTAAATGTTGTCATCCGCCAGCAAAAATTATATTTAGAGAACGACATCATTAAAAAAATATAGAGAGAGTAGCAACGATTTTATTTTTACTAACTGACAGAGAAAAATTGTTGTTCGTACGTAGTATGTAGTAGGTCCTGTCCAAAACCGGGGCTGTTTGCACTACGCCTACAGTTGTATACTCCGTAGTACTGTAGCGCCTCGTCAGGTCAGCTCCATTGGCCGAGTGGACGACGGAGACAAGCAAACAAAGCTAGTACTAGCCTAGCCCGCGGGCTCGACATTCCGACGGCGACGGCGTGCCTTCGCAAACAAGTCGCACGCAAAAGAAAAAGGAAAAATTAAAAATAGCCAGCCAGGTGCCGCCACTCGTACACGTGGTCCCTGAATGAACCTCGGAGTCGCCTCGGCTACCGCATTTGCGGGCGCACGTGGCCGGGCACTGCGGCCGTCCTCGCTAGTAGCGTGCACGCACGATGTAGAAGCAGTAGTGTGTGTGTGTTTTTTTTTTCAGACTGAGTTTGATTGAGCTGGTCCAACCACAGCTGAACTTATTTGTACGTGCTGGACCTTTTTTCTGGATGACGTGGCTGCTTCTAGATTATACACTAGGTAGCCGAGGCTTTGCGTAGTGTAGGGTCGCTGGTCTAGTCGCAAAGGGAAGAAAAAAAAAGTGTTCTGGGGTATGGTTACTGCAAACTCCGATTGGGTGGTGTCAAGCTGTAACTGCGGCTCGTAGAGTACTGGAGTACCTCTTATCTTTTCTTCTCGATTTTTTAATGCGACTTTTACCCTGTTTGTTGTTTTACGAGCTCTGTTGAACCCCACGTGCCAGGTGCTCCGCTCTGCTTCTCATATCTCCCTCTCTCCCTCTGGATCGGTTCAGTGTATCCGTCCGTCTCGGCGTCTCCTTCGTTGTCAAGGTCGTCTGACTGAAACTGACCGGATTTTCTCATATTTTATTTTATTTTTTTAAAAAAGAAGTTGGCTGGTTGCACGCCGCGGACCAACCCACACACCCACCGGGTCAACAACACAAACCCCACGCCCTGCCAGCCGGCGGCGGCTAAAAGTCCGCGTGGGCAATCCCGTAATTTGTCCCGGCCTTGCCTTGTGGCGGTGGAAACGCTCGTGCGCTGCTCCGTCCCGCGTCGCCCGCGGTCGCGTTGTTTGTTTGGTTGGTTTCTTGGTTGGTTGAGGTCGTGTCGTGTGGCGCGCGAGCTTTTAACAAAACAACTCGGTTTGGTTTACTAATCTTCTTTCGTCCTCTCTCTCCTCGCAGACACAAAAGCAGACTGCAGCCTCCGCGACGAGACGACCACAGAGACAGCAGACCCTCTGGATTGGACTGCACTGCACCACGACCCACGACCATTAGTTTAAGCAGCTGAGCTTACTACTGTACCATCAAAGTACTATAGTACGCTAGTACTGTTTGCTTAATAATAATGGTTTGGTCCTTCGAAAAAACAAAATGGTTTGGCTTCCGTCGCACCAGCTGTGTCCGCTTTTGCGGATCCGCCCCCCCAATCACCGTTGGATTTGTGAGGCGACACACTGACACAGCCTTTGCAGATTATTGCGCGTCACAATCGACGGCAAGCCTTGACACACTTTGCGTCTAGTCAGATTCAGTTTTTTTACAAGTACCGTACTGTAGTATCTACCTTTTTTTATAAATATAAATTTGTATTTGAAAAATATCAACGAAAAAAAAAATGAAGCTATTGAATTACAGTACCGCTCGGTGGAGCACCAATTACTAACATCGAAGGAAGGAAGGAAGGAAGGAGGACCAGGAAGCAATTAGAAGGTCGTTCGAGGGACCTCACAGCAAGATCTTTTCAAGCAGCAGCAGCAGCAGTAGTAGTATAATAAATTGCTAAACAAAAAACCGGAAACATTCCCCAACCAGAAGAAGAATGAAAGCACACACCTTCTTTCTTGGCGACTGGAGTAAACTAGACTAAATCGAACAAACATGATTAACCACGAGACCGCTTCCTTAAAAGAAAATGTCAACAATCTCTGTATTAATCACGCCATCCCAAGGAGATTATACCACAGTAGTACAATATATACACGCCACCACCACCCCTTTCATAGCACAAGCCTTCTCTTCTCTTCCACGACGAATGCTTCTGGCCAGCGCTCGGTAACCCAGACGGATAGCGAGTTCCCAGGATCCGCGCGTGCTCCTCAGGCACCGGCGAGACCATGCCGGCCACGGACTACCAGGTTGGAACGCCCTCCCACGCGCACTCCTCGCCGTTCACATCCTTCGGCCGCTCGCTCTTCTCCCTCCGCCGCGACGCCCCTGCATCGTCCGCCACCACCATGCCGCCGCCGCCGCCGCCTGGGGAGGACCACGCCGAGCTGGACGCGTTCCAGCGCCGCCTGGCCGCGCTCCTCGCGGCGCTGCTACGGGCCGGGGACGACGCCGACCAGGAGGAGGAGGAGGAGTTCCTGTCGGCCGCGTGGGTCCGGCGTCTTCTGGCCGCGTTCGTCGCGTGCCAGGCCGAGTTCCGCGGCGCGGTGGCGCAGGCGCGCGCGCGCGGCGCGGTGTCGGGCGCCCAGGCCGAGAAGGCGGTCGCGGAGGTCGCGGAACGAGCCGTGAAGGCGCTCGACGTGTGCAACGCGGCGCGCGACGGCGTGGACCAGGTGCGCCGGTGGGAGCGGGTCGCCGGGATCGCGGCGTCCGCGCTGCTCGCGCCGGGGGAGGTCCACGAGGGCCGGCTCCGCCGCGCGCGCAAGGCGCTCGCCGACCTCTCCGTGCTCCTCATCGACGACGCCGCCGCCGCCGCGGCCGGGGCCGGCCGCGCCTGCTTCTTCGCCTCGCACCGTAACCGGTCCTTCGGCCGCGCGACGACGGCGCGCGCCTCGCCCTCCCGCGCCGGCTCCTCCTGTTCCTCTTCGTCTTCCTCGTCCTCGTCCCACTTCCGCTCGCTCTCGTGGAGCGTGTCGCGCACGTGGTCTGCGGCGCGGCAGCTGCAGGCCATCAGCGCCGGCCTGGCCCCGCCGCGCGCGCACGAGGCGGGGGGCCTCGCGGCGCCGGTCTACGCCACGGGCTGCCTGCTCCACCTCGCCGCTTGGGCGCTCGTCGCCGCCGTCCCCTGCCCGGACCGCGCCGCCGCGCTCCACCAGGCGCACCACCACCTCCCCGCCGCCGCGCCGCCGCGCGCTGCGTTCCCCTGGGCGCCGCCGCTGCTCGCGCTCCAGGACCGGCTTGCCGAGGAAGGCAAGCGCAAGGACCGGCGCAGCTCGCCCGGCCTGCTCAAGGAGATTCACGCGCTCGAGAAGTGCGCGCAGAGGCTCGCGGAGGCGATCGACGCGGCGCCCGCCCCGCTCACCGCAGACCGCGAAGCCGAGGTGCGCGAGGCTGCGGCCGAGCTGGCCGCCGTCTGCGCCGCAGTGAGGGACGGGCTCGAGCCGCTCGAGAGGCAGGTCCGCGAGGTCTTCCACCGCATCGTGCGGAGCCGCATGGAGGGCCTCGACTCGCCGATGATCAACGGCGGCGATTGAGCAGTCCGAGATCTCTCTCGCCTTTGATTTGATCGCGCATTGTGCTGGTGATAGGTAGCTTTCCTCCTGTTTTTTGTTTTTGTTTTTCCTTTTTGCCCCACTTGAGTTGTGTGATCATCAGGTGGTAGTAGCGAGTAAAAAATGTGTTAGTAGTATCGCTCTGTAAAGGATTACTACACAAAAAGGGGAAAGGAAAAGGTGCCATCTTTCACGTAAAGATGATGGATGCCTTCCTTATTCCCCACGTTTTGATACCGCAAGTCGGTGTATATTACTGCTGTTTTTTTGAGTCATTTTTGGGTTGTGCGGCTGAGCTGAATCCCTGTCTCTGAGTAACTTGTTCTGAACGTCTTGCAAGGTCACTCTGCAAATGTGACGCCCATCAAAAATGCTAACAGAAAGGAGAAAGATAGTGCTCCAAAATTAATCACAATGTAGAGTTCAACTTGGTGGTGGTGGCGGTGGTGGTGTTGGTTCTTATCTTTGATCTTTGCCATGTGATTCTGCTACTTTGCTCAATGCCATTATGGAGGTTCACTTAAGGCTTTCTTCTGCTGTGGTGGTTCTTATTGATGAGTAATCTACAACTCACTGAATAAATTTGATCTGGACGGAGTATCACACATCATAATAGAGGCTGCAACTTTTTCTCAAAATAGAAAGAAGAACTGAATGACGGATGCTGCGAGATATTTTGTAAGGCACGAGCCAGGAGCAACGAAAATTACGATCATGGCGATAACTCATCATTTTCCGCACTAAATTACGTCAGCATCTGTGCTTATCTTTATTCAGACGACAAGCTCATGCCATTCCCAGCGTCCGTCCGTCGCCTTTCTATTCTCCCCTCTCTCTACATACAGAGTGCTTCTCTAATTGTGAGCAGATTCTACCAAAAACCTGCCAAAAGCATGTGGTCTTACTACCGAGTTACTAGTGTTTAGTACAGTAATTAGTCAGTAGGTTCCCTGCTGCCTTTTTCTGTTAGAAAAAAAAAAAGAAAGAAGCTGCGGCAGTACTTTGTTCGTTCTGATTGTCTGAGAACTTGGGTTACCTGCGCGCCTGAACTAGTTGTTGTCAGTGACAGTAAAACACAGTCAAAGGTACTTTGTTGTTAAACGTCACAACTAGTTGCATTTCTATTTGTCACCAAAATCTACCAAGATCGGGCCCAAGTAAACTGGCTGTGCCAAGCTTGTTTTGTTTACTGTCTTCTGTTAGAGAACTGTTGACAGCAGTACCTGTGCTAAAGAAAAAGACACTAGTAGTAGTTAGTACTTGCTGCATTTCTGTAGCCTCATGACGTTCTGTTAGCTGTCACTAGTGTACTGAGTAAACTGTACCCAAAGTTCTACTTGTCACTGACACTAACTAAAATGCAGTACCCGTAGACACATTGATAAACCCCACAATCGAATCGAATGCAGTTTGCCATGTACTGTAATGATTCGGTTCTGAAAGAGGCTGCAGATTTTATTTAGCAAGTTCCATAAACCTTACTTTCGAGAGTACGTAGCCTGAAAACGTCCTGGTTTGCAGCTAGTAGTAGAACAGAGGAAAACAGAAACTGCTAGTAATAAAGAAAGATCTCCATCTCATGATCGCATTGCGCTGTACTGGTGCCTCCTCATCACCATAATGATCCGCTGCAGCACTACTCTGTCA
Organism: Oropetium thomaeum; assembly: GCA_001182835.1. NCBI lineage: Eukaryota > Viridiplantae > Streptophyta > Magnoliopsida > Poales > Poaceae > Oropetium > Oropetium thomaeum. The sequence continues at coordinate 1,075,143 of LFJQ01000031.1, read as the reverse complement.
TGTGCCTCTCTGCAACGTCCTCTTTCCCTTTTAGCATGAATGATCACGGCTGCCGCCTGCTGGTTCGTCCACCTGCCGCCACCACGTCCACGTGCCCCTCCTTTCTCGTGACCCCGTTCACAAGCGCGCTCGCTCGCCGTTCCTCGTTCCGTGAGCTGTGCTGTGCCAGCATCGTGTCGGGTTGGGTTGGGAAGAAAGCCTTGCTATTACGGGGGAGGACAGGACGTGGCACCGTTCCATTGCCTCCATTGAGCCAAGCGAGCTTGCTTTTCCAGTTCCAGCTGGTGCATATGCCGCCGCCGAAGAGGACAAGCCTCGTGCTCCGTGCGGTGCGGTGAGGTCGGCGGCGGTCCGGTCATGCCGCTCGGGCCACCGGTCCCCACCCCTCGGCGTGTTCCCAGACTGTTGGGCGCGTCACCCGTGCGTCATGCCGGCGTCACTCCGCGGACAAAGCAATTTAGCCCACGGCACACCACTGGAGGCCACAGAACAGACACGCTTGGGGCATGAGAGCTAAAGGCCGAACGCGCCAGAATAAAAGGCCCATCGAAGGCTTGCTTGCTTGATGAATTGATGATGCGTCATGTACTCCTTTGTATGGTTTTCAGGATATTCCAAAGGGAACCTGCTCAAGCTCCACTAGAAAAGTAAAAAAAAAAATCTGCTCAAGCTAAAAAGACATAATTAAAATATTCTTAGTTTTTTGTTAAAAAAACATTGTTGTTAAAACCATCAATGTGCTACAGGTCTGCTATGTGATCAAAATTGATGTCCAAAGACCGAGTGACGACCGTACAAATACTATATAGTTATGCTCGTCAATCTGTTCAAAGAAACAATAATAATTTGCGGTAAAGACTAGTAGTAAGTAATACGTTATGCATCACAGCTGGTTTTACAGCTCCAACATTCTATCAGTCAGCTTTTAAGAGAGAAACAAAAAGGGTGACTCCAGGAGCACAAACGTCATCACCGGAAGAGCTCAGGGAACGACCACATGATGAACCTGACGTACACGTCGTCCTCCAGGAACTCGATGTGCGCGGCTCTACCCACGATGGTGTTCAGGTTCCGCCCTTGTGCGGAAAGGTCGAACTGCACGTCGCAACGCATGAAGATCCGCGTCTCGGAAGTCGGGGCGCGGATCTGGTCCAGGCAGTTGTTGAGCATTTCGGTGAACACCTGCCCCCGTCGCGAGGTATCTGACGACGCGCCGTGGCACAGGTCGATCCTTGCTGAATGATATGGGACGTAACCATCCTAGCAGACGAAACAAGATCATTCGATCAAACTCGTGCAATGCAGTGCAGGTCTGTATTAGAGGCTTAAAGGTTCATTCAGTGGTAGTAAAAAAGTAGTAGTGTAGAAGCTCGAGGAGGCAGGAACCTGTGGTGATGAAACCAAAATGATGTTTTTGAAGTTCTCTAAGGTCTTCAACTGTGATAAACAAAGACAAAGAAAAAATATATTCAAGCGAAAATAAGTTTTGGAGTAACCACAACTTACGAATTTACCTCGCAGAGCTTGTAAAAAAAGGTGTTCTGTGGGTCTTGGTCATCACTGAAGGTGAGCTGATGCATGCACTGCATTCCCTTGATCCGTTTCATAAGCCAGAGCCCGGAATTGAACAAAGAATTTGAACTGTACCAGTAACCTAAATGAGGCCCTGATATCGACATGTACGTGTGCAGGTTCTTCAGAAACGGTTGAAGCTTGGGTTCTGTTGAAATGGAAAAGAACTGATGATGAGACATGTCTACGTACAGAGCCATTTTGAAAATCCTTCTAAAGCAGTTTTAAGATTACCTGTGAGAGCACTTCTTAGTATGATGTTCCCAATAGAATGACCGACAAAACTAACTTTCATGTCTTCGCATCCCCCCTTCTTTCTATGCTTCTCCAGTTTCCGTTTGAGGAATGCAACTACTTCATTAGCAAGCCTTCTACCCATTTCTTTAAAATCTCCTGTCGTTCTATCTTCATTTATCTGAGATAATAGGCACTCTGCTCCAGGGTCAAGCAACAGCCATTGGTTTCTAACAAGGCGTAAATCCAAATGATTTCCCTGTTTTGTAAATACCAATTTTCAAATCCTCAACTGAATACGTTGCAGCTATAATAAGGTTCAAACATCTGTAGGTTCAAACAATAAAGTTACTGCTAGTAAAAAAAACCTTACCTGAAATCCATGAACGAAAATTACAGCTCGCAGTATATATCCACTCTGTATGATACCACCATGTTTCCCAGCTGTACATTCTTCTCTTTGTTGAGGTGGTACAATATTATCAAGTGGCACAGATACGTCTGTTGCAAAATCCGTGCTAGAACCATGTTGCGGAACAACCATAACGTGTTGCTCTATAAGGAGAACAGGAATACATGAAGGCTCAGCATAAATATGCATATCTTGAATAGACAGTGGGTCAATCTGCAGTATACTTCTCGTTAGTATACATCCTTTTTCCAATAGTAAGATGAGTTTGCACTTGCACATTGTTCAAGATTAAAGAGAAACACAGACCCTCATTTTTCCTATACTTCTCCTGTGCAGTTCAGCCCTTGACATCGAATTTTGAATAGGCTACAGTAGAACCAAATAACAACAAGCAAATAGTAATTAAAAAATTACTCCATGAAAATTGGAAAATGGATAGTTTATTGTAATTGTAAACATTCAGTATGATATACTTACATCTTGATTGAGCTTCCGTGAACTGGACATGCGAAGCAAATGCCGAGGAGATGAGTCATTGGTCATACTTCGCATATAGCGATGTGGAATCTCAATTTGGGAATGAATAATCCAAATTGACCATTCTGCTTTCCGACTATCGTCCCAAATTGCATGTAAGTAATCCAATATCTTGATCCTATTTATCCTACATTAGAAAAACAAACCTCTTGTTGGACATACAACATACTATGAAAGAGTTCTATTAGTTACCAACAATAATATTAGCATATGAAAGAATCATCTAATGAGAAGCAATATAGAAATAACCTCACCTATGAAATTTCAAAAATACATTCCATATAAGTGATAGTTGGCAGCTCAAAGTTTGAAATAAATGTACCAAGTCTTCCTTGGACAGAGTGTGAAGCATAATATCATTAGTGCTTCCACCCATACTATCTGAACTCTGAAACAAGTTGTGGAGGTCAGTAGAAGTATTCAGTCCATCATTATAGAACTGAAAGATCAGTTTTGCTGTAAAAAATACATCATACCTCCAGAAAATCACGTAAGGAGTGGCGAGTGAACTTTCTGGGTGCACGGTGCTCCTTACTGTAGCTGGCAAAGGATGACTCTGATAACTGGAATGTCTCATATTTACCTAGAGTTAAGTCAGCATCATCCAAATCCTCAAGTCTACTACCAATAACATTACTGATCTTCTTAATTTCCTCCAGCAGCATTTCTCTAGAAATTAATAAGGCCTTCACGATATCATAAGACTTTGAGCCTACACCTCCCTCCAGTGGCTGCAAGACAATATTTTGCTGACAAATTTAATGAAAACATAATAAAAGAATAATACAATTCATTCATTGCTATAGTATGCTTATTACCCGCTGGCAAGGCACGAAAATGGGTAGCATAGCCACTTCTTGATTAAAAATTTCTAATTACTATGAATAATTTTGTTAAATATGTTATGTAAAATGGGTAGCATTCATTCAAAGGATAAATATGTTTTCTCTTATAAGCGTATCACACAAATTTTTTGTTATGTAAGTAGTATGTAGAAAAAATATTTAAATCTAAAGCAACACAAACCTGTGTACCTTCAGTAATGATTTAGTCACTCCGGCTTTCAGGTACACAATGTGTATTGTCAAGTCAACAAGAGCAGAGTGGAAAGCGTCAAAATGGACAGGACAATATGAGTGTAAGCCCAGAAGTGCTCTTTGAGGGATCCTAAAGTCATGGATTGGTACCAAATATGCGTCACTTGAATCTTCACCTTGAGTCCTACGATGCAAAATGTAAAAAAGATTCAGAGTTGATGGATGCAAGCTGGGTGCATGTGTAACCCAGACTGAAAAGCATTACAATATCCTACAAAGAAGATTTAGAGAAACAAAAATAAAGTGCATACCATCCATTTCCCAGTGTTGGGATATATAGAAGTTCAAACTTCAATATGATAGAAGAAGTTGCTGGACCCTGAAATGTAGGGGAATATATATCAGGTTTAGAATAAAGTAAACATGGTTCATAAATGAAAGGAAGTTAAAATTCAACCTCATCTTCACTGTTGGGTATGTAGAATGAAACCATAACGGACAGATAAATATCTTGTCTAGCATATTTGACCAGAAATGGCTGTGTGTTGAAGCTATTGTCAACATCATCTATTTTCCAAAATCCAAATGAGCCCTTTGCACCAATATCAAGAGCTGCAGAATCCACCTAGCATGTCATAATCTATTAGCTAAAGATTTGAAAATTCATAGTCAACTATACCAATTGCAAAAAGAAATATAAAAGAAAAATCATATCTATAGATTTATTGTTTGTCTGGACAATGCAAAACGTCAAACCATTGCATTTAAATTGGACATCGAGCAAAGATGAGGTAATTCAAGTAATGGCAAAGAAAAAAACTTTTTTAAACTTCTCATCAGGGAGAAAAAGAGAACTATGTGGCTGAGAGGTAGACCGACATAGATCCCAATAACATAAGAAACAATATAAATACAGAATGTAAAAAAAGAAACAATGTAGTACAAGGGTGTGAAATAGCGAGATGCAGAACACTTGTGCGAGTGTTTCTTCCAAACTACTGAGCACACTTACACATGCTTCCTAAGGTTGAGAGAATAGGGGTGAGTATGACTAAGAATCCTTAAAGAGTACAAGAGTTCACAAGCAGGAGTTTTCATCAAAACTGAGAATAATGTTGACTTTCATGATAGTTGCAATGTATAAGCAGCACCAATTAATTTGCATTAAGATAATGCAGGAGCAAATTAATGGTACAATTCAACCCATTTCACCTTGGGACCATGCAGCAAATTTAGGCTAAAGAAAGTACTCGATCCCTCCATTTTTATTTTGATGTTGCCCTAATGACATTGTAACAAAACCGGAATGTAGTATGATGCAACAACCTTCGTATTGCGTGACCCTGGCAGGAGATATGGGTGCCCTGTCCGCAGCCTCCTCCCAAATTGCGCTGATCTTTATGCGATACCATCTGCAGGTAAATGTCACAATGTCAGCACGCCATTTATGTGCACCTTCGTAATGCACAATTGAAAGGAACCAGAAATAAATGGTGGGAGAGCTCCGAATCTTGTGAAAAAAAAATCAAATCCGCCAAAGCTCACATTTCTCACGTTAGAAGATCTAATAATACGTGTCAAAATTGAAAAGAAAGCACGCCTGTTCTTGAAAACAAAAGACGAAATGCAGAGGTGAGAGAATCTCTCGTTACCCTTGCTGGAACAAGTCGAGATTGTGGAAGCGGTCGATGTAAACGGCCACCTCGTGCGCCGTCTCCATCGCGTCGGCCGACCGTAAGGACGGATCGCCTACTCCTCGCCTCCGGAGCGGCGCAAGATCGCCTCGTGCCCTCTCCGCTCCGCTCCAAGCGATCCCTGTACACCACAGCACCGCGGTGGGGTGGTGATTCATGATCGGGCCACCGATGGATCGTCTCGGGCGTTCATGGGCCCTCCATATTAATGGATCCTCCGGTCCATCTATGAATCTCAGCCCATTTATCTTCGCTACAACGCTGCCTGCTGCAAGGACGCCCGCTTTAAGATTAGTACATCTCAGAAACGGACGGCTGTGACTGTGCGCGCAGCTGAGAGGTGAGAGCAACGGACTGAGATCCTAGCTCCCGGGCACTGACGCGTGGGTCTGATCCTACGTGTTAGTAAATATCACTACAGGACAATTACTGCAGAGTATCTTCACCCGAGAGCAACGCAGCGCGTGTGGGCTGGCGTGGCCGCGTGGGCCCAGAGAGGTGACAGGCACGCAGGACACATATATCCGTTGGATTAGCCGGGCGGATCCACTTTCAATCACAAACTTCAAAATGATTTTGCTTTCAAATCATCAATCCATTATCATCGAACTCTTTAGAATTAATGCAACGAAATGCAATCTCACATGAATATATTTTTTGTTTTTTAAATTTGATTTTTTATTTTCAAAATTCAAATTTTAAATTGTTGGAGTAGAGAAAATTTAGTGTTCTACTAATGAAGTTTAATTGCTACAGTTAACATAGTTTGAATTTAGAAATATTTTTGGGGACATTTTTTTATTTAAAGTAGATTATTTTTTATTGAAGTTGGAATATTTTCCTGTTGAAGCTGAAATATTTTTCAATTGAAGTTGGAATATTTTCGATTGAAGTACGAATATTTTTAGTTAAAGTTGAAACATTCTATGTTTAAAATCAAAATATTATTCCATGCAGCCATAATATTTTTTTATTAAAGCTAGACTATTTTTGATTGAAGTAGAAACATTTTATAATTAAAGTCAATATATTTTTCTTTTGAAATTAGAAAATTTTCAATTGAGCTAAGAATATTTTTCTTTGTAAATGAAATTTTTTTTTGAGTCACAACACTGCGTCCTAGTCCCAAGCACTCGCGCACAGAGAGAAAAAAGTTTTAAAAACGAGCGCGCGCTTGCTCGACTCGACTGGGCGTAGTGGACCGCGCTGCACATCCTTACAGATAGGACGCGGTAACTATTGGATGCCCTGCAAAAAGAGCAAAAGGGAAAAACGTAGCCAAGTTTAGGTCGTGGTCTCCAAACGGGGGGAGGTGCAAGGGTGGCCGGCCGTCGCTGGGCTCGCGTTCCGCGGGGCGGTGCCGTCTTCGCCGCGCACTACTTCGGCCGTCGCAGATGGTTGCTCCAGTTCCCCGTCCTGCAGGTGAGTGGATTGGGGAAAGTTAGGGTTCCTTATCCAGACTATTCTTTCGATCCCCGCCCCCGCGCACTAGCGAGCGACAAGCCCCACCCCCGGCGCACGAGCGAGCGAGGTCCAGGCGCCGGCTCCGGCGCGGCCGTGGAGCACACCGCGCCCCACCGGCCGCCGCTGCCGCCGCCCCGCAGCCCGCCCCCCCCCCCCCGCGACGCGACCGGCCCCCCACCCCGGCGCCGAACGGGATCCCGCCCCCCAAAAAACCGCGGGCGAAATCGAGGGGGACCCCCGGCGCCTCCGGCCCCGGGTCCGAGCCGAGCAAGGTCTCGCCCCCGCCGACCCACCCCGCCGGCGGCGCGAGCGCCGCTCCTCCGCCCCCCCCGCGGAGTGCTAGACTCTTGCACTCCTCCCAAACACCGTAGGCTAAACTTTTAGTTTAGCCGTTAAAACTTTAGCCTCGGGGCTAAAGTTCCAACACCCACTATAGCCTATAGGAGGTCCCCGCCGCGCTCACGCTCGCGCTTTCCCTTGCCCCCTGGCTGACATGCTGGCTCCATATGTCAGGTCCGTCTTCCTCCTCTGTCCATCCCCAGAAATAGCCGCTGCCACATCACAATTCACGTCCGGACGCAAGGTAAATCTCACCGCCTCAGTTGATTGCCGCCGCCTGAGGTCCGGTTGGAGTTCGCATCCATCTTCCGCTATATAAATGGAGACTCATGTCGCTCTGAGCTCGTCATTTCACCGAGACCCACCAGCTGACTCCCACTCTTCTTCCTCTACTCCGGAAGCCGGAGGCGGTGAGTTCAATTGCGTCGTAGCCGCCGTGCTCCTCTAATCCTCTTCATTTCTAACAATGTCATCCTCTTTTACTCAGAAAGCACTAGATCAAGTCCAGAGACTCAGAGAGCACCGCCTGGAGGACTGAAGATTTCTTTGCCAGCCGCGGCCTCCGTCCACCGTTTCCTCTTTTCGGTTAGCTTCTTTGGCTGTTTGCGGTTCGGTTTATTTTCTTGTTTCGTCCTGATATCTAACCCTGCTATTAATGCTTCTCGCTTTGTAGATAGTTTGGTGGAGCTCCTCCCGCTGCAGCTCCCGTAACTGTAGGTGTCAGAGGCGTCTAGGAGTCGGAGCGAGAGAAGCTACAAAACATCGCTTCACGGCTCCCCGTTGAACCTTGGGTAGGAAACAAAAACTGCTCCCAGCTATAGTTTCGTTGCAGGGATTTGTGTCAGAGAAAGGTGTAGAAACGGAGCCGGTGGGAGCTATACCAAATTGACCCTTATACTGTGATGTTAAAACTGACTCGAGTGAATCACGTGGATTGATGGAGACCGGAGAGTAAAATGAACTAATTTTTACCTTAATTCTTTCCAATCCACATGTATCACAGGAGAATCACATAGTATTTTCACACAACTCATGTTTGGTTTTCTTTGGTTTCTTTAAAACCATGTTCTTTTTAAACGATCCATATATCTCACGTGACCCACAAGGTCTCCTAGCACGTCATTATTATTTAATATAAACAAGGTTTAATTGCATGAATGATTTTAATTCAAGTCAATAAGATACTTTTTTACATTTTAGTACACCATTAAAGTAGAAGGCATAGTGAGAACTGCGGTCGGTAGCAGAGGCAGAAGGGGAGACTGGTGTGGGTGGGGTGGGGTGGAGGGATAGACGTGCGTGCTAATATCATCTGTGGCTAATCCTAATGTACTCTATTAGTATTGAGATATTTGTGGATCATATTTATTGGACCTGATGCAGAGAGCTACACAGTTACTGCTCTTTCTTAGGACTTTTTGATTGCATATATGAATTTTTCTCTTTTAGAGTTAGTCCCTCTTCTTTTTCTCTTCGTTCAAGGATGTTCATATTGAGTTAGTCCCTCCCTTCTTAGTAAGGTCTTATAATCTATCTTCATATAATAATCATTATCCACTATCTAATTCTTTTTCACCGCATCATGCCATGTCAGCAACATACGTCAATCATTTGATTAACATCATCAATACACCACAACCGAGGAGCCTAATATGTTACCCACATCTTTTAATTATTGGTAAAAAGTACAAAAACCATGATAATATTGAATTAAACTAATGATATTTATTAGGAAATAAATTAAACCATTTACCACAAATCCAACATTATTTAGTTGGATAGATAAAAACTAAAAACATAGTTAAAGGGTGTTGCTTGATGATCAAAATTAAATAATTGTCCCTCACGTGACAAAAAAATTTACTCTTTTCTCAATGTCACAAATACTTTGATATAAAATAGATAACTCATTTGCAGCGATCCTTATGTTTGTCTCGATTCAGTGTTCCATGGAGGGACCTTCTGGGTCAAGGGAAGAGAATAAGAGCCAGAGCGAAGGTGAGTTCCTTATTTCTTTTCTCTTTTCCTTTTCGGAATTCCTTACGGTTCTCTTGTAGTCAAACCTAACCTGCAATATCACTGTGCATTAATTAACAAAATAAAGGAGATGCATTGAAGCTACGTAAGTGGATGTGTCGGTCATCTCAATTGTATGGATTATGAATCTATCTTTATATAATAACCATTAGCCACTATTCAAATTCTCTTGCACCACATTACCTTACATCATCAACGTACATCAGTCATCCGATTAGCATTGTCAACAAACCACAACTATTCGAATAGTCCAAAGATCATACACTTCATTGAGTTGTTGATAATTAGTATAAAAGTTTATGTTAGAATAGAGAATTAAATTCATGACATCTAATAATCAAGTCAATCCCTTTACTGCTATCGTCACTTTTTTGATAAAAACTATAATATCGTTAAAGCGGTGTTGCCTTGTGATCAAATTAAATAATTTACTTTAACTACCATTAAAATTCCGGCGTATTACGCGGGGTTTGAATATGAATCTGCCATAGTAGCTCCTCCTTTGTGATGATGATTCAAGCTAGCGTTTGAATCCATCCCCCATTAAAAATGTAGAAAGGGTTCTAATTTTATGATAGCCACTGTTATTTTTTTTCTTGTTTTTATTTGGATCAATCGCCGCTGTTATTCGGAGGATTGTTCTGTTTCCTTACAGTAGTAGTTCTTATTACTTGTACTCTTATCACGGGAGTCGATGCCTCGGTGGTGAAAGAATCTCTAGGTAAGATGCAGTTCGTTACGCTAGTGTCTAGCTCGAGTCCCAGTCGGAATTAGATATTTAATAATAGGGTCTTAGAAGTAGAGGGGTGTGTTATGAATCAAAAATTAAGTCCAGATCAAGTACTCGTATTTGATGAATCCTTCGTACCATCGACCCTTGTTCGTTGGTGAGGTCGTCAAGATGGTGCCGGTGAACAAGTGGCCTTTTCAGGTTAGAAAATTATTATTATTGCTAGGACAACCGAATACTTTCAAATATAGATTGAACCACAAAGCACGCCTCAGTCGTACAAATGACCCGTGCCGTCTTGCATCAATTGCTCACATCTATTCACGATTAGCCGCTGCTCTATTGGTCTGACGTCAATCAAAAACAGCAAAACTGGCAACAAGTATGGACATTTTAAGATTACATGACTGGAAAAATCATTAAGAACTCATTTTGTCAGTCTTGTAGAAGGATAAAACGTTTAGGTGTCTGACTAAAACAGCTTGCAAGCTGGATTAATCATTCATGAGAGCTCAATGTACCACTGGCAGGCTGACAGCACTATAATAAGGAGCCTAATATTATAATGCAAATCGATTTCAGCCCCTTGGATCCTAGGATTCAGAAATACAATAAAATTAGAAGCATGGCCACCTAGAGATATTTGAGATGGTCTGTTTTCAAAAGATAAGACCTATATTAATGCATAGATTATAATCACATCATTTCAAAAGCGCAATGTCTTCATTGCTACCATGCACCACCTTGCAACAAGAAAAAAAAAGAAAATAAGAAAAAAACATTTTAACTTTTAGAAAGCCCTTAAAGCAATGAGACCTGTCACCTTTTCTTCCATCCAGTTATTTACTAAAATATTTTTCTAAAGCTTGCTGCAATAGAAATTAATGTTATATGCACAAATTTACCTTCCAATGAATCATGTTTTGACTTTAGAGTTTGCATGCTCAAATCATGAGAAGGCCCGTCCTGGATATGGGCTGGTGGTACTGTTAACCAAATCTGTTGTTCCGCAGAATTCTTCATCCACTTGAAGGATTTCTGAATACGAAACATCATCCTCAAACACCCCATCATCCACAATATTTGAATATGAAACATTGAACCAAAGTGAATTGACAGTTCACTAATCAAGGTAAAGAGCCACTCCAACATACCTGCTCGAATTTCTCCAGCATTATTCTCTTCATGCATGTTCATAATTTTGTCAGGATAGCAGTGACCTTCTAGTGCCATCATCAATATGTAATTTAGTCTAGAGATATCTAGCATCTTTTGATCTTGCAACCTCCTAGCACCGCCTAAAACAAGTGGAGTTTGTATCAAATTTCTCACTTTCTAGATCTTAAGGGAAAAAAAATATCACTATGTTATCTCAAACTTTTAGGATTATGCAATATGATAAATACACATAGTCCAAGCATGTAAAGCAAACTTTCCAAATAAAGTCATGTTTTTGTCTTAAGCAATACTTGTTTTATTTGGAGCAGATAATTTGACCAAATTTTTTGTTAAATATTTCATTCTTATCTTGCCAATACCACCAGTGACTAGCTCACCATTTTTGTTCTTACGAGGACAAAATCTTTTGCCCCTAGAGTTCATGAAGTAAAAGTATCGTCTGCCCTTCTTCATCCCACCCCAATTAGGACTACTGCATGTCCTATCCGTGGTACATTCTTTGCTTTATATTATTTTAAGCGAGCTGACTTGTAAGTCTTACAGTAAGTCAACCAACCTCTTATTTTCCCAGCCCAGTAAGTTGCCACAAATAGAACACCCTCAGCCATAGACTGACAGATCTGCTCAAAAGAATCTCTCGGAACGGTGGATACATCAGCTGCTATGTACCGCTCAAGTCCCTAGAAAGAAATCCAAATGAAGCAAATTTAATGTCATAGGCATCACAAGATGAAAGAAAAACTATGACGATCTCAGCAGTTTTAGAATAAGAAAAAGGAACATAAAGCGCTACAAGAAACATAGAAAAAAATTTTATAGTTAATATAGAAGAAGATATTATAACACATGTCTATTTGAAACTGTTGGAAAACAAAAAAATATGAAGTGAATTGGTACTGCATTACGAGGGGGTGGGGGGTGGGGGGGCAGGTAACTGTACCGGACCTGAGGTTAGAGCTTTACAACTGCGCTAGAGGAGCACATGACGAGGGGGGTTAGAGCATTGGCCCACATGTGCTCCTGTAGCGCAGTTGTAAAGCTCTAACCCCAGGTCTGGTACAGTTACCTCATGTGGGCCAATGCTCTAACCCCCCTCATCATGTGCTCCTGTAGCGCAGTTGTAAAGCTCTAACCTCAGGTCTGGTACAGTTACCTCCCCCCCCCCTCGTCATGCAGCACCAAATTCACTTCATGTTTTTTTGTTTTCCAACAGCTTCAAATAGATATGTATTATAATATCTTCTTCTATATTAACTATAAATATTTTTCTATGTTTCTTGTAGCGCTTTGTGTTCCTTTTTCTTATTCTAAAGCTGCTGAGTTCGCCATAGTTTTTCTTTCATCCTGTGATGCCTATGACGTTAAATTTGCTTCATTTAGATTTCTTTCTAGAGACTTTCCAGCTCCTCGGTTCTGGAACTCCAGAAGTAAAGCAAAAGCACAACAAGAGGTTCCGCGCGTCCGCCAAGTTCACGGGCGGCTTGCCAATAATAATTTTGAAACAATGTGGAACCAAAACGAGCACTTATCCATGTCTCCTCAAAATTCTGGTTTGCTTGCTAAAAATCTTGAAACAAATGGATATTAATCATGAGTTTTTCTTTTCCCCTATTGCATATACAATAGATTGACTTTTTTTGGTTTCAATGGTAGTGCTATGGAGCCAAACGACATTCCTTATCCCTATTGCATATACACTATGGATTGACTTCTTTTTATCTTAATGGTAGTGCTATGGAGCCAAACGAATTTGTACGCTAAGTACAACTAATCACATATATAAGCGTAGGATGGGAGGACACTACGAAGAAGATTTTTGATCTACCTACTAACATATGATGGAAATTTAAGTAAATCGATAATACCTGCCGACATACGAGATTATCTTAACCGGATCGAAGGAAACAATATGTCGGTGTTCGTTACCGTCGATGAGTGATTTATCGTGTGATGCGCATTTTGGGGTTCGGATGGTTCACAAGAGGACACAAGGATTTATACTGGTTCGGGCTACGATGCCCTACGTCCAGTTTCGAGCTGCTCGTGTTTCTTGCAACAGTTTGTAGTGGGGGGCTACAAAGCGGACGAGGGAGGGAAAGTTTCCCAAGTCTTTGGATGAAAAGCGGGTAAGTGGAGAAGTGTTGGTGGTTTTCTTCTGGAAAAAACCTCGGACGGTGTCTTGTTGATCGATGTCCAGGATCTCTCCCCCCTCCCCCTTATCATCCCTGCCTTTCCCTTTTATACTGCCAGGGGCGAGACAAGGGACGAGTCATGAAGGAGTGGTGGTCGTGGCCGTACGCCCGTAGTTGGGCTTCGTCATCGGCATGGCGGCGTCCTTCTGGTCCGGCGGCGTGGAGAGCCCTTGTCAATCAGGGACGTCTCGCCCGTATGGGAAAACGACTTTCGACGGGGGTCAGCGGCGTGGTGCCGTCGCCCTCGCTCCTGTCTCAATGAGCCGTCGATCAGCGTCTTATTGCGGTGGGAGAGTTGGCTTCTGACAGGAGCTGTAGCAACAATGACGTCCCTTCGGCCGGTGCATGTCGTGCGTATGCACTCCCCCACTTGCTTGAGTGATCGATGCTTTCTCCTGTCAGCGGGCGTAGGAGCGACAGGCATTTATTGCCCAACAGCCACCGTCCCGCCTACTCGCGGCATGGTAGGCGGTTTGTTCGACCTTGGGGTCGGACGAGGCGGAACCGCGTGCGATCTCCCGATCCCAACGCGGGGAGGTCGAGCGAGGCGGAGGTTACCCGTGGGCCCGATCCGTCAGGTATTTGCGCGGTACAGGGGTCGGGTGAGACGGAGATTGTCTCGCCTCCCTCGTGTTATTAAGGCCGTGGGCCGTCAATGATAATTACCTCAGGCATTGACCCTCGACACGATGATAGATAGATAGATAGATAGATAGATAGCACATATGTGTTTAGCACATCATCACTGTTTGAATGTGCTCTATGTTGAGATGTGGTACTATGTCCGACAATTTTGTTTAAATCATCTAATATAATAGGATCATTTATGTCAATATATGTTTTGAGCTAAAAGTGTTGCTTTGTCATGAACCCGTAGCAACGCACGGCATTCAACTAGTTAATAAATAAACAAATAGACATAATTTATCAGTGGTCTACCATCATATATCAATAAAAACAATTATCTTACGAGCCTATGTTTACTGGGTCGTTAGATTTATGAGTCAACTGGTAAGCTGACTCGAATTGAATCATTAAGATTAAGATAGCAAGCTAATCTCTTAATATGAATCTTGCCCCAAAAGGAGGGCAGCCAGCGTGGCCACGTCAGATTTTCCCGGCCGTTGGATCGGCCGGACGAACAGCCCAGATCGCGCCCAACCAAGCGATTTTGCAAAATACTGCTCTAGCTTCCGTGAAATCAACCCGCAGTCCAACCAGATCTCTCAGACAGTTTCACAAAAAAGCCCTCAAGCTTTGCCGCAATCAACCCGCAATCCGATCCGTGTGAGGCTAGGCTATTTTGCAAAAACGCCCTCAACCTTAAGGTAAATTTACCCGCAATCCAAAACCCTCTCTCAGTTTTGTTTTGAATGAAGCCCTCGGACTTTATAAAATTAATCCGCAATCCAGATCCTTTATTAATCCTTTTCTTTTCTAGATAAAATTTACCAAAGTTTTGAAATTGCGTAAAAAATCAAAGAGAAGTCGTAAAATAGAAAATCAATTTATTTTAAAATCCTCATAAATAGATCTATGCAGTGTATCTAAAATAAAACATGTTTACTAAAATTTGAAATGTATTTTTTCCTATATTTTAAGCATGAGTATGAAAATAAAATTTAAAGATTCCTATAAATTTATCGTAAACTTTGTTTCATAATTCTTTTTCTAAAAACATAAATATTTTAATATATACATATATATGATATAATACTTTACCATTGGCTTCTCTTATCTATTAATCCTTTTTTTTGAATGAATAAAATTTGCATATTGAATCAAATAAAAATTTAAAATATAAAATTTATGTATGCAGTACATCTAAATTAGTAGAAATTTTTACTATATATTTTTACCTATGACTTTAAGGGGCAAACGTGAAAATCAAATGAAAAAACTAATCAAATCAAATTCTATAAATTCATAGCTTCATAAAATATAAATAGATAACATGGTAGGCATAAAAAATTGCAGTTGATACACAATATAACATATTTTATTGTAAAAAATTTAGTTGTACATTTTTTACCTATGGTTTTCAACAATAATAATGAAGATTAAATTAAATAAAGTACTAATCAAATCAAATCCTTTAAATTCATACCTTTTTTCTGTTAACTTTGTTTGATGGATTTTTTTTATCTATATTTCATTTACCTACCACACTGGTCATAAACGGCAATGCCACGATCATTTATAGTAAAAACTAAATTTTTTTGACGAGGTGATAGAGCTTTCCTCCTACGGTACGGGCTGTAATAGGCCCACCTAGGCTCGTGTAGCTTTCGGGCTTGTGAATCGAAGACCCGCCTCTGTCTTCCGTTTCTCCCATCGCCCCCAAAACCGGGAGAGACTCAAAATAAAGAAATCTCTACTAATAATTAATGATACGGTCGTCTTTCAGATTTTAGGTTCACTAATTAAACAACACGGGCTCACGTAAGATTGCTACATCTAATAGCACAGGTTTATATTGAGTTTTCAAAGTGATTATAACAATTTGATGTCACATAGAAAAAAAGAGTCCAGATAATTCTGAAGATATAAATTGGAAAGAAAAATAATCTCTATTTACTAAAATTTTTTTTGCTAAGTCCGTAATGTTCATGGAGGTGAATTCATCCCGTAAAATCATTGGGTTGGAGTCTACAACATCTAGTATAAAATAGAATTAACATATAATGTAATAATTATCGTTTTAGACTCTACGAGATGTAATATGAAACGGGATCTAACATCTCTGTCACTTAATATTTTTGTGATGTTCATCGGTGATTGAAGTTATCCTTGAAGTCATCAGACCAGACTCTACAAGATTTAATATTAAACGTGAGCAAAGATATATTAACTATATAGAATTAATTATATAAATTATTTATGTTCTCGTTATAAAATACCGTCATGTTAATATAAATAAATAAAGACCGCAACAGATTGGAAGTTTGGAAGGGGGAGAGACTGATATATATATATAGAGAGAGATATTGGTGTGGAAGTTTGGTACCAGGGCTAATTAATCGTATTAGCCCGGAAGGCTAGGCCACGCAGTATAGCCAAACCACCTCCGCTTTGATAGACCCGGGCCCGAGGACGAGGGAGGTTACTCCGTCTCGCCCGACCCCGATGTCCGGAACTCGGACGGGAAGTGCCCGACCCCTGAGGTCGGACAAAAGTTCCGCCTCGCCCGACCCCGACCTCGAGGGGTCGGACGAGGGTTCCGCATCGCCCGACCTCCGGGGTCGGACAAAAGTTCCGCCTCGCCCGACCCCGACCTCGAGGGGTCGGACGAGGGTTCCGCCTCGCCCGACCTGCGGGGTCGGACAAAAGTTCCGCCTCGCCCGACCTCCGGAGTCAGACGGGACTGGGTGATCCAACAACCCCGGATAAGACAGGTGTCCGGGGGCAGTTGAGCCATTAAAGCTCCACGCTCTGACTCCCGATCGGACAGTGGCTATGACCGCTCCCGTAAACGGAAGAGTAAATACGCACGACGTGCACCGTCCATGGGATGGGCGTCACTCCAACAGCCCCCTGTCAGAGACTCACCGTCCTGTGCAATAGGACGCCCCCGAGCGACGGCCATCACCACGGCGTCATCAAGCTTGCTCCTACAGTGACGCCTCCTCCATACGGATGGAACCCCTCCGAGCGACAGCACAATACCACTCCGTCAAACAGGAACGGCACGACCGCACCAGAGGCATCGCCATTACAGCTCGGCCTAACCGGAGTACGGCTACTGTCAGACTCACGGACCGGTCCTCCTCACGCCACCATATAAAAGGGGAGGAGGGTTAAAGAAGAAGGACAAGTGTCGAAGACCGACGAGTTCTCCACGCACAAGCACAGAAAACCACATACGCGTACACCCATTCGCATACTCCAGAGACTTGGGTTTCGTCCCTCTCTCGGCAGCTTGTAACCCCCCATTGTAATCTCAGTCGCAAATAACACGAGCAGCCACCAAAACTGGACGTAGGGCATTCAGCCCGAACCAGTATAAATCCTTGTGTTCATTTGCGAACCATCCGGGCCTAAAACGCGCTCCCACTAAATAATCACTCGTCGGTGACATCGAACACCGACAGTTGGCGCGCCAGGTAGGGGGGCTTAGCGCGTTTTCGACGATCATCCCACTGGTTCGGATGGCCAACCACGTAAGCGGATGGGCTTCTGGCGCACTTGTGCGCTTCGGAAGTCTTAGTTTCGTCGCCCAGGAGGATGGCTTGGTGCTAACGGCTGTCTCAGCTTCACCAATCCACTCCTCTGACCCACACCATTCGTCACCTGCCCTGGCGGGCGACGCGATCGATGAGGCCACGACTCATCGCACGGTCCAGTACCGTGACCTGGAGCCCGCAAACATCGAGTTTGTCGGGATGGCCGGGTACGCGCCGGAATCCTTTTTCGACCTCCTCGATGAGGCGAACAGAGATTCCGACCCGGAACACAGCAAGGGGAGCAACGATCCCTCGCGCGAATGCCTCATGGCACACGCCGAGGACCCGCTTGGTACGGGGGACACTCTCCCTCCACCCAGCTGCCACCAGTCACTGGAACTCCTCCCCGCGACATACAGCCTGACCGGTTAGAAGCGCGTCGGGAGGAACTCCGCGAGGCGAAACGGCAGCTGGAACAGGAGGAGGCGGAGATCGACCGAGAGCTCGCTCGCGCCGAGCCCGGTGGACGTGCCCGCTCCATGGCGCGCGATGTACGACAGCGCATCATGGAGGAGGGCGACGGCCCCCCACACTTCACGCGGGCAAGCCAAAACCTCGCTGCAGCAGCGGCGTTGCTTCGGGAGCTCCCCGAACCCATCACTCCCGAAGCCCGACGCACTCAACGTGAAGTTGAGGTGTTGCTGCAACGAGCAGCGGCACAACAAGCGGAGAGCTCGCGATCGCGAGCGCGTAAACCGCATACTCCGAACGCGTCTGTACAGCAGACACACCCGGGGACGGACGAGGCCTCGAAAGCCTGCGTCCGTGGACGTCTCGGTGCAAACCGCGATGCCCGTGCTACCCTGGAAGCGCGACGGCGACAGCCGGAACGCGCTCCCGAGGTGGGCCGAGGACGTCATCCGCGCCGAGGGGGGCGCTACGATGATGACGAGGACAGGAGCCCGAGCCCTGACGCTCCGGGTCCTCACGTCTTCAGCTCCCACATACGAAGCGCTCCGTTTCCACAGCGCTTTAGGCCGCCCACCAACGTGCCGAAGTACGCTGGGGAGACAAATCCGAGCCTCTGGCTCGAAGACTACCGGCTCGCCTGCCGAGCCGGGGGAGCGGATGATGACCGCTTCATCATCCGCAACCTGCCACTCTACCTGGCCGATTTGGCCAGAACGTGGCTCGAGCACCTCCCCGCCGATTGGATCTCGAGTTGGTCCGACTTGAGGGAAATCTTCGTGGGTAACTTCCAAGGGACCTACGCGCGCCCGGGCAATCCCTGGGATTTGAAGAACTGTCGATAGAAACCGGGAGAAACCCTCCGGGAGTACGTCCGACGCTTCTCCCGGCAATGCAACGAGCTGCCGGACATCGGCGACGCCGACGTCATCGGGGCGTTCCTGTCCGGGACCACTTGCCGCACCCTAGTTCACAAGCTAGGACGCAAGAGTCCTCGAACGGCCAAGGAACTCCTGGATATCGCAACCAGCCACGCATCCGGCGAGGAAGCCGTGGGCGCGATCTTCAACCGCCCCGATGCGAAGGGGAAACAGGGGGACAACGCCTGCGAAGGCCCCTCCAACCGCTCCCGCAAGAAGAAGAAGAACCGGCAACGATCATCTGAAGGACGGATGGTTGCGGCCGCCGAACGCAAGGGCGCCAAGGCGCCGGCAGGGGAGACCTCGGACCACTTCGAGAAGAAGTGGAACAGTCCATGCCCCAACCACGAATACCCCGTCAAGCACCTATACAAGGACTGCACACTCTTGAAGCGGTTCCTGAACCACGGGTCACCAAAGGGCAAGCCGAGAGGCAAGCCTCGACAAGCCCTCGAGGGAGCAGATGGCGAAGGCGACGCCAACGAAGGTAACGACGGTTTCCCTGAACCCGATGGTTGCCTTATGATCTTCGCAGGACCAGAAGCGCAAGGAGGAAAGCGCCGTGCGAAGGTCGAGTGTCGTGAGGCGTTCGCGGCCGAGCCCGCAACGCCAGCCTTCCTCCGATGGTCGGAGGCCCCGATCACATTCGATCGGTCCGACCATCCCAGCCACGTCCCCCGACCGGGTCGATGCCCGCTGGTAGTCGACCCCATCATCGGCAAGAAGCGTCTCACCAAAGTCCTCATGGACGGAGGCAGCGGCCTCAACATCCTCTACGCCGAGACGCTCGACGCCATGGGCATCGATCGGTCGCTCATCCGACCGACCGGAGCCCCGTTCCACGGCGTCGTCCCGGGGAAGCAGGCCGTCCCACTCGGGCAGATCGACCTGCCCGTCACATTCGGGACACCGACCAACTTCCGAACGGAGACTCTCACGTTCGAAGTAGTCGGGTTCCACGGGTCGTACCACGCCATCTTGGGGAGGCCATGTTACGCGAAGTTCATGGCTATTCCCAACTACACCTACCTGAAGCTCAAGATGCCTGGGCCGAAGGGGGTCATCACTGTAGGCGCCTCCTTTCAGCGCGCCTACCAGTGCGAGACGGAAAGCGGCGAGCTCGCCTCCGCGACCATTGCGTCCACAGAAGAGCTTGCTGTCATTCGGCAGCAGATCACCGAAGACGCCCCCGACTCCAACCACAGCGCCGGATCCTTCGAGCCCGCCGAGGGCACCAAGGAGATCAGGCTCGACCCCGACAGCGCCCCCGAGAAGGTGGCCAAGATCGGGACGTCCCTCTCCGCCAAATAGGAAAGCGTGCTCATCGACTTCCTCCGCGCGAACATCGACATCTTCGCATGGAAACCCTCGGACATGCCGGGCATTCCAAGGGAAGTCGCCGAGCACTCCTTGCACATCAAACCGGACTCCCGCTCGGTAAAGCAACGGCTGCGCCGCTTCGACGAGGAGAAGCGTAGAGCCATCGGAGAGGAGGTAGCCAAACTGTTGGCAGCCGGCTTTATCAAGGAAGTGTACCACCCTCAATGGTTAGCCAATCCCGTCCTTGTGCGAAAAAAGAATGGGAAATGGAGAATGTGTGTTGACTATACCGGTCTCAACAAAGCGTGCCCAAAGGATCCTTTTCCTTTGCCACGCATAGACCAGATAGTCGATTCCACCTCAGGGTGTGAAGCTTTGTGCTTCCTTGATGCGTATTACGGGTACCATCAGATCCGTATGAAGGAATCCGATCAAATCGCGACATCCTTCATCACTCCGTTCGGGTCGTACTGCTACGTCACGATGCCATTCGGACTCAAGAATGCAGGCGCAACCTACCAGCGCTGCATGATCAGATGCTTCGACGAACTCATCGGAGACATCGTCGAAGCATACGTTGACGACATCGTCGTCAAATCCAAGAAGACCGACCAGCTCGTCACCGACCTGGAGCGGACCTTCACTAAACTCCGAGCAAACGACATCAAACTCAACCCCGAAAAGTGCGTCTTTGGGGTTCCGAGGGGAATGTTGCTCGGATTCATCGTCTCCGAGCGAGGCATCGAAGCCAACCCGGAGAAAATCGAGGCCATCAACCGAATGGGCCCGATTCAAAACTTGAAGGGAGTACAACGTGTGACCGGATGCTTGGCGGCTCTGAGCCGCTTCATCTCGCGTCTCGGAGAACGCGTACACCCTCTCTACCAGCTCCTGAAGAAATCCGAGCGGTTTCAATGGACGCCCGAGGCACAGGACGCACTCGACAAGATAAAAGTCATCCTGTCGAAGCCCCCAGTCCTGGTACCTCCGACCCCGAAGGAGCCTCTCCTCCTCTACATCGCCGCAACGACCCAGGTCGTCAGCGTCGCCCTCGTTGTAGAGCGGACGGAAGAAGGCCACGCCCTCAAGGTCCAGCGACCGGTCTACTACGTGAGCGAAGTCTTGTCGGAGACGAAGACACGATATCTTCAAATCTTGAAGATTCTCTATGGCGTCGTCCTCGCTAAAAGGAAGCTCCGACACTACTTCGAGTCTCACCCGGTGACCGTCGTCAGCTCCTTCCCACTGCGCGAAGTCATCGAGAACCGCGATGCAACGGGCAAAGCCGCGAAGTGGGCCCTTGAGCTGATGGACGAGGGCATCACATACGCCCCCCGAACGGCGATCAAGTCCCAGTCCTTGGCTGACTTCATAGCGGAATGGACAGAAGTACAATTACCCACGGCCCCCATCGACCAGGAGTATTGGGTGATGTACTTCGACGGTTCGTTGATGCGAAAGGGAGCAGGGGTCGGGCTCGTCTTCGTCTCCCCTCTGGGGGTGCGCATGAAGTACGCAATCCGCCTCTCGTTCCCAGCGTCCAACAACGTAGCCGAGTACGAGGCGGTCGTCAACGGGCTCAAGATCGCCAACGAATTGGGAATCCGACGACTCGAAGTTCGGGGCGACTCCCAGCTCGTCGTTGGCCAAGTCACGAAGGAGTCTAGCTGCCACAACGAGACCATGGATGCCTACTGCAAGGAGGTCCGCAAGTTGGAACATAAGTTCCACGGCCTCGAGCTCAGGCACATCCCAAGGCGACAGAACGAAGAAGCCGACTCCTTAGCCAAGATGGCGGCCGGGCGCGAACAAATCCCGACGGGAGTCTTCGCCCACGACCAGAGCCGACCATCAATCCGACCTCAAGACACGCCAGGGGTCGACACCGAGCCGCCTCAGGCACAAGAGGACGGATCGGCCGCGACGCCTCCCGACCCCTACGTCATGGAGATCGACGAAGCGTCCGCACCTAGTACGAGCCCTCCAGACGACTGGAGGACGCCGTACCTCAACCGACTCCTCAAAGGAGAACTCCCCGCCGACAAGACGGAGGCACTACGCATCGCGCGACGCGCCAAGTCCTTCACCATCATCGACGGAGAACTCTACAAGAGGAGCCTCACCAGAATCTTGCAGCGCTGCATCCCCGTCGAGCAAGGGAAGATGCTGCTGCGAGAAATTCACGGAGGGGTCTGCGGCCACCACGCCGCGCACAAAACCCTCGTCGGAAACGCGTTCCGACAGGGATTCTACTGGCCGACTGCCCTCAAAGATGCTGCGCACATCATCCGTACGTGCGAAGGCTGTCAGTTCTACGCCCGGCAGACCCATCTGCCGGCACAAGCACTACAGTCCATCCCCATCACATGGCCGTTCGCGGTCTGGGGATTGGACCTGGTCGAACCACTCAAGAAGGCACCCGGGGGCTACACCCACCTCTTGGTAGCTGTCGACAAGTTCACCAAGTGGGTTGAGGCCCGGCCGATCACTAGAATCCGACCAGAAGAGGCAGTCGAGTTCTTCCTCGACATAATCCATCGCTTCGGGGTCCCAAACTCCATCATCACGGATAACGATACGCAGTTCACAGGGAAGCGATTCCTTAAATTCTGTGACGACTACCACATCCGAGTAGATTGGGCGGCCGTGGCGCACCCCCGAACGAACGGGCAGGTCGAGCGCGCCAATGGCCTGATCCTTCAAGGCCTGAAGCCACGTATCTACAACCGGCTGAAACAGTTCAGCGGGCGATGGGCAGCCGAGCTGCACGCCGTACTGTGGAGTTTACGGACATCCCCGAGTCGGGCGACGGGGTTCACCCCCTTCTTCATGGTGTACGGCTCCGAAGCCGTACTACCGACCGACCTCGACTACGGAGCCCCGAGGATCAGAGCCTACGACGAAGAAGGCAACCAGACGTCCCTCGAAGACGCCATGGATCAGCTCGACGAGGCGCGTGACGTAGCGCTCCTGCGATCGGCGAAATACCAGCAGGCGCTGCGACGTTACCACTCCCGCTACGTGCGGGAAAGAGCGTTCAACGTCGGCGACCTCGTCCTTCGACGTGTTCAGAGCAGCAAGGACCGCCACAAGCTGTCACCTCCATGGGAAGGGCCCTTCATCGTCTCAAAAGTTCTCCGACCCGACTCCTACAAGTTGCAGACGGCGGACGGACAAGAACTCGCCAACGCATGGAACATCGAACAGCTACGTCGCTTCTATCCCTAGAACTCGTAGTAGTCTTACCGTTCCTCGCCACCGAGATAAGCGGCGCCCGACCCCCGTCACGCGGGAGTCGGACCCCGCTCGGGGGCTACACCTGCAAGGTGCGCGTCGCGCGCGCACCTTGACTCTTATGAAAATTTTTTGCCGTCTCATCTGCAACGAAGGACCTAGAACTAACGGTAGTTTGACCCCGTGCCAACTGAGATAAGCGGCGTCCGACCCCCGTCACGCGGGAGTCGGACCCCGCTCGGGGGCTACACCCTCAGGGTGCGCGTACCGAACGCGCACCCCGAGCACTCGTTAAAATTTCGCCTTTCTGCTAAGCGGCGCCCGACCCCCGTCAGGCGGAAGTCGGACCCCGCTCGGGGGCTACACCTGCAAGGTGCGCATCACGCGCGCACCTTGACACTCGCCAAAATTTTGCCATTTCGCTTGCAAAATTTCGAGGAGAGGGTAAACGAAACTTTACCCTCTTCAGGGGTCTCGACCCCTCGCCCCACGTTCGAATCTCAGAAGGGAAAGTCATAAGCGGAAGAAGATGCGAAGTCTAGTTGGTCGGACCGCGCAACGCCTACGACCCCCGAAGGTTACGGCAACGGCGCTCACCGGCTAGACGGAACGTCGGAGCCGCCCGTGGCCTAAGACTCCTGAGAATCGAAAACAAGGAAAAAGGGGTCGGACACCCTCGCGGTTCTGTGAAGGAACGCCTTCATGAAAGTACTTAGAAACACCTTCCGTAGTCAGAAAATGTTCAATCCATTCTGATTTACAAAAGGGCCGGGCCCTTTTGGCCTCGGCCGTCCTAAGTACAAAACTAAAGACTATTCTAACTCCTATTCTGCCGGGGGAGGAGGGGGCACGCTTCCTGCCTCTTCTTCCGCCGTGCTCGCAGCAAGCTCCCGCGCGAAGGGGGCCGCCTCCGCCTCGATGGTGTCCAGCTCAGCGTCGGTATAACCGGCGGCAAAGCCCTCGCTCAAGTAGTCGAGGGCGATGTTGACATAGGGCGACCGGGCGACGGCGAACGCCCGGTGCACCCCCCGACAGACCGACGGGACGGCATCCCCAGTTGATTCGACCGGCGCCCCCACGACCGCCTCTATCCGCGTGACAGATGCCCCGCTGGAAGTCAAACCGACGGGTACGTACGAACCTCTCCGCAGTAAATCGATACATATATATGCATATATATTTCGTGTGCAGGGTTCCACCCTCGGTCGGTTCGACCGGCGTCATTGCGATCGACTCGATCGGTGCGACGAACGCTCCCGACCTAACCTGACGCCTGAGTCGTGCCCGCCGTTTCAGTTTCCGCACGGCTCGCGACTTAGTCAGGTATGGTCCATAAGGGCTAAAATATGCCCCGACGGCCCCACGAGTTCGAAGGCTGGCCCGATGGACGGGTTCGACAGCCGCTCAGGGCGTAACTAGAGTGAGGGGTGGATTACGATGGGCCCACTAGCGGCCAATACGCTAGCGCCTGGGCGCCCGGGCGTCAAGGGCATCGTAAATCCGCGTTCGAGTCCCGGTTCGTCGAGCCTAGTGATGGTTCGTGCCGACCCATGGGTATCCTATCGCAAGGAGGCAACGAGCCCTCGGAACCTATCGAATGGAACCGAGAACTATATGGGTCGGCGACTGGGAATATTGGGACCGGCCACCAGCTGGCCTACGTCGGGATCCCCCCGAAGGGATCCCGGGGCCCCACTTGAACTACCCGTTAGCAGCTCGATGAGCGTCGCACTACGGCCCCCGAGGTATAGTGCGGCTCGGCTCAACCTCCCCGTCTGGCGAACAGACGCGTGGGAAGGCGAATAAAGACGAACCGCGTCTCCGGACGGGACTCTGCGACGAGCGGAGGACTCGGAGGACGGAATCGTAAAAAGAGATCCGTACGGGATCGCAGCGCGCAGCGGCTTTGAGCCACTGCTTGGTCAGGCGAAGATTTGGGCTGAAACACGCCCCAACGGCGCGCAGAGTTCGAAGGCTGACCCGCCGAACGGGTTCGACAGCCGCTCATGGCGCGAATAGAGCAAGGGACGGAAAACGATGCCCCCGTTTAGCGTCCAGGGTGCGCTCTGGCGCCGGGGACACCGTAACCCGTGTTCGAGTCCCGGTTCGTCGAGCCTAATGATGGTTCACGCCGACCCATGGGTATCCTATCGCAAGGAGGCAACGAGCCCTCGGAACCTATCGAATGGAACCGAGAACCATATGGGTCGGCGACTGGGAATATTGGGGCCGGCCACCAGCTGGCCTACGTCGGGATTCCCCCCGAAGGAATTCCGGGGCCCCACTTGAACTACCCGTTAGCAGCTTGATGAGCGTCGCGCTACGGCCCCCGGGGTATAGTGCGGCTCGGCCCAACCTCCCCGTCTGGCGAACAGACGCGCGGGAAGGCGATTAAAGACGAACCGCGTCTCCGGTCGGGGATCCGCGACGAGCGAAAAACCCGGAGAGCGGAATCGCAAAAAGAGATCCACACGGGATCGCAGAACGACACAATTCGGAAGCCCGAGAATGAGTCATTCACTCCTTCTCAGGCTCGGGGGCTACTGTGGAAGTTTGGTACCTGGTCTAATTAATCGTATTAGCCCGGAAGGCTAGGCCACGCAGTATAGCCAAACCACCTCCGCTTTGATAGACCCGGGCCCGAGGACGAGGGAGGTTACTCCGTCTCGCCCGACCCCGACATCCGGAACTCGGACGGGAAGTGCCCGACCCCTGAGGTCGGACAAAAGTTCTGCCTCGCCCGACCCCGACCTCGAGGGGTCGGACGAGGGTTCCGCATCGCCCGACCTCCGGGGTCGGACAAAAGTTCCGCCTCGCCCGACCCCGACCTCGAGGGGTCGGACGAGGGTTCCGCCTCGCCCGACCTGCGGGGTCGGACAAAAGTTCTGCCTCACCCGACCTCCGGAGTCAGACGGGACTGGGTGATCCAACAACCCCGGATGAGACAGGTGTCCGGGGGCAGTTGAGCCATTAAAGCTCCACGCTCTGACTCCCGATCGGACAGTGGCTATGACCGCTCCCGTAAACGGAAGAGTAAATACGCACGACGTGCACCGTCCACGGGATGGGCGTCACTCCAACAGCCCCCTGTCAGAGACTCACCGTCCTGTGCAATAGGACGCCCCCGAGCGACGGCCATCACCACAGCGTCATCAAGCTTGCTCCTACAGTGACGCCTCCTTCATACGGATGGAACCCCTCCGAGCGACAGCACAATACCACTCCGTCAAACAGGAACGGCACGACCGCACCAGAGGCATCGCCATTACAGCTCGGCCTAACCGGAGTACGGCTACTGTCAGACTCACGGACCGGTCCTCCTCACGCCACCATATAAAAGGGGAGGAGGGTTAAAGAAGAAGGACAAGTGTCGAAGACCGACGAGTTCTCCACGCACAAGCACAGAAAACCACATACGCGTACACCCATTCGCATACTCCAGAGACTTGGGTTTCGTCCCTCTCTCGGCAGCTTGTAACCCCCCATTGTAATCTCAGTCGCAAATAACACGAGCAGCCACCAAAACTGGACGTAGGGCATTCAGCCCGAACCAGTATAAATCCTTGTGTTCATTTGCGAACCATCCGGGCCTAAAACACGCTCCCACTAAATAATCACTCGTCGGTGACATCGAACACCAACAATTGGATTGAAATCGGATCCCCTTTCCTGTTCCCCTCCCACTACGTAAGAAACGCACAATAGTGACGGCACATAAGTGACATCATAATGTTAATCGTTACCTGTATTACAAAGGTAACGGTCTACAATGGTAACTGTTATCTACTACTGAACCAGCCTCCCACTTAGAACAGCCAGGTAACGGTGAAAATTACCAAACGTCATTTTTTTGAGTTGATGAATATAAGTGACGGTTAACATATGGACCGTCACCTGTATTATTACTCACCGGTGACGCTCTATTAGTTTAACCGTCACTTTTTTGTGTTGATGAATACAAGCAACGGTTAACATATGGACCGTCACCTGTATTATTACTCATCGGTGACTTTCTATTAGTTAACCGTCTCTTATTTTTGTTGATGAATATAAGTGATGGTTAACATATATGGATCGTCACCTGTATTATTAATCATCGGTGACGTTCTTTTAAGTTAACCGTCATTTATTTTTGTTGATGAATATAAGTGACGGCTAAATACTGTCCGCCGTCACCTCTTTCTTTTCTTTACATCTCTTTCCTCATTTTTGGTATTTATGGGCGCGACGGACACTCCAAGTACAATTTTGTCAATTTCTTTCCTGTGGTAAGGTTAGTTTGTGCTAAATCTTGTGGATTTTGTCTCTTGTTTTTGGAATCCATTCTGATTGAGGTTGATTTTTTGGCAGAGGCGCTTCCTGATTAACTTCCTGCAGCGCGTGGACTTTAGTTGGGGTCCTTTGCACGTCAATACTCTCACTGAACCGATCAGTCTTATGCAGCAGCACATCTCGGTCCCGTGTACATGTAGTATGAAAGGTGCAACAAAGCTAAGAAGTTTGTTTTTTTGGCATCCGAATGATCGTTTGTTGAAATGACCACTAATCATCACACATGAGTAAACCAGTTGCTTAGAAATGTCTATTTGTGATGCTGTTGATGTATGCTGAATAAATTTTTATATGTGCAGAGATGGACCGAAGCTGGATGTATCCTGACAAAATTTCAGATGAGTACCTAAAAGGAGTGAAGTCTTTTGTCAGATTTGCTAGAAGGTTTAGAGAAGAAAGTGGCCAGAATGATATTTGTTGTCCATGTCGTGATTGGCAAAAATCAGAAGAAGTTTACGTAGCAGACATGATTGAGATACACCTGTTTATGCATGGATTTATGAAAAACTATGCTTGTTGGAACAAGCATGGGGAAGAAGGTCTTAATAAAGTGGAAGCGGAGAGGGATCAAATTCCAGTTTCAACCAGTGATATGGGTCAAGCACATTCAGAATGTGATGTTGGTGAAGAAATATTGTTTGATGACATTGAGTGTGACCGCTCGGATGTAGACGCCTTAGGTTTCACTGAGGAGAACATTGAGGATCATGTGGAGAATGTTAATGAGATGCTGCGGAATGCCGAGCTACATGATGAGTACAACGATGGAGAGTTGGCAAAGTTTTTCGCAAGCTGATAATGGAGTCCAAGAGACCTTTTTTTCCTGGTTGTGAACCTAGGTATACTCGACTGTTTGCTACACTAAAGCTTCTGCAATTGAAGGCAAGTCATGGGTGGACCGATAGGAGCTTCCATGCTTTGTTAGATCTCCTGAGGGATATGTTGCCACAGGGAAACTTGGTGCCAGAGACTGTCTACGAGGCAAAGCAGATTATTTGTCCTCTTGGGTTGGAAGTTGAAAAAATACATGCGTGCAAGAATGATTGTATACTCTATCATGGTGAATATGAGGACTTGGATAAGTGTTGCATTTGTGGACTCGAACGATACAAGACGAAGAAAGATGATGGTCTTGAGGACAACACTATTAAGAGAAGCCCTCCTAAGAAGGCGTTCTGGTACCTTCCTATAATTCCCCGTTTGAAGCGTTGGTTTGCAAATAAGAAGGAATCTCGGTTGCTTCGATGGCATAAAGAGGGCCAGAAGAATGATGCGATACTTCGACACCCTGCTGATTCCTCACAATGGCAGATAAGTGTTGCATTTGTGGACTCGAACGATACAAGAGGAAGAAAGATGATGGTCTTGAGGACAACACTATTAAGAGAAGCCCTCCTAAGAAGGCGTTCTGGTACCTTCCTACAATTCCCCGTTTGAAGCGTTGGTTTGCAAATAAGAAGGAGTCTCGGTTGCTTCGATGGCATAAAGAGGGCCACAAGAATGATGCGATGCTTCGACACCCTGCTGATTCCTCACAATGGCAAAACATTAACTCGAGACATAAGCATTTGCCGATGATCCGAGGAACATTAGGATTGCATTAAGCACTGATGGGATGAACCGTTCGCTAACAACAGCCCTCATAGCACATGGCCTGTTGTCTTAACAATATACAACCTTCCACCATGGTTGTGCAACAAACGGAAGTACATCATGTTGGCAGCCTTGATACCGGGCCCTCATGAGCCTGGAAACGATATTGACACATATTTGAGGCCTTTGATGGATGATTTGCTGACCTTGTGGTGCAAAGGGGTTGAGGTTTGGGATGAGACAAGCGTGAGTACTTTATTTTACGTGTCATTCTATTCGTCACGATTAGTGATTTGCCGGCACAACGCAACTTGTTAGGACAGAGTAAAAGGCTAGGTTCTGGCTGCCCCCATTGCCTGGACAAAACGGAGTGTACATACTTGAACAACTCAAGAAAAATAGTTTATATGAGGCATCGACGCTTTCTTCCCATGAGACACGCCTTTTGAAAGATGAAGGCTCAATTTGATGGGAACATTGAGAAGGAGCCACCTCCAAGGCATATCAAAAGGGAAGATGTCTATAGTCAGGTTAAGGATCTCAAAGTTATCCTTGGGAAGAGAAAAAGGTCGTCAAATAATGATAATAAAGGGCCTTGGAATAAACAGTCAATTCTATGGGAGTTACCATATTGGAAAGAATTAGATACTCACCACTCCATCGATGTGATGCACCTCGAGAAGAATGTATGTGACAGCCTTGTTGGTACACTTCTGAATGTACCAGGTAAATCTAAGGACCATGAAAATGCACGAGCTGACCTCAAAGATATGGGAATAAGGCCAGAGCTCTATAGAGATAATACAAATGGTGCTCTACCGACAGCTTGCATCACCCTCTCTAAGAATGAGAAAAAGGAGTTTTGTGAGTTCTTGCAGAGTGTTAAGGTGCCATCAGGGTACTCATCCAACATCGGAAGGCTTATTTCACCGACGGAGCTAAAGCTGGCACCTGGAACGAAATCTCATGATTGCCATGTGTTTTTAACACAGATGATTGCGGTTGCAATAAGGAATATTCTATCGATCAACGTGAGGGAGGCTATCATGAGCCTTTGCTTCTTCTTCAATGCAATATCTCAGAAAGTACTTGATCTCGATTCACTAGAGGTGCTTGAGAAAAGACACTTTATGCGTCCTGGAGATGTATTTCCCATCAACCTTTTTTGATATGTCTAACTGTCACTTTGTGACGCGAACCCCCCCAGAAAACCTCGTCTCGGGACGGATCCGTTCAGTCGTTGAGCCAGGATCCTGTTGGGCAACGCTCGGCGAAGCGAGCGTACACACGATACAACACAGGCAGGAATAAACAGCAATGATTTACAAGGAGGGAGAACTTAATACATCATTGGTTCATAAATTTGAAGTTGAATATTACATTGATTTAGAGTACGCGAAAGTTTTTGAAAATAATAACAGCGGAAGACTTGAACGATTACAAACTCCGACACTCGGACTTAAGCAAAAGCACGCGCCGTGCCCAAGGGCGTCATGCTACTAACCACTTCAAAATTCACTGCGGCGACTCACACAACTCCCACTGGAGGTTCCCGACCTCGGGGAGAGGCTCCTCCCAATGGAAACTACCTGCTGGGTCCTGCATGTCGGCACCTAAAAACCACATATCGCTAACGCGTGAGCTTCTAAGAAGCTCAACAAGACTTACCCGTCAACATGGCTGACTACAGCCGACTCCTAGACATGTTGGCTGACGCGGGTGGGTTTAGTTGCAAAAGGACTCGCAAGCCTATACTACTCTTGTCAAATTTTAGCACCAGATTAAGTGATTAGAAAAATAAATTTAGTTAGCACTGAGCTAAGCAAACATGACAGAAGCAACAATAACAATAGTATTCATCATAACTCATTCACATTGTGTCTCAACCTATTTATTAGAATGTGGTGCGTTTCACGAGCATGCTCACTAACTGGGAGCGACAGCGGTTCGAAACGATTTTATACCCTGCAGGGGAAACCTGATCGTACAACACGTGCGTGTCCCAGACTCGCACGTGGTAACCGTTCACACCAGCTCCTGCAACGTCAATTCCCTCCTACGCCTGCCTTAGCAGCGCCGCATCCCACTAGACAACATGTCCCAGACGGTTTCTGTGGAGTTCCCACGCTGCCCACCCCAGATATCCTCCTAGTCAGACACCGTAGGGCAGGTTCGATGTTGCAATCACTAGGCTACATAGGTTTACTGGGGCCCATAACACTCAGCATACGACCTGTACATTCAACATTCGATCAGTCTCGGACCACATGGATCAGACAAGTCTACGGTCACCCTGGACCCGGTCCAGTCGCCGGCCTACTTTGTATCCTGTCTGACCCTCAAACTTTTATCTTTCCTTACTTAACTCATCATCATGTGTCATAATATATCAACTGATAGTTTCAAACAACAACCTATACTTTCGCGAGCAGCGTCCACTCTGCTCGACTTCTACCGGCAATACCTGCTAAGCATAGCATACTAAGGGGTATCTATACCGACTTCGATAGGGTTTCCTATGGGAACAAATGCAACTATGGTTTCAATCAACTCCTAGCACTTAATGCACAAACAAGACACACTGAGTTATAAAAGAAAAACTTTAAACAACGGTTGTGCACCGGGGCTTGCCTGGTTCTTCTGAGCTGACGTTAACTTCTTCGGCGGAGATCGAGGAACTCGGATCTGCAGCTACCTCGTGAGCATCAGAATCTACATGATGCATTAGGATTATGATAAGTTTAATGAAAAAGAAACTCCTTGTTTTTATCAATAGTAATCTAGGGTTTCGATCGGCGACGTCTAGAATTAGGGTTAACCCTAATTACTCGACGTTGTCGATTAAATTCAAATATTAATCTGTGCATGATGTTCAAAGAAATCTATTCCACTCTCATGAGGTGACCTTTAGTTGGCATGCCCAACAACTTCAACTTGAGTTAAGGTTAATTTAACACTTTTCATGAGTTAATAATTATTGAACAACCTCGACTATTAATCTAGGGTTAAAAATGAAACTTTTAATTTTTCCTCAAGATTATTTTTAGTTGATAGCACTCCTGGAAATAAGCATTTGAGCTTTGGGTGGGGCCTAGATGAATTTTCTAGGTTTTATAAAAAATTCATCAAAGCTCCTATTTTTAAATCTCATAAAATCAGAAAGCACTAGTAAACCTTAGAATAAAATTATGAAATTTTATGTGGGCATTTTTGAGCACCAAATCTAAAACTTTGCTTTTGGATCCAACCTTTTGAATGACTTTTACAATGTACTTTAGAAAAGGGAACCAGACATCCCTCGAGGATGCCATGGATCAGCTCGACGAGGTGCGAGACGTCGCG
This sequence comes from Oropetium thomaeum, assembly GCA_001182835.1. Lineage (NCBI taxonomy): Eukaryota > Viridiplantae > Streptophyta > Magnoliopsida > Poales > Poaceae > Oropetium > Oropetium thomaeum. The sequence goes on along the minus strand of LFJQ01000031.1, from coordinate 1,042,344 downwards.
CTTCTTCGATCGGCGAAGTATCAGCAAGCGTTACGACGCTACCACGCCCGCAACGTGCGGAAAAGGGCATTCAACGTCGGCGACCTCGTCCTTCGACGCGTCCAGAGCAACAAGGATCGCCATAAGCTGTCACCCCCATGGGAAGGTCCCTACATCATCTCCAAGGTCCTCCGGTCCGGCTCCTACAAGCTGCAGACTGCGGATGGACGGGAAATCGCCAACGCTTGGAACATCGAACAGCTACATCACTTCTACCCTTAGAGCTCGTAGTCGTTTTACTGCTCCCGTCCACCAAAATAAGCGGCCCCCGACTCCCATCACACGGGAGTCAGACCCCACTCAGAGGCTACACCATCAGGGTACGCGCACCGCACGCGCGTCCTGACACTTGTTAATTTTGCCCTTTGGCTTGCAAAACTCCCAAGAAAGGATAAAACAAAAGGATAAGAAAAGTTCGAGGTTGGACCGGTCGGAATGCGAATGCTTACTACCTCCGAAGGTTACTGCTACGACGCTCACCAACAAAACCAACTACTTATCCTACTCACAACTTATCCTTTCTGAAGGCCTCGACCCCTCGTCCCACGTTTAAAACCTAGAAAGGAATAGTTGTGAGCAGAAGAAAATGTGAAGTCTAGTTGGTCGGACTGCGTAACGCCTACGACCCCCGAAGAATACGGCAACGATGCTCACCAACTAGATGGAACGTCGACTCTATCCATGGCCTACGATTTCTAAGTTTCGAAAACAAGAAAAAATGGGACGAACGCCTTCACAAATTCGTGAAGGAACGCTTTCGCGGACGAACACACCTTAGTCAAAAGATGTTCAAATTACTCTTTTGATTCACAAAAGGATCGGGCACTTTCGGCCTCGGCCGTCCTAAGTACAAACTAACTAACTCCTACTCTGCGGGGGCGGGAGGGGGGTTGTCCTCTTCCTCTTCTGCAGCCGTTCCTTGCAGCGAGCGCCTGCGCCAGAGGGGCCACCTCATCCTCGATGGCGTCCAGCTCCGCGTCGGTGTACCCAGCAGCAAAGCCCTCGCTCATTAAGTCGAGGGCAATGCTGGACTAGTGCGACCGGGCGACAGCAAACGCCCGGTGCACCCCCCGGTACAAGCCGTCCATTTTCATGGCGCGCGCTCGGGTGACAAGGTGGGGGACTTGGGGAGCAAGTGAGCTCGACCCAACCTCTGCGGCGACCCCGAGGTCGGTGAGGGCCGCGCGGACGGCGACACGGAAAGTGTCGTGCTCCTCGGCCTCCCGTTTGAAGTCCTCCTAAAGCCGTGACAAGTCCTCCGAGCTTGCCCTCAACTTCTCGGACAGCACTGCAAGAAAGGGGGTGCGATAGTTAGTTCACACCCGCCTAAGGAAAAGGAGGACCGAGTCGAGGACGCGACTTACCCGTCGTCCCTGTCTGGAGCTCCTTAAGCTCGATGCGTCCCTGGGCCAGCTCCACGGCCAAGGAAGCCGTCACTCCCTCGGCGTCCTCCCTGGCCCTAGCCTCCTCCTCCAGGCCGGCCCTCGCCACCTCCGTCTGCCAGGCCTGCTCCACCGCAAGGGCGGTGATGGCGTTGCAGGCCCGGCGCTCCTCCGCCTACTCCATCCGCGCCCGCTATGCTTCCTCCAGTGCAGCGCGGAGCCGGTCCTCCGCCACCAAAAGCCGCCCCGCCATGGCTCGCTCCCGGGCGAGGGCGTCTGACGCCGCGTGGCGAGCAGTGGCGAGCTGCTCCTCGTAGGCGAGTTGACCCCGGAGCAGGGTCGCGACGGAGTCCAATGTGGACGCCACCGACAAGACCCCCTCCAGGACCCGCCCCGCGCTCCCGGGTTCCGGGGCACCTCCCTCCGCTGGCCCCTCCATCGGTGGGGTCGCCGGTGCCTCTGCCGGCACTCCACCCGCGCCCTCCTCCGCGGGCGCGTCCACCGTCGCCGCCTCCTCCGTCGTGGGGGCCCAAAAACAGGCAGCCCCGGCTCGGTCGATGGAGCCGCCGTCGCCTCCTCCGCCTGGGCCGCCGGTGCCTCCTCCGATGGCGCCTTCGAAGGGGCGGCCACCACCACCTCCTTTGGCTTCGAAGGGGCAGCCACCACCACCTCCTTTGGCGTCGAAGGGGCGGCCACCACCACCTCCTTTGGCATCGTGGGAGCGGCCAAGGGGGCCTCTGGCTCTTCCGTTGTTGCCTCCGACGGGCGCGGGGGCTCCAAAGCCTCGCCCCCGCTGGGTCTCGGCATACCCGCGGGCCATCGCCCCGCCAGAGCCTTTTTCGACGCCATCTAAATCCCCGTCGCCTGCACCCCGACCCTGCAGGAAAAGCCCGGTGAGTACGAGCAGGTAAAAAACAAAGTGCACACAATGCACTTACCCTTGAGACATGGAGCGACGGCGCTTTGGGGTTTGCCTCCCTTGCTCCGCCACCGGCCACTTCCCGCTGACCCATAGGGCCACGGCCTCGCCCGACGTGGGTCCGGAGGTCGATGGCCTCGACCCCGCCGGCTCGGGCTGGGCGGGAGTCCCCTTCGGCGCTGTGTCTTCTCTTCGGGGGCCGGCCGCGCGGAAGGGCTCATGGGGGTCGAGGCCGGCGCCGCCTCTGACCTCGAGGCTCCGGCCTCAGACCCTCACCGTCTCCCCCTTTGGGGCAGGACGAGGGATCTCCACGACCTCCTCGTCCTCGTCCTCCTCCTCCTCCTCCTCGTCGTCTCGTCATCTGACCCCAAGCGGCATCGACCCCGGTCCAGCTGGGCCCGGAGCTTCCTCGCCCTCTTTGCCTTGCGGGCGTCCTTCCTCCGCTTATGCTCCTCGGCCGCCAAGCGGTTGGCCGTCCGGACGGCCGCGTCTTTAGGAAGAGGGGCGCGGGAGGGTCGGATGAGGAGGTCCGCCTTATGCTATCAAAAAGAGGAGAAGAGTTAGGGTCGGGAGAGAAGAAAAAGCTAAGACTACAAAAGATGGAAGCCTAGCTCACCGGGGGGATGCTTCCCTCGGCGGGACGCATCGGAGGATGCCCATCGAGGGAGGCCTCGGCGTCCTCGGTGGCGAGAGTCCCGGAGGCGCTGCCTCAGCTCCGACTCGGAGAGGGGCTCGGTTGACATCACCGACCCGGAAAGATCCGAGGCGGGCCCCATCTCCCATAGCCGGAGCGAGCGCACCATCAGCGGCAGCACCCGCCGAGCATGGTACGCGGCGATTACGCCGGCGCCACGCACCCCCCGGGCCCGTAGGTGCCGCACGGCATCGATGGCGTCATCCAACCGCCTCCGCACCTTGGACGGCGGCCCCCACTTCCACACCTCGGGCCGTATCGAACGTGCGCGCGATGAACTCTGGCAGGGGGCTGGCAGCGTTATTTTTGAGGTAAAACCACTGCCCGTGCCAGCCCCTGTTGGAGCTCCTCAACCGTAGGGGGATGGAGGCACTGGCACGCTCCCTGTGGAGGTGGATGCTGGTGCAGCCGATGGGCAGCGGGGCCCCCTCCTTCGTCTGCAGCGAAATGGTGAAAAAATATCGCCACAGGTCGAAGTGGGGCGCGATCCCCAAGAAGCCCTCGCACAGCGTCACGAAGGCCGCAATGTGCTGGACTCCATTGGGGTTGAGGTGCTGGAGCTCGAGGCCATAGTAGTAGAGGAGGCCCCGCAAGAAGGGATCTGTGGGGACTCCCAGCCTGCGCTCGTGGAAGTGGGCAAAGGATACAACGTACCCATCCGCCGGCGCCGGCACCATCTCGTCGCCCGGGAGCAACCACTCTCCTGCCTCCGTCCGGGCAACGAGAAGGCGACGCTTCATTAGGCCATCGAGGCACGCCCCCCGAACTTCAGATCTCCACCAGTTTGCCATGGAAGGAGAAAGGAGGACGCGGAAAAGTTTGGAAAGGGAGAGAAAGGATCGCGCAAGCACGGAGAGTAGAAGGACGGGAGACGAAGCGGCGCGGAGAGACGAAATGACGCAAATGTGACAAGTGATGGCGAAAAGGCGCGCAAGATGCGTGTTTATACCCATCATCCGCTTGGCGTCTACCCCCCGCTCGCTGCAAACAGGGCCCGCATGGCCACCTCGCTCAGCGCGGACGCGGCTCCGCCCTTTCGATTTCCTCTCTTCCCGCTCGCTGCAAGCAGGACCCACACAACCGCCTCACGCGGCGCAGGAAAACACTCCGCCCGCTTGGTGTTGTCCCCCAGCCACTGCGAGCAGGGCCCGCCTAGTTGCCTCGCTCAGCGCGGATGCGGCTCCGCCCGCTCGACTTCTGTTTTCCCGCTCGCTGCATGCGGGGCCCGCACGGCCACCGCCTGCAGCGTGGAAAAAGTCTTCCACTAGCATTTTCTCCCTGCTCGCTGCAAGCGGGGCCCGCACAGCTGCCTCGCTCAACGCGGCATTTACACCCGCCCGCTTGGCGGTCTCCCCCTAGTCGCCGCAAGCGGGGTCCACGTGGCCGCCGCTCAGCGGGCGAGCGCACACGCGCGCGCACTCATGAGGCCCGAAGACTAAAACTGCTGCCGCACGTCCCGTCGTGGCAAGCGCCTCTGCCGCACCTCTGCCATGAAGTAAATACTGGCAGGCAGCAACTTGGGCTGAAATATGCCCCGACGGCCCACAGAGTTCGAAGGCTGGCCCAGCGAACGGGTTCAACAGCCACTCCGGGCGAAAATAGAGTGAGGGGTGGAAAGAAATGGGCCCACTAGCGGCTAGTACCCTGGCGCTCGAGCGTCGAGGGCATTTCGGTCCACGTTCGAGTCCTGGTTTAAGCCGACCCATGGGTATTTCACCGCAAAAAGGCAACGAGTCCTCGGAGCCTATCGAACGGCATCCGGGTACCAGATTGGGATGGCAACCGGGAATATTGGGGTCGACCACCAGCTGGTCCATCGAGGTCCCCCCGAAGGGACCCCGGGCTTTACTTGAACTCTCCCGTTTGTAGTTCGACGAGCGTCACGCTTCGACCTCCGCGGTAAAGCGTGGCCCGGCTCAACCTCCTCGTCCGGCGAACGGACGCGCTGGAGGAACGATACAAGTCGAACCATGCCTGCGAACGGACCGCCGCAACGAGCGGAGGTCTCGAGGAACGGAATCGCAAAAAGAGATCCACTACAGGGTCGCAGAACACATGGACTCGAAAGGCCTAAAGCAAGCCTACAGTCACGAATTTTCCTCTCCCGGTTTGAGTGACCCCTGATTCCCTTCACATGGATGTCAGGCCTCACTTGGGGGCTACTGTCGAGGGTCAATACCAAAGGTAATTAACCCTAATGACCCACAGCCTTAACGATGTGGTCAAGGCACAAATGATTCCCGCCTCGATCGACCCTCGTGTCGTACGGACACCCAACGGACCGTGTAGTCAGAGAGTCTCCGCCTCGCCCCACCCCCTCAGGGAGGGGTCGGATCCTCCGCAACATAGCCAACGCGCTCGACCTCATCCACGTTAGGGTCGGAGGACCATACCTCCGCCTCGCCCGACCCCGGGGTCGGGCGAGCCGCCCGCTACGCCGTGGGTAGGCGGGACGGTGACGGTTGGGCAATAAATACCTGACACGTCCACGCTCGCTGACGGATAGAGCCATCGATTACTCAAGCAAGTGGGCAATAAATGCACACGACGTGCACCGTCCAAAGGACGGGCGCCGCTGCTACAGCTCCTGTCAGAATCCCACCTCTCCATCGTGACGGGATGCCTCCGAGCGACGGCCATGACAAACAGCGCCGCTCCATCATCACCAGCAGGAACCGTTGCTCCATACGGATGGGACGCCTCGATTGACGGTACTCGCCACGTCGTCGAACAGAAAGGGCACCGCCACGCCAAGGACGTCATCCGTAGTGGCGCAGCCCGACTCGGACGTACGGCCACGACCAGCGACACGAACCCGGGCCTCCTTTTCCGTAGTATAAAAGGAGGAGGAAGCCGGGCGATAAAAAAAAAGAGGGAGGACAGAAACACTAAAGGCAACACATCCTTTCCACAAACCAACGAACAAGTGCACGAACACTTGACCACATCCCTCTTTTTGATCCAGAGACTTCGGAAATTCTCCCTCTCTCGCCCATTTGTAACCCCTACTACAAATCTGTCGCGAGTAACACAAGCAGCACGAAACTGGACTTAGGTCATCGTTGGCTGAACTAGTATACATCCTTGTGTCCTCTCGCGAACCATCGAGACCCCAAAACGCGCATCCCACGATAAATTTTCTAGTCGGCGGTACGAACACCGACAATATATAAGTCTACTCCAAATTTATTAATAATTTTGTTCAGAAAATGATATTAACTTATTAGACTCACATAGAAAATATAAATACATATTAAACTTAGAAAGCACGTTTGAATAGTAATTATAATAAAAAAGTACAGCTATTTATCCATTTTATAAAGTCCAGTTTAACTTTAAAAAAGAAAATGGATGTCTCAAAAGCAGATTTGGTTATAATCTAGCATAGTACCCACGCGGTGTTTATAATCTATTTTCTTAATTCAATTTTTTTTTGGTTGCAACGCACGGGTACTATGCTAGTAACAAATATAAAATAATAATTTATTGTTATACACCACAACAAAATGCAAATATTTATTTTTGCAGTAAAATAATTTATCTATACACCAATCATTAATCTTCGAGGAAAGACAAATGGATAAATATAATTAAAATCTAACAGCTGGATCAACACATTTCAGTTGAGCACCGTAAGATAATTTGTAAAAAAGAAGACCATAAAAGAGTTGAAAACCCCAAATATAGGTAAACGGACATTGCTAATATATAATCTCCACTCAAATATCATGGTAACACACTCTTAATTCACTGCAGGATCCTAAAATTTCAAAACATAGTCTACCAATACAATCTGAAAATTTAGGTAAACAGAAATTGGTTCTATATAAATCTCCACTCATAGATCATGGGAACACACTCTAAATATACTGCAGGATTCTAAAATTTTGAAACATAGACAACCAATAAAAAACTGAAAATATATCGGAATTCTATATATGCAGAAGTACTACGGTTTTAAATTTACATTAAAAAGTTGAAGACTTATACCTATCAATCAAGTTCACTCGTAGAGGCCGTAGTGCAGCACCAACGCCCAGCACATGTCGTGGGCATGCGCACGTGCAACCGAGGTGCTCTGCCGCTGGACGCTGGTGTCTCGTGGGCACGCGCACACACGCCACCGAGTTGCGCCGCCGCCGGATGCACAGACGCCCGCATGGACCGCCCTGCCGTGGGAAACATAGGCGCCACTGCGGGAGATTGACGCGGCTGGCACCCTGGCAGCGCATCCCAGCGAGGTGACGGCGGAGGACGGCGCGCCTTGTGGGGGATCGAGGCGGCAGGCGCTCTGGCGGTGCGTCCCCGCGAGGCGGCAACAGAGGACGGCAAGATGGGTGTCGGGGGAGCTCGATGCGGCGCGCCTAGCGGGAGATCGAGGCGGCGACGAGGCGGCGTTGGGGTCGGTCGTGGCGACGTCCTGGCTCGGCACGCACCCGGAGGAGGCAGCGTCTCGACGTACGGAGGGCGCGGCGGCGTGTCGGCGTTGAGGGCGTCGGCGGTGCGGCAGCTGCGCGTCGGCGTGGAGGGAGACGACGGCTCGTGGGTATGGAGGGAGGCGGCAGCGGCGAGGTGGTGCTGACGGTCGGGCAACGGAGACGGGCGACCCAGCCATCGAGGTCCTGCCTTTGGCGGTGGCGCGGGGGATCAGGCGGCCGAGCTCGTACGAGGTCAGGGTTGAAGGGTGCATGGAGATTTAGTTGTGAGATAGGTGGAGATTCGTGGAGATTTAGTTGTGAGATCTATACTGAATAAAAGTCTCAGGGGGTTAGAATACATGGTTAAGGGAAGATCCGGTAATTCATGACCCTACGATCTGAGTGATGGATATAAACTAACAACGTGAGGCGTCAGATTTGAGTGAAGGACATTTTTTACCGTAATTGTGAGGGTCTAATTGAGAAAGATGGATTAATTATAGGTTAGTAGATTAAAATCAGAGTAGTTAATCCATTATAGTAGTAGAGATAATGTCGTTTCTCTCCCAAACACCTCGATTCCGAAGGGCTCTCCTGGATATAATATTCCTGTGTTGTCTCCCGTGGCAGGAAACAGTCTTAAGCATGATTCAATTCAGTAGTATATGGTTAGGGACTTATAGTCAGGTTATAACTGCAACTATTGTTCACACTTGGCCTGTACGACGCTAAATTTAAAATCTTTGTCCGTAGGACACTGAGGTTGAACTACAAGTGATGTCTTATAGACAAAAGTTTTTGTTTAGTGTTCTACCGACAAATTCACATTATCATGATGTCAACTCTTTTTATTTTATGAAGGAAAACTGCAAGTATAATATTGATGCCCATATTTAGCCCGGTAAACGGGCCAAGTAAAATGAATTAGCAATCAGCAGGGTTGGATCGAATTAGGATAGGATTGAAGTTACATTCATTTTACTTTTTTTTTAGAGAAAAGTTACATTCATTTTCAATTAAAATGAAATCAGTACCGAAATAAGTTGTGAAAGAGACCGTGGTCTCACCCATTTTACCATGCCTAGACTAGCTAGAAATTACTAGTAACCCTCTTTCCATTTGATCAAATATAAAGAGTGGTGCGTTCTAAAAATAAAGTGATTCTCCACAAAGAAAAAAGAAAGGAATCAAATGCGGTTTTGGCTCTAGGACACCGTTCAATCAAATAATATGAAGTTCATATTAAAACTTTCAAACTTGTATAGATTTCGCATATTAATTCAAAATGAGTTGAATCTCTTAATAGTCTAAAACGTGTGCGTTTTCTCGCAAAAGAGCCACGCCACGTCATCTAGATTATACTAGCCGTTTGATCGTGTCATGGATAAATCTGGATTGTTCAATTTGCATATGACTCTCTTACAATGAGACCCTTCAAGAAACATCGATTATTTTCTGGTCCTTCCACCATCCTACGAATTTTTCTTCTAGACCCTTTGCGAATAGACTTGTCCGTTTCCGGTCCTTCCACCTTTAGAATTTATAACCTTCGCGAATAAATATTCTGCTTCCTATCCCCCCACCTCTGCCATTTTATTTCTATGCCCTTTGAAAATATTGGTTCCCCTCCATAAAACAACAACGGCCTGTGACCTAATAAATAAAAAGGATACATATGTAGAATATTATGAATCTTTTGTATAAAGAAAAAAATCTATATTATAACTCAAAAACTCTGTCCCGTACCTCCACACAATAAAATTTCTTACTTTTACATGTTTTAGAAGTGATCAATATCTATACCTCATAGCTTGTACTATTAATATAACATTCCAACTATGCAACTACAACCAATATGAAAGAAGACACGGTTATGAATCACAACCAGGCTAACTCATATGTTTTTGGACTCTCCATTCTAGCACATGAGCACATAGATGCACAGTAAAATCAAGAAAACTATATTTTTATTTATTTCACAGTATGTTGTTGTGTTTAAAAATTATGATAATCTGACTTAAATAAGCCAGCATTTTCTTAATTTTTTTTATCTATTTCAAGTTTTAACCGGCATGCAAGTAATAAATATATTGGTTAAAAGTTAGTTTCTCACATTGTCACGTAATCAGATACTTAGAAGTAGTAATTATATATAATAATAATATTTCATAATAATAATAATAATAAGAAGAAGAAGAATAATGTATAGGTAAAAGCTAAACCGAATGTTTATAATGAAATTAAATTGCAAACTACTAATCACTGCACCACCTGCATATCATATTCCTCTTAAAATATTCACTTCTGAGGTTTTGTTTCTCTTTCCATGAACAATGACTAAATAGGAATCTCAAATGTCCGACTACACCATTTTGATTTTATACACAATAAATATAATGTGAATATACATCTTTGTGCTGACTTAAATTCTAAACGTTAATTTTTTATAGGGACAGATCATCTAATAAGCTTCCTGCAACCATATAATGGTCTATGGCCCTCTAAGTATTTTATAGGGGCAGATCATCTAATAAGCTTCTTGCAACCTTTTGGACACTAAATTGTTGCCTCTTTGTTTTCCTTCACATAAATTGTTGAACGGATATAATTTTTATTGCATGGTCTAATAAAAACAAACGAGGCTATCAACAAGAAGTGAAGCGTGGTAACACCGTGCTGTGTTTCTAGTTTTTTTTCTCGCAAGTCTGAAAAAAAGGATAGACTATTTTCTACTAGAACACACAGTAGTAGGGAAATGAACATTGTCGTTCCGGTGCGCTGTCATTGTGCAAAAGTACAGTAACGATGCAGTGTGGTTATGTCCTCCCACGCTTTGCACCCTTCAGATCAAGTCCGGAGAAGCGTTGAGAGGTCAGGCCGACGATCCAGTCCTAGTTGCAGAGTGTTCGTCTCTTTGTTCAGTTTAGCTAGCATGGTGTGCTTGTCTTCCTTTCCTACCCGGCCTTCTGTGTTAGAGGCTCACAAGGCTCCTGCCACGTTAATTAAGCGATACAATCGACCGAGTATAGTATGCAACAAAATTTCAGAAAATTAAAACAGAAATAACATTTCATCAACGCACCTCCAAGACAGACAACTGAGATTATGGCAAAACAAAAATCTTTAAGGTAGGACACTCGTGTTATTTGCTTCTTTTTTTTTTTAGCAACAGACATTCGTGTTATTTGCTGAGAAAAGAAACAAGTTCATGTTACCCTTTTTGGAACAGAGAAAGATTTTTCAAAACAGGACAACATGTTCCGTAATAATGGGTCCACTTAGGAGGCCCATTACAGCTTAATTGGAAATTTTCAGCCCACTCTTTTCTTGTCATTTGAGACCGCAAAGGTTTTGCTTTCTGTCTAAAGCCCCGGCCAGCCGCCGTTTGGTCCCTCGCCGCCACCGGCGATGTCGCCGGCCGCAGCCATGCTGTTCCAGGCCGTCTCGTCCCGCCGCGCCCGCCTCCTCATCCTACCATACTCTCGGACCGCCCACTACAACGACACTCTCGGCCTCCGCTGCCTGAGCTCGCAAACCGCCGTCGCTGCCCCCTACGGCGAGCGCCAGCGCCAGCGGGACGAGGAGGGCAAGGCGGTGAAGGTCACGGTGTGGTGGGACTTCCAGGTGTGCCCGCTCCCGCGCTCCGTCAGCCCCTCCCGCTTCAGCCCCCGCGTCACGGCGGCGCTGCGGCTCGCGGGCATCCGGGGGCCCGTCCAGATCAACGCCTTCGGCGACGTTTCCCGCATCCCCCCTGACGATCAGGCGGCGCTTGCCGACACCGGAGTAACCTTCTCGCACGTCCCTTACAGTTTCGTTCCGAGACCCTCCCCCTCCCTCTCTGCCCAAATTTTGGTCGAGGCATTTCACCCTAGTAGCCTTTTAAGCGTTTCTGTTACATGTTACTGAAATTGGAAAGTACGCTGATGTTTGGTGAGGCTTTTTTAAATTCTAGCAGTTGTTCATCAGTAAGATGGATCTCACAGAGTAAGAAATGACCATTCTTGTTGACGCTTCAGATAGTTTGGATTGATGTAGGTTTACAGCTTCTATGGTGCGTAGGTGATTCATATTCTGCTCATTCTAAGTGTACTGCACGTGCTTACAGAAATTATCCATATAGATGGCCGATTCTTAGGATTATGAACTGCAGAATTAGCTCAAATTAACGTTGAAGCTGTGCTGGAAATATCTGACCTCCCATCCTCCATTGATCGGTGTTTGATTTCTTTTTTCAAGGGTTCAATATTGAGGGGCGATGTCCATAATAGCACAAGTGAGCACTGAGCAGTTTGCCTACCTCTAAAGTACTATCCCTGTTCAATATGCATAGATGTTGGGAGGTTAATTATGAAATGTTGCGATGTGAATATCATTTAGTGGCTTATTGACTCGAAAAAAAAGTGTTTTACATTTCAAGTTTAACAGGACTCCGTAAACTTCAGTTTCAAACTATTAGTTGCATGAATTTTCCTGTAGGCAGTGGACACAATTGATGTTAAAGATTCGTAGTAATGCTGGAAGATGGCGTAATAAAGCACTCTTAATTTTCCCCCCTTTATGTACAATGTTCGTGTTCCACCTGATCATTCTAACAATACAATTCTGTTGTTTAGGTGGGAAAGGTAGCTGTGATGGACCATTCATGGCTGACCTCATCGATTGGGTTGCTCAGAATCCTCCACCAGTTCATTTCTTCCTTATATCTGGGGATAAAGGGTTTGCAAAAATTTTACATCGTCTGAGGATGAGCAATTACAACATACTGCTCTCTTGCCCTGAAGTTGGTTCTAAGATGTTACGCAGTGCAGCGACAATCATGTGGCCATGGAAGCATTTAGCTGATGGGGTGGTTTGCACTCCAAAACATGTAAATCAATCACCAGATGGTTTATCTAATTCTTGGTATGGTCACTACAGGGGTCCTGTGGATATCCAGCTCCTGAAATCAAAGGACCTCAAGGCTTTACCAGAGAAAACCATGACACCTCAACCTCAAGTTCCCAAATCAGTAGTCAATGGAATTAAGAAAGTACTACGATTTTATCCTCAAGGGATCAATCTTCCAAACCTTCGAATAGAGCTTGAAAAGAACAATGTTCCTATGGATAGAGGATATTTTGGCTATACAAAGCTATCTGCTCTTCTCAAGGCAATGCCTCATGATGTGAAATTTATAGATCCGCTGCCATGTGATAACCAACCTGCTGTAGTCGGCGTTTTCAGAAGATCTGTGGAACCTTCTGAACAAGATTTTGACGGAATGGATTCTAATCAAAGCAGCACTGAGGAAAAGCACCTCACAGAAGATGAAAGTGAGGTGCTACCATCGTGGTTTTCACAATCTTCCTCATCAGAATTATTGGTCTCTACACGAAACAATCCTCTGGAAGCTGATATCCCATCTCCTCCCTCGGATCACTTATCTAGCGGCCAGAGGAAAACTACAAGAGCAAAGCCACATTCCAACATTGTGGATGCTAATATTTCTCTGGCCACGGATGTCCCATCATCTGATGCATCATCTAGACAGCAGACGAATGCTCAGGCTGTTGATCTTGTTACGCAAACAGAGCCACAGATCAGCCATACAGAAGATGATATGGTGGCTGCTGCTAGCATTCCTATATCAGGGGCGCAAGGTAATACTGGCAAGAAGGGGTTATTTGGACGCATTTTGTCCCTATGGAATGGCCCGACTCACTAAAAGTCTCCGGTGTAGTTAGATTCTACTGTTAATTTAGAGGTGTGTAAGAACCAGATAAATGCTCATCTGAATATGCTTATTGAATGGACCGCTGCATATCACGGCCGTGACACGTTGATGTCAAAATGTTAGCACTCTGGACTTACTACTAATTAATGAGATGTTCGTGTCTGAATAGACCTCGTTTGTCGCTGCTAACGAGTGAGATTCTGATTTTGGATCATTTAGATATTCAGAATGAACAATTGCTACTGCATATAAATCTCTGATTTACATGTCAATTGGAATCTCTGGTTGTACGCCGAGCTCAGCATTTGGTCCCTCTCGGCCTAATTATTTACATTACTCACTGAATTGCCTCGCTACAGCAAAGTTGGATGGGTGCCGAAGCTATATATAACCAATTATTAAAATCACTGCTCTTAATACCAAAAAAAGATTAATCATGAATATAAACTAGGATATAACCATTCGTATAGTGATGGTTTTTTTTTTTTCCTATGAAAGTAAAGTACACTTCAGGATTTCTGTAAAACTGATGCCCATCAAGTCTAATGCCAGTCACTCAATAAAGCCCTATCAGTTGGAGAATTCTTCCAGACTGTTCTTTAGTAAGTTACGATCACTCGATCAGCATGCCAAGCTACAAACTTTTGCTTTGGCAGCTAATATCAGAACGCTTCGACGTTAGCTCGTTTTCTCGTATTCCTTGCAAACAGGAAAGATGCTCCAAGCTTAAGCCAGGTAGGTTGTTCCTGTACTATGACAGATCAAGGTTTCCTTCGAGGTCAATACATGACTCTGTTCACTGAAGTCCAGCTGTTGAACTCGGCCATTGTTAGTGCTAAAGAACTTGAGCTGGCTTTTCCACCTCCACCATATGCCTGGCACGCTTATGAGTTTAGCCATGTATGAACAATCAAATCACCTTAGAAACCATGGAGATTTGAAGAAATAATCAGAAAGATGGCATACCTTTGCAATCTCTGATGTATTAGTTTTGCTGTCGGTAGTCCTCAAGCAAATCTTAAGGATACCACGTTGCATGAAGACCACTGCTCCAATAGGCCTATGAAAAAAAGGGAAACTTTCTTGAATAAAGTACCAACAAATTACTGAGTGATATATGTGACTGTGTGCTCCTAAATCTGTATCATGTTCATACCTTAATCCGGCAGCAGCACTCCTCCGACTCAACTCCATACCGATTTCGTGGCTCAATTCTGAGCGGCCATCTGCTCTGATTGCCTAGTAACACATTTAAAGTACCAAATGAGATTTTTATAAAACTGATTCTATATTATTTCTGTCAAAAAAATAACTGATTTTCAGAGGCCAAGCCTGGACCTGGGTTGGACTCTAGCATCAAAATTTGTATCAATCATCCACTTAGAAAACAGATGAATATGGATTAATAAAACAAAACATCTATGTTCTGTCGCTAGAACAAGTAGATCAACTAAAGAACAACAAAAGCCGAGCCACAAGAATGCACTTTTGGATACAGTCTACAGATGCCTCTGTCCACTAAGTAGTAACCAAGCAACAGTAAAACGAGAGTACTCATGGTCCTGGATGCAGATCTACTTTCTTTTACTAAAGAGCTACAGTTTAGATGATTCAGCCAACAAAAATAAATACTGCACAATGATTCATGAAGCTACCAAACTAGTAGTACAAGTGATGAAATCAACATAACAATGATGAGCATCGTATCCATATACCAGGCATTCACCATAGGATCCTCTTCCGAGTTTAATTTTGAAAGAATGGTGTATAAACTCTTTTGCAGCCTGTAGGCGATCGTGAGCAAATGACTTGCCCCTTGCAAGCAGATCACTAACATCAAGTTGTAGTAGCTGTTTGGGCACCGAAAATGTAATCATTGACCATGTTATGTGAAGATCTGAATATAAAGCATGATGGCAACAAGAAGATCTTAACCTGCTCAAAAACATGAGGATTTGTGATACAGTTCAGCTTTGCACGCTCATCCTTAAGAGCTGTCTGAAACTCCTTGGTGTTAGGCAGCTGCCACCGTCGCAGATCTGCATCTTCTATGTATTCGAGAACATTTGAAATTCTCTCCTGATCCTCTTGTTCCAACAGGTTATTAAATGTTCCCTGGATGACAGGAGAACAGACTTTCTTTTTATCATCAAATGGCGTAACACAATTAACTAAACATAAATGGTCCTCTACTCACAGCATCAGATTCTGTTCCTGCATGCTTCTTGGAGAAATAATCAAATACAGCCCAGGCACTGGTCTTTGTTGTGTCTATGTGAAGCTTAACATTACTTGGGCATGGACCTAACTGGGGGATTCTTGCTAGTGTACTCTGTCGGTGATCAAATGCTATCACACTGCATCAGTTGTCGTGTCATAACCTGTATCCTCTTCAATGTTGCTAACTTAAACAAGGTCTGACAACATGATATTCGGCAGCATCACAGTCTTCTAGCCAAAAGTATGTAGCTATTATATATAAGGGGATATATAACGATTGATAAAACTCCTAAGATGCATTTAAACTCCTAAGAAAGCATCAGCAACTCAAATTTATATACTGCACAAGAATAAAATTAAAGGTCCTGTTAAACTTCTAAGAAGACTCTTTAAAGCTGTAAAAAATGTCATTCTTAAACTGCTATTATCACTGTACAAGGCTGTAAAACTTTGTTCTTCCATACAAAAGCTACTACACTTTTCATGTCATCAATTACCTACTGCATTCTCCTTTGAACAACGTCAAGAGCCATAAAACTTGTAAATTTTAAAACTTCCATTCTATCAACTTCTTAAACCAATCATATGTCAAGGTGAGAATAATTCATCTAGCAGAGATACATTTTGACAGAAACTGCTTCTTATATGGAAACGCACCTGGGGATGAATCGAGCAAGGTCGACGGCAAACTTGTTGGGCCCAATAAAATCCAAGAGATAGCACGTCTGGAAACCCACAGCTTCGAAGTCTTCCACTCTGATCGATCGATTCGTCCACAGAACAAGAGTCGTCATGACCGAAACAAATTGCACGCACTGATCAGCGAAATGGCCAGCAATGAGTGAGAAGGAACCTGAATGGCTCGACGGAGGAGAAAGGCAGGACGAGGAGGCGGCGCCCTTCGCGGCGGTGGAAGAGGTGGGCGGCGAGCGCGGCGTACGCGCCGGCGAAGGTGGGGTAGTTGTAGAGCGCGAGGCTGGCGGGCCCCGCCTGGTCGTCCGTGCCCGACGACGAGGAGGAGGACGAGGAGGCCGCCGGCGTTGGGGACGGGAGGGCGTGCGAGCGAATGGCCTCGAGCGCGGCTGCAGAGCGGAAGGCGCGCCGGAGAGTGGGTGACGCCGGCGAGGGGACAGCGGCGAGTAGCGGGCGCCGGCGGAGCATCGGCGGCGATATTCCCGTCTGGTTGCCTGCGGTGGCTGACTGACTAGTGTTATTCTCGGCTTGCTGTCGATGGCTCGGGGCTAATAGGGGCGGCGAATCGGGGCCGGAACGGAACAGCGAGCACGAGTGCGGTGGCGGCGGTCAGGGGAGCGTGGCGGCAGCAGCTTGGTGCTGCAGGGCGGCCGAGGGAGGCCGGGCCTCTGGCCCTCTGGGGACCGAACTGGAATAGGAGAGTGAGATCTCCATCGCAGCAGATGGGGCCCAACGGGCTGAACAGTAAGGTCAGATGATTTTGGGCCCAGGTGACGCTGCTGTTTTGGTTCCAATCATGGCCGCAAAAAATATTTGGTTTTTTTTTAAAAAAAAAGTTGTTTGGGATTGCTTAGCGCATGTGTAACGCGTCTGCGATTGAGCTCCTCGGAGAGAAATTAAACTCAAATGTCGGGGGGGTGTGCGAGGTGGTTGCCATGAGGGGTATCTGTTTTATCTGTTACTTTTAAGATAAGGGGTTTTGGCTACGTGTGCTCGCCGCACACATTGGCCCCACCAAGCTCACGAGTTTCCTCGTGCTCGCCGTGCCCCCGTCACATGCGTGTCGTGCGGGCACGCCGTCCCTGCGTCAGGGCACCTGTTTGAGCGTGGCTAAACGTGATTAGCTTTACGGTATGGGACTAAAAAACCGGAACTGGAATAATTATGTACATGGGCCTTCTTACAGTTTACTACGCCTCTGATCCATATCCATCTTGCAGCAGGCGATGCCAGTATCTATCAGAACAAGCCATGCGATGGCATGGCGTTCCCGGGACAGCGGGGTCGGCGAGTCGAGAAGGCAGGCTGATGCGACGTGCCGCTCAAACAGGATGCTGGGTTAAATAAGAGAATTTTTATTTTTGTGGATGAAGTAACCGCTGGTACAAGTTCATTTTATTGGCAATGGTCAACCATGTTTTCGGCAAACCCAGCCACGCACGACGGCGGTGGAATCGACTCGGGGAGATAGCCTGCCTTCCTGCTCCACGTCGATCTGGAGTTCTGGACACCCGCACGGCCGCGCGCGCCTCCGAGCACAGGGGTGGTACCGTGAGGTCGAGCGCGCCGGCGAGGATCCGATCGCCGCTCCGCGCCGGTCGCCGCCTAGCTAGGCTTTATCTTCAAGTCAGCAATCAGCTGCTATCGTCGCCTCGTCGGATGTAGATGGCGCGCCGGCAGGAACGGGCATTCCAAGTTGCTGCGGGCGACGCCGGCGTCGGATAGGCGAGACAGACCAAGGCGAACAGAACCGGGGTCCTTTCTGCAAATACCAGGATTCATTTTGTAAAAATACTGGATCACGACTATTATTCACGATCCAAATCAGGAGTGTATATGAAAAATAACTGGATCACGATTATTAATTGCAATCCAAATGAGGGGTCTATTTGCATATTGTTCCGGGTGATTTCAAACGGACGGACATGGTGGCCGGCGGCAAACTGCGCCGCCGGCACCAGTCGGCCCGCGCGAGGCTCCGCCAAATTCACGCGCCCCGTTGCTCCCCCATCCGATCTTCAGGGATCCTGCCATGCGGCTCCACACCTCCGTCGTCGTACGCCGGACGGCTCGATTGTTCGGGCGTCTCGTTTCTGGCCATGGAAGAAGAGTCCGCTTTGAATTGAAGCCGTGGAAAGCCGCTAAAGTGCAGGAAGTATTCACCGGAAGCTATAGATTGTAGTAGAATGACTGCCGCTGCCTTCGGCCTTTCCCCCTGTTTCCTCTGTTTCCATTAGCCTTGGTTACACTTACGGAGAAGATGAAGGCTCAAATTACCCAAACGATTGCTGATGCTACGTGGTATTGAATAAAAACTTCAGTACTCTGTGAATGTAATACCAGTAGTAATTTCACTGAGGAATTATAAAAAAGTAACCATATTCCTTCTTTTTTTTTCTTCTATAGTTACCCACCATGTGAACTGTGAATGTAATCCAGGATATATACTGAATAAAGCTAATAGTATTGAAGAAACAGCAGGGGCGTAGGACAATTGGGGCCCTGTCACAATCACAACTTCGTACTACTAGTAATACTGCAATTATGCTTGTCCACTGCCTGCCCACTCACCATCTTCTTCACTGTTTGTTCTGCAAACAGTGCCATTGACAAGATCTTCCTGCCTTAATTAGTTTGGAGTTAGCTGTAGCTGCAGTTTAATGTTCAGATTTTTATATGAAACTAACTGACTGTTGGGACAACTATACAGTGCGTCCTGTACATATGCCAGCTTGGCGAGGGCTAATCTGCACAGCAATCAGATTGTATGTAGTTTTCGCTAATTACGTACACAGGTTCGTACTAACAGGGTATATATTGTGATTGAAGGAGCCTGCATATTATAGCATATCGACTATAGATTATCATTCATCTCATAAAGTGTGAGTGTGACCCCGATATGGATCTTCACTGAGATAGACTACTACTTTCCTAACCTTTGAGGAATCCGACGAAGAAGAACCCGATGAAGAAGAACCATCGAAATGGAAAGAGACGGGGTGGATGAGGGAAGGGAGCTAGAGTTCTGTACTCTGGCGGCGCGGATGTAGTTGGTTCTGGGAGGGCGCGGCAGAGACGCGGTGGCCTCAGGACGGCGCAGCGGCATGGCCTGGGCACGGTGGCGGCAGCCTGGGCGTGGTTGCGGGTCGCGCGCCGCAGGAATGTGACGGCGCTGCCTCCTCTTCCATGCTACGAGCACCACGAGCGCGAGCAGAGCAGCATGACTGCCGCGGCGGGTCCAATGGCGGCCACGAACGCCGGCAGGCCGCCACCCAGCTCGCCTTCCTCGTCGTGGAAGTGGAAGCAGCCCTACGACTCCTCTTCCGCCGGCGGATGGTGGTGGTGACCTCCCTGCGCCGTGTCTGCCGGGCCCATGGCCACTTGATGAACCGCAGTCGAGAAGGCAACCTGATGTGCTACCATGAGGTCGAGCGCGCCGGCGAGGATCCGATCGAGCCGCTGCATTCCGTGGCGCTCCGGCTCGGTCACCCGCTGGCTTCAAGTCAGCACTCAGCTGCTGTCGATGGTGCGCCGGCTCGGACGGGCGTTCCCAGCTGTTACGCACGGCTCCGGCGTCGGACAGAACCCGCCGCTTTAGACGAGACAAACGAAGACGAACAGAGCCGGGGTAGTTTCAGCAAATATCAGGGTCCGTTTTGCAAAATTATGGATCGCGAGTATTACTCTCGATCCACTAGGGGCGCATATGCAAAATAACGGATCACGATTATTATTCGCGATCCAAATGAGGGGCCTATCTGCAAAGTGTTCCGGGTGATTTCAAGCAGACGACTTGGCGGCCGGCGAGGTCGCGCGCCACCGTCGGCACACTACGCCAGCGCCACCAGTGGCCCCGCCCAAGTTTCCGTAAGGTTCACGCGCCCTCGTCCGGTCCTTCCTGTTCACGGACCCTTCCATGGGTTCTCCAATCCTGCCAGCCGGCTCCACCTTCATCGTCCGTAGGCTCGATTGTCCGGACGCCTCTCGCTTCTGGCATTGGAAAGAAGAGAGCCGCCTTTCTCTGTCCTGGGAAGCCATGGTGAGCGATTGTGGAGCAGCGCTGCCCATGGTGAAAGGGCAGGAAGTTGTAGAATGATTCGCGGGAAGCTGCAGAATGATGATTCGTGCTGCCGCTTTTTTCCCTTGTTTTGCCTGTCTTCCTTAGCCTTTGGTTACAGTAACAGAGCAAGATGAAGGCTCAAAGTACCCAAAATGATTGCTGATGCAACACGGTATTGAATAAAAACTGCAGGGTGATCCGTGTAGAGGCCATCATCGCAACAGAATACTAAAAGCTTTTATTTGCTTGGTACACCAAAGAAAAGGATTTTTTCCGACTAAAAAGGAATATGAACTGTGAATGTACGATCTTGCAGTAAAGAAAAAGGAAAGCTGAAGGAACAGTAGGGGCCCCGTCACTACTTCATAGTAATACTGAAGAAAGCTACTGCAAAACTAATGTTCATCCACTGGTCCACTCACCATCCTCTTCACTGTTCTGCAAGCAGTGCCATTGACAGAGGTTCCTTCCTTAATTGGTTTGGAGTTAGCTAGCTGCAGTTTATAATGTGGAGACTTTTAGATGAAACTAACTGACTATTGGCATAAGTATTAAACTATACTACAAATGCATCCTGTGTGCCAGCTTGGCGAGGGCAAATCTGCACAGTAATCAGATTGTATGCACTTTTTGCTGATTAGTGATTACACAAGTTCGTACTAACAGGCTTTGTATTCTGAATTTCTGTTTGAAGGAGTCTGGATATTGCCAGCATAGCATCTAGTACTATAGTCATTCGTCTCGTAAAGTGTGGGTGTGACCGAGGTTCGTACACCGTTTGAATGGCGGAAACAGCTCGGGACCGGATTTAAAAAAATCTTGAAAACCGCTCTAAAACCGGTTTAAACGATGAAATATGAATTTGCACAGAATCAAAATAAAAAACGAGCGGTTTTTGGTTTACTGTTAGGTTTTAACGGTTTGTGCTGTCGCTTTTGAAATTTGTAATTTACAAAACGGTTTCAACGTTTACCGAACTGTTTTTACGGTTACCAAATGATTTTTTCGGTTACCGAACAGTTTCAACAGTTTGAAACTTTTAAAAAATTTTGAATTTTTGAAATTTATTTAAAATTAGAATGGTAACCGGTCGTCCGTG
Source organism: Oropetium thomaeum (assembly GCA_001182835.1). NCBI lineage: Eukaryota > Viridiplantae > Streptophyta > Magnoliopsida > Poales > Poaceae > Oropetium > Oropetium thomaeum. Next base: position 1,021,107 of record LFJQ01000031.1, on the reverse strand, counting down.
AAAACTGCTCCGGACTGATTTTTACGAAAATCACGAGAACCGGAGTGGTTTTCCACGGTTTTGTGAACCTTGAGTGAATCGGATATAAGAACCATCCAACGGGAAAGCAACGGGGCTGGATGAATCGAGGGAGGTAGAGCTCTGTAGTACTCGACAAGAGTTTATAGTCCAAACATTAGATCCATATGTTACCCAAAGAAAAAAAAAACAGTAATTGAGTTGTGCTTTCGACGTCGTAGAATGTTGAAACTGATGGATGTTCTTTTTTCGAAACGGAGCGTGTCAAATGCCTTGTTTTTTCCCTAGCTTTTAAAATGACGCCTCTGAACTCTGATTATTAGAAGGAAAAAGCAGAGTAAAATTACTGGTAGCAGTAATCAGTACATTTTTCGCCTACAGTACGTACGTGCTAACCAGGAACGTGACGGCGCGCCGCGCTCGTGTCATCCATCTCGGCGCTGTTGCCGGCTTGTTGCTGCCGCCTCTTCCATGCCACGAGCGCGAGCAGCATGACTGCCGCGGCGGGGCCGATGGCAGCCATGAACGCTGGCACTGGCAGGCCGCCACCAGCTCTCTTTCCCCTTGGCCGCCGGGGACGCCTCGGACTCCGGCGCTGGCTCCTCCGCCCTCCCCACCACTATTGTCGTCGCTCCCACCGCAGCAGCTGCTCCCGTCAGAACTGGAGCCGGCCACGTCGTAGCCGCGGAAGGAGGCGGCCGCCGCGGCGGACTCCCCCTCGACGTGGAGCGGCTCCTCCACCGGGAAGTGGCGGTGGTGCTCGCCGCCACCCGCGGCAGCCTCGTCGTCTTGGAGGTGGAAGCAGCCCGACGACAGCTCCTCGTCCGGCGGCGGATGGTTGTGGTGACCTCCCTACTGTGCCACCGCTGGCTGCCGTGCCCACGGCCACTTGATGAACCGCATGATCGATCGGTCGATGACGATGACCACTGCTCCTCACCTCTCGCAACCTCGCGATGTGCTTTACGAGCACGCGGGCACCGCACGAGCCCAGCGGCAGGTGGAAATGAGCTGCACAGTGGACGGAGAAGAAAAAGACGTCGAGGGAGGCGGCCTTCCTGCTCGACGACGATCTGGAGTGATGGACACCCGCCCACACGGACGGGCGCGTCTCCGAACACAGGGGTACTGCCGTGAGGTCGAGCGGCGCGCCGGCGAGGATCCGATGGAGCCGCTGAATTCCGAGACGCGCTCCGGCTCGGTCGCCCTAGCCGCTTCAAGTCAGCAGCACTCAGCTGCTGCAGATGGCGCGACCGGCTCGGATGGGCGTTCCGAGCTGCTGCGGACGACGCCGGCGTCGGACAGAGGCAGAGAGCCCGCCGCGGTAGGCGAGACAGACGAAAGCGAACAGAACCGGGGACCTTTCTGCTAATACTAGGTTCGTTTTGAAAAATACTGGATCGCGGTGTATGTGCAAAATTGGATCGTGATTATTATTCGCGATCCAAATGAGGGGCCTATTTGCATAGTGTTCGGGTGATTTCAAACAGACGACATGGCGGCCGGCGAGGTCGCGCCGCCGTCGGCAAACTACGTCGCCAGCGCCAGTCGGTCCGCGGGAGACTCCGCCAAGTTCACGCGCCCCGTTTTGCGCCCTCGTTCGGTCCTCCCTGTTCACGAACCCTTCCATGGATTCTCCGATCCTGCCCCTGCCATGCCGCTGGACCTTCGTCCCCCGGCTCGATTGTCCGGGCGCCTCGTTGCTGGCCATGGAAGAAGAGACACCTTTCTCTGCCCTGGGAAGATGCGCTACGTATGGTGATTGGGCAGGAAGCTGTAGAATGATTCGCGGGAACCTGTAGAGTGATTCGCGCTGCCGCTTTTTCCCCTTGTTCTGCCTGTCTTCCTTAGCCTTACAGTTACGGAGAAGACGAAGGCTCAAAGTACCCAAAATGACTGCTGATGCAACATGGTAGTATTGAAAAGAAAAATGCAGGGTGATCCGTGTAGAGGCCAACGTCGCAACAGAATGCTAAGCTTTTCTTTGACAGATACACCAAAGAAAAGGATTTTCACCGACTAAATTCTAAAAAGGTACTAACCCTGTTCCTTCAAGAGTTACCCAGCATATGAACTGTGAATGTAATCCAGCATATGATACGATCCTTGAAGTAAAGAAAAAGGAAAGCTGAAGGAAAATTAGGGGCCCTGTCACTGCTTCATAGTAATACTAATACTGAATAAAAGCGCTGCCATTAACAGATCTTCCTGCGGTGCCTTAATTAGTTTGGAGTTAGCTAGCTGCAGTTTAATTTTGCGATTTTTATATGAAATTAACTGACTGTTGGCACAGGTATTAAACTATACTACTACAAATGCGTCCTGTGTGCCAGCTTGGCGAGGGCAAAGAGAACGGAATGTTGAAAGCGACGGAGGTGGATGAATTGAAGGAGGTAGAGAGCTCTGTACTCAACAAGAGTTTATAAATCAGAGTCCAAACATTAGATCCATATCTTACCCAGAAAAAAAAATAATACTTGAGTTGTGCTTGGAATGTTATAGAATGCTGAAACTGTTGGATGTTCTTTTTTCGTAACAGAGCGTGTCAAATTCCTTGATTACTTTTTTCCTAGCTTTTAAAATGACACCTCTGAACTCTGATTATTAGAAGGAAAAAGCAGAGCAAAAATTACTGGTACCAGTTATCAGTACATTTTTCGCCTACAATACGTGTGCACTACGCTGTCGCCGGCTTGTTGCTATCGCGCGCCTCTTCCATGCCACGAGCGCCACGAGCGCGAGCAGCATGACTGCCGCGGCGGGGCCGATGGCAGCCACGAACGCCGGCAGGCCACCGCCACCAGCTCGCTTTTCCCTACGTCGCCGGCTGCGGTGCCTCGGACTCCGGCTCCTCCGCCCTCGCTGAACGCCCTCGTCGTCGCTCCCACCGCAGCAGCTCCTCCCGTCCGAACAGGAGCCGGCCACGTCGTAGCCGCGGAAGGAGGCAGCCGCCGCGGAGGACTCCCCCTCCTCGACGTGAAGCGACTCCTCCACCGGGAAGCAGCGGTGCTGCTCCCCCGCTGAGGCTCCGCCACCCGTGGCAGCCTCGTCGTCGTGGAGGTGGAAGCAGCACGACGACGGCTCCTCGTCCGGCGGCGGATGGCTGTGGTGACCTCCCTGCTGCGCCACCGGTGGCTGCCGTGTCCACGGCCACTTGATGAACCGCATTATCGATCTCGGTGGCTGACGATGACCCCTGCTCCCCACCTCTCGAAACCTCGCGCGGTGCTGCAAGTTTACGAGCACGGGCACCGCACGAGCCCAGCTGCGGGTGGAAATGGGCTACACTGCACTGGAGAAGAAGACAGCTGCACAGAAGTCTAGGGAGGGAGGCGGCCGGCGTGCGTGCTCTTCTTGTGCCCGGGCAAAAGCCGGGTGCTTTATCTGGGCGCACGTATGTACTGCCTTGGCGCAGGGGAATGGAAGATATGCCGGCGACCGACCGGATTTAGTAAACACGATGCTGCCGCCATCTCCATCTCTTGCAGGAGTGTGGAGAACACAGAGGCCGATCTGTGCAGAGAGACAATGACGCTTGCGTCGCCAAGAAACAGGCTCTGCCTATGTATTGTATGCTGCTACCGGTCGCAAGGAAGAATGACACATGATGGAGTTATTCCGTTCAAAAGCAGAGCACGAAAAAGATCCTGAAAAAAGCAGAGCAAGATGCTGCAGGTTCTATCCATAAATCGCTCAGAAACGTCTAGCGAGCGTGCAGCACGGTGGTGAGGACCTGAGGCTCCTAGGAACCTCTGTTCTTAAAATATTACCGCTGTTGAATTTTAATATTAATTTTAATCATTTGTCATTAAAATATATTACAATTCTACTTATGGTTCCCGTTCTAGAAATCTAAATGCTTTTTAAACCATACATCATTTGTTGGCACTGTTTTAACATCATATTTTATTATTTGTTTTATTATAAAAATACTTTAAATGTATAGTACAACTATAAAACATGTTTTAAATACCTACAATACTAAAACAAATTATAATAAATATATAATATTTATCATACTTTTTAGTAAGTAAATTATTTGAAAGTTAACGATGTCGATTATTTAAATACAAAGGGTGTAGTATAAAATATTTTTCTTTAAGAAACCATCTATTTAAACCCTACTCGTAGTTAAAAATGTTGTCCTCTCTAATGTTTGCTCCATCCTTATTTAAATGCTATTTCGGTCTCTAAATATTTGTCATTCATGCTTTTATAATTTGGCATGAAAGGAGTATAATATTCACACCAGGGGCACTAGACCCACGGTATTGTCCCGTCTCTATCCAACGCACGGTTTCTGAACACGTCCTAGTATGATGTGATGATGTGTCTAATTCAATGTGCTGCTCAATTGTGCAACTTGCAATTCCTCAATCTCTTCCAATCTTCCAACGCTCTAGCTCTATCGCCAATGCAAAAAGAGAAAAATTACTCTATACTATCCAAACAAAACAAATGCGTGCGCCGCAGCAGAACCGGAAGAAGGCGCCTTCTCGTCTTCCGAGGCTATTTTCGTCAGTTCCCGAAAAGAGTTAAAAACACATGGGACCAGGCTCGAAAGAAGGCGCCCACCGGCGAGCATCTCAGGAGTCAGGACTCAGGAGGGAGAGGGGGGCAAGAACGAACCAACCCATCACCAAGCTGAGCCTGAGCAACAGCCAAATCCAGCCAGGCCACACGAATATCGCAGAGAATTTCCTTCCCGTCTTTCTCTCTGCCTCCCTCCCTCCCTCTACCTTTCTCTCACTCTTGTGCGATTTCGGATCCACTGCCGCAGCCTTAGCGGGTCTCCGTCGCTTCGTCTCGTCTCCCGCTTAATTTACCGGGCCCGACCTGTCCCCGCCGCCGCCGTCACCGTCACCGTCACCGGAGGTGGGCTAGATTGGCCGCCCAGTTGGATTTGCTGCGGGGAGATTGAGTTGAGTTGAGCTGCTTTGGGTTATCGGATCGGGTCCAAAGATCCGGTAGTGGGGCGGATGGACCAGCGCCTCCGCCGCGCGCTGGCTGCCTTCGGCGGCGACGTGTGGGCGCTGGCGGACGCCGCGCTGGCCGCGGCGGCGCGGGACCGTCCCGACGAGCTGCGCGCGCGCCGCGACGGCATCGTCGAGCGGCTCTACGGCGCCGCCGGGTGCAGCAACTGCGACGGGCGTCCGCCGCGTGCCGCTCTTGCGGCGGCGGGGCTGGAGGAGGAGGACCAGCCTGAGGACGAGGAGGACGTGGAGGCAGCTGCTGCGGAGCCTGACGCGGACGCGGACGATGTGGTCGGCAACGGCGATGCCGGCGGGCTGGAGAGCAAGATCCTGGCCATCAGGGACTTCTTGGAGGACCCCGAACAGGTCCCCAAAGAAGCCCTTTTTACCACCTCGCAACGCGAATTTGCTCCGAATGCGCTGCTTTTTGACACAAACCGCACGTTCGTGGTGTTTTGTCACAGCCTGAGGACGAGCTGGTGAGCTTGCTGCAGAACCTGGCAGACATGGACGTCACATACAAGGCGCTCCAGGTGAAAACGTTTGCGCCATTCTTTTTTCTCTTTTGTTTGGCTTACGACAGGCGATAGGCGATGACAGAGTAGCCAAGATGCTACTACCGATTTCAACAGAGCATCTGCCATGGAAAGGGTAAAAAAAAAAATTCATGTCTGTGTTTGTGCAGGAGACTGACATCGGTCGTCATGTGAATGGCCTGCGTAAGCATCCCTCCCCCGAAGTCCGGCGGCTGGTTAAACAGCTCATCAGGTGAAGGACAAGAACAGGGACACCGTTTGCTAAACAAGTTCTTCCCCGTTGGAATATGCTTTTAATTGTCCTTTCTTTTATGGAACATGGTGTGTTGCTTGCAACTTGAAGGAAGTGGAAGGAGATAGTGGATGATTGGGTGCGTCTGCACAATATGGGTGGTGACGGTGGCAGCTCGATCATAAGTATGTCATTGGGCAAAGTTTTATGCTCTCTTTGGCTCAGGATTATTTTGGAGGGGATAAGTTTGTTTTCTGTTCCTGATAATCCTGATGGGTGAAACCGTTTTCTTGTTTTGTGATAGCAGCTGATGGCGACTCGCCGGATAAAATCCAAAGCAGGAACCACCAAAGCCCTCGGGTAACTGTTCTTACTTTGAAATGCATCTAAGTAACTACCTCACAACTATAGTTTCTGGCTCTTTGGTCTCTGGAAAGTTTCTTTTTGGTGAAAGAGTATACAGAATATTCCCCCTCTACCTCAAGTTAGATTACCTAACAATCCCTGATCTGAAAAATTAATTAGCCATGCTTTTCTCATGCTGAGTAAATTACTAATAGGTTGAGCCAGCTGCTATTAGCTGTAGTAGCTGCAGAGTTTGTATTTTTGGTTGACCTTAAATGCTTCATTTTTCTACATTGATTCTCAACACTGAGACGGTGCCACCTTTCTTGAAACGATCTTTCAGGTTTCAGAGTTCAAGTATTCTCCCAGCCCAGAAAGGCATTGTGAGTGTCACTTATTTAGCTTGCTATAGAATGTAGTATTTCTACTTTTATAGCTGTAACACCTATAACATTTTACTTATGGATGTACGCTCATTATTGTCAAATCTTTAGATGGTTCAAGCTCAGAGAGGGCTAATAATGGATTTGGGTCGACAGTGGATATGAAGCGTAGAGCAAGCCCTGCTCCAACATATCAAAATTCCAGGCAGATAAACAACAACCGCTACCATTCTACTACTTCTTCATCTGCTCCAGCTGTAAGGCTTTAACCAGACCATTCGTCTTCTTATTCCTAGTCCCGATTGCTATCAAACTTGTTTTTGTTTAAAAGTAGAACTAGCCCTATCATTGCGGACCCCCCAATATGTAGCATCTTTTGACCGATTTTTGCCTCCCCTGCTGTCACTCCCCGCACGGTGGTGCCTAATCGTGCAACATGCAAAAAAAGTTTGTTGTTCCACTTTCCGATAGACAAAGCAATCAAAGTTCTCGTTTAGATCGAGAATCTCATACTGCTCTAGTCTTCTGCAATTGTCGGCTTTGCTTGTTATTTTCTTTCTTAGAAAGGAGTTTGATTCTGTAATCATGAATTTAAGTTTTCCATGCAGAAGATGGCCAAGGACCATAAGGACAGTCTTTTGGACCTTGATAGGCTGGACTCTGCGAGGAAGAGGCTCCAGGAGAATTACCAGGAAGCACAAAATGGTAAAGAACTAGGTTTTGTACATTTTGATTATATCATGATAACCTTTTTCCTTTCCTTTCCTTCATGCTTGCTTCAGATTTGAGACTAAATATACAAATAGGTTAACCTTTTCCTTTCTTCATGCTTTGCTTTTTTCACAGCAAAAAAGCAGAGGACGATCCAAGTGATGGACATCAATGAGATACCCAAGCCGAAAAACAGAAACACTTTCATCCGCAAGAGCGGTAGCGGTGGGCTCCCGGCACGGCACCGGTGACCTGGCGCCCTTCTCAGCTCCATAGCGCATAACTTGTTGCAAGGCAACTTTTTTTTTTGTTTATCTTGTTAAAACCACGAACGAAAAAAATGGATTGAAACGAACGGTTTCTTCCTGTTTTTCAATGTTTCTTAGCCTTTGCCTCCAGTGTAATATTGTCATCAGGTACATTAGTACATAAGAGCGGATGCTTTTCTTCTCTGATAAAAAGGAAATATAGGAATCATTAGAGCTGCATCTGCTGCTGTTGCTGTTGCTTGTTTGATCGTCATGTTTTGCCTTTTCACATTGCTATCGATCAATATGGTGGTGGATAGGATAGTGGATACAGGCATGTGATTGTGATGTGTGCAATCTAGATGCCCCAGCCCAGCACAGGTCAGCGCATATCCAGCTCGAGCAGATAGATGGTAGGCAAGGCAACGTTAGCATTCAGTGCTGCGTTCCTGATATGCCCTTGCTTTACCAACTATTTTACGCTAGTGCCATTTATTTGAGAAAGAAAATGGGATTTGCTTGCGCTGCAACACGATATGAGTCAGATTGTCATCACACACAGACAAAAAAAAAATGGCTAGTGTGACGACTAGTCTGCAACGGTACGCGAATGCCATCTTGAACGTGGTTTGTTGTGCTTTTTAACTGCCACATCAGCACTTTTTAACACTTTTTTTTTCTTTTCTTTAAGCTAGAGAGAGTGACTAGAGAGCATTGCTACATCATTTGTACTTGTCACATGTCGAGTAGGTGGTCATGAATGCAGCCCATGCCTTGTTGCCGGGGGATATGGTTCACCGTAAGCTTCTGCCTCTACCGAGAAGGCTAGTAGTAGAACAGAAGAGACTCGTGGAGGAGTAATTTGCAACGTCGATCTAAATATATACTAGTTTATTACATTTTCGACAAGGAGTTTTTTATTGCAACAAAAAAGGATAATTAAAAGTAGAAAAGGAACATAACGCCCATGTGTAACGACGATTTTTGGACAAATCATCAGAACTTGGCCATGATACCTTGTAGTATAAAGTATTTGATTTGATTTGGAAAATGAAAGGCATATGAGATGACAAGCTTGTTTGATTGTTTCTTTCAGAGTGGACTCGTAGAATGGCGTCGAGTTTAGGCCCTGTGCATCTTGAATCCCGTTCGTTTCTTCTTTTCTACAGTTTTTTTTTTCTAGAATAAGCAGGAGAGCTGCGTATCTTTATATTAAGAAGAAAAGGAGGTCGAGGACCTTACAAAATGCGTGCGCTTTTGTCGGTCACGGATAGTTTACATTGATTTGGCATAGGAGCACGAACTACCCCTAACCCGAAGGCTTAGGCCTACTCTCGCGGCATCAGTCTACCTAGGAACTTAGCCCCTGCAATGATCCAAAGTTTTGCTTCGTCCTTGATTCCCTGTAAGATTTGTTGCACGTGCATTGCTTCACTTCTGAAAACCCGATTGTTTCTTTCATTCCAGATCCTCCAGGATGTTAGAATGAACAATTGGTCCAGTCCTTTCCTAGCTTCCTTGCACAGGCCAATTCTGAGCGTGTTCCATGTGCTGACGATGTCGGACTCGACCATACTGAATTGGCGTTCCAAGTGCAAGTAGCTGAGCAGCTCCCACCAGATTTGTCGTGTGACCGGGAAATGCAGTAGTAGGTGTTGGATTGTTTCTGGCTGCTGTGAACAAAGGGCACAAGTATTGTCGTCCTGTAGGCCGTGTCAGTGTCGTCGGTCCGCTGTCCAAGTTCTCCCCTGCACGGCTATGTACATGAAGAACTTTGTTTTTGGCGGTGCCCAGGTCTTCCAAATGAGTTTTGCTCCTGCGAAATGTATGCCGCCAGTGAAGAACATGCCATACGCCGATTTTGCTGTGTAGGAGCCCGATGACGTCCAACGCCAGGTTATCACATCATCCACGTCCGGTCGTAGATTGATGGTTTGCAGGAGATGCCACAGTTCAATATACTGGCCCAAGGCCACGATTGTTATAGGCCCTGAGATGTCCCTGATCCATTGTTTGTTGTGGAGGGCAGTGTGGACAGTCCTTGATCTAGCTCGTTTGTTCACCATCCGAAAAAGGTCAGGGGCAAGTGCTTGTACTGACGTGCCATTGAGCCATCGATCTGTCCAGAAGTAGGATTGGTGCCCGTTCCCAACGTTGACATCAATTGATGCGTGGAACATGTCTTCAATTTCTTTTTCTGCACGGATAGGCATTCCAGCCCATGGTTTGCTGCTGTCCGTTCGTTGCAGCCACAACCAGCGCAGCCTCAACGCAAAGCCTGCGATTTTGAGGTCGACAATTCCCAGTCCACCATGTTCTAGAGGTCTCGTCACTCGCTTCCAGGCCAGTAAACACTTGCCTCCATTTGCTGTTGCCTCCCCGGCCCACAAGAAGCCTTTCCGCCGTTTGTCAATTGCGGAAATCACCCAATCCGAGAGTTTGAGTGAGGTAAGGGGGTAAATTGGGATGGCTGAGATTGTGGATTTGACGACAGCAAGGCGCACTGCCTTGTTCATCAGTCCCGCTTTCCAGGAGGGGAGCCTGCCATGGATTTTGTTGATCACCGGTTCGAGGTGTGCCTTCTGTAGTTTGTCCGTGGACAGTGGCATGCCCAAGTATGTGATTGGGAAGCCCGTTATCTGACAGGGAAGGTGTGTTTGTATTCTGGTTAAATCCTCCTCCGAGCAGCAAATTGGAACTACTGTGCACTTCCCCATGTTGGTGTGCAGGCCGGATGCTTCACCAAAAATGGACAGGATTGTTGTTGTTGTTGTTAGGTCCAGCTCCGTCGGCGCTATGAACAGCATGGCGTCATCCGCGTACAAGGAGCATTGGTGAGCGATAGCTCGGTGACCAATCGGCTAGAGCATGTTGTGCGCTGCGGCGTATTTGAGCAAGCGATGGAGCACCTCCATGGTAAGCAGGAATAACATTGGGGAGAGGGGGTCGCCTTGCCGTAGGCCACGCCTGAGATTGATCCTTCTGCCCGGGGTGCCGTTGAGCAGAATCTTGACGGAAGCCGTCGACAGCAGGATGAAGATCCAATTTGTCCATCGTTGTCCGAATCCGGCGTGTCGTAAGACTTCCAGTAGGAAGGGCCAGGACACGGTATCGAAAGCCTTTGCGATGTCGAGCTTGAGTAACACCTTCGGAATGCCGCGTTGCTTGAACATCTTTGCCGAGGTGTGGACATATTTGAAGTTGTCGTGGATTGATCTTTGCTTGATGAAAGCGGTCTGGTTAACATCGACCAGCGAGTCGAGTTGTGGTGCCAGCCTTCTTGCCATCATTTTCGCAAGCAACTTTGCGAAACTGTGAATCAAGCAAATTGGTCGGTAGTCTGCGGCCTCTTTAGCATCTACCTTTTTGGGAAGTAGCATGATTAAGGCATTGTTCAAATTCTGTAGGCCACGTCGATCAAGGCAGTTGAAGGCATGCAGCGCCGCCATCAAGTCTGGTTTGATGATAGGCCAAGCTGATTTGTAGAACTCTATGGTGAAGCCGTCTGGCCCCGGTGCCTTGCCGGCCGGCATTGACTTGATTGTCTCCCACATCTCCTCCTCAGTGAATGGGCTGTCTAAGTGCTCTAGGTCCCTCGTTGGCATGCTGATCGCTGCCAGGTTTATGTTTTGGGTGCGCTCAGTTACAGTGCCCATGATCGCTTTGAAGTGGCGGTACAGAGTCTCCTCTTTATCCTCCGGAGAGTGGGCAGAGCCGTTTGTTGTCTCTAGGCTTGCTATGAAGTTTTTCTTCTTCCTGTAGCTGCAGTGTAGGTTGAAGAGCTTGGTGTTTGCATCACCCTCTCGCAGCCAAGTGATCCGGGAACGCAGCCGTGCGATTGTGCGCTCTAGTGAGGCCAGTCCAATGCATTTAAATTTCAGTTCTTTCCTGAGGTCAAGTTCTGCAGCCGATAGCACTCGGTGTTCTTGCGCTCTGTCCAACCTCAGGATCACCTCTTTTGCTGCTAGCAGTTGCAGCTTGATGAAACCGATGCATCGCTGCCCCCAGCTTTGCAGCTCGCGCGCCACATTGCGCAGCAGACTGTCGAGGCGCCGAAAAGGATCAGAGACTGAGGCATCACAATGCCAGCCGCGCTGTACCGCCTGATGGAAGTCAGGTAGCTTCGAGCAGAAGCTTTCAAAGTGAAAGCGAGGTTTCCCCCTGGGGCCAGCATTGGTGGATAGAAGGAGGGGGCAGTGGTCGGACATATTTGTGGATAATGCTTGTAGAAAGCTGTGGGGAGCTTGCACTTCCCAGTCCACCGTGACAAGCACACGATCGAGTTTCTCCATAGTGGGGATGGCGCGTTCGTTGCACCATGTGTACTTCCTCCCGTTGAGGTGCACATCCTTGAGTTCCATTTCGTCAACAAAGCGCTACAAACGGCCCATATTACGACGGTTTATGTTGAGGTTGTTCTTGTCCGTCCCTGCGAGGATGAGGTTGAAGTCGCCTGCAATCATCCATTGCCCGGCGCGGGTGGCGCCGACAGTACGCAGTTCATCTAGGAATGTGATCTTCTCGACGTCCGCTTGCGGGCCGTATACAACGGTAAGGTGCCAGTCTTGAGTTCCAGTAGCGATGTGCACTGTGACTGAGAACTCGCCCATATGGCTCGGTGTCATGGTGACGTCTGGCCGTCGGCATGCTATGAGAATACCTCCCCTCGTTGCGATTGCCGGCAAGTAAGCGAAGCTCGAGAAGTCACTGCCGAGCATTTCATAAACAAGACGTTGGGTAATTACATTGAGCTTAGTCTCTTGGAGGCATACTATGCTAGCTTTGGATTCTACGATGACGTCGTGTAGGGCGTCGTGTCGGCCTTTGTCGTTGAGGCCGCGAACGTTCCAAACGAGAATATTGTTGTTATTGGGATCCATGGCTCAAGCAACCGGTGTTCGACGCGTCTAGCACGCCGAGGGCGCCAGCTCGGCTGCCTGCAGCATCGCTGTGAGGATCTCCTCGTTGCTGAGGGCATCAGCCGCCGGGAAAAGATCTTTGATTGCGGCGAAGTGCGTGTCGTTGAGAGGCTTGGAGAAGAGCGTGTCATAGGCTCGCCGCGCTTCCTCTGAGATGTCTTCGTTTGCAGCTACGAGGCCGAGCTTCTTCATGATGAGGGCCTCGCCTCTCTTGGACGGCCGTACTACTGACAGGCCGCTCTTAGCAAGCCGTTTGCTGCGTCGTGGCGCGCTAGCTTTAGGTGGTTGCTGCGGGGGCGTTGCTTCGACCCGGTCAGCAATTGGTTGAGGTATGAGTGGTGTTTGAATTTTTTGGGCCACCGAAGCAAGGAGATTTTTTGTGGTATGTAGCGGGTCCGGCCGAACTAGCGGCCTAAGCGATCCGCCGTCGTGCTCGCCTGCATCTTGCCTGCCTTGATCGAAAAGCTGGCGGCAACGGAGAGGGCTTTGGCACTGATTAGAGCGTCTGCCTGCTCTGGCGCTGGATTTGGCGCTTCCTCAGCGACCGCTGTTTTTTGAACGGCGCGAGTAAACCAGCAAGGGTTTGTTGCTTGGTGTCGGAGTCTGCTGTACGTCTTGATCACGGGCTGCTGCATGTGCGCTGCATGGGATTCAGTCTCCCCCTCTGTCCTTCCCCAGCGGACCGGGTGGCACTCTTCATGCTCGCCCTTTCGCTTTCTGTGTGCAGCGTTATGAAGGCAGGTTGGTCCTCCGGGAGGAACGTTGAAATGATCATTCCGGGGATCAGGCTGTCACCGCGAATGGTCGGCGCAGGGAGCACGGCCTCGTCGTACATGGGGTCACTTATCTTTTTGTTGCTTGTTAGCGCTTCACGAGCTGGCATCTGGAATTCGAACAAGACAGTATCCAGGATGCTTTTGGAGGAATGTCGTGGTGCGGTTTGCTTTTCCTTGTCGTCTTCCGTTTTTGGAAAGCTGGGGTGCAGGTTATCTTCTTCGATAGGTACAGGCGTACTCTTTTTTCCTTTTGGAACCCACTTTTTTGTACCACTATTTCGGGCCTTGTCTTTTCTACCCTTCCTCGTGTCCGCCTCCGACGAGGCTACTGGCGGCGGCGGCGCTGCCTGTCCTCGGCGGCCTTCATGCCGACGACGTGTATGCCTTGTGCCGTTATTGCGGCGCCCGCGCTTCACTGGGCGATGCTCCTGGCACTGCTGCGTGGCCGTCGTACCATCTGCGTAGCCGCACTCGTAGCGGAAGTCGGCGACGCGCGGTCCAGTGCCTTGGTATTCCCCGTGGCCGCGGTCAGGATCTCCGTCGTGGCCACTGTCGCCCTCTGAGGAAGGCGGCGATGGTCCGCCCGAGGTTGAGGGTGAACGGGGCGAGAAGTCTTCGATTCTCTGGATGTGAATGACGACCGGATAGCCTAGGACCCGCTTCTTCGTCAAGTACGGAGGCAGGTTTCCGAAGATGAGGTTGAGCGAAGCACTAGCATGGACCACCGTTTCCTCCGGCTCAGCGATGAACAGAGTCTTCATGGTCGGGATCCGATTGGGATCATCCGTCCACACCGTCAGCCGGAAGACTGAGAGGTTCGTCTTGTTCTCCGTGGCTGGCTCAAGACGCTCAATCCAACAGCATGAGGATAGCAGCTGGAAGGTGGAGCTTAGGTGCCAAGCATGTGGCGGAAGGCCCTCAAGCTCCAGCGTGATCTTGAAGTACAAGGTTGATGAAGATGCCCGAATGAGTCGAGTCCACTGACGAAAAACCAGGCTTGTATCATCGACCGGAACGTTCCCGGCTTGGAGAACTCTGTCGCGGGCTGCCTGTGTGTGGAAGGTGAAGAGGAAATTTTCGGGAGCAAAAGCCCGCACCGAAAAATCTTGCTCCGCCACGCCTAGTCCGTCGCGGACCGCGGCGCGCGCGGCTTCCATCGTGATGTTTGCCGAGGCATTGCCGGCTAGCGCTGTGAGCGCCCAGCGGAGGCGGCCTTCCTCTGCCAACATCTCCGCGGAATGAGGGATGATGCAATACTCGCCGAGCGGCCTGAAGTCAGTGTTTCCTGGTGGTGGTTCTGCGTAGGAGGAGTCGACGGCGGGAGCGTCGTTGTGGGATGGCGCGCTCGCCGAGGATCCTGACTCCGCGTTTAGCCCCGGCACCATGTCCGGCGCGGGGCCGCCGGCGACTTCATCTTGGGCCGGCTGAGGCGGTGGTGGTGGGGGTGGGGCGGCCGTGCCCTGTCGGAGAGGTCGTCCTGCCGGTCCGGCGCCGTTAGGAGGTGGGGAAGGCGTACTCGCCGAGGCAGCCGAGGTGTCGCTGGCAGTCACCCGAATGAAGCGGCGATCAACAGGTGGGCGCGCCGGCGGCCTTGGACGAGCGCAGTCTTTCGCCAGGTGGTGCTTGCCGTGGCAACGCAAGCATCTGACTGGTCGGCGGCAGTTGGCCTTGACGTGGTTGAGGGAGAGGCAGTTCCAGCATCCGTCGGCTGGGAGTCCTGCCGGCGAGCGTGGTGAAACAGGAGGACGTTCTTGCCGGCGTGGAGGGGTTGGCGGTTGTCCTCTTCGACGCCTGGCCCGGATGTGACGGCGGCGCTTGACTTCCTTCCACCCGTCCTCGATCTCCGCCTGAGAGAGTCGGGAGAAGGCGCTGCGGCGGCGTGGGGAAGGTGATCGTCGACGGCGGCAGCTTGTCCCAGCCTTGTCGTTGACGGACTGGAAGGGGAGGGAGCCGGAGACCACGACAACCGACTTCAACTCGGGCTTGCGTGGCTGGTGAGGAACCCGTTGCGGCGGTGGTTTGTGGCGGCGAGGTTCCTGCGGCCGAGGAGTCGCTCTTGCTTCCCGGCGAAGCAGCGAGACGGGGGCCGGAGGAACGAGGGGCTCCTTCCCCTTGGCCAGCAAGGCCTCCCGGAATGAGCGGCGTTCCGTCTCCGAAGACTCGCCGGACGAGGGGGAGCCTTCCAGCGGAGCTCCTTCGCGCGGCCCTGGGTGCACTCATCGGGGAAGAACGGCCTGGCGAGGGGGGAGAGGCTTGAAGAGGCCATCCTCTTGGGAGGGGGGGGGGGGGGGGGGGGAGGTTCTTTTCTACAGTTGAACAAAACATCATTTCGTGCAGCTGAATCATTTCCACAGGATCACTGTTTTTATTCCACAAGTGATTTTTAATACTAATTGGATTAATATGAAACCTGATACGTATGACAGATTATATTACCTAGTCCGTCAACGACGACCGATGGCAGCATCCAGCAGACCAACCCACAGCAGCAGGGTCAGCAAGGTCCGGCGTCGTCCAGCCCCGCGACGGCATCGGCGAAGCACTTCCGGAACGCGTCCATGGCAGCCGGCGGCAAGGCCACGCCCACCTCGATACCGCCGACAACGGCGCGGCTCTCCGCGACGGCCATGGCGTCGGTCTTCGCCACGGACACGAGGTCCACCTTCGCCGGGCGCCTGAACCCGAAGTCCAGCTCGTAGACGCGGAACCTCGGCAACCCGGCCACCGTCAGCAGACTGCCGCCGCTGCCCGTCGTCGTCGTCGTCGCGGCGACCGCCTCCGCGACACGCGGGCCCCACTGGTTCATGCTCTCCGTCCCGAAGCCGCCCACCGCCTCTTCGATCGCCGCGGCCGCCGCCTGCGCACGCGGTCAAGAGCCCGGCCGCGCCGGTGGCCGCCAGCGCGCGCTTGGGTGCGGTGGCGAGCGCCGACCCGATGCAGTTGCCGAGGTACGTGGCCGGGAGGGGAGGATTCATCCGCGACCGGTGGTCCACGGGGGACAGCAGGTACGTCTGCCTGTCGTCGTCCCCGCCCGGTTTGGCTCGCTCGTAGCACGGCCAGACGAGGGCCAAGGCGGCCACCAGCGAGGAGCACCGCGGCGGCGTCGCGCGCCGCGGCCTCTGCAGCAACCATGTTCTTGACGCGCTGCAGTTGGTCCCTCGACAGGACGAACGTGGCGAGGAGCTTGCCGTCGACGTCGACGGCGGATGTCTCATTGGTCTTGTTCGTCGGCGGCGGCGCCTTGGGGCAGAAGATGTCGTTAAGGCCTCTCGGATCAGAGGATGAGTGTCCGGTCGATGCTGGGCGGACGCGGCGGTTGTGCGGCGGCGGCGCAGGCCGCCCACGTGTGGAGGAAGTGCGTGGACCCCGCGCCGTCGCACGCGGCGTGGTGCACGGACACGCCGAGGGCGAGGCCGCCGCCACGGAGGACCGTCGCCTGCACCGCGAGCACGGCGCCGCCCTCCGGGAGCGGCGGCGCGAGCGGAGTGAGCTCAGAAACTTTCCGGGGTTCATCATCGGTTCCGGCGAGGCTGTCCACGTCGACGTCGTACTCGGCGACGGTGAAGGCGACGGCGTCGTGGCCCAGGCGGTAGTGGAGCTCGTACCGGTTCTTGGCCGTGCTGCCGGGGGCGAGTCGGATGCGGCCGGCTAACGGGAAGAAGGCGCGCACCGCGGAGTTTGGAGAGCACGTCGGTGGCATCGGTGCCGGGCAGAAGGCGGTAGAAGAGGACTCGCTGGACTGGCGGGTTGTGGAGCCAGAAGATGTCCAAGAAGGTCAGCGGCAGGGACGACGTCTCCGGCGGGACCGGGGACGAGGGATGCACCAGAGTGGTGTCGAGGATGCGGAGGGCTGGAGGAGGAGCCGCCATGGTCGTCACCAACGTATGCGGCCGAGATAAGAAAGCCCATGATCAAGTATTTAAAAATCCCGGTGGCACATACGTATCGAAACTCAACACGCATACATTATTCTACTAGGATCATGGACCGATCCTCTCACGATTTCTCAAAGAAAAAAGAAAAAAAGAGGAAAGTTGATGTATCACGTTCGTCGTCCCTCCTCCGTCCATCGTAGAATACCAAATGTTCTTGGACCCCACAGGCTGAATCTCATCACAAGGCTTTTCCTTTCTCCGGCTAGTAAAAAAAATAATAGAATACCAACTGTTCTTGGACCGAATTTTTGCGAAGGCTGGGCTGAAAAAAATAAATTTTTTTTTCAAAGGTGAACCGAAACCTCTGCTAATAATCAAACTTTCTCGCCATAAATACGTATCACAAAAAAATTAATAATTTTTGGAGCAATAAAAATGTCTTAAACCAAATTTTAGAGCAACATGTGCGAAAACGAATGAAATCAAAATTTCATATTCGGCTTTGTACTCGTATCAACATGACATCCTCATTAGTAAAACCGCCGTCCAAACCGTTCAGAAAAAAAAAAAATTTCAAAGTTGAGAGAGTCATCTTACCCGCTTTTATATTTGAGAAAGACATATCAAACTTCAGCAATAGTTGACTCTTTCCTTTTCGTTATCAAATCAAATAAAATATTACCACTTTCAAAGGTATCATGCCCAAATATCGATGATTTGACCCAAGAAAGCATGTTTCTTCATAATAGGCCGAGAGCCCCGTGGAATGGCGCGTGTTTAGGCCCACTGCATCCTAAAGCCCTTCTTTTTTTTTAGTAAATTTCACAAAATTAGAACTTTTTATGTCGTTGTTTCAGAAAATTACAACTTTTAAGAGCGATACCAGATAACTACAAGTCACTATGAGGTTGACACATGGAAGCGAATAAAAACTTATAATTTTCTGAAATAAATAAAGAGTAAAACATAGTTGTAATTTTACGAAATTGATCCTAAATTTGTAGTTTTCTAAAACAAATACGTAAATAGTTATAGTTTTTCTCGAGTTGAACATGGATTCACTCGCCAATAGAGGAGAAACCGTAATTTTATGCACGCCATTCACCGTGGGCGATGACATACACACTCTTGGAAACGCTAACAACGAATCGACAAGCGTCTCCTCTCGGGACCTCCTTCCAGGTTCAAGCGTTCGACTGATGAGAGATGCCCTGCCGGTGCCGTCGTGCCATCTGGAATCGCCACTTTTGCTGTCAGCGGCTGATAGGCACTCGGTTAGAACAGAACTGACAAAAAAAAAATTGTAAACTGCAAGCACAAAGCTTATCGCCCACCTGCTGTATCACTGTCGAGACCAAACATGCTCGTGGTACCAATCGCCACAGTAAGATCATCCTATCTCAGCCCATCTTCTTCACTGAGCGCGCCTTAAATAGCAGCTTCCGTGTTCCTCGAAGACTCGAAGTAGTGCCACACGCAAAACTACATCAGTGGTGCATCATTGTTGGTGCTCTGGTCTCGCAACATCACATGGCTGGTGGTAGCCCGCGTTTCCTGCGCCTCCTGGTGTTCGTGTTCGTGGCAGTGACGTCGAGCCGTGCGCTGTCGTCGTCGTCGTTGCCGCCGCGGCCGCGCACCGCCTCCGGCCCGGCCCCCGCGTGCGGCGGTGGCTCTGCGTCGTCGCCCCTGACCGCCGGCTTCACCCGCGTGCCCCTGCGCCAGTCGCAGTTCGTGGTGCAGAAGCCCTGGGACGTGCCGCTATTCGACCGCTACTCGTTTGGCGCCGACGGCGTGCGGCGCATGTGGGTCTTCGCCACCGACAAGCCCGGCAGCGCCTTCCACCCGGGCGGCGCGCGCACAGAGATCAAGGTCGACGAGGTCTACAGCTCGGGCGTGTGGCAGTTCGAGGGTGACATGTACGTGCCCGCGGGCACGTCGGGCGCGTCCGTGATGCAGGTGTTCGGCGCGGCGGGGCCCGGCCAGGCCACCACGCTGATGCTGCACGTCTACGACGGCCGGCTCACGTACTACCACCAGCTCTCCAGCGTCGTCGCCGAGGCGGTGTACGACCGCTGGGTCCGGCTCAACGTGGTCCACGACGTCTCTGGCGGCGGGAACGTGACCGTGTTCGTCGACGGCGAGCACCGACTCAGCGCCCCCGGGCACGGCGGCGCGAAGCACTACTTCAAGTTCGGCGTGTACAAGCAGTCGCGCCACCAGCCGTCGTATCGCATGGAGTCGTGGTGGAAGAACGTCGCCGTCTACAGGAAAGACTGAAGAAGACCACCACTACTGTACTAGGATGTGTTGTATTGTTTCACACACAATAATCAATGATTTAGATTTGTTATCTTATCTTACATTTCAGGGTGTAAGACGATAAAAATAGTCTATCGTAAAAAGACTCTTGTAATAAAAGGAGTAGCCTAATTTGGTAAGAGTGTCACACAGTTGTAGCGGAAGATTGTTTAAACAGAAAGTACCAGTCTCGCGCGGCGCCGGCCATGGCCCTGTCCCGACGTGTCACGGCGATCAAACGACGACGACAGGGCAGGTACAAAAGGCGCAGTCACGGGCCGGCTTCCGCACGAACGACAGAGAAATTAAGCACCAAGACTATCTCGTGACCATTATTTGATCGAGTCGTAATCGTAACCATAGGCGTAGCACTAGCACCGTAGCACGGGTAGATATATATATATGGGATCGGAGAGAGGGTGGCGAGCAGTGGCAGAGATGGGTCGTCGTAGTCGTAGCACGGGCGGCTCTGTTTTGCTACTGACGGTAGTCTCGGTGCTGTTGTCGTCGTCCAGCGCGGCCGTGCGCGCGGCTCGCGGCGAGGTCGAGCTGCCGACCGACGGCTTCACGGCCGTCGAGCTCGCCGACGTGCAGTTCAAGGTGCAGAAGCCCTACGACGTGCTGCTGGCCGACCGGTACGAGCTCGTCGACGACGGCGTGCGCCGGATGTGGGTCTACGCCACCGACAAGCCCATCACCCGCGACCACCCCGGCGGGCCCCGCACCGAGATCAAGATCGACCTGATCTACAGCTCCGGAGTATGGCAGTTCGAAGGCTACGGCTACATCCCCTCCGGCACGACGGGCGCTTCCGTCATGCAGATCTTCGGCGCCGCGGAGCACGCCACCACGCTCATGCTGCACGTCTATGACGGCCGACTGACGTACTACCACGACGACGACACCGGGGCGGTCGTGGACGACGCAATCTACGACCGGTGGTTCAGGCTCAACGTCGTGCACGACGTCGCGGCGTCCAACGTCACCGTGTTCGTCGAAGGCCAGCGCCGGCTCAGCGTCCCGGGCCGCGGCGGGAGCGCGCACTACTTCAAGTTCGGCGTGTACGGGCAGACCCGCAACGGGCCCTCGTACCGCATGGAGTCGCGGTGGAGGGACGTCAAGGTCTTCACCAAGTGTTGATACTAGTGTTAGAGTGTCGTATCTTGTGAGAAACTTGGGAAAGTGTCGGCACTTACGTGTGCTTCCTTGTGAAGATGACAATGGATCTCAGGGGAGACAAAATCTACCCCTACTAGTACGTGTGCTTCCTTTAAAATAAGAGGAACAAAAAATGAGAACATTTTTCAAATAGACACGAGTACTCCTCCGTTCAGAAATAATTGACACGTTGATTCTTGCTGTCATCTTTGATTATATATTCATCCTATTTAAAAATATTACAATGAATATTACATCTTTATGATTTAATTTATCACTAACTAATGTTATTTTCATAGCAACAAGCCAACAACAAGAGCTAGCCCACACATGTTGTTTTACTTATATACCCTTCATGGTTGTTGTTCATCCATACCGTCCTTCTCATTCCTGTTTGGCGTGCACCATTCATTCGTGTCTGTCATTCTCCTCCTCCCGCCACGCGTCAGGGATGGAATATGAAATAACGGGTGTGAACCGGAATGTGGAGACTCATGAACAGATTGCACGTCGAACAAAAATAGAAATAAAAAATAATGGGTAGGAAGGAACAATAATTACAAGGGGATATATGCAACATAACATGGGGTACCACAAGAACCCACCATTGTCGAAAATCGTTACGACAGAACAAGTAAAACAGCTGAAGATTGGATATATTAGATAAACAACTGTGTGCAATTTATCATCAGGTGCACTGAGTTTGACCTCACTCTACTCCATGGACAATGGATTTTGATGGAAAATATGAACAGGTAATTAATATACAAGTATGAATCAATCAACGAGTACATATATCTATCTGCCGATGATTGAGCAAAAGACAATACAGTATGCTTGAGTAGGATTACACCGTGTCACCTGTTCGACCAAAACTGTCATAAACCATCAAGGATTAAAAGAGGAGAAAAAAAATGAATACAGTAATAATTGCTTAAACCAACTTTGGTTGTCATGCATGCACGGGGTGTTGTACGTGTTACGGATCCTTCATTATTACGTCCTTCTCCTTGGCATGGACACGGCGTGGTTGCCGTCGAAGAGCTCTTCGATGATGCCCTCGAGGTCCTCGCCGCTGAGCTTGATGTACTTCTCCGTCTGCCTCCCCGCGCTGAACTGCGTCGAGAAGCGTCCGAGGAAGGAGCGGTACGCCGGCACGATGACGGCGGCGATGGAGACGCGCAGCTCTGACTGCAGCTGCTCGTCGCTGACGACCCACGTGCCCTGCGTCCGCTGGATCTCGTCCATGGCGGCGTTGAATTGCTTGAACCGGTCCTTGAGCACCTGCTTCTGCACGTGGCCCTTGACGGTGATCACGCCGTCGTCGCGGAGCAGGTTGAGCACGCGGCTCCACGTCTCGCGCTGGTAGTTCTTGTGGTACTGCCTGAGGTCCGTGGACCGCTTTCGCGACCACGCCTCGCCCACCACGGCGTTGATTTCCGGCGAGCCCCGAATCTTCTGCAGCATGTACCGGCCGTTGTTCATCATGAAGATGCTGCTGAGCGCTGGGTCCTTGTACAGCCTCGACTTGGTCTCGAGGTTCCCGTGCAGCAGCTCCATCAGCTCCATGAGCTGCGCCGCGAACGGGTCGCCGGCGCCCGCCTCGTGCTCGTCGCCGTCGGGTCGGTGGTCGTCCCGGAACACCTGCTCCAGGGTGTTCTTGTACTCGCACGCCACCTTGAGGTAGTTCATCAGGTACCGGGTCAGCGGGTGCACCGCGCCGCCGGGGACCGGCTGCTTCCCGACGTCAGCCCGGATGGAGCTCTCCAGGTCGCAGAAGATGGCCGCCGACGATTCGCCGAGGCGGGACCGAACGGAGGCGAGCTCGGACTTGAGGTCGGCGAGAGCGCCGTCTTCTTCCTCGGAGCCGAGGAACCCGTCCATGACGGGGATCGCGTCGCGGATGACCTCGTACATGTCGAGCACCTTGAAGAGTTTCTCGGCGGCGCGCTTTGTCATGACGACGGCCTCCGTGAAGTTGAGCAGCTGAAGCACCGCGCAGCGCGCGAGGTCCGCGAAGATGTCGCGGCCAAGGGCGTCGGGGAAGACGCGCGCGCACAGGTCGCGCTCGCCGGGGAGCCCGACGTGGATCGTGTGCCGGAACGCCTTGATCCACGTGGCCACCTCCGACTCCAGCGCCTCCCACGGCATCTTCACGACGTCGTCGATGCTCGCCTTCTCGTATCCGAGGCTCTGCAGCGCTGCGTCCAGCGCGTTCCGCCGCGCCACCACGAACACCTGCGTGCACTCCGTCTCGTACCCCGCCGCGAACATGGCGTCCGCCATGGCGCGGAGCCGGTCCACCGTCTCCGGCGGGAACGGCTGCTGCGACGCGGCGTCGCCGTCCGGTGCCGGGATCACGCACCTGTCGGGGTCACCGCCGTGCCCGAACGACGGCGGCCGTTTCATCATCGACTTCCCGGCCGTGGCGCTGCCGGTGTCGCCCCCCGGCGTGGCCTTGGCAACGCGAGGGTCCTCGAGCAGCGCGTGGAACTCGTCCTCCACGAACGTCATGGTGCGGTGCAGCACGCCGGTGACGCGATGCACGCCGATGGTATACTTGCCGCCCTCCGGTGGGTTCGCGGTGAGCACGGAGGCGAGCGCGGCGATGCGCCTGATAGCGGCGAGGAGCGGCGGCGCCTCCCCGGTCGCCGCGTCCACCGCCCACTTGTCGTCGGCGCCCTCCGTCTCCGCGATCTCCTGTTCGACGGCGCTGGCGAACTTGTCTAGCGTCACCTCCGAGACGACCGGCGCCTCGGCGTCGGCTTCCCGGGCGGCGAGAAAGGCGTCGATCTCCGCGGACAGCGCAGCGAGGTTTGGCTCGCTCGCCTCCACCGGCTCGGTGGCATCCTCACCGGCGGCATTGTCCACGACCTGGACTTCTTGGGCCTTCTCGTGGCGCAACGCCTCCTTGATGTGTTCGTTGAGCTTGATGGGGCCGAGCGAGAGGTTGCGGGCGAGCTTGTCCTCGCGGATGGTGCTCGCCGAGAAGCTGCTCGACTTGAGCGGCGGGATGGGGATCCTATCCATTTCTCTCGCTGCCGCCGCTGAGCTCGATCAATCGGTGCAACGACGGTCAATGCCTCAAGCCGTTCGTCGATGGCGCGTGTGGTCCGTGAGGCATGCAAAGGTAGAGAGAGAAAGAGAGAGGAAAGGGAACGGCAGAGGAGCAAGTGTTAGAAACAGAGGAATCGCCGGAGGTTGAGGGAGACATGATTTGACAGTCTTTCTCTCTCCTCCTGGCTCTGCAAGTTTGCTAAAGAAAGCACTGGTGCTGGCGAACTTGCGACGACGTGAGTCCCTCGCCAAAACATGTTCTCTGCACGAACATGGGTCACATGAAAGAGGAAAAAAAAAGATAAAATTTGCTTGCGGATCAATCATTTCATTCAGGAAGGGGAAATAGCTCGAAAAGTGTCACTCGGTTTTGAATGCTACATACTACTAATCTGTTTACACCTTTTCAACTTCGCTCATTTAACCATAAAATTGAAAAAGTAGGCTTAACAGATAAAGTTAAAGATTAAATAATAACGGCAAGGGCTCAACGAGTAAAATTAAAACGGTGATTTGCAAGGTTGTCTCTGTTTTGTATTTTAAAGACTTTCCCCTGTTATTTCAACTTTACTGCTCCTTTTTTTTATCGAACGATCTGTCGACAACAAATAGGTCATCAAAGTTTTTTTTTCCAACTTGTTACATGCTTGTCCCTATTTGTTGGGTAAGCATGCAACAATTGGAGCAAACAGATCGTTCCATTACAAAAAAGGACAACCATGCAAAGTTGAAAAACAAAGAAAATTGAAATGTAAAAACTGAAAAACCATGCAATTTTCCCAATTAGAATGTGAATCCTACTTTTCAATCTACTGAAATAGGAGGACATTTCAGTCGACGTAGCTTGAGCTGTAGCAATGTATGTTAAAGTTGAACGGCTGTCGGGGAGGTGAGGATCTGTGCTCCGGACTTAGAAAGAGGGTATGGCCTAGTGTTGGAAGCGGGAGAGACAGCGGTGCAACCCTGCGGGCTTAGGACACGGTGGTTGGACGTAGGGCGGGTGGGGGAGCTCATCTACCGATGAGTTAATATGGCAGAGAGAGAGAGAGGGGGGGGGGTGGCGCATCTGCAGACCTAGCGGCGGGCACGTCGCTGAGGACGACCGGAGGAGGGTGGGGGGTAGGCGGGGGAGCAAGCTTTGACGACGCTGCTGCAAAGAGAGAGAGACCGACCGCTTGGTCTGGACTGCTTATGGAAGATGAAAAGGAGTTGTTCATTGGATTAAGATTTGTCGGTTATGCTCCCTGACTGAACTAATCGTGCATTTCAGTAAGCTGTAGAATAGACAATGCCAATTGAAAAGGTATATTCAAATGAGATCAAATGAGCAATTATCCTTTTTCGAAAATGTTTAAAATTCCATAAATTTTATTTGTTAGCATCTGAAAATAGAGGTTCATTTACTCTCTGTCTCTGTCTTTCTCCATAGTTACGTGAGAAAATGTGCTAAAATCGACGGATGGGCCAAGAATTAATGTTTTACACACCAGGATTTAATGTGATACGTCAACTTCTTTTTTTATTTTCTTTTTGAGAAAATTGTCAGTGGATCGGTCGATGGTACTAGAATGCACGTGTGGAATTTTGGTACGCACATATGCTGGCGCGTAATTAATAAATTGTTTTGATCTTGGCTTTGCTCGCCCGCATTACCGGACTGGGAGAAAGTGTGCGTAGGTGGCGACCATGGCAGCTCCTCGTCCAGCCCTCCACATCCTCGAGACCATGCTGGTGCACCCCTCGTCCCCGACGGATCCGTATCCTCTGCCTTTGCTCTAGTATGGCAAACTTTGCCATTTCTAATCCTGACCTTTATTTAAGAATCAACGGTACCTAAGTGGACTAGCAGTTTTTTTTTGAAGAGTTTGTTTCTTTTCTTTTTTTTTTAACAAAGATTGCTAGTGATGGCCAAATGATTTTTTTATGTCACATGCAGCAACGAAGGAACACTAGAACTAAAATTTTTAACAATGAATTGTTAAAAAAGTTTAGGGCACCAATTTTTATTACTGAACAGAGAAAAAAAAATGATTTGTTGTCTAACATGACCAGCGTTGTTTATATGATCAACGATGTAGATTAGGTATGGCAAAGTTTGCCATAGAAGGGGGGAAGGCAGAGGATACAGATCCGTCCCTGACCCCGCTGGAGACGTCCCGCCCGCTCACCTTCTTCGACGTCATGTGGCTCCGCTTGCCGCCCGTCCAGTACCTCCTCTTCTACCGCCTCGCTCCAGCCGACACCGCCAACGTAGGCGCATTGCTCTCCAACCTCCACAGCGCGCTGTCCCACGCCATGCACGCCTTCTTCCCTCTCGCTGGCCGCCTCCGACTCGCCCCCGGCAGCACGGCCAAGAACCAGTACGAGGTCCACTACAGCCCGGACCACGACGCCGTCGTCTTCACCGTCGCCGAGTACGGCGATCGTGACGTCGACGGACTCGCAGGCGACGACCCCCGGGAGGTTTTCGAGCTCACCCCACTCGTGCCGCCTCTCCCGGAGGGTGGTGCCGTATTTGCGGTGCAGGCAACGGTCCTTCATGGCGGCGGGCTCGCGCTCGGCGTCGCCATGCACCACGCCGCCTGCGATGGCGCCGCGTTGACACATTTCCTCCGCACGTGGGCGGCGGCGGCTTGCAGCGTGCAACTACCGACGCCG
This sequence comes from Oropetium thomaeum, assembly GCA_001182835.1. Classification (NCBI taxonomy): domain Eukaryota; kingdom Viridiplantae; phylum Streptophyta; class Magnoliopsida; order Poales; family Poaceae; genus Oropetium; species Oropetium thomaeum. Next base: position 994,920 of record LFJQ01000031.1, on the reverse strand, counting down.
CCCATCATCGACCGGACACTCATCTCCGACCCGAGATGCCTTTACGACGTCTTCTGCCCCAAGGCGGCGCCGCCTACGAACAATACCAATGAGACGTCCGCCGTCGACGTGGACGGCATGCTCCTCGCCACGTTCGTTCTGTCGAGGGACCACCTGCAGCGCGTCAAGGACATGCGGTCGAGGTCGCGGTCGCGGAGAGCCGCACCGACGCTGCCGGAGGTATCGAGGTGGGCGTGGCCTTGACACCGGGTCGCATGGACGCGTTCGGGAACTGCTTCGCCGACGCCGTCGCGGGGCTGGTAGTCCCCGGAGCTCGGTGACCGGCCAGCTTGCCTGCTGTGCTGCTATGTCCTGGAAGCTGGCTCTGGTGGATCATATTGGTCGTTGTTGACGGGAGCTACTACAGTACATCGTACCTCCGAAATTTATTTTGATGTCGTCCCTGTCGGACAGCCAACACTCAGCTCGGCTGTCTGAACGTCAAGAAAATATAAAAACATCAGGTGGTGGGTAAGGTCGACAACGACATTTTACTATAGGCGGCAATAATATAATCTGTCTTGTTAGGTTTCGTATCAATCCGGCAATATGTACATCACTGGTGGAATTAAAAGGCTGATTCTGTTCCGTAGAAAGATTCAGCTACAGAAAAGTGATGGTTTCGTATTGATCCATGCTCAACTGCAAAGGAAAAAACAAACGGGCTTCAAGATGCAGTGCGCCCATTCCATGGGTGGAGTAGAGTATATTATATGGGACTGTCTGTTTTTAAACCGACTGAAAATAGATGCTCCGTTCAGTCGTCTTCCTTCTCACATGCACGCTGTCGCTGCCGCAGTCGCGCCTTGTTCGACGGAAATGAAGTAACAGACAACCCTCCTTTCCTAATCCAGCGACGCCCTCCACCGCTGACACTAATCCAGCTACCGCGACGCAGCAGCACCCTCACCGCCGCGCCACACAGCCCGCACACTCCTGCTTTGCTACCGCCACTCCGCCGTGCTCACCACCACTGCCTATGGCGCCCTCCACCGCCCGCCACGCAGCCTCCCTTATAGAGGCGGGCGTCGACTGAAACTAATAATGGATTTCAATCGATTGACAAACAGAATTACTGATATTATATACTATCGGCCCATTCCGAAAGATCAAATGAGTAATTATTCTTTTTTGAGAATGTTTAAAATTCCATGAATTCTATTTTTTTAGCATCTGAAAATAGCAGCCCATTTACTCTCTCTCTCTCTCTCTTGGTATTAATGTGAGAAAATCGACCGATGAACCAGGGAGAAAATCGACGGACAGACCAGGAAATGTGATACGTCAACTTGTCCCTTTTTCTGGAGAAAATCATGTGTGGATGACGGGCGGATCAGGAATTAATGTGATATGTCAACCAGGGAGAAAATCGATGGACATACGGCAGGATTCAAAAAAACCATTGGAAACTGCTCGATTTTTGCGGTTTCCGCCCAAAACGCTCCGGTTCGGTTTTTACGGTTAGCAGTTTTTCGAATTTGAATTTGATGGATTTTTGAAAAATTTGAAAAAAATTATAAAAAAATATGTAAAAAAACTAGATGAAAAATAAGGAATTATGATGGAGTAAGAAGTTAAAAAAAAACTTGTTTAGCATAGTTTTCAGTAAAAACGTACTTTTCAGTCAAACCGGACGGTTTACTGCGTAAATCGAGCGGTTACCGTCAAAAACCACGGTTTCTGATTCAAAATTTGGTTTTCAAAATTTGAAGCTTCGAGAGCGGTTACCGCGGTTTTCAGTCAAACCGAACGGTTTTCGCTGCAAACCAAGCGGTTTTCGCTCTCAAACCGCGGTTTCGATTCAAATCTGATTTAAAAATTTAAAATTTGTAATTTAGACGGTTTTCTGAATGGTTGCCGCGGTTACTACGGTAACCGCTGTTGCGACGCCGGACGGTATCCGCGAACGAAACGCTAAGTTAAACATTAGACGTACGGACTAGAATGCACGTATGGAATATACTGCTGCGGAATTAAGTACTTTTGATCTTGGCTTTGCTGTCCGCACTACGGGACTCGGAGAAGGGAAGCGACCATGGCAGCTCCTCCTTGTCCAGCCCTCCGCATCCTCGAGACCACGCTGGTGCACCCATCATCCCCGGCCCCGCCGGAGACGTCCCTCCCGCTCACCTTTTTCGACGTCTTCTGGCTCCCCTTCCCGCCCGTCCAACGCATCCTCTTCTACCGCTTCGCGCCAGCCAACGCCGCCAACGTCAGCGCCGTGCTTCCCAACCTCCGGCGAGCGCTGTCCCACGCCATGCGTGTCTTCTTCCCGCTCGCTGGCCGCCTCCGACTCGCCCCCGGCGGCACGGCCAACAACCGGTACGAGGTCCACTACCGCCCGGGTCACGACGCCGTCGCCTTCACCGTCGCGGAGTATGGCGACCGCGACGTCGACGGCCTCCCATCAGGCGACGACCCCCGGGGGGTTTCGGAGCTCGCTCCGCTCGCGCCGCCGCTCCCGGAGGGTGGCGCCGTGCTCGCGGTGCAGGCCACGATCCTCCGCGGCAGCGGCCTCGCGCTCGGCGTCTCCGTACACCATGCCGCCTGCGATGGTGCCGCGTCGGCACACTTCCTCCACACTTGGGCGGCAGCGGCCGGCAGCGCGCAATTGCCGCCGCCGCCCGTCATCGACCGGACACTCATCTCCGACCCGAGAGGCCTTTACGACGTCTTCTGCCCCAAGGAGGCGCCGCCTACGAACAATACCAATGAGACGTCCGCCGTCGACGTGGACGGCATGCTCCTTGCCACGTTCGTTCTGTCGAGGGACCACCTGCAGCGCGTCAAGGACATGGTGGCTGCGGAGGCTGCGGCGCGCGGTGTCGCGCCGCCGCCGCGGTGCTCCTCGCTGGTGGCCGCCTTTGGCCTCGTCTGGTCGTGCTACGAGCGGGCCAAACAGACCGGCGATGGCGACAGCGTCGGCGGCGGCCAGACCTTCCTGCTGTTCCCGGTGGACCACCGGTCGCGGATGAATCCTGCCCTCCCGGCCACATACCTCGGCAACTGCATCGGCCCGGCGCTCGCGAGAGCGCCCAAGCGCGCTCTGGCGGCCGGCGGCGCGACCGGGCTCTGGACCGCGTGCGCGGCGGCGGCCACGGCGGTCGAGGATGCGGTGGTGAGCACCGGGACGGAGAGCATGCTCCAGTGGGGCCTGTACATCGGGGAAGCGATCGCGTCTGGCGGTGGTCTGCTTACGGTGGCTGGGTCACCGAGGTTCCGCGTCTACGATCTGGACTTCGGGTTCGGGCGCCCGGCGAAGGTGGATGTCGTGTCCGTGGCGAAGACCGGTGCGATCGCTGTCGCGGAGAGCCGCACCGAGGCCGGCGGTATCGAGGTGGGCGTGGCCTTGCCGCCGGGTCGCATGAACGCTTTCCAGAAGTGCTTCGCCGACGCTGTCGCGGGGCTGGTCGTCGTCCCCGGAGCTCTGTGACCGGCCGGCCAGCCTGCTGCTGGTGTGCCCTGGACGAAGCTGGCGCTCTGGTGGATCATGGGTCGTTGTTGACGGAACCTACTACAGTGAGTACGACATACGCACAGTGTTAACTACTACTAGTACCTCGGAATTTATTTTGATGTCGTCCCTGTCAGTTATCTGAAAAGGTCAGGAAAAATAAAGCATCCGTTGGGTAAAGGTCGACAACAACGGAAGGCTTGAACAACGTACTAGGCAGCAATAATATAATCTGTGCTGTCAGTTTTCTTATTAATCCGGTTATTACTAGTATTGCATCACTGGTGGAATAAAAAGGCTGATTCTGTTCTGTGGAAACGATTCGCTACAGAAAATGATGGTTTTGTTTTGTATTGAATTCATGCCCAGCTGCAAAGCAAAAACAAAGAAACGAGCATCAGTATCCAGAGCCCATAAACTCGCGCCGTTACACGGTTGGACTGGATTATACTCCCTCCATGCATATTTGAAAAGTACTCCGTAATTGATTTAGTACAATAAAACGGTCATTAAAACGTAACTTTAACTTTACTTTTCTATAAAAAAATATTTTATTAAAAAATAATATGAATACTTTTGTGAAAGTATTTTTAGAGACAAATCTATTTATACGATTTTTATTTTTCTCAAACTTAATAAATTAAAATTTATTGATGATTTATATTTCTAATGTTTGTTAAAACCTTATTCAAAACAAATTCATTTACCAATCTGAAGGGAATTATTGAGGGTCAAAACCAGAGGTAGTTAACCTTAATGACTCCCAACCTTAACAATGTAATCAAGGCATAAGTAATCCCCGCCTTAATCAACCTCCGCATCGTACGGACGCGCAACAGACCGAGCCGACAGGCGATCTCCGCCTCGCCCGACCCCTTCGCGGAAGGGTCGGGTCATCTACGCGTGGGCAACACGCTCAGCCCCGTTTCCGCAGGGGTCGAGCGAACGCGCCTCCGCCTTGCCTGACCTCAGGGTCAAGCGAATTGCCCACTACGCTACGAGTAGGTTGGCCGGTGACAGTTGAAAAATAAATGCCTGACACACCCACGCCCGTTGACAGGTAGAGCCGTCCATCGGTGAGGCAGGTGGGTGTTAAATGCACACGACATGCACCGCCCATGGGATGGGCGCCGCTGCTACAGCCCATGTCAAATACTCATCGGCTCTTCACGACGAGACGTCCCGAACGACGGCCACTCCCTCGCCTCCGTCCGGGCAACGAGAAGGCCACGTTTTTCCAGGCCCTCGAGGCGCACCCCCCGGATGTCGGATTTTCACCAGGCGGCCATGGAAGACGAGCAAGGAACGCGGGAGGAACGAGAAAGAAACAAGAAAGGGAACACGCGAGCGCAGAAGGGTGGAGAGCAAAGAATGAGAGAGCGAGATGGCGCGGGAGGCAAAAGGACGCGAGTGACGAATGGCGACGAACGGACATGCGAGGTGCGTATTTATACCCCTCACCCGCCTGACACCTTCCTCTCGCTGCGAGCAGGGCCCGCCTGGCCATCTCGCCCGGCGCGGACGCCGCTCCGCCTTCTCGAATTCCTCTCGCCCCGATCGCTGCAAGCGGGACCGCATAACCGTCTCGCACGGCGCGGGAAATATCCCGTCCTCTGGCGTCGTCCCCAAACCACTGCGAGCAGGGCCTGCCTGGCCAACTTGCTCCGCGCGGACGCGATTCCATCCTCTCAGCTTTCTCTCACCTCGCTCGCTGCCAACGGGCCCGCTCAACCGCCTCGCGCAGCGCGGGAAGCTTCCCGCCCGCTTGGCGTTTTCCTTCCGTCACTACAAGCAGGGCCCACGTCGCCGCCTCGCGCAGAGCGGCATTTACTCGCGTCCGCATGACGCCTACCGCCAGTCGCTGCAGGTGGAGCCACGTGGCCGCCCGCTCGGCGGGGTCGAGCGCACGCGCGCGTGTACTCATGGCCCCCGAAGACTAAACTCCCTGCCGCACGTCCCGTCGCGGTAGATGCCTCTGCTGCACCACTGCCAAGAAATAAATTTTGGTAGGCGGGGGCTTGGGCTGAAATATGCCCCGACGGCCCAAAGAGTTCGAAGGCTGGTCCAACGAACGGGTTCGACAGCCGCTCAGGGCGAAAATAGAGCGAGAGGTGGATAGAGATGGGCCCACTAGCGGCCAATACCCTGGTGCACGAGCGCCGAGGGCATCTCGGTCCGCGTTCGAGTCCCGGTTCTTGCCGACCCATGGGTATTTCATCGCAGAAACGCAGCGAGCCCTCGGAGCCTAGCGAACGGCATCTGGGTATCAGATTGGGACGGCAACCAAGAATATTGAGGTCGACCACCAGCTGGTCCAGCGGAGCTCCCCTCGAAGGGAGCCCGGGCTTCACTCGGACTCTCCCGTTTGTAACTCGACGAGCGTCACGCTTCGGCCTCCGTGGTAAAGCGTGGCCCGGCTCGACCTCCTCGTCTGGCGAACAGACGCGCTGGAGGAACATTACAAGTCGAACCGTGTCCATGATCGGACCACCGCAACGAGGGGGAGTCTCGGGGAATCGCGAAAAGAGATCTATTACGGGATTGCAGAACACGTAAGCTCGACGAGGCCCAACGTGAGCCTGCCGTCGCGAGTTTACCACTCCCAATGTGAGTGACCCCAGACTCCCTTTACAAGGAGATCCGGCCTCACTCGGGGGCTACCGTTGAGGATCAATACCAGAGGTAGTTAACCTTAATGACCCCCGATCTTAACAACGTGATCAAGGCATAAGTAATCCCTGCCTTAATCAACCTCCACATCATACGGACGCGCAACAAATCGAGCCGACAGGCCATCTCCGTCTCGCCCGACCCCTTTGCAGAAGGGTCGGCTCCTCTACGCGCGGGCAACACGCTCGACCCCGTTTCCGCAGGGGTCGAGTGAATGCGCCTCCGCCTCGCCCGACCTCAGGGTCGAGCGAATCGCCCACTACGCTACGAGCAGGTTGGCCGGTGACGGTTGGGAAATAAATGCCTGACACACCCACGCCCGTTGATAGGTAGAGCCGTCGATCGGTGAGGCAGGTGGACGTTAAATGCATACGACGTGCATCGCCCATGGGATGGGCGCCGCTGCTACAGCCCATGTCAAAGACTCATCGCCTCTTCACGACGAGACGTCCCGAACGACGGCCATGACTACGGCGTCACCACGCCAGCGCCTACAGCGGCTTTTCTCCATACGGACGGGACACCATGGATTGACGGCACTGGCTACTCCGTCTAGCAGGAACGACACCGTCATACCGAAGACGTCATCCGTCGTGGCATAGCCCAACTTGGGCGTACGGCCACGACCGACCCCGCGGAATCGGACTTCCCCCCCTTCGCAGTATAAAAGGAGGAGGAAGCCGGGGAGAAGGGGCCACGTTTACAACGCTCACTAGCTCACTCTAGCCTTAGAAAACACACGCACGAACACACTTAGAGACGGGGAACACTCTCCCTTTCTCGTCCTCTTGTAACCCCGATTACAAGCTTTAACCCCGATTACAAGCTTTGTCGCAAGTAACACGAGCAGCTCGGAAACTGGACGTAGGGCATCGTTGCCTGAACCAGTATAACCCTTGTGTCCTCTCGTGAACCATCGAGGCCTCAAAACGCACCCCCCACGATAAATTCACTAGTCGACAGTAACGAACTTCGACAGGAATATACTATCGCCGGCCCATTCTGAAAGAAACAAACTTCTCATACGGCTTACGTTATGGAACATGGTGTGTTGCTTGCAACTTGAAGGAAGTGGAAGGAGATAGTGGATGATTGGGTGCGTCTGCACAATATGGATGGTGACGGTGGCAGCTCGATCATAAGTATGTCATTGGGCAAAGTTTTATGCTCTCTTTGGCTCAGAATTATTTTGGAGGGGATAAGTTTGTTTTCTGTTCCTGATAATCCTGATGGGTGAAACCCTTTTTTTGTTTTGTGATGGCAGCTGATGGCGACTCGCCGGATAAAATGCAAGGCAGGAACTACCAAAGCCCTTGGGTAACTGTTCTTGCTTTAAAATGCATCTAAGTAACTACCTCACAACTATAGTTTCTGACTCTTTGGTCTCTGGAAAGTTTCTTTTTGGTGAAAGAGTATACAGAATATTCACACCTCTATTGTCCCTCAAGTTAGATTACCTAACAATCCCTGATCTGAAAAATTAATGAGCCATGCTTTTCTCATGCTGAGTTAATTACTAATAGGTTGAGGCAGCTGCTGTTAGCTGTAGTAGCAGCAGAGTTTGTATTTTTGGTTGACCTTATATGCTTCATTTTTCTACATTGATTCTCAACACTGAGACGATGCCACCTTTCTTGAAACGACCTTTCAGGTTTCAGAGTTCAAGTATTCTCCCAGCCCACAAAGGCATAGTGAGTGTCACTTATTTAGCTTGCTATAGAACGCAGTATTTCTACTTTTATAGCTGTAATACCTATAACATTTTACTTATGGATGTACGCTCATTATTGTCAAATCTTTAGATGGTTCACGCTCAGAGAGGGCTAATAATGGATTAGGGTCGACAGTGGATTTGAAGCGTAGAGCAAGCCCTGCTCCAACATATCAAAATTCCAGGCAGATAAACAACAACCACTACCATTCTACTACTTCGTCATCTGCTCCAGCTGTAAGGCTTTAACCAGACCATTCGTCTTCTTATTCCTAGTCCCGATTGCTATCAAACTTGTTTTTGTTTAAAGTAGAACTAGCCCTATCATTGCGGACCCCCATATGTAGCATCTTTTGACCGATTTTTGCCTCCCCTGCTGTCACTCCCTGCACGGTGGTGCCTAATCGTGCAACATGCAAAAAAAAAAAAAGTTTGTTGTTCTACTTTCCGATAGCCAAAGCAATCAAAGTTCTCGTTTAGATCGAGAATCTCATACTGCTCTAGTCTTCTGCAATTGTCAGCTTTGCTTGTTATTTTCTTTCTTAGAAAGGAGTTTGATTCTGTAATCATGATATTTAAGTTTTCCATGCAGAAGATGGCCAAGAACCATAAGTCTTTTGGACCTTGATAGGCTGGACTCTGCGAGGAAGAGGCTCCAGGAGAATTACCAGGAAGCGCAAAATGGTAAAGAACTAGGTTTTGTACATTTTGATTATACCATGATAACCTTTTTCCTTTCCTTCCTTCATGCTTGCTTCAGATTTGAGACTAAATATACAAATATGTTAACCTTTTTCCTTTCTTCATGCTTTGCTTTTTTCACAGCAAAAAAGCAGAGGACGATCCAAGTGATGGACATCAATGAGATACCCAAGCCGAAAAACAGAAACACTTTCATCCGCAAGAGCGGTAGCGGTGGGCTCCCGGCACGGCACCGATGACCTGGCGCCCTTCTCAGCTCCATAGCGCATAACTTGTTGCAAGGCAACTTTTTTTTTTGTTTCTTGTTAAAACCACGAACGAAAAGAATGGATTGAAACGAACGGTTTCTTCCTGTTTTTCAATGTTTCTTAGCCTTTGCCTCCAGTGTAATATTGTCATCAGGTACATTAGTACATAAGAGCGGATGCTTATGTTCTTTACTTCTCTGATAAAAAGGAAACATAGGAATCATTAGAGCTGCATCTGCTGCTGTTGCTGTTGCTTGTTTGATCGTCATGTTTTGCCTTTTCACATTGCTATCGATCAATATGGTGGTGGATAGGATAGTGGATACAGGCATGTGATTGCCGCCGGGTCGCATGAACGCTTTCCAGAAGTGCTTCGCCGACGCTGTCGCGGGGCTGGTCGTCGTCCCCGGAGCTCTGTGACCGGCCGGCCAGCCTGCTGCTGGTGTGCCCTGGACGAAGCTGGCGCTCTGGTGTATCATGGGTCGTTGTTGACGGAACCTACTACAGTGAGTACGACATACGCACAGTGTTAACTACTACTAGTACCTCGGATTTATTTTGATGTCGTCCCTGTCGGTTATCTGAAAAGGTCAGGAAAAATAAAGCATCCGGTAGGTAAAGGTCGACAACAACGTAAGGCTTGAACAACGTACTAGGCAGCAATAATATAATCTGTGCTGTCAGTTTTCTTATTAATCCGGTTATTACTAGTATTGCATCACTGGTGGAATAAAAAGGCTGATTCTGTTCTGTGGAAACGATTCGCTACAGAAAATGATGGTTTTGTTTTGTATTGAATACATGCTGAGCTGCAAAGCAAAAACAAAGAAACGAGCATCAGTATCCAGAGCCCATAAACTCGCGCCGTTCCACGGTTGGACTGGATTATACTCCCTCCATGCATATTTGAAAAGTACTCCGTAATTGATTTAGTACAATAAAACGGTCTTTAAAACGTAACTTTGACTTTATTTTTCTATAAAAAATATTTGTTAGAAAATAATATGAATACTTTTGTGAAAGTATTTTTAGAGACAAATCTATTTATACGATTTTTATTTTTCTCAAACTTAATAAATTAAAATTTATTAATAATTTATATTTCCAATGTTTGTTAAAACTTTATTCAAAACAAATTTATTTACCAATCTGAAGGGAATATACTATCGCCGGCCCATTCTGAAAGAAACAAACTTCGCATACGGCTTATATTTGCGGCTTATACTTTAACGGAAACTTCATGCACCTGATAAATTGCACGTAGACACGTAGTGTGTGAGAGGAGGATTATATTAGTTTGATGACGTCGTTCGTTGCCCCTCTCGATCTTGATCTCGGTACGTGCGTGGGCTGCCGGGGTGATCGCGTCGCGGGTGACGACCGGGCTTGTCGGTGGCGTAGAGACCCACATCATCCTCCGGCGCACGCCGTCGACGAGCTCTCGATCGTACCAGCGGTCGGCCAGCGACACGTCGTAAGGCTTCGGAACCTTGAACTGCGCGCCGGGCAATTCTTCAGCTAGTGCAACTGAGATACTCCCACAGTACGTAGGTTGCTTTAATTTTATTACTAGTGTAACAGCCAGCTGCAATATATGGCTGATTGTGAACACCGCAGCAACAACTACATGTTACAAGGTGGTGTTCTACTGCTAACTCTTCAGTCTTTCCTGTAGACGGCGACGTTCTTCCACCAGGACTCCATGCGGTAGGACGGCTCGTAGCGCGACTGCTTGTACACGCCGAACTTGAAGTAGTGCTTGGTCCCGCCGTGGCCGGGCGCGCTGAGCCGGCGCTCACCGTCCACGAACACGGTGGCGTTGGACGCCGTGACGTCGTGGACCACGTTGAGCCGGACCCAGCGGTCGTACACGTCCTCGGCGACGACGCCGCTGGACAGGCGGTGGTAGTACGTCAGCCGGCCGTCGTAGACGTGCAGCATCAGCGTGGTCGCGTGCTCCGCCGCGCCGAAGATTTGCATCACGGACGCGCCCGTCGTGCCGGCGGGGACGTACACGTCGCCCTCGAACTGCCACACTCCGGAGGTGTAGGTCTCGTCCACCTTGATTTCCGAGCGGGGCCCGCCCGGGTGGTCCCGGCTGATCGGCTTGTCGGAGGCGAAGACCCACATGCGCCGCACGCCGTCGACGAACGAGTAGCGGTCGGCTAGCGGCACGTCCCAGGGCCTCTGCACCACGAACTGCGACTCGCGCAGGGGCACGCGCTTGAAGCCGGCCGTCAGGGACGACGACGCAGAGCCGCCGGACGCGTGGGTGGGAGCGGGCGCAGTGCGCGGGCGCGGCGGCAACGAGGACGACGACAGCGCACGGCTGGTCACCGCCGCCACCGAAGAAAACACCAGCAGGCGGAGGAGGAAACGCCAGCTATAACCACCAGCCATGTCTTGCGAGACTAGAGCACAACAATAGTGCATTACTTCCAGTCTTCCACGAACGACGACACAGAGAGGCTGAGACTCTGAGAGGCTGCTATTTAAGCGCTCAGTGAAGATGGCTTGATAGGATCTTATTATTATTACTGGCTAGCGATATTACCACGCGAGCATGTTAATTTGGCCGTGACAGTGTGACAGTGTGATACGGCTGGACGATAAAAACTTTGTGCTGGCGATAGTTACCACGGTCATTCTGTTTTAAATTTTAACCGCGAGTGCCTATTAGCGGTGGTGAGCCGGTGACGCCGTGACCGACTAGCGATTACGTATGCATGGCACCCACGACGTACGGCACCAGGTCATCGCAGTCGAACCCGCTTGGGAAACCATGGAAGCTGGAAGGAGGTCCCAAGAGGAGGGAGACGCTAGCTGGTCGATTTGTCGTCGTTAGCGTTACCAAGAGTTTGTTGTCATCGCTGACAGCCAAGCTGAAAACGCACGCACCGCGAGCTAGGTTTCTTTATGCTTATGACAGCTCGATGCCGTGAGCTATATATACTTTGTAAAAAACTTCTTGATCATACTAAGTTCAATGAGAAAATTCAGGTGGGAAGGAGTCCCCGTTCCCACACCGTAGCTCAAAAAAAATAAAATAAAAATATAAAAATGGTTTCTTTATGCGAAGGAAGGAGAGTATCAGAATTCAGAGACTTCAGAGTACTTCGAAGGAATTCATTCTTTGGGCCTCGGCCCAGTGTTTCATCCCATCCTTCAGAAACAGTTCGGTCCAAGAGCAGTTACTCTGTGGCCCCTACTCTAGTCTACTCGCAACGCGCGGGTCAGGATATAGAGAGACGCGCGGGTCAAATCTCATTCCATCACTGCATCTAGCTGATTTTGTTCGGTGCTCTTGGAATGCGATCCACGGTAGCGGTAACTATGCTTGAGAGCGGTACTAGCATTTGTTCTTAGCATTTCGCGATTGCTTGGATACATAGTACTGTATGTCTTAGACAGCAACACCTTTCTGCAGAAGTGTGATGTCGGAAACGTGCTCGTTTTCGTAGGCCATATATGTAAGAAACTGCAAAAATTTGGTTATCAGTGGAGGATTACAGAGGTAATTGTTCTAAATATTTCATTACACTACTAAGAGTTAGTCCTACAAAGCTTATTACACACGCCGCAGTCGCCTCCCTTATATTGTATAGATATTTATATATTTCTCAACTCCAATTTTCGCTGTTCCAAGCCTGCACAGTAACATGTTTCTGCATTTTATATTCCTGGTCCAAGGATGTATAAGTCTAGTGCTTCCAGCTAGTACTTGTGATGAAACAATTAACTATGTCTTGCCGACTTGTACCATTGCTAAAATAGTTACTATTATTCTTACGGTTTCCACTGCTTCTCTGATTCCCTGAACCATCATTGGTGTGCAGTGAAGAGTTGGGAATCTCAGGTGCAAAGGTGAACACAAGTCACACTCAGTAAGCTCTGTCACTTCTGAATCTGGGAACTGTAGTTTGACTTGATATTGTTTAGCTTCACAACCACCTCACTCATTAAGATCCTTTCATCAGGTGCAACTCTTGAGCAAAGCAAGGCCAAATCAATGATGGACACTATGCAGGGATCCATAGCAGTGGAATTTTCAGGAAGCTTACATGTACCTTCAATATCATGATTCTGTTTGTTCTGCAGCAGGCTACAGTCAACGACATTTGAGAGTTCATATGGGAATGCTTGACTGACCCACTGCCTCAAGCTCAACTCACCGTCAAACATTGGATCAGTTGGTTTTTTCCCTGTGAAGACTTCAAGTAGAACTATCCCGTAGCTGTAGATGTCACTCCTCCTTGATGCTTTTCCTGATGATCCAAACTCTGTTTGTTGCATGCCAAAATAAAACTGCTAAGCTGATACTATATTAAAACGAGAACACATATATTTTATCATTCAATTGGATGAGAAAGTACCTGGAGCCAAGTATCCTACGGTGCCCGGCATGCTTGTTAACTCTATGGAGTGGTCGTTGCCAACTAGCATCTTGGAAATTCCGAAATCAGAAACATGAGCAATCATGTCCTTGTCAAGCAGTACATTACTTGGTTTTAAATCGCAATGCAGGACAGCTTCAAACTGATGATGGTGTAGATACTCCATTGCCATTGCAACATCCAGCATTATGCTAACCCTTTGGAGGAAACTGAGTTGTCGTCCATCATTTGAGTGCAACCAATCGTGCAAACTACCATTTGGCATGTACTCCAGAATTAGTGCTTTGAAGTTCAGATTGGAGCAAGTGCTTATTATTTTCACTAAGTTTCGATGTCGTGCCATTCGCAGTGCACGACACTCTGTGTCAAAACTCTTGGAGGCTGATTGTTGTCCCATATTGAGTACCTTTATTGCAATGATTGATTCATCATCGAGCTGACCTTTGAAAACTTTACTGAAGCTTCCGGCCCCTATCAGGTTGCCATCACTGAAGTTGCCGGTTACACGAACAATTTCGTGGTATGAGATTAACTGGTAATTCATTAAAGTTGTGTCCAAGGGTAGTGAAAAATTTCCTTTCTTGTTTATCTTTCTTCTTGTCAATAAGCACAAGCAAGAGGCTGAAATAAAAATTGCAATGGCGGCAGGTAATAGGACTTTTAACAGTAGTTGCTTTGACCTTGAGTGATTAGTGTCGTTGTGGCATGGTGCTATTGCTAGGCGAGGAAGGCCACAAAGTGCACTGTTTCCCATCAATGACTTGAGGGTGATATTTGAGAAAATTCCTCCTTCTGGTATCTGTCCATCTAATCTGTTAAAAGAAAGGTTCAAGTTGTGTAGGTTTGTGAGATTGGCCAAGGATTTTGGAATGGCACCTGAAAGGGCATTAGAGGAGAGGTCCAACTCCTCAACACTGAGTAACTTGCCAAGTGAATCTGGTATTGATCCTTCGAGTAAATTGCTCGACAGATTCAAGCGGATCATCATGATAAGTTCAGCAAAGGAAGCTGGGATGTCACCTGACAGCTGGTTTCTTGATAAATCCATCTCGGCTATGGATGTCAGCTTCCTGACATCAGTGGGTATGGAACCACTCAAAGAGTTCTGTGAGAGATCAAGTTCAAGAAGTTTCTGAAGAAGCCATACACCTTTTGGTATGGTTGAAGACAATGAGTTCTGGGACAGAGTCATATATTGTAGTTGGTTTAAGCTACCAATGCCTTTTGGAATGGAACCAGTCAGTTCATTCCTGTCAAGATGCAACTGAACTAGGTTTGTCAATCTACTTATTTCTTCTGGTATGGTACCTGACAAGACATTGTTGGTGAGGTACAGTTCACGGAGGTTATACATAGTAGTTACCTGTGTGGGGATTGTCCCACTAATATTGTTTCCACTGAGAGACAGTACCATTAGGTTGCTAAAGTTAGCCAATGTACCAGGGATGCTACCAGTGATTCTATTATTATCTGCTATAAAATATTGAAGCATTGTGCTGAGATTTTGAGTCCAAGGTGGTAGTTTCCCCGTGAATATATTGTTTGCTATGTGAATGGTCTTCAGGTTTCTGGATTTGGATAACTCATCCAGGAAATTGAGGTTCCCATTTAGCTGATTGTAATTGAGATACAAGCCATTGAGATTCAGTAAATTGCTAAACGACAGTGGCACTGATCCAGTCAACCCATTTCCAAAAAGGTCTATCATGGTAAGGCTAGATAGATTGCCTATGGATTCAGGAATGACACCGGTTATTTTATTATCTGCAAAGCTTAGATATCTGAGTGTTCGCAACTGTCCATATTCTGTTGGAATCACCCCTTCTAGCCTGTTTGTACTAAGGTCCAACTCAAGAAGCCCAGTATGGTTGGTCAGCTCAATCGGTATCTTTCCAGTGAGATCATTCGTGGACAAGTGTATTTTGGTTAGATTTGGCAGTGTTGCCAGCCATGATGGCACAGTACCAGTGAAACTGTTCACTACAAGGTTGAACACTTCAAGGTTTTGGCATGCAGAGAATCCTAGAGAGATAGGTCCATGGAACTGATTTCTACCAAGAGCGATCAGTTGCAACATAGGGAGGTGAAAACTCTCATTTCCTGGAATGGAACCTGAGAGATTGTTCCATGTGAGTCCTAGTGCTTGCAGCTGGGACATATTGAAGATAGCAGGTGGTATGGTTCCTGAGAGAAGATTTTTCTGTAAGACTAGCTTCTCCAGGTTTGATAGTGAGGCGATGCTATCAGGAATTTCTCCAATTAGACTATTTGACCCAAGATGTATTACGCGCAAATCTGGTGTGTTATTGAACAAGCCTCGTGGTATTGGTCCGCTCAGGCCATTGACAGATAGTCGTAATGTCTGCAGGCGGCGAAAATTTTGCAGCTCATTTGGAATCCCCCCAAACAAGTTGTTGGTATCAAGATTAAGCAACTCGAGCATTGTGAGGTTGCCAAGGGTGCCGGGAATGGTACCTGACAAGCTGTTATTTGAAAGAACAAGAGTCCGGAGCCGTCGCAGACTGCCAAGCTCTTTTGGTATGGATCCTGTGAGGCTGACGTCGCTGAGGACGAGGCTGGATAGGAAGGAGAGGTTGCCCAGCTCCGGGGCGATGCTGCCCTCGAGTGGCACGCGGTTGATCTCAAGCCCGGTGACGCGCTGGCGATGACGATCACAGGAGACTCCAACCCACGAGCAGAAAGATGCAGTGGCAGTCCAGTTGCCGGCAAGCACACCATGGGGGTCCTGAAGC
Source organism: Oropetium thomaeum (assembly GCA_001182835.1). Classification (NCBI taxonomy): domain Eukaryota; kingdom Viridiplantae; phylum Streptophyta; class Magnoliopsida; order Poales; family Poaceae; genus Oropetium; species Oropetium thomaeum. Next base: position 978,949 of record LFJQ01000031.1, on the reverse strand, counting down.
TGTGCTTTGAAGGCCATCAGTGCAGCGAGATCTGTGGTGTTGGGTGCTGGGGTGAGCGCCGTGGCACGTGCTGTCAGTGGGACTATTAGCAGTGTCATCAAGATGCACAAGAACGCCATGATGGTCCTGCTGGAGACATAGATCGATGGAGAGAAATATGCATCGAGCTTGTTTTATGAGGGTCTTGGACGTGCAATTGGCCATGTCGCTGATATCGTTGGGGCTGATAAAATCTGAATATCGATTGACAGGGACAGGGACCCTACTGACCGAGTATGGTCAACATGTTGACTATTTTCTTTTTTCTTACACGTATCCGATAGGTAGCTAGTAGCTGACACTGGACTCTAAACCCTAAACCCTAGGGGTGTTTAGATTGAGAGCTAAAATTTTAGCTCATGTCATATTAGATGTTTAAATATTAATTAAGAGGATTAAATATTAATTATTTATAAAAATAATTATATAAAAGGATGATAATCAACGAGATGATTTTTTTTAAGTTTAATTAATTCATGATTAGCATATAGTTACTGTAGCACAACATTCTTAAATTATAAATTATTTAGGCTTAAAAAATTTATCTCGTCTATTAACCTCAATCTATTAAATTACTTTCATAAATAATTAATAGTTAATATTTTAAATTAATTTTTAAAAAATTGATATGATAAGAACTAAATTTTTAGTCCGGAATCCAAACAGCACCATATATTGACAGGGTCAGATTCAAGAGTTTGCTGGAGCATTTATGCTTGGTAGTTGGTTGCTTTGGAAAGTCAAGGCCAGACGTCTACGAGACGATGCATCTGTCGTCACCACAGGAGATGAGATGAGACTAATCAGCCACACTGTCCAGGACGGCGGCGCAGTCTGCTTTTGTTTCATCTTCGATTCGATATTTCGATGTACTGGTTGAGTTGGCAATACAGCTTTATGATTTTGATCCTTTAACCAAGTGGGAACAGGTTGCGCTGCTTCTACTGAACTTTTTTTTTCCTCCGGAAGGATGCTTTCTACTGAAACTTTAGTAAGTATGTTTACTATGTTTTTAAATTTTTAAAAGAGTTTTGTTACGGTGTTTAAAAGATATCTCTTAGTATCTTTTTTTTATTTAATCTTAGCCATTGATATTAAATTTTGATCGATCTATTATTTTAATCATTAAATCTAATCAAATAACCAGTTGTTATTTATTTCAAATATTATAACGAACCTCTTTTTAAAATACATGGTTGACCTGTAGTCACGAGCTGTGTGAGCCGACATCATGCTATCCTCTGCTCCGTGGATGCAAAAGGGACAAAAGGCGACCTGACGGTTCTGGGAGACTCTTGAGCGGTCCTTCACGAACTTATATGGAAACGGCAAAGAAATAGAATTTTTTTCTTTTTAAAAAAATTGAAGGACGGCCCTCCGTTCACTTTTATTATTTGACGTGGTCGATTTTAAGTGTCAATATTTAATTAATTATTTTTTTAGAAAGTGCAGTAAATATTAACCTTTTATAATTTAGTTTATTATTAAAAGTATTTGAAACACAACTTATACTTTATATAATAGAAAATAATTTAGAAGGTTATCTAAATTTTAGTTATATTTGAGGAAAGTAAATTCATTTTTTATATATTTTTAATTATTAATTTTTTAATGATGAGTGATAAAAAATAATATTTAAAGTCAACCACTCAAATAAAAAGTAAACATGAATGTTCAGACGGAATTAATTTGCAAGCATTCTCACTTTCTCAGTGTTTCCCGTGGTCTGTGAGCAGATCTGTCGACTATCGAAACATGCAAACTTTATGCTGAACCTAACAAGATTTGACCATGTCGTCTCCTCACCTACAGCCCTGTTCTGTTCCGAGCATGGTCGGGGGCGGGACCGCGGGAGACGCAGCTACGGCGGGAGCGCACGATCACCATGACCAGCCCAACGATGAGGCAGGACCAGTACCATTGCCGATTCTATTGTCGGTGGTCGCCAATATGACGATCTCGTGGTCGTCTTCGCCGCCGTCCTCACTGGACTCGTCGCCGTCGGCCTCGGCCCCTCCTCTCCTCACGCGGTTGGTACACTTTTGGTGTACGGTACAGTGACATTTTGACACAGTCCACCTTACTGTAGCCATAGTATCCATTGGCTGCTGCTGCGAAGCCAACCTTGGTTTGGCATTGCACGTCTAGTGCCTGGTGGCGGTGTGGCCTGGTGGGTCGATTGATCCACTAGACCCAGTGGGCTGTGGCTGCTTCCGCTAGAGAGACAAATCTAACGGTCGGCAGATGAATGGACTCGTGACGGTACGGTCACGTGTGTTTTGGTTTGGTCCATCTCTCCAGCTAGCAGAAGACCACTCTGCTGCTGCTGCTGCTGCTTCTTCTTCTTCTAAGTCCCAACTCCTTCCGCTGATCTACGCGGGCGCAGGTGACTAGTTCTTTTCTGGAAGGAGCCGCTAGAAGCCTGCATCAAGGGTTAGTGCTAGCAGATCTTAGTAGAGTTTTCTTGTTCGCTTCTTTGCTTTCATTTGATTGGGCTTTCAGCAACTCTACCACGAACATGCTTCAATCACTGATCGTATCTACAGGTTTATGTCTTCTGTGCTCAAACTTCACCTCCATTATTTAAATACAGTCATAATTTTGAACATCCGTTTGGGAGAAATTCTGTTGCTCTTTTTTATTACCTTAGGCTTTGGAGTACTCCTGACAAAGATCTTGTTGAAACTTTGATATCATCTCACAACATTCCCTTTTTTTCAGGTGCACAGGTGTTCACCTCATGGCATATAGCATGGACAAGTTGCACGATTCTGAAGATGCACCAAAAATTATGTCACTGCAATTATTAAGTGAAATTACGAATAATTTCTCCAAGGAGCGTAAATTGGGTAGTGGGACCTATGGAGAAGTTTTCAAGGCAAGCATTCTATGTTCTCATCTAATATACTTACTGCATCAAATGTTTAGTGCACAACATGTTCGGCACACGACCTTTTAACTTTTTAGTGGAACTACTTGCACATTTGCTTAGAGTGATACCCTGTTTGTTTCAGCTCATGGATAATAATAAGCTGTTTTATTCCTATAAGCAGCAACAAGTAACCCATACTAGTGGGTCAGATTTTCTAATTTGGGATCCCTAGATTAAACTAATCCATAATCTCCTCTATAATCTATAAGGTGCAACAAACTAGCTCTTGTTCCCTCCAGGTTATTATAATCTAGATTGGTATTTAAAACGTCTAAAAATTTCAACAAACTAATCTCAAGTGCTAATAGATATACAATTTCATTAGGGAGTACAAAATGGGGCAGAGGTTGCTGTTAAAATGCTTCGTCAGATGCCAGGAATATTTGACGACCTCGAACAATTCAAGAAGGAATTTGAGAACCTTAAGAGGCTCAGGCATGAAAATGTAGTACAGCTACTTGGCTACTGTTATGAGACAAGGCATGAATATGTAAACCTCAGTAATGGACGAGGAGTTTTTGCCGAGAATATCTACAGAGCTCTCTGCTTTGAGTATATGCATAATGGAAGTCTACAAAAGCATCTTTATGGTAACAGAAGTTTACACATTGGCTATGTTGTTCAGCTTATATACTGACTGAGTTAAATCTCATCTGTTTTTGTTCTTTGCATCTGTAGATGAATACCATGGACATGACTGGCAGACACGCTATAGAATTATTAAAGGGATATGCAAGGGTTTGAAATACCTTCATGAGGAATTGGAAAGCCCTATTTACCACTTGGATCTAAAACCTGACAACATATTACTAGACAAGGCTATGGTGCCAAAACTTGCTGATTTTGGTTTATCAAAGCTTGTCTGCAACGACCAGACCCAAGCCACACGGAGTCCCATAGGAACAACGTAATTGAATGTTTTTTTTTTCTGAACTTTTTCTTTACGAATCAAATAATCTGTGGTTTCTTACACATATTCGATAATTTGTGATGCCATGCAGTGGATACTGGCCTCCGGAATATATTGAGGAGAATAAAGTCTCTAACAAATTTGACATCTTCAGCCTGGGTGTAGTAATGATAAGAATAATGACTGGATATGAAGGATATCACAAAAAAGCTGACATGTCTTCTCAGGAATTTATTGACCTTGTAAGAGAAGTCCTTATTTTGATCCCTATGGATCTACATTGAGTAGAATCTCATTATGCTGATAATACACTTTTTGTATCAATCTTTTAGGTACATAGCAACTGGAGAAATAGGCTACAAGAAACTCCAGGGTGCACATCACTGGAAGATACATGTCATCAAGTGAAGACATGCATTGAAATAGCATTAAATTGTGTCAAAGCTGACCGAAAGCAAAGGCCTGAAATAGGGTCCATCATACATTCGCTGAATGAAACAGAACATATAAAACAGGTCATATTGGATATCATACCTTATGAAACAAGACATGACTTTCTTCTTAATATAGTGAGAAGCAGCTCTCCCACATGTTTGAGAAAAGAAATGAGACGTGACACAGTGTTGCATATTGACAAGGTAACAAAGATCCTTTTATTTTCAATGGTTAGGTATAGTGGGAAAATTTTACTTACATTGTTTCTTGAGTGTGATTATTTTTCCTAAATATTAGTTTAGCCTCTGGTAATAAAAACAAACAAATATTCCTGCTAAAATATTGACAAAAATAGAAATAAACACTAGCTAACTTGTGTTGTCCAAACATAGCTTAGTCCTATTATTGATATGTCTTTTAAGAATGCCTACTGCTTTAATATACTTTCTCAACAAAAGAAATATTACTTTACCCCCTAAACTTGAGGCCTCAATCACTCTGCAATGATCCTGGTAGTGACAACAAAGTCAGAGGCGACAAAATCAGGAACAGCCCATTGTGTCAGGAAACATATATGCCTTACGAATTAATTATGAAGGGGATCTGGCCTAACTAAACATCTCAGTAAAAATATGAAAATGTACCTAGGACATCTTGGCTTCTTGAGACTTATGGTGGAAGAATCCATGGATTTGCTACAAATAAAGAGTGGCAGGTAAGATAGAAATAGCACATATAGAGTACTCCATCCACTCTAAACCTATCATCTTAGCTCTTCCTAAGTGTACTTCTTTACATGTAAATGAACACTAGCCAAGAAAGAAAGTGCCCTAGTTTTTTCTTTATCAAATTTGTTGCAAGTTTCACTAAAATTGTACAATAGTTAATTGTTTAACCTTCTTGCCCATATTTTAGTCTGCATATTGTGACCTAGTTTCTCAAATTACGTGTTTGCTGGAAATTATGTCTTCGGTTCATGCACAAATATTATTGGTTTGTAGTATGAGAAGCCATGTCTTCATGATTTTCGATTGCTCTGCAGACATACAGTACTGTTTCTGAGTTAGTTGATGTGGTACCATTGATGGTTGTTTCTGCCAAACCATCCTCACTGCAGAGAATAATCAGTGTACCCATGGGATTCGATGAGACCACCTCTGAGGTGAGTTCATTCTGCACTGTATGTATCCAAACATTCTTGAATTCAGGGAAGCCAGCCTTTTGTGGGCATTTGTGCTGCGTTCAGTCGATGGAAGTTCATTATAATTAAATGGTTGTTGGCTGCAGATAAGCTCTTTTGGGTCAACTGATATTAGCAAACTGCTGGACGTCCACCCATTGGAGCTCTGCTTTCCTTTTGAGCCAAACAAGGTCATCGAACGCCCCGTGACCCTGACCAACATGACAGACCGTCATGTTGGCGTTTGGATTACACCGACTGATGACCAAAATACATGCTCGGAGCTTCGTTTCCCAGAACTGTGGAAACGCGATCCCTTGGAGGACCTGTGCTCATCTCTTTTCCAAATGATTATGCCACATTCCAGTTGGTCTGTACCTATGACAGTTGAGCAATGGGAACTGCCGTCGCGGGATAAAGGCGAGTTCGAGGTGGTGATGATCGTCATGAGGACACAGGAAGACCTTCGAATTCTCAAGTCATCCATTGGTAGTAGACTGAATATGGATAAGAACTTTTGGAATAGAGTCGAAGTGTTGGGAGCCGAGGTGCACCGCGCAATGTTGCGCGCTGTCATCTGTGACCCAGCAAGCTGCCACCAGGCAGCGGTGAACCAGAAGGTGAGTAGATATGCCACAATTTGTATGGTTCGCTTGCCATGTTATAGAAAAGGGAGATTTGGCTACAGGACACAATTCAAGTGTGTCATTTGCTGTAGGACATAAAACTAAAATTCTTTGGCTGTAGGACACACCATCTAGTTCATTTTTTCCTGTTCTACAGCCAAAGAATTTCAGTTTTGTGTCCCACAACAAATTTCACATTTGAATTGTGTCCCACAGCCAAAATCGGTCGATTGGTACTCTATATCTGAGGGATTCTTATCTGCTTGTATCAGTTCATCCCAGTGCCATCAGAGTTTGGAGAGGTATCATGCATAGATGAGCACCCTACAAAGACATGGTGAGTACTGGATTCTTTACATGACAGTTCTTTTGATTCTACATATGTAATTAGATGTCATCTTTTTAAGCTAAAAAAATGAAGCCCATGTCTTTGCACTACATACAGGGTCTTGGTGGGTCAGAGAGGTGGATGTATTTCCATTTTGAACTACGACACGCTGATTCAGGTACTACTGCATCTCTATCCAGATTTTATTTCAAGCGGTCCTTCAATGCACTAATAAGATCAGAGATTGTGTGTTGCAGCACCGAGAGACTGTGTTGCAGATGCAGGTCGCTAAAACAAAGCACATACTTTCCTACTTTGCACATAGTAGCAGTGCAGGATGTCACATTACTTCAGCCAAATTTATCGCCAGAGAAGGATGGTTTGCAGTCGGGGATGATGATGGATGGTTCCATGTTTACTCTTACACTACAAAACAAGACAAGGTCAAACAAGTCAACGCACACCATGGAAAAACAGTCTCCTCGTTGGCTGTTCACCCAACCCTACCATTCCTGCTGACGTCGAGCTCTTTTGACAACTGGATCAAGCTTTGGGATTGGGGCAAGAACTGGAAATGCATTCGAAAATTCGACAATGAGCGCTTTCCGTCCTCTATCATGTGGAATCCACAGGACACTAACACTTTTGCAGGTGCTTCCTTCTGGGGCGTAAAGGTCTGGTTGTTTCCTTTTTCTGTGGTAGTCTGATTGAATTCATTTAATTCTTCTTTGGCGACCAATTACATGGTATGTGTTACAGGACCATCTTTCACCTCTACATAAGTTTTGCAGATCTGGAACGTTCATTGTTCTTCAAATCCTATTAACACATTGACGGGATTGCACCAAGCTCCTTGCTGCTTTTACAGTGGTGCTCATAGGAACTTCATGGTCACAAGTAGTTGTTTCCTTGGTTACCATGCATATATGCGTATGTACCAGCACTCATCTTTGTAGGGGGAATTTTAAGCATCAATTTTAAATCTTAGGTATGTTGACAATAACAGCTGGCTTAATTATTCTCTCCTTTTGTTTTTGTTCCTTTGCTGAAACAGATAATACTGCCATATTGGATATGCAAACAAATGACCAAGTTCATCAACTTGCTGTGGCCACCAACCAGCAAATCACGGACGTTGCTTGCCACCCAATGCTTCCCATATTGGTCACCATGTCAGACAGTTCTGTTTGTTTATGGGATACCAGTACCTACAGGTAGTTACTTTTCCTGCTTTTTTTTTTTGCTTCCATATGATTATTGATCGATTCACATCTGGATTGCTACCGTGCAGATGATTATTGTTTCCCTACCTGAGCAAGATGATTTCATGGAATTAACCTGCAGTCTAGTTTCTCTCAAGATTTTTTTTTTCTCTCGAGCAGTCTACTTTTAGTTGCCACTATGCTGCTAACATACTCCAAAATCCAAATTAATATTTTAAAAATACACATGTGCAATCTTGCATCTCTTATCGTTTCTTTGTGTGCCTCACGATGCATTGTAGTCTTTCCACTTAAAGACTTCTTTTCCATGATAATGATGATGGGTTATGGGAAGGGAGGTAGAAACCCGAATCAGTTTTTCTTCCTGGCTGATAGTTTCACCAGGTGATTAAACATCAGGTTCTTTTTTCTTTGACACAGGCTTGAGAAAATAGTTAATTTTACGGACTATCCAGTTAAAAGAGGCATGGTGATCACTGGGACTAAGAACATAACAAGGTATATCAATTCTTGGCACTGACACATTATGATTTAACTCATAAGCTATTTCGCTACGTAGTGCTTCTTATGCACATAATTATTGCTAATCATAGAACTATTGTTAAGTTATTCCTAAATTAAATTTGACTACTGTGTGGTAGACCGGACAATATGTACTTATCATGTCATTTATTCTATATCACTAGTTTGTCTTCTCTTATACATCAATGGATGGTACTACTGTTTTCTCCTTGCTCTCTTTCATATAAATTCTACTCTGTAGATTTATATACACTTTCCCCCCTCTCTTTCCTTTGTTGCTCCATTTTCATCTTCCACTCTTGCTCCCACCCAGCCTATGCACTGACTGTGAGGATCAATCATGGTGCATCAGCTCGTGTGTTCTTCCAACTCACCATTGTGGTCCTTTCAATGGCGTTGGGTCACTAGGATTTTGTTTTACATCGCATATATGGCTTGAACTGCACAATTCATCTGTCAACCGGAGAGAGGGAGGGCCTGTACATGTAGGGAAGGGAGACAAGGATTGGGAGAGTATGTTAGCAGATGCTTAGCCCTTCTGGTTCTTATCTCCTTTTATTTCTTTCTACACCCCTCTAGCGTTAACATCAAAAGATCATCTGAATTGCAGCATTGTGTAACGAAGTTATGCATGAATAGAAGCTATTCTAGGTTACCTTTTTTATGATGGAAGTGGTAAGTAATTTATAGATTGATATATGAGTAATTTTTATTAATTATTTTGGTAAATATTTGTGTGAGACATAGGCATCTCTTCCAAAATGATGTGATAGTCTAACATTCACTTCAAAGCTGACAGCAGGTGGTTTGATCTAATAATACTGAAATTTAGCACTTTATACGACATCAAAACGTGATTTGAAACATCTATTGGATAGGTGGATGGCTGATTAACTATCAAATAGTTGACTTCTATATCTGACCTTAAATAAAGGTCAAACTAGGATTGCAAATAGTGCATGATCATATTTACTTGCCTTCGTTATCTGATTATAATACCTCTCGCTTCATTTATCATGCCATGTGTTTAATCTCCATGCATATGATTATGTAGGCTTGTTATTGGATTTCAGAAAGGAATATCAGTCATGGAATTTCTTTTGATGAAATAGGAGGGGCAAGCCCCTACTGGTTATGTATTAAAAAAGAGATGTAAAACAAAGTTCATGTATACAAGGAAAAGAGAAAAGAAGTCAGAAAGAAAGCTATAACAGATTGTCTATCCATGATGTCATTTCCTCAACTTTAGTCTTCTTTGCACGATGGATAACCATGTTCTTGTTTGAACTTGGCGATCGTTCTGTCTACTGTTGGATCCAGTTGTTTCTTGTTGTCCAGATACTCCATGCCATTATCACTATGACTTCCATGAAGAAGGATACTTGCAGCTGCCGTTTGAACTCATGATGGCCAATATCGGGTCTGTTGTTGATGGTGGAAAGAGTCCAGTAGCCGACCAGCATGCCTTTGCAAAGTTACATCAAAGAAACAAGTGGGAAGTAGTCTCTTCTCTTTGCAGAATGCACAATTCACAATTGTAATCTTTGAGGTGCATATTTCTTCTTTTCAAAGTGCCTCTGGTATTTACTCTATTCTTCATGAGTAGCCAGAAAAAAAAATTTGTGTTTTCATCTGACATTTTGAGCTCCACAGCCATTTGTAGCATGGATGTACCTGTGTGTGGCCAATAATGATATTATATGCTTTGGAAGATGTATATATTCTAGATCCCCACATGTATGTCCACTGATCATATTGATTGCTTAAGTTAATTGAGTTGATTATGCTCTGCAACTGCCTAAATTGATCATATGCTTCCTCAGATAGGGGCAGGTGAAAGAATGACTGCAGTTGTTCATGAGCATGGGCGAGTTGTAGGCTGATATTTTGGTTTCTAGCAAAAGAGAAGAGTTGGGGAAATGATTGGGATATTACTTGGCCTGTCCACAAATCTTCCTAGAATATGACGCTTCTGCCATCTCCTATCAGAGGGGAGCTAAAGCCCTTAAATTGGGTGAGTAATTTCATTATATCTCTCCACCAGAAGGACCCTCTCTTTCTTTGTCCAGGCAGTACAGGTCCTGCATAGTAATTGTCCCAAACAAGGTGCACCTAGGGAATATCATGTCGATTGAAAAATTTATGCAGATTCTTCATCAGTAGTGCATCATTCTGAGCGGCCAGGTTTTTAATGCCTAGACCTCCTTCCTTTTTGAACCAGGTTACCATACTCCATGCTGCCAGGGACGATTTTTTATTAGCAGAATCAGAGCCCTTCCAGAGACAATGTTTCATGTATTTCTCAATTTGGTGAACTACCGTTGCAAGGAGCTTAAGGGTACACATGTAGTATGTTGGTAACGAGGAGAGCACTGTGTTGACCATTTCAAGTTTGCCTCCTTGAGATAAAAAGATCAACGTATTGATAAGTCTTCTTTCAATTCGTTGTATTTATGGGAAGAAGTCCTCTACTCTTGGTTTTGTGAGTCCAAGTGGCAGCCCAAGATATGGAAAAGGCATTGTGCGAATTTGGCAGCCTATAGTATTTGGCCAAATGTTTATTTTCTCTTAAGGAACATTTATTGGAACTATGATGGATTTTTCATAACTTACCCTCAGACCTGTTGAGTCAGCAAATGTGTTGAGCAGGGCTTTGAGGGCTAGTAATTGTCTCGGGCATGCTTCCATTACCAACAGGGTATCATCAGCATATTGGACAATTGGAAAGTTTGGGTCTGCTTGACCAGGTAGGGGCAATTTGATGACACCTAGGTCCTTAGCTTTATTACTAATAGACTGTAACAAATCTTCTGCAAGCACAGACAGTATAGGGGACAAAGGGTCTCCTTGCCTGACCCTACGCCTACAATGAAAAACTTTCCCTGGTACCCCATTAAGAAGCACTAAAGAAGTGCCTGTGCTTAGAATTCCTTTGATCCATCTGATCCATTTACTCCCAAATCCCTTATGTTGCATGATCTCCAGAATGACCTGGTGTTCTAGTTTATTAAAAGCCTTTTCGAAATCCCTTATGTTGCTTCGATTTGTGACATAAGTATAAATATTCAAAAGCCCAACCTAGGCAATCCTGAAATAGATCTTGATTTAAGAAATTCATATTGATATGTGTGGACCATTTGTAATATACATATCTGCAGCCTGTCTGCTAGAATTTTGGTGATCAACTTAATGCATGAGTTTAGAAGTGATATTGGTCAAAAATCTGAGACCATTTCAGGACTGGCACACTTCGATATCAGTGTAATGTATGAGGAATTTATACTCTGTAGGCATATTGTTTCATTATAGAAACCTTCACACAGGTCATAGAAACTGGATGAAAATGAGAGGCCAACACTTCTTCATAAAATCTATATTAAAACCATCAGGACCTGGTGACTTGTGAGAGGGCAAATTGGATACTATGTTGCTGATTTCTTCCACTGTAAATGGTTCCTCTAGATACTGAAGATTATTCATAGGGGTTAGGAGCTGAGACAGCTCAAACTATATGCTTGAGAACTCAGATTGTCCCAGCCTTTCCTTGTAACTTTCCCATAGCAGTGTTGCCTTGTGCTCATGGTCAAACACAATTTGCCCCTGTTGGGTTTTCAGAGATGTTATTACATTTTGCCGATGCTGGACTGTAGCATTTGCATAGAAGTAATTCGTACACTCATCACCAAACTTGACCCACTTGAGAGTACCTCTTTGTCTCCAATATACCAGCTGTAGGTGTAGAAGGGATTGCAAATGTTCCTGAATTGAGACTCTGAAGTTCCATTCCTCTATGGATAAATCCCAATGTTCCTCCAGTGTGTCCAAAAAAATCACCATGGATTTGTTATGTTCAATTGTCTTGGACGGGTTGGGCAACTGCTGGTGCCAAGCTTTCAGTACTCTTCTTGCTGTTTTTAGCTTTTGAGATATTAGTCTGGTAGGGTCCAGTGTAGCCTGTGGTACAGACCATGCATGATTCATGACTTGGAAAAAATCTGGGTGCTCAAGCCAGAAGTTTTCAAAACGAAAGCTACATCCTTTTGGCATTTTTGTTTTAACTGTCACTAAGCAGGGTACATGATTAGATATATCCCTTGTTCTAGTGCTGACCAGAATCCCTGGATACCTCAGAGTCCAAGAAGGAGATGTGAAGAACCAGTCTAGTCTCTCCAAGAGTAGCTGTTGCTGTTTATTGGACCATGTATATTTTTGACCATGCAATGGAAGCTCTGTTAGTCTCAAGTGGCTCATAGCATCATTAAAGCTAAGCATAAGTTGAACATCACCACCTGGCTTATTTCTATTTTCTGGACATCTGATTAAGTTGAAATCTCCTACAATTAGCCAATCAGCCATATCAGGCATATCCAAATTACTAAACCACTGCAGGAATTGCCTCTTTCCATCCATCGTACAGGGGGCATAAATATTGGTTAGGTACCACTGCTCTCCTGAGACTAGGGTAGTAAATTCAATCGTTTGGGAAAATTGATCCTGGTTAAGTATATCTCCCAAAATTGATCCTGGTTAAGTATATTGCCTTTGAATTTGTTACCCTCCCAGACTATCAACAGTCCTCTAGATGCTCCGTTTGAAGGCCAAAATTCAAAGGAATCGAAAGATCTAGGACAGAATTTATGAATATAGGTCATGTCCATAAGCTCCCTTTTAGTTTTTTGAACACACAGAATATTGCATCTGGAATCTTTAAGTTCATTATGAATAGAATTTCACTTTCCTTCTGAATTAAGTCCTCTAATATTCCAGCATAACAGTTTCCACTCCCTGGTATTCTGTGATGTTGTATTATCCATTAAGACTTCTGGGAGAAAGAGCCAGAATGTCACTATCCACGCATAGCATGTGTGATAACGCTTTCAGATTTATATTGGCTTCGTAAAACTAAGAGAAAAGAAGCAGTGGTAATCAAATTGATAGAGTTTTAACAAATAAATAAGCCATACTGGAGAAGGACCAGATTCCAAAGTTCAAAAGATGCATAACTATGATGATAACAGTGCAAATCATCCAGAGTACTAGGAGCATAATTGATACTGTCGGTGTTCGATATCACCGACTAGTGATTTGTTTTAGGGGAAGCGCGTTTTGGGCTTGGATGGTTTCGCAAATGGACACAAGGATTTATACTGGTTCGGGCCGAATACCCTACGTCCAGTTTTAGTGACAGCTCGTGTTATTTGCGACTGAGATTACAGTGGGGGGTTACAACAGAGGAGGAAGAGAGAGGGATTTCCGCCTCTATGAGAGTTCGTGAGTGTTGTTCGTGTGTCTGGAGAGCTCGTGGATCGTGGAGGCTTCTCTGGACTTTGCTTGTGGAGAACTTGTTGATCTTTTTTCTTTTTCCTTCTTCGTCTTCGATTCCCCTCTCCTTTTATACGACGGCTAGAGGGGGGCTGCTTCCTTGAAGCTGACGGCAGCCGTACTCCAGTTAGGCCGGGCCGTGATGGGGCGTCGTCCTTGATTTAGCCGTACTTGTTCCTGTTCGTCGGAATGGCCTGTGCTGTCATCCGGTGGAGTTCCATCCGTATGGAGAAGATGCCACTGTAGGAGCTGGTTTGGTGACGCCGTGAGTGTGGCCGTCGCTCGGGACGTCTTGTAGTACAGGGCGATGAGTCACTGACAGGGGGCTGTTGGAGCGGCGCCCATGCCGTGGGCGGTGCACGTGTACATTTAACGCCCACTTGCCCGAGTTGGCGAGCTACCCTGCCTGTCAGTGGTCGTGGAGTGTCAGGCATTTACTCCCCAACCGTCGTCGCCCTCCTAGTTTGTGGAGCAGTAGGTGATTCGTCCGACCCAGGGGTCGGGCGAGGCGGAGGCGCGTTCGTCCGACCCCTGGGAGGCGGGGTCGAGCGCCCCGTCCGAGCGTGCAAGATCCGACCCCCCTTCGCGGGGGTCGGGCGAGGCGGAGACCGTCAGTCGGCTCCGACCCCCTTTGCGGGGGTCGGGCGAGACGGAGACCGTCAGTCGACTCTTTCCGCAGCGCGCCCGTACGGTATGGGGACCGGTTTAGGCGAGATTTATTTATCCTTGACCGCGTCGTTAGGGCCGAGGATCATTAAAGTTAACTACCCTTGGTAGTGACCCTCAACAGATACAAATACAAAACCATACAGAAAAGTAGACATAGTAGACCAAAATCTTAGAATCATACATGATCCTGACCCCTTTGTGGTTATATTGTGCTATCATTTGGACATTGATCTCGAGGTTCCTACCCCTTTTTGTCTGTGCTCTTCTTTTCTGGTCCAATGGCTGTCACTTTAGGTGCAACCTATTTCCCTTTCTTCCTATCATTGAGGGTTGCATCAGATATGCCCTCAGGGGATATCTTGCAGAAGGTGGCACCTAGGTTCTTGATGACTCTTGGGCCAGAGTTGGTGGGTTTGAAGAGCAAGCAAAGCAATTGTGCAGTGTGTTGATTTGAAACCTTTTGCTTTTGCCTTAACCCTGGGACTCCTTCTCAGGTCTGTGTCCACAAGTGCCATCTTGACAGCCTTCCTTTTGTTTTGCTGAGTGGATGATATGGGGCTATTGTGCTGTTCAACTTGAGATTCAGCTTTCGAAAAGGATGAGACATCACTCAAGACCATTTCTTCAGATTCCTCAAACTGAGCCTCTGATGCCATGTATGGATTGAAGGAATTATCATTCTAGTCACAAATGCATTCTATTTCTTGCTCCAGAGGGCATGCAGATGGCAGAGCAAACTGAAAAGCATTATGAAGCTCAAAGTTCTCCTTTATGATGTCCCATGCCTGTGACTGCAAGAAATTCTTGGCCCAATCAAAATTTTCTTGGGCTCAGAAGCCTTGAGGCAAAGAACGAAGCCCGATGCCCAAGTTATAGGGATAGTGACTGTAACCGTTGAGCTTCCAATGGGCTGAAAATGCCTAGCCTACAGTCGATAGAATTCTGGACTTAACTTGAGGGGGTGTCTAAGAGCCTCAGGATTGTGCTCGAACGGTTCCAGTTGCTGCGCAAACCCCAATGCTAGTTGATTTTGTGCTCCCTCATAGGCCTGGCTAGAGAAGGTAGCATTTGCCTGATTTGCCACATCTTGACCAGCTACTACCATGTTTTCATTCCCCACATTACCAGAATCATCATCAGGATTGAGGGCCTCTATTGATGCTTCTAGGCATGTCTTTTCTGCTGAGGTACTTCTATTTTCAGGAATGTATGCAGGCAAGGCAAGAACCACCTGGATATCTTCCTCTGTTTGCTGATCCCCCTGTTGATGCAAAACAGGTAAATCAATCACTGGAGCTGCTTCAGTAAGTGTCTCTATTCCATCTTCAGCTAGAGCACCCTGTTGTTCATCTTCCCCTGGGAGTGGAGCATTGAGATCGAGCATTGTGCCTTGACTGAGATGTTCACTCTGATCAGAGGAGGTATGTGACATCCCTGAGTATTGTACATCAATTTTCACTTGCAGTTCATTAGGATCATCATGTTGTTGCTCCAGTCCTATCTCTCCAGGCTGATCAGCCTCAACCTGTTCATTGAGATCAGGGATTTGCTAAAAACCTGGTTGCTGCTGCTGCTGCCCATTGCCCCACCCCTCATCTTGATGTGGAACATGTTGCTATAACAGGGCCGCAATGTTATGATCCATTTGCTGTTGATGGAAGCCAATCATTGGTGCTACTTGACCAAAGCCAAAGAAGTCATAAGGTGTATTAGCCACCACCTGATCAGGGACTTGGTCCTCGTTCATAGCTTGTGCTCCCGACATATTCTGTTGGATGATCTCACATTGCACCGTCCAGGAATCCCCATGAAATTCACGTGCATTAGAAACCACAATAAAATGAGGTACATCTTGCAAGGATAAAACTCGAACTTTGATGAGGGATCTGGTCATAAGTCTATCATCTTCATCCCATTCAACTAGGCGACCAAATGAAGCAATAGCCGCCTGAATGTTATCCCTATGCCAATAATTCAGAGGCAGCCCAAGCAGAAGTAACCAGCATTCATGATTAAATTGGAAGGCACGATGATTACGACCATCATCATGATTAACAAAAGTAAAAGAAGAGCCCTACCAGAAGTGCGGACTATTGTTAACCAAAACATCACGATCTAAGACTGAACCAAGCCTAACATAAGCATGACCAAGGTGACAAGGCTGAATGCTTCTATATAGCATGCGCATGTGTTCAGTAAGAAAGTCCTGAATGACTGCTAACCTGGTTGGCAGGCATAGGGTTGATGGTGACGATAGCGACATCATCATGAGCTTCTTCAGTATGACGAAGATGCGCCCGAACCCTGAACTCTTTGAGCTGCACCACTTGACGAGTGAAGCTCGCTGGGATGAATGGGTGCTGGTCGGCGAACTGAAAGCCATATCTGAGGTGTCGCCGTCTGCTCTTGAAGAGATCACCGAAAAAGCGCTTTGGTGGACAGTATGTTGGGGAGAGTTGGAGGAGGGCCATGAGACGTCCCAGGGAATAGGAGTAGAAATCATGCGTAAATTACACTGGGTCTCACATAAATCTCCCCATGAATCAAAGACAGGTGGGCCACTAGAAAATGCATCCTTAGTAATCAGGGACTTTGGTTTGCAAAACCAGAAAGACACATTGGTCGGATTTGTTTCCGATTTATCATAAAAAAATTCGCCGCATGATTTGTTGCAAAACTTCTGCCTATAAAGTGTTGTTACAAGGGGCTGTATAGTGACCATGCTGAAGGCATTTGGCACATATGGGCCATCGGCGACAAGCCCAAGTCGGATGTGAAGGAGAGAGACAGACCATGCATCTTACATGGATTGGGGTTGCCTTGTCCCCAAAATGAAAGACTGCCGGTTCTTCATAGATTTGGCGGCCCAAGCCTAACTCAAGGGCATCTATCTGGCCCAAGTTTCCATTGCCCAGAGCTAAGGAATTGAAATTTGAAACTTTGGCTGCCGCCTGTTTAGGACGGTATTCAAAACGAGGCGGCAATTTCGGGTCTCTAGATCGTACTTTTGAATTTTGAAATTGGGCATGCGATGGAAAATGTACGATCAAAGACTGATGTTCTTGGGAAGCGATATGATCAAAAACAGATTTCATTGGGATGTAATTGGCCTTGCCATACAAATCAAAACAAAGAGAAGGGCCAAGAGGAACAGAATTAGCACCTATTGTTGGTGATCGATGATGTTGGGCACTTGTGCGTTTGCGAACGGCCTCAGCATATAACATTGCTTTCCCTTTGCCTTTCCTGTTTGTAACAGTTTTCATTATGATTCTTCCTTGATTTCCTAGTGTTTCTTCTCAAGATCTGATCTTGGGCCACCATCATGCCAGAGATGGAAATGCACTTTGTAGAGATCACACTCATATGAACGAAGACCATAGATATGGAACTCAACCTGTTTATTGGCAATCGAAAACTGAAAACCCGATCACCCAATTGATGTACTGCCAGATTCAAAAGCTTTACCTCCAATTGTCGCTTGGAGGATGTTGGCCACACCTGATTTCGAAAGTCGAAATTTGCATCTGCCCACCGAGACCAACAGAAAAAAATTCCCTTCGGTCCCCCCCCCCCCCCCGAACACCACCGGGGAAAGGAATTTCCGGCGGATTTCCGCTTTCAATCTTCAGTCCTGGCGTGGGATCCAGGCACGAGAGATCCATCGCGGGGCCAAATCAGCAGGTGTCGAGGGTCAATACCAGGGGTAATTAGCTTTAATGATCCTCGGCCTTAACAACACTATTAGGGGAGGAACGATCTCCGTCTCGGCCGACCCTCATATCATGCGGACATCCGACAGGTCGGGTCGACAGACGATCTCCGCCTCGCCCGACCGCCCCAGGGAGGGGTCGGACTCTCCGTACTGCGACCAGCGCGTTCGACCCTATCCGCGTCAGGGTCGGGAGGCCGCTTCTCCGCCTTCGCCCGACCCCGGGGTCGGGCGAACCGCCTGCCACGCCGCGAGTAGCCGGGACGGTAGCGGTTGAGCAATAAATGCCTGACACTCCCACGCTCGCTGACGGATGGAGCCATCGATTACTCAAGCAAGTGGGCGATAAATGCACACGACGTGCATCGTCCAAAGGACGGGCGCCGCAGCTACAACAACTGTCAGAAGCCCACCTCTCCATTGCGACGGGACATCTCCGAGCGACGGCCACAACGATGGCGCCATTCCATCCACAACCAACAGGAACCGTTCTCCCATACGGACGGGACATCCGCCAATTGACGGCACTCACCATGCCGTCAAACAGGAAAGGCACCGCCATGCTGATGGCGTCATCCGCAGTGGCGCAACCCAACTTGGTTGCACGATCACGACCGTCAATATGAACCCGGGCCTCCCTTTTCATGGTATAAAAGGAGGAAGAGCCAGGGAAGGCAGAGGGATGAAAAAAAAAACAGAGCCACTCTCTTGGAGAAGGACACGAGCACTTCTCCACACACGCATACATGCTTTTCATCCAGAGACTTGGGAAACCTTCCCTCTGACGCCCGTTTGTAGCCCCCTACTACAGACCAGTCATAAGTAACACGAGCAGCTCGAAACTGGACGTAGGGCCCTATTATCCTAACCAGTATAATTTCTTGTGTCCTCTCACGAACCATCGGAACCCCAAAACGCGTATCCCATGATAAATTTACTAGTCGACGATAATGAACACCAACAGCAGGAATCCTGGCTAAGTGCCAGTGCGGAGGGGACGGTGGAGGCTACGAGGATCACAAAATCCCCTACAGTTTCAATAACTTGCCTACTAGCATGATGATCTTGCGTTTGTACCGGCGTCTTTCTCTATCTTGTATTTCTTACGTGCCGCAGGTGGAATCTAGACTCCGATCGGCCGAAAGGTCATATGTTGTACCTTTTGCTCAGGGAGGCGCTGTCGGCCTTGAACTAGTGGTGGTTGGTCGTCCAGTCATGGAAATTAAATTGCCAACAATAAAGGCACAGGTACTGACTGCTGGTCAGAAGCAGAAATAAAGGCATCTGTGGGTACCTGGTTACCATGGATCAACAACGGTGACGTAACACAGGCACGCAGCCGCGTCTCCATGCCTGTTGGGCCTTGTGGCAGATGTGTCACGCCAGGGCGATCTGCAGGGTGTTGTTGGGGTTCAGCAGAGGCTGCAACTTTGGCATTTTCGCATTTTTTCTATTGCTAAAACACTGCTTCAGTTGGTAGCTATCGGGAAATGTTACGGCAGTAGTTGTTTACAACTAAAACGGATTTGTGATGGTACTCTCTAGCTCCAAAATTCTGCAATAATGGAACTCTCCAACTCTGTGATCGTATCCAAAACCGTGTGAGTGGACTGGATCTTATTACGCTCATCTCTATCTGACGTGGGATAAAGCCTCTCTGTAAAGTGTTCTTTATCGTGAAAATATCAACTTTAACTGTCCATCTTATCTAAAAAATTAATTTAATATACAAAATTATAAGTCACGTTTCAAATATGTTTAGTAATAAACCAATTATAACAAAATCTATAATATTTATCGTGCTTTGTAAAAAACGAGTTGTAAAAATTGATGTTAATTAAAAAATTAAAAATAGGATGTACAGTTGCATTTCACGTCAAGGGATCCACACTCATAATATATAATCTGCAGGGAGGCACACATATCTCCCGCTTATTAAACAAGATCGCATGTGCAGAGAGAAAACACAGGACGACACACGACATGATGAGACCTCACACCTCATCAGCAGCCTCACTTTTGCACGAGCAAAAGAACGGAGAGAAGGAATCACAAATTTCGCTCTGGCCGGCGACGGAGGACCGGCCGGCCAGATCGACCCATCGATCGGTCGGCAAGGTTATTAGCTAGCCGAAGAGGTGGTGGTGCTTCTTCTCGCCGCTGGCCTCCTCGGCGTGCTTGTGGTCCTTCTTCTTCTCGTGGTGCTCGTGGAAGGCGTACCCGCCGGCGCCCACGGCCACCGTGGCGGCGATCTCCTCCTCGATCTTGTGCTTGTGCGCGTGCTCCGGGTCCTTCTTCGCCTCGTGCTTCTCGTACTGCATCATGCATGTGTGCGCAACACAGCGCAGCAGCATCCAACATTATTAGTTGAGTTGAAGCAGGGAATTAATTATCTATGTAATATATACTACTGGTAGCTTAAATTGCTACGACTGGCATGCATAAGTGATAGTGTACGTACGAGAGCGAAGGCGCCGGCAGCCATGGCGCCCATCTCGCCGAGGTGCCCCTTGTGCTTATGGTGCTTCTCCTCCTTCTTGTACCTCTCGTACTCGCCGGCCTCCCCGCCGGTGGTGGTCACCACCTCGGCGGCCACCACAGTCGTCTCCGAGTACACGCCGGCGGCGGCGTCCTCCTTCTTGTGGTGGAACAAATGGTGGTGGTGGTGCTTCTTCTCCTCCGACATGGCTCCTCCTTTCCTAATCTTTTGATTGACACTTGGCTTGCCCTCTTGTCTTAGAACTCGTTCTGTGAGCTAGCTAGGACCGGATGTTGTTCAATTTATAGGCCGGTACGGCTATTAAACTATTACTATTAGACGGGTGATTAACGTGCGGCGAGACGTGCCATCCGAGCGTCCGAAAGTCACTGCGTCTATAAAAAAAAGGAAAAATATATTTAATCAGATAGCTACTATTAATCATGGATATATGTTCAGGATTCATGTGGGCAGGGAAACCCCCCTACCAGTTTCATCTGGCGGAGCCACCAACTAGGCTACATATGACTTATTATGCACCAAGTAGTAACTCTCTCTCTTTCTCGTGATTTTTTTTCTGAACAGGAAATATGCTTCAATGCCTCCTGCATTGATCAAATGCATATAGCTGTCTATTATTGTTGTAAGAAACGTCCACTTTTACATGTGGAGAACCACAAAACGACGTTGAAGCCATCCGATACATCATCCACAAATTTCAATCAAAGGATCGAGTAAACGACTTTGCGCATTTGTTAAAACCTACTCCATCTGTTCTTTTTTATTTCTCGCTGTTGATTTTGACCGAAAACTTTCACCGTTCATCTTATTCAAAAAATTAGTTAGAATGTATAAAATTAAAAGTTCAGATCACAAAACATTAGTAATGAATCAAATCCTAACGAAATATTTATTCTTTTTTATATTTTTTGAATAAGACGAATGGTCAAAGTTAACGGCGATACATAAAAAAGAATGGAGGGAGTACATCATTCTGAATTAATCAAATTGCTCAACCAAGACCTTCTACCCTTAATTTCTTATCCCTTCCTTTCACCCGGCCAATCACCACAGATATTGATGTATGCACACTTTTGAGGAGTAGATTAAGGAATTTGTACAATTTTAAAGCAAAAAACACCACTGAACAGATCCTTAATTAGTTAGTCTTGGAGAATATACCAACTTAATTATGTCGATGTGGTTCCAGGTCAAGGTCAACTTACATTTCCTTTGGACAAAGTTGAATATGATGCCAATCACGAGGTATATAGCACATCATCTGCATGTGTCGCCCAATTATTGTCGTATACTCCTTTCTTATAATAATTAAACATGTATGTGGTGTTCGTTTATTAATTCATAGGCTAAGAATTAATTGCCAACACCAGCTGCATCTCTGATTAACGTGTGGTTGATGATATATCCTCCAGATAAGCCATGTGCAAAATCTCAAGACATAGTTGTTGTTATAATTGGTTGTATATTACATGTGCGTCAAATCCGTGTCATCACAAGTTAAACAGAGATTTTAATTCCATTAATCCTCTCAATCACTTCCAATCCCCATTTTGACCAGATTTTCCCAAACAATTTTGCACCAGATTTTCTCAAACAATTTTCAGTAGAACTTCAGGAAAATCATTTGGACCTTGTGGTCAGCATTATTATCTAGTCCTGACACACACACACACACACACCATAATACGAGTTTATTGTTGAAGTAACAATAATGCAGCGGCAAGGCAACAGTGTACCACTAGCCAGTTCATTATTGAGGGCGTGCCTTAAACCATACTTTATTCTTTTCATAACAAAATATTATTTTATTCACTAATTACAAAAAAAATGGTGTTGTGCACTGGATTTGAGAACACAGTTTATGTTTTTTTTTTTTTGCTGGGAATTCATTTTCCTGCGTATTGAGTGCAAGAAAAGGTGGTTTGTTCGTTGTGTGGGCAAGACCAAACTTTTATGCGAGGTCTTTTGTATGTCATTGTCCTCACATATCATAAAATACAAATGGTCCCACACGTTATAGGCACGCACCATCATATAAGGGTTTATTAAAATTTTACAATGAGATGTATCAGTTTATCCCAAAATTAAATGCCTCCAAAAAAAATTATGCAAGGCCAGATTATAGGAAACCAATTGAAGGTTAAACTTCTTTTTTGAGCACAATTGAAGGTTAAACTTGTGTGGGCAAACATACCAAAGGCACACAGCCCAGGTCGAAACTGTACGCACTAAGCGGCCCACGAAGACCCAACAATATCGAAGCCCACGTCAGGCGTCGGTCTCCAGTCCCCTTCCTGCTTGTTGGCCGATGGTTGCCACCAAACCGAGCGGCAAAGGCAGGAGGAGATCATCCATGGAACTGAGATCTCCTATCGACCCAGCGGCGCCTGCAAATTGAATCCCGTGTCACCTCTGCCCGATTCCGTCTATCTCGATCGAGTTCTTCTCAAGCTGGGGCACGCCGGCACTGCGATGAGACGATGACCCCCGCGCAGGATCCGTTCTACATCGTCAAGGACGAGATCCAGGACTCGGTGAGCTCATCCAAGCCCCATTGCTTGATCCCTCCGCTTCTTTCGATTCTTGCATCCGCAGCCATATCGGGTCGATCTGTGGTCTCAATTAGCATTATTGTAGCTTGTGTGGGTGTAGCGGATTACCTTGGCAGTCGTGTTGTACGGAGCAGTGAATTCGCAAGAGTTCGTGGCGCGTTTCTTGAATTAGTATCTGGTCGAGAATCTGTAATGCATTCTGATATGCTGCTAGTAAGAGAGAAGTGAATTTTGGTTCCTTGGTCGAATTGTGTAGCTATCTAGTTACTACGACTCTACGAGTATGAAAGTATATTCTTACTGTCACTTGCCTCTTTCGTTCCCATGTGTGACTGCAAGTTATTATGTAATGACATTAGGGTCTGGATCTCAGGTGCCAAAAATTTGAAGCCCTGGATCCACCTTTTCTTAATCTGTTCTAATTTTTTTTTTCTGTACCTCTCATAATGTTGTTTGGTAAAATCACAAGGATACATATGGATCTAAGATGGGAACTAGTACTGTTATTGGGTTTGCAGTACCATGTTGCTTCGATAATGCTGTGCTCAGTCATTTAGCCAAATGATTTTTATCATTTTCCAACGAAACTTGCTTAATATGCCCAATTTATTATCTGCATTAGGCCATATGGAGTTGTTTAGTTTGGCCTAAGTTTTGACATATTTTGTGTGGAAGGATATTTGCCTGCAGTGGTGCACTCTATTCTACTCAAAGATTTCTGAAATATCATGATAATATGTGTGGCATCTTGTTGAAGAATTAGCTTGGCATCTGTCCATTCAGATACCTACTGGTCATATCCTGTAATTGTTATTTTCCTCCTCTCTGTTGCCTCACATAACTATATTTCTTCTGGTCCTTGTATGTATAGATTGACAAAGTGCAAGATACTTTTAACCTATGGAAGCAGACGCCCGAAAACGCTGGAGAGTATGTACATCTGACCAAAGAACTGCTAACCAGCTGCGAAAGTATTCAGTGGCAGGTGCATGGAATTTCCTTCACTGCTGTATAGTGCTATGTTAATTTTGTCCTTACCAGGCTTCCACGTTAGACCTTCGTCTTGAAACATATTTTCACTTTTTTACACTTTTTAGGCAGCACCAGCTACTCACATTATGCTAAATTTCAGACTGACCTTCAGTTATAAACAATTTATTTCACGGTTTGTCATCTTGACATAGTACAGCTCTGACTTGTTGCCTAACTTTAACCATCAATAAGGTGGATGAACTGGAGAAGGCCATTTCGGTTGCTGCGAGCAATCCAGCATATTATGGGCTTAATGAGGCTGAAATTCGAAAAAGGAGGAGCTGGACTAGCTCAGCCCGTAACCAGGTATTGTTTCACAGAACGCCTCTCCCAGCTAGCTGCTAAAATGTTTAAACAATAACTAAACTGATGTAGAAATCACGAATTAGAATTATGTTGCATCTAAAGAGGTTGCTGATAGCATAGGTTCTCTCCTTGAGGCGGAATGTTGAAGCTGGCACACAAAAAAGTGTCTTTGGTCGCTCAGTTAATCCTTCTGAATCAAGCAGATTGAAGCAGCATACTTCACAAGACAACGATGAATTTATTGCATCTGAATCTGATCAGCAAATGCTACTAATAAAGTAAGCACTTACTCTGTATGAACTTAGCTTATGTCCTGACTAACAATTGTTTGAGTATTTGGCACTTTCTAGCATAGAAAGGAACATCTGTTCCATAGATGATTTGGTTGAATGGTATTTGTGTATCTTCAATAGGAGACAAGATGAGGAGTTGGACGCACTTAGTGCTAGTGTTCAGCGAATTGGCGGTGTCGGTCTCACCATACATGAGGAGCTTGTTGGGCAGGTACCCTCTAACATCATCAGAAAAGAAAGATCTTTTTGTATTTCATTTTATGCCTTTGGCAGTTATTTCTTTGAACTTTCATAACTTGTTACATATGCAATACCTTGCCAAGTCCATGTCTTATGATTTTTTATATCTGAATCTTATCCTCCGTGTCCTTTTATGTTTCTTACTTTACACAGGAAAAACTTTTGGGGGAGCTAAGCCTCGACATGGAAACTACTTCCAATCGGCTTGACTTTGTGCAGGTGTGCTTTTGATTCACCTGGTTTATTTCGGCCAAAGATTCCAATAACCTGAATCTTCTCCCCCTTTTTGTTATGCGCAGAAAAGAGTGGCTATGGTCATGAAGAAGGCCAGCTTGAAGGGGCAGATCATGATCATAGCATTCCTTGTGTTTCTCTTCATCATTCTTTTCGTTTTAGTGTTCCTGACTTGAGATCGTGGGTGTTTTTTTTTTCTTTTTGTAATTTTGTAGTTTGTTGATTCCAGCACGGCTTTGTAAGAGCAGAATTTGAGCCATTAATACAAGCGTACAGTACATAAGTGTAACATTATTTATGTCTATGTAAAAGATACTACCTTTGTTTTTGTCAGCAGTTCAGTATTTCAGCTTAAGAACTGAGGCGAGAAGCTGAAGCTATTGCCTTATTGTGCATCCATGTATCAGCGATTTCGTAACCTCTTTTCCATCATTGTGGAAATGCTGCTGGTACATCTTTGTTCGTGTCAGAATAATGCAGAAAAAATGTGTTCAAAAATTTGTTACACCATTATCTTTCTCTTTTGTTGAGGACCAAAACGATGCATTCCTTGTAATGTCGTCTAGTATTCCTTTTTTTTTTAAGGATTGATCTCGTCTAGTGTTCTCTTTGACGACAGCAAAATCGCGTAGTAAAAACGAATAATAAAGGAAGAAAACAGAATAAGTACGTATGATGGGCCAAAGCCCACCTTAGCCCAGCCCGTAGTAGCAGTCCAGGCCTCATGCAGCTCTACAGGGGCATTTCAGTCCATCGCAACAAAACCCTCGCTCCCGAGGACGCATTATATAAGGTCGCTTAGGGTTTACATGCCTCCGCCTCCAGACACACTCCACCCATTCCCCCCCAGCGCCGCCGCCGCCCCCCCCACAGGTGAGCAAGCGACCAACGCGTCGCCCGTCTGCTCACGTCCCTTCCCCTCGATTTGTTGCACTCGTCGGCGCGATCGTTTCGTCGCCGCGATGCTGGCCTGGCCGTGTTGGTTTTGCGGCCGATCTAATGTGTTCGTGGGGTTGTGCAGGTAAGGAGAGGAGGAGGCGAGGATGTCTCACCGCAAGTTCGAGCACCCGAGGCACGGTTCCCTCGGCTTCCTTCCCAGGAAGCGCTCCTCCCGCCACCGCGGAAAGGGTACGGTTCGTTCTTCCTCTTGCCGGTGATGCGCTGTTGCGGTTTTCCTCGCGGTTACTAGATTCTTTTCGGTGGTGAAATCATGCTCGAGCTTGTGTCATGTGGCTTGCTAGGGTAGCGTTTTGCTTGTATGATGCTGTCTAGGTGATGGTCTTAGTTGATAATCTCGTTGATTTATGTCTGTGTAGAACGGTGCTCTAATCTGTATGCATCACATATCTGTATCTGTACCTTACATTTTTTCTGTTTTGTTTGTTAACATGCTATAATCTCACATATCCATTCTAGCTGAGCGATATGATCAAGTGTTCCTGTAGAATTTTCACGAGCAGTTGTAGATCCATGTCATCAGATGCTTGTTTTCGTCCAGTCAGCTAGGGTTGTTAGTGTCATTTTTCATATGCTAGTTCATAATTAACTCTATGCAAATCGATAACCTTGAACCTGCCGCTGAATAACCTTGTCGGTGAATTAAATATTTAAATAAATGTAGCATGGATATCTGATTGTTGAACTGCAGTTTGCCAATACATCAGCCCAATCCACTTTTTTGTAGAAATTTTCTATTTGAGTCAAACAATCTGATTATACCTTTTCTGTTGCAGTGAAGGCATTCCCAAGGGATGACGCCACTAAGCCCTGCCACCTCACTGCCTTTGTTGGCTACAAGGCTGGCATGACTCACATTGTGCGTGAGGTCGAGAAACCTGGATCAAGTATGTCAACTAGTCATTTTCATCTGCTATATCTGTATAAATACTCATGGACTCAAGCTTCTTGCTTGTTTAAGTACATCTGTGGTGATACATATGTAACAGCTTTACCTGTTGGATGATATTCTGCAGAACTTCATAAAAAAGAAACATGTGAGGCTGTTACCATTATTGAAACACCTCCTCTTGTCATTGTGGGTCTTGTGGCTTATGTGAAGACTCCTCGTGGCCTCCGCACCCTCAACTCTGTTTGGGCTCAGCATCTTAGTGAGGAAGTGAGGAGAAGGTTCTACAAGAACTGGTGCAGGAGCAAGAAGAAGGCTTTCACCAAGTATGCTCTCAAGTATGACACTGAACCTGGCAAGAAGGAAATTGAACTGCAGCTTGAGAAGATGAAGAAGTATGCTTCTGTTATTCGTGTGATTGCCCACACCCAGGTAAGGATCTATTTTGATGTTTATTGTTTGTTCATGTTTCTAGAAAGTATTCTTCTAGATTGCTTTTGATGAACTTGTCCCTGTTGACATTCCCCATAGTAGTTTTCACTAGATCAATTTGAACTATACTGGAAGTTTGGATTTTTGCTGACATTTTGTTTATTTCTTTGTTTCAGATCAGGAAAATGAAAGGTTTGAAGCAGAAGAAGGCTCACCTTATGGAGATCCAGGTCAATGGTGGAACCATTGCAGACAAGGTGGACTATGGCTACAAGTTCTTTGAGAAGGAAGTCCCTGTTGATGCTGTCTTCCAGAAGGATGAAATGATTGACATCATTGGTGTCACAAAGGGTAAGGGTTATGAAGGTGTTGTTACTCGTTGGGGTGTCACCCGCCTTCCCCGCAAGACCCACAGGGGTCTCCGGAAGGTTGCCTGTATTGGTGCCTGGCATCCTGCTAGGGTTTCGTACACTGTTGCCCGTGCTGGTCAGAATGGTTACCACCACCGCACTGAGATGAACAAGAAGGTTTACAAGATTGGCAAGTCTGGACAGGAGAGCCATGATGCGTCTACTGAGTTTGATAGGTACTTCTGTCATTTCAGATCCTTTTGCAGATATTATTCAGTTTAAATTAAATCTTTTGCTAATCATGTAATCAAGATAAACACTAGTTGCTGATCATTCGAGTTCTGAAATTTGTTTGTTGCAGGACTGAGAAGGATATCACACCCATGGGTGGCTTCCCCCACTATGGTATTGTGAAGGGTGATTACCTGATGATCAAGGGTTGCTGCGTTGGTCCCAAGAAGAGAGTGGTCACCCTTCGTCAGTCCCTGCTGAAGCAAACTTCCCGTCTGGCCCTGGAGGAGATCAAGCTCAAGTTCATCGACACCTCTTCCAAGTTTGGGCACGGGCGTTTCCAGACTACCGACGAGAAGCAGAAGTTCTATGGCAAGCTCAAGGCCTAAGCTGCTGCTGCGCCTCAAAATGTCTCAGTTTATCACCTCCTGATACTTGTCACCTTATATCTTTGGTCCTAAGTTTTGTAGTGGATGTTTGAGAACATGTTATCTATGCATTCGTTGTGCACTGTGCTGCTTTATCCACTGTTTGTGCGATTTTGCTAGTTGCAGACCTTAATGCTCTATTGGAGTCTGTTTCTACTGCTCACATACTGCATTCAGTTCAACCATTACATTTGATCCGTGCTTCTGATGAGTAGACGATAACGGTTTTTTGCCCTGTGTAGAAATTAGTGCTGTGCTTTGATGTGTTGGTATGCGGAGTGATCGGCTGCCTTTGCTTTTGCTGTGCAGCTAAACAAAACCGCCACAGCGATAGCCGTATAAGTGCAGCCCATCACTCTCATTTTTGAGATCTTATCATCCTCATGTCTGCAGGGTTTGGCAATTTTCCCGTGGAATATTTTGGCTCGAATATTTCGAACGTTATGCTTCAGACGCTGTGATTGTAAAGCGAACACGTGTTAGCGACTCAGGTTTTTTTTCCCACGCGGAAGACTTATTCCTCTTTCAGCATCGAATTTTCCGCAGCGGTATTCTCTCCATCGGTCAAAAGGCTCACCCCAAACAACGGAGCTCGGCAAGCCCTATCACTGACATGCGCGGCCCAACATTCGTAGTCCCACCCTGCAGCGAACCGGGGTCCCCCCCTTATCCACTTGGCCCCGCGCCCCGTCGCGCAGTCCGCTCCTGGATCCTGCACCCGAGTCCGTGGCCCACTCCTCATCTCACCACTGGTCCATGCAAACGAACGGCCCAGGTGCCTCCGCTACACCGATCCACTGTGCACTACTTCCAGGCAACGACACGATATCCCAAACCTTCACCCACTGCAGTACGCCACGCGGCCCGGCCCAGCGCGCAGGGACGACGCGGCCGCAGCCACCTGAGAGGAAGCGAGCGAGAGAGAACTGCTGCCCCCCACTCCTCTCTCCGCGCACAGCCAGAGCCAGTTAGCCAGGGCAGGACGAACCAACAGTAGCGGGGCGGCGGCGGCGGCGGAAGGTGAGATTCCTCTTCTTCCTCTTTTGTCCTCTCCACTAGGCGCTGCTCGCGCGGCTGGTGACGGCCGGCCGGTCCGCCGTCTCTGAGGGGTCGGGCATGGGCTCATGGCCATGGCGGACTGGGGCTGTCTAGGGATGCGGATTCGACCGTCGCCTTCGACCCCGCTTGTGCGTGTCGCCGTCACGGCTCGCGCGTGCGCTTGGTTTCGAGGCGGGTGCGGACTATCTTCGATTTTTCCCCCTCATTTTTGGTTTTAGGAATATTAGGGGTTTTAGAGGTGCCGGCCATGAGCGTTTCTGGCTTCGGCGACTTCGGATTCGTCGCCCTATGCGTGGTTTATCTGAGAATCGATGAATCAGCATGTTTATGTCTCGGTTTAGTTTATGGACTGTGAGCTGTAGCGAGGGTTTAGTTCCGGGATTTGGTAAGGGTTCAGTTTACTTGGACACGCTCTTACTGTTACTGATCCATAGTATGATGCATCCGGGCTGTAAATATTTCGTGCTCCAGATTTGGTCACCGGTACCTAGCATTTTTATTGTTGTTAGGGTTTCGGCGCGTTTCCTAATCAGTTCACTCTTTCACACTGTCACTGATGTATGTGATGTGCACGGGCTGTAAAGATTTGTGCTCCGGTCTACCAATACCTAGCATTTTTATTGTTGTTAGGGTTTTTATTGTTACTAGGAACCGCAATGGCTGTATAACTTGTCTGATGTGGCATCCTCACTCCTCAGCACCTGATCTTCTGTTCAAGCCCGTCGATTCAAAGTAGATTATGCCACTTTTTGGTGACACTGGTTCTCGGTAATATGGCATACTCCAAACTAGTTGTACTGTTTTAGGGTACAGTCGACATCAGGTTTGATCATTTCGTTCCCTGTTCCAAGTTAACGCACCCTTAGTTTTAATGAAGTCATTCATGTGAACCATGGTTTTATTTTTCTTTTTTGCGGCCGTTGTTGATTAAGATTCCCTTTTCATCAAATTTTCCTTATCAGTTCTGGTATCTTCAGCTTCTGAAAGTACACTTCTTGGTCTTGCAGTTTTTATTTATCTGAAGGAGTGAATTCGTTGGTTCAGCAAATATTGTTATGCTGATACTTCGATTTTTTTTCTTTTTTGTAGTCATGGATAGATATCAAAGGGTAGAAAAGCCTCGGAATGAGACACCAATTAGCCAGAATGAGATCCGCATCACTACACAGGGGAGGATGAGGAACTATATCAGCTATGGGATGTCGCTGCTTGAGGTGACCAAAGAACTATGGTCTTGACTTAGTTGTTATTTGGCATACAACTGGCACCCCTGTTTTACTTATTAACACCATAAATTGTACATGTTTGCAATCTGAAGCGATACTTTTAGTGGAAGCTCTTACATTTTCTATACTCAAGAGTACAATTTCTTTATTACCAGTGGTTACTTTTACCATTAGTACTCTGTAAGAGCAAGCTGGTCTGCTTGTCTCTAATGTCTGTTTTCTACATCACGCACATTAGTCAAGTGATAAATTTACATGGCTTATGAGGTTAGTATTTTCATTGTGTTCACATGTCATGTTACTGTTTAGTTCTTTAGATTTTTTTTAAAAAATTTTACTTTGAAATACATCAGAAAAAAATCATTGTCGCAGATGTTTTTGTGGAAAACTCCTTGCATTGCATTAGTTCTGATTCAATTATATTTTTTGCGAACTGTGTAAGATTAATCATTTGACAAAAGGACAACTTATATACAGTTCACATCATTTTATAATAAGTACTGTAATTGATGGTTAGCCTACCCCAACTTGTTTGGGACTAAAAGGCTTGGTTGTTGGTTGGTTGGTACTGTAATTGATGGTTGATTTGTTGCACATGTTTATCTAATTATCGTCTGCATTTCTGAAGAAGTTTAGTTAGAACAAAGACATCAGACAGAACTATTCCATATTCTGTTTTCTTGTGCTCACGTTCTCTTAGTATTTTCATGTTATGTGCTTATTTTCTTCTGTATTCTCAGGAGAGTGGTCACGATGAAATTAGTATCAAGGCCATGGGCCGGGCCATAAATAAGACAGTTATGGTTGTTGAATTGATCAAGGTTGGTTATAGTAACCTCTTCTGCCTCTATATCTGTTGTTAAAGCTGCCATTTGGTTTTCTTAGTGTTAACTGTTGCTCCAGAGAAGGGTTGGTGGTCTTCATCAGAATACATCTACTGAATCTGTTGACATCACTGATACATGGGAACCTTTGGAAGAAGGCCTTCTCCCGTAAGGATAATCTTGCAACCCATCAAAGAAAATAATAAAAATGCATTGCCACCTTCTTATGTTCCTTCAAAAAAAAAAAGATAGATGCATTCAAACACTAATGTAATTCTTTGCAGTCTGGAGACTACTCGTCATGTATCAATGATCACTGTAACATTGTCCAAGAAACCGCTGGATACATCATCTCCAGGGTAAGACCTTGCTCTTTTTCAGTTGCATAGTCAGAGAATAGATACACACGTGGCCACTAGGTTCTGTTTGACCCATTCATGATTGATCATTTTATTTAAATTTGGCCCATTTCTGTTTGATGATGTCCTTAGGTACCAGCCACCAATCCCTGCTGAAGATGTCAGACCTGCTTTTGACTATGATCATGAAGGTGCGACTCTGATCATTTTTATCTTTTGTCATTGCTAATTCATGACATCTTGTTCTTTGTCATTTAGAATCCTATCCCACTGGTCGAGGAAGAGGTCGTGGTGGTGGAAGAAGAGGCAGGGGAAGAGGTATCTTCATTTTCATGCCTTTTTAAACTTCTGGACAGTATTTCCTTCAAAAAGGACTTCTGGCAATAGCCTCATCGGTCCTCAACCATGCCTCATAATTTTTGCATGATGAATTTCCATCAGAGCATACTCATAGTCCTGTACCTGTTGTTGCTTTATGTGGCCTGCATCTTAGAAACTGATTTTTTGGCACTCCATATTTGTAATTCTGACAAATATACCCTTCAGTTCTCATCTGTAATCAGGTATAGCTAAGGCGTGCCTTATTTTCTGAACAAACGTCATGCTCATAAAGTTATTTAGGTGTATATGACTTTTGTTTTGTTAATTCTTGCATAATGAATGTGAACAGCGATGAGCAATGGCCCCCCTCCCCCTGCTTATAATTACAATGATGAGTGGGAGGAGGAAGGCGAGTATTACAGCAGAGGACGGGGCAGAGGGAGATCAAGAGGGAGAGGAGGGAGAGGACGTGGTTACTTTGGAGGCGGCAGGCGTGGTGGTTATGGACCTGATTATGGCTATGGTGGCAGAGGTGGCTATGGTTATGGCTATGGTGGCAGAGGCGGTTACTATGAAGAGCAAGATGAATACTATGATGGTGAGCCTGAAGAGTATGCACCTCCAGCTCGTGGTAAGCTCAGTATGATGACATGTTTATGTGGGACTTGAATGCTGCACTTCTCATGTCTTCTGTTGGTTTCGCAGGACGTGGCAGGGGTGGAAGGGGACCTTTCCGTGGGCGAGGCCGTGGACGTGCCCGAGGAGGTTACTATTAGATGAGCATGCTACATGCGAAGGGTGCCCTGAAGCTAGCGCACCAGCAAGCACTGGTTTGCTTAATTATCTGGTAGCGTGTCTCCCTATGTTGTTCTATGGTGTTTATCGGACCGCAATCACCATACCACCTTCAGATGCTGCTTGTAGCGTTGTGCGATGGCAATTTTTGTGGCTCATTTGTGGTTTTGTAGCTAGGTCATTAAGTTACCTTTACACTCAATAGTTGAGTGTTTCCGTATCGAACATGTTAAAAATGTTTGGCCTCTTTTTTTTCCTCTCGCCTTTATTTCATGTTGGATGGCCATGGAATACTGCTGCATCATTTTGAATGTTTGATGATCTGCTGCGGTATCTTTATTTCTCAATTGCGTATCCAGTTTGAATGCCGAAGGGCTATGCAAAGCCTTTGATGCTCACACAGATGCAAACAGGCACAGGCACTTTATGTTGGTTGAATAGTAGCCACCTTTTCTTTGGCCATGGCTTCAAATGGGTTTCATGAGCACTGTGAAGCGTAAGACCCCATTAGGAAGCATAGAAATATAGTTTACTGCTTCAGATTTATTTTGATATTGTTAGGACACACTTCCTTTGCTTTTAAATTGTTTTAGATAGGAAAATAACTCTAGTTTAAAAATGAACTAAAATGTTTTTGATGTTACGAATTTAAAAATGAACTACGTAAAAAGTAAACTTTGCCAGATTTGAGCTATGCTCGTATACGGATGGCTTATATTATGCTGCAGAACGGCCAAAATTCAATGGACATAGTTAGTGAAAGAGGAACATCAAATTTGAAGAACAATCAAAGGAATAGTATTTTTTTTTCCCGTCAGATGATGATCATGTCCTAGACAAATGGTATGCCCTGGACATAGAGGCATTTGAAGCTTATCAGCGCCAATGCTCTTGGTGTGTAAGTACCACCTGTATCTTGAGCGAGCCTCCACGCTTTGAGAATCCTGGGCCCTATATCTTGGTCGAAATACCCCGTGGAAAGAATCCGTCGTGCGACTGGCACCATTTCCCTTACGAACTCCTTCCACCCATCTCTCAGATGTTCAACACACACTGCATGATGTCATGACACGCAGGTGAATATTCCTGTCATACGTTCTCAATGCTCATTGAGGTAGGCTCCTCTAGTTTATGAAACAAAGGAATCAGATTTGAGGGAGCATCACACACGATGCCCGACTGAAAGCAAGCACTCAAAGAATATCCTAAAATAAAACTCAACAGGCAAGGTAGTAGCAAACCCTGATGTATTGTCTTGTGTTGGGGGTCACGTAGATTCTTTTTAGGGTCAGATGCACTATCGACACCATTAATATTGTTTATATTAGAAAGAAAATGAATAGTTCAATGGATCAAAATTTCACTAATTTACTTTTTTGTTCTTTAAGTAATGATATTACAATTGATTAATGAAGTGAGGATTAAAAAAGATAAAGGGGGGACCAATATGTTTATGAGAGCAATTTACTAACGAAAATGACATTCTAATTAAAAATTGTAATGCGGATCTACTAAATTAAGACATTGAATAATAATATAGCTACTAAATAATTTATTTAAGTAAACCTATGTTTCTATTCTGCATTCAAAACACCATATGTTTTCTTCATTTGATTTGGATTCCTGTGGTTTTCTCATTTTTCAGATTCTTGTATTTTCTTCGTTCTTACGTTTTCCTATTTCTACGTTTGTGTTTCTTTTTTCATTTCTTCAATCAAACATTGCCTTATAGGGGCAATTTTTTTTCTCCTTTTGAAGAAGTGGCAGGAGTCATCAAGATAGATAAGCAAAAGATATGTAATGTGTTTAGTGGTAACTAATTCACGTGTTCCCCGTTAGTAGTATCTTACAGAAAAAAGGCTAATGTGTTCCCATACTGTGAAGTTGAACGCATGTAGAGTGTGCAGCGGTTTGAACATCACTTCTACTATAGATTTTCGTCGCCGACAACCTTATCTGCACGTGTGGTTGGTTGATCGACCATCATCATCATCATCATCATCTGTGTCGTAAAGGAACAAACATTCTTGTTATTTAGTGAGTGCTTAATATTCCGATGCGAAGTGAATCTTTCTACAACAGGGGCAGTGTCGGGCAGCATCGTCTATGATCGAGTTCATACGTCTGCATCGCAAGTTCTCTCGTTTTTTCTCTCTTTTTACCTGTTAGTACTCAGTATACACTCATCCAAGCCAAGTACAGTATACCAGCAGGCATTCCGGCTCCTTGTTCTCTGCTACAGTAGTACAGAAATGTCGGCAATGGGAGGAAAGCATCCCTCTTGAATTTTCATTTAGGTTGGTGACCAGCAGGGGGACCTCCTGTTTATTCGAACAAATTGATAATATCCCGTGTACGTGATAGTACAAAAAAGAATGGACTGCTAGCTACACATGAATTTGTTTTTCCCCTGACACGGCGTATCGTGTACCAGTATGCAGAATACTGTGTAGTAGTACGTATTTTCTAGGCTAATGTCTCAACGAACGAACGTAAATGCTCGGCGAAAGAATTGCAGTGCGCGCGGTTGATCCTTTTATGTGCCCGCGCGTTGTCATCCTGAGGGGTCCCGTGGCGGCGGCGACGGCCACCACCCAAATCCCGGCCGAGGATCTTGCGGCATAGGGTGCGCTGCGGGGCTCCTCTGCTGCCCCTGGAGACCACCGAGATGGTGATGATGATGCACCGCGCCATCATCGCCATCGCCACCTCCGAAGCTGAAGAACACCGGGAACGACGACGAGGACGACGACGCGCCAGCAGCAGGCACCGTGGTTGCCGCTGGCGGCTGGAGCGGCGCTTGGAATGCCGCCGTCGCCGTCGGGTCAAGGAACCGCGGCGGCGCCCCGGAGCCCTGCAGGAACCTGGCGTACTCCGAGTACTGGTCCCCGCCATGGCCGCCGCCGCTGAACGCCTGCGACTCCAGCACCGCCTCCGGCCGTGCAGGCGGCGGCGGTGCCGGAGCCGCCTGCGGCGGAGCCGGCGAGGATAGCGTGGCGGATTCGGGGAAGTTGAGCTTGGCGCGGCTCCCGCGGAACCGTAGCGCGGCGGCGTCGTACGCCCGCGCGGCGCCCTCCGCGGTGTCGAAGGTGCCGAGCCACACGCGCGCCGCCTTGTGCGGGTCCCGGATCTCCGCCGCCCACTTGCCCCACGGACGCTGCCGCACGCCGCGGTACCGACGCCGGGGACGGTTGCTGCCGCCCGTGTCGGAGGAAGAAGGCGGGGACGTTAGCTGCGACGAGCTCGGGCTCGGCGGCGCCGCAGGCGTCACGGCTGGCGGCGACTGCTGCGCCTGCATTGAAGGTGCTCCATACTCTGAGCACAGGAGGGCAGAACAGAGTAGGAATTAGGAGACTCGTCGCTTGTGATGGAATTCGTCGTGCTCGAAAGATTGCATTTTTACTGCTACGCAAAATCGTGTGAAATACTGTTACTACTTTCTGTTTTTTTTTGACGAAATGTTACTATACTTTCTACTACTACTACAGAAATGGGATTACATTTCACATTACAAAGAAGCACACAGAGTTGGCCTCCTCTATGCTCACTCCACTATTCAGGGACTGACTATACATTAACCGAATGACTGTTTTTCGATAAGAAATGATCAAATGGAACATTATAAAACAGTACTAGTACTTTTGTTTTTAATGTGCAAATATCTTCCTCTCTGTTTTCTAGTACTAGGTAATGAGAAACACATGCTGCGTTGGTTCATGCATGAGCTGGATTAAGAATCTACGTGACGCCATTATATTTGCTTATTATTTTCTTGTTTGTGACAAACGTGCAGTCTTCTGAGAAGCACAATATGCAGCATACGTGTCTTTCTTAATCGGATATATTCCGAAGGAGCAGAGCAGTGACGCAATTGATAATCGGTACACATGTTAACGTAAGCACAAGACAAAAAAGGAGCAGAACATATAAGAAAAAGCAGGCAACTCAGCTTATTAAAAGTTCCTTTGCCTTTCTTGTAATGGAAACTAACAATCCTTGTTGGAGCCTACACTCTGCACGAGTGTTCCATTATGGTTAACTAGTTTTTAATGGTTAGATGATGTGTAAGAAACTGTAGTGAGCGTAGTACGCGTTTAGAAAAAAAAACAGCAAAAAATGTTCGGTGGTTTGCATTGTCCTATTGCACTACATTTTGTTAGAAATAATTAGCTCAAAGTATACTACGTAGTATGCTTCAGGCATGCATTGGTAGTGGCTGGAATTGGGAGAACCACGCTGCCTGCCCTTCTTCTACTCATCATGGAGAAATGTGAGAGAAAAACAGAGAGAGCATGGGCGCCAAGAACAGAGGCCATCAGCACGAAGAGCAAATACCGAAGCTAAGAGGAAATACAGAGGACGAGGAACCATACTTAAGTGAATTACCGTAATAAGCTGCGGACGATTGTGACGGTGACGATGACGGCGGCGGTTGTTCGTAGTACCCCTGCCACCACGCAGCCTCCGGCGAGACCTCCGCGCTCGCCGGCGGCGGCGGTGGCGCCATGGCACCGCCCGCGACGACTCTCGACAGCGCGGACACCATGGCCGACATCTCCATGTCGTGCCGTGACGACAGCATTATCGATGGCGGCACCGACGACGACGCTGCCGTGGGCGTGGTGGTCGTCGTCGTTAGCGGCTCCGGCGGCGTCTGCTCCTCCTCCTCCTCCTCGATGACGCCGGCAGCGAGCCGCCGTGCTGCTCCTCCTCCTCTGCCGTCGTCCTTCTCGCTCGCCACCTTCTCTGCCGCGCCCGCCCAGCAGCACATCAACTTACGTAAACCACGAGCAGCTTGGAGTAGCAAGCAGCGTGAAGGTTTTGCCACCCGTGCCCGTCCGGCCCCGTATATAGTCGGCGGCGCAGGAACCGCCAACACAAATCCGTTCCTTTATTTTTTTTTCTTCTAGAAGGAAGAAAGCCAAAACGAAAATCCCGCGCCGCTCTATCTGCAGTGAGAACAGCACAACAAGGTGCATGCAATGCACTTCGTGTTCCTAATCAGTTTTTAATTTTTTTATTTAGGGACGGTTTGATGCGAATCAAATTCGATCGTCGCGTATACATGGTTATTATCTGCTTTAAGAAGATGATTAAAGACAGCAGATATATTAAGTTACTAGTAAACAAATGGCACGATATAATTATAATAGAGCAAATTATCTTAATTTAAAATATTAAATCGGTTTCTCACTTATTACTGCGCGTTCACACTCAGTAGCGTTGACTGGATGGCTGGCTTTTCTGGCCTGTTTGACCAGAGTGCTAGTACTACAGGTGTTCGACCAGGGTACAGTAGGGTCATTTCTTAACCGGTAAGCAAGTCAAGTTGGCGAGTAATTTTTTGGCGGTGACTGGCAGCGGTAGGAGGCGTGTGGTAACAATAAACTCCTGCTACCTTGTCGGTAATGAGCAATCAGTTTATATATACCACTGTACTAGTAATAATAGAATAAATTAAGGACATTGTAGTAGTAGCCAAATCCAAATCGAGCTTAATTAGTTGGAACCGCGTTGCCCCTCAAGAAACGTACGCTTGGAATATAATCCGCTACGTAACGATCCTTGTTGCTAATTCGCACGTGTCTTAGGAGTGTGGTGGGTCCACGACCCTGCTGCCGACATCGGATTATCATTGAATGCAAATGTCTAGTGAAAATTTGACACCAAAGCACGTCACATTTGTTGTGCCTTGGTGGTACTGCCGTCTCTGGATTTTCATTTTATTTTTGACAATCTCATTTATGGTATGACAAATTAATGAATTCGAACGAAAAAGTTTGATTTTGTTTAGAGATTAAAAAAAATATGAAATGCTTGACAGCTGGTCGCGACGACGCCGTGCGATCGATAAACTACTACATACAGTCTATTACGTGTGCTGTCCGTGCGTTCGATCTCGTACGAGGCCACCAAGAGCAGACTAGCTAGTAATCTCTCCGTTTCAAATTAAAGTTCGTTTTAGACAACGACACGGTTTTTAAAATATAATTTAACTTTTATTTTTTATAAAAATATTTATTAAAAAATAAATACGTATTTTTTTTAAAGTATCTTTTAAAATAAATCTAATCATATAATTTTTATATTTTTAAGTTTAATAAATTAAAAATTGTTCATAATTTTTTTTAATGTTTGATTAAAATTTTTCCAAACCAAACTCTATTTTGAAACAGAGAGAATAGACCATAGTGTCGACGACAGCCTCTCTCGCTCGTTGCGATCCACGTAGGAGAGGTGTAGGTTTACTTTTAGGCGTGCGTGTGCGTGCAGCTCATATGTTTGCGTAATGCAGGCTCATTTCGGATTACTGTTATCCATGGTTAGGAATAATGTTGGGTCTATTTGGGCCTTTTATATAATCATATTCCGCCGCCGCCCAGGGAGAAGTACAATATAGTATGTCCCTAATAATTTCGTCAGAGTGGGAGGAGACCAGCAGCTAGCTAAGGCATGTTAACGGTAGATGGAGAGATGAGAAAAGATGCGCTACTAATGTTTTTTTCTAGTACTCGTAGTATTATTTTCTCTTCAATTATTTAATGTCACATGCTATCGTGACACGAGATCGCATATTAATTACTTTATTATTTAATTGTTATTGTTAGAACTTTTTTTTCTGACGATAATAGTTTAAAAACGTAGTAGCAGATGATGGAGCCAGGACTCTAGTCTCTTTGGATAGCGATTCTCGTGTGAACTCCGCCCAAATTAATTATAAGGCTATGACCGTGCATATGGTCCAGTAAGACCCTGCTTGTGCCAATCAAGCTTTTGCAGCAGTAAACATCATATTTTCAATTGTCACCACACGCCGTACACACGCTTCTGCAACAGTAAACACGCGAACCGTCAGCCACTTTGTGCAACCATTCGAAGCAGAGAGCCACAAACAAAGCACCAGGCCTTTTCAAAACTTTTATAATTTTCTCATAAATTGTAGTAATGACTTTTGATGGTGGTAAGTTAAGGTCTGACAAGATCCACCTTGACAAGTCAAACACACACAAAAAAAAGATCAGTACATTAAACCGGGACTCAAACACCGTAGTGCCTGTCAATTGTCATCTCCGCATGTCAATATCTGAAACACGGCAGGACTGTACAGCTACATTCACTGTTTAATTTCCTTGTATCTGACTTCCTGAAGGTGACTAATTGACGGGTGTCGTTTAAAGCCAGAGGATGAACCACAACTACCAAGTCATCGTGACCCTTCAGATGTTGGGCTTTGTCTTCGACCGCGGGACATCATCTTATAATTCAGCTCTGTACGCCTGACATCTTTTTCCCATTATTTTGGAGTGTGCGACTGCAAATTTAGCCAAAATTAAGTTATCATCATAAGGTAAAGATATTGTTGGCATATATCTTCCGTGCAAAATATGCCCTTTCTTTTATATTTTAGGGGATTTTTGTCCGTGAGACGTCTAGTTATGACGGTTTTGTGTTTAGGACACTAAGTTCTTCAAATTTTATCTATCCAACACTGTGAAATTCTAATTTTGTCTGAGAGACACTGTCCTCATTTATAAAATTATTTTCCTGAAATTAAATGAGAAACTGACCAATATGCACTTCGGGCCATATGTCCCAGTCGGACTATATGTTGCAGCTGGACCATGTTTGTTGGGTCTAGCCGATGGGAATGGATAAGGATAAGGTGTCAAAAAGATCTAGTGCTATTTCATCTCCTGTATATTGCTATTTTTAATAATACCAACTTTTAGCACAACTAATGAAATCTGTTTGAATAATTCGGTGAACCAATCTGTTCTTTTAAGAGACGGTGAATCAATCTGTTATGATTCAGGTTGTACAAGTGTGCTAGAATTAATTAATGAAATCTATTTCATTACACATATATCTGTGGGTTCACCAAATGATTGTGGCCTGGTGGCTGCTGTTCTTTCCTTTTTCTTTAGAAGAGTGGCCGCTGGCTTGGTGCTCTATTCTACTCGTGAGGTGCACGAGGAGGAGAATGGAAAGATGCTTAGGGGTAGTTCTGGTACTTCTAAAATATCCCCCCATTTAATTTCAGGAAAATAATTTTATAAATGAGAGTGGTGTGTTTCAGACAAAAATAGAATTTCATAGCGTTTGACAGACAAAGGATTGTGGCCTCGTGGCTGCTGTTCTTTCCTTTTTTGGTGCTCTATTCTATTCGTGAGGGGCACGAGGAGGAGAATGGAAAGATGCTTAGGGGTAGTTCTGGTATTCCTAAAATATCCCCCCATTTATTTCAGGAAAATAATTTTATAAATGAGAGCAGTGTCTCTCAGACAAAAATGAATTTCATAGCGTTTGACAAACAAAATTGAAAAACTTAAGTGTCCTAAAGACAAAATCACCATAAATTAGTATCTCTTAGACAAAAATCCCATATTTAGTGATAAGTTATTACATTATAACAGATCAAACAACATATGTTACAGTGCTCACTGGCACCAATATATATACTCCATTTTTCGTTGTTATCGTTAAGATAACCAAACTCTAGTTGTTGATAGCACAAAATTTTTGTCTGAAACGACAACAAAAGAAAAACGGCGGAGTATCGAGCAAAAAATAATCCGCCGTAGTAATGGTAGCACACAAATAAATGACCTCCCATATATTGTGGTCCACTTCAGGTGTAGCTCAACAAAGGTCCAGCAGACACCCAACGCATTGTAGCGTACCTAGACAAAAAAAAAGAAAAAAGCTAATAATATGTTGTGTTGGGAATAGGAGGCAAAAGGGAAGTGCACGTCAACGGCACGACATCTTCTGGTGGCATATACTGAGAACATGGTGTCTCCCTTGCAATCACAGCACCACGCACCAGCCGGCCGCCGCACTGCCGCTGGGCCTTGCCTGTGGAGTTCAAGTCCGCTTCCACCACACCATGACCCCCCACACCATGGTCCTGTTTTCGAATCGATCTAAAACTAGGAATGAGGTGACCGTATTAAGATAACTTTTGGTGTCTCAAATCACAACTGAAATTATAGACTAATATCCAAATGATAGGCTGCATTCGCAACATCTGTGATGAAGATGTGTATCATAACAGGAATAGGATGTAAAATTGCAGCCATCCGAAACATAAGAGGAATTGGATGTAAATTTGCAGTCAAGAGTAAACCATTTAGACACCATAACTCCATAAGTACTCCATTGATAATTAACATCGTGCCTCACCTGGTTGACGACTCCTGCATGGTTCAGCGAAATGATATTCTGTATGAAACTTTTCTCTTGTATTGCTTATCAAAAACTTCAAGCTGAAAAAAAAAAGGGAAAACAAAACATGAACAAGAAACTATCGATTCGATTGTTGAATTGGCATTCTATTCTCAAAATATATATTGCATTGTAAGTTGTGATTAGCACAATTTCTGGAAAACAAACTAGTCATGAACGCAAGCATTATTATTCACACATTATCAGCAACAGTGGTTTCGAAAGACTATATATACAGAAAATCAACTGACTCATTGTGTTGTGGATGACATTAAAAATGTTGAAGATATGAGTGTCATTATCCTCATCTAGGGTTCCTTCATGTACTTTATATATAGTCCCTATTTTGGAGTATTAAAAGGTGGCTCATATACAGCTCTCCAACTCCAGTGGAGTGGAGCCCATCAAGAGTCACCAAAAAAAGCACATCTACAAATAATGGTCACAGCTGGTTATCTTAATCACGTCTTCATCAGTCTCCCATTGTTTACGCAGTGCAATAATGTAGTAGTACGAGACAAAGTAAATAATCCCCGTTGGACAATTCTATATATACACGAATTTATATTAGTGGGAAAATTTCATTTATAGTCTACCAATTTCAATCAACTTTGGTGAGATCTATAATTTTTATTTTAAGTTCCTCCATGGAAAAGGAAATACATTCTGCCACATATCTTCATGGAATTGAAGAGCAAATTCTCCGTGCAAATACAGTTAATGCAGTATCACATAATAAACATTTATTTGCAGTGTTCACAGCTGGCACCCGTATTATATCACAAGCAGAAAAATACTCCAGTGTAACACTAGCACAAAACGACCCCCTATATAAGTGTGCTGCACTTCAGGATGAAGTTCAACAAAGCTTCCAACACCCAGCGCTGTGTAGCAGTCTATCTAGAGGAAGAGGAAGAAAGATGATTAATTAATAAAACGAGTGAGGGCCAAACTGCCATATGCATGCTGTGATGGGAATAGGAGGCAAAAGGGAAGTGCACAACACATCAAGACCACCCTCGGGTAGTACTTTGATTCAATGACGTAGGTGCATGTGATG
Source organism: Oropetium thomaeum (assembly GCA_001182835.1). Classification (NCBI taxonomy): domain Eukaryota; kingdom Viridiplantae; phylum Streptophyta; class Magnoliopsida; order Poales; family Poaceae; genus Oropetium; species Oropetium thomaeum. The sequence goes on along the minus strand of LFJQ01000031.1, from coordinate 935,738 downwards.
TATATGTTGGCTTAATCTTCTGCTAGGTAGTTAATTGAGGAAAACTCGACATAGATGATTGAAAATCTCCTACCAACAAACAGATGATCTCCCTTGCAATCACAACACCATAGCAGGGGCCCCAGTTAATTAACATGCGAACCAGTTGGATTGCCGTGCTGGTTTCAAGTGCTGCTGGGCCTTTTGCCGGTGGAGTCGAAGGCTATCACGAAATGTGAGATACTTCGAGCCAAGAGGAAAAAAAAAAAAGATACTTCGTGTGTAACATATGCAAAAATGTTCTTTATATAAAAAGAAACCCCACTTGTTTCACTATTGGAATTCAATAGTATCCCTAGGATTTTTTTTCTGTACCTAGGAATGTGTTTACGATCCTAGGGACGATTCTACATTCTCTAGAGTGGATTTCAGAATCCTAGGGAAAAAATATTTCCCAAGGAATCCTTTTTGAACCGTAGGGAGTCACAAAAGCTTCCCTAGGGTCCGTATAAAATTCCTAAGGAACAAAGCGTGACATGGCATTTTTCTATGCTGACATGGCTAGCGAGCGCCGCTCATGAAAAAATTCCCTACGAACTACGAAAAACCCACGGGATAAAAATTTAGGCGCCAAGTGAAAAAAAAAAGGCGGGGTAAAAATTTCACAGTGCCGCTTTATTTTTCCTTATCAGCGCGCCAAAAACCGTGAAAGCAAGTCATTTAGCATCAAAACACGTAGAGCTCCAATAGAAAAGAAGACATCGAGAGCTTCTCCTCTCACTCACTCGTCTTCTTCCCCCTCACTCTGGTCTTCTCCACGCAGCAACAGGCGACGGCGCTCCTGAAGCTACTGCCGGAGCTCGTCTCCCATCTCCACGCCCCTCCATTGCAGGCGCTGCTCTCTCTCCTCCCCCTCCTCCATCTGCTACGTTCCCGCGAAGGCTCACCCGCTGCTACCTACCCAAACCCTAGGGGCGCCTCTCACCACCACCAGTTGCAGCCAGCACGCAAGGGGACTGCGTCGAGCTCCATGCCGAGCCTGGGTGGCAACGGGTACTTCAAATCTCAAGGTGTCGACTCTGTATTATTTCTGAAGGCAAAGTGTTCGATGGAATGACTCTACGGCTAATTTTTTTTCTTTTTTTTCCCCAGATTGCTTCACCACTTTGTTGAACTTTGGTCACGTTTAGACTATAGTCATGTCAGCGAGACGCATTAGGTTCGGCTAAATCTAGAGGTATGCAACAAAAAACAATAACAATATTAGATATTGTCATTCAACCTTGCAGCCTGCTCTGATGTCTAGATATTTCTTATATGTACTAGAATATTATCTCTGTGCTTAATCTCTTTTTAAACAATCTGGAGCATTGGACCGTTTGTGTGATGCTTACATGCTTTACCATAGGGGTTTAATCTGAAGTTCTGAACTGCAAACATTAAGTGTAGGAACTTGGAAGGCTGACTAGAGAGGACTAGAGTTGGCTTTGTCTTGCTGTACTACAGGCGTTCTGTGTGGGAGCTACGTGTGCACTTAGAAGGTGAGATGGTTTTTCTCATGTTTAAACAATTGTGAAGTTGCGCACTATGATGAGCCCATTTAGTGCTCTTTTTTTTTTAGTTTCTTGCATTTTGATTGTGATATGTTTGTCTAGTAATCCATACCAGATAGCACATAACATTTTGGTTGACTAAATTGTTGCGAACATAGGTATGTCAATAGATGACCGTAGCTGGATGTATGACGGTTGGAATGATAATGGTTGTCACTCCCAAGAGTGGGCACGCAATACAAATGCCTTTCTTGACCGAGCTTTTAGTGAGATGCCAGGTGCTGAAAGGTTTGGAGTAGTTTGTCCTTGTTCAGATTGTTGCAATAGGATCAGACGTAGGAAACATGTGATGAGTGTGCATTTGTGTAAGAGAGGTTTCATGCCTGGTTATAGTAGATGGACTGAACATGGAGAGCAATCTCTTATGACCTCTGTACTAGAACAAGCATACACCAACACTGCAGATGGCTTAGATGAGATGCTAGGTGATATGGCTGATGCAATGCATACTGATTGTGTAGAGGATGAGCCCACAACAGATGCTAGAGAATTTTACGCCATGTTGACTGCCTCACAAGAACCACTCCATAAATATAGTAATCTTTCCCGCCTAGCTGCAGTCTCACGCTTGATGGGAATTATGTCACAACACAATCTCTCTGGTGAATGCATCGATAACATACTTGATCTCCTTGGTGATTCATTACCAGCTGGTCACAAAATGCCACATAATTTGTATGAATGCAAATGTATGTTGAGTGGTCTAAAAATGCCATATGTCAAGATTGATGCATGCATAAACAACTGTATGTTATACTACAAAGATAATGAGTTGAAGGAAAATTGTGACATCTGTGGGGAAAACCGGTATGTGGTTGTTGAATCTCAAAGCCAAGGGCGTAAGAGAAAGCCTATAGCACGTAAGGTTCTGCGCTATCTACCATTCTTGCCTAGATTGCAGAGGTTGCTTATGGAGCCAAAAACTGCAAAACAGATGCGTTATCACCAAGAGGGTTCACGTGCTAACCCAAACGTTATGATCCACCCTTCTGATGGTGAAGCCTGGAAACATTTCAGTAGGGTCTACCCAGATTTTGCAGTGGATCCAAGGAATGTTCGATTTGCTATTGCAACTGATGGCTTCAATCCATTTTCTTTTGGGGCACCTTATTCTTGTTGGCCAGTATTTGTGATACCATTGAACTTACCTCCAAATCTTTGCATGAAAGAGGAATATATTTTTCTTAGCCTAGTCATTCCTGGACCAAAGAATCCTGGCACTAATCTGAATGTATTTATGCAACCACTCATTGACGAGTTCAAGGAAGCTTGGATGGGAGTACTAACTTATGATAGTTTGTTAAAGCAAAATTTTAATATGAGGGCTTCATATCATAGTTCAATTCATGACTGGCCTGCATTGGGCATGTTCTCTGGGTGGTCTACACATGGTGGATTGGGATGCATAGAATGCATGGGAGATGTGGATACTACATGGCTGCCAAATGGGGGAAAGTTCACCTGGTTTGATTGCCATAGAAGATTTCTTCCACCTGACCACTGTTTTAGAAACCAAAAGAATGCATTTAGAAAGGGAGTAGTGGTACATGACATGCCACCAGCTCGATTAACAGGGGAACAAGTGCTAGCAAACATAAATGATGTAAAAGCCAAATCTTTTGAGGGCTATGGCACAACCCATAATTGGACTAACATCCCAGGCTGGTGGGACTTGCCATATTTCCCTAAGCTGTTGCATCGCCATAACATTGATGTTATGCATACTGAAAAAAATGTGGCAGAAACGATTTTTAATACCTGTCTTGACATTCCTGAGAAAACTAAAGATAACACTAAGGCTCGCCTTGACCAAGCTTTGCTTTGTAATAGACGACCCCTCAACCTTATTGAAAGGCCAAATAATAAGTGGGGCAAGCCTAGAGCGCCTTTTTGCTTGACCAGACCTCAAAAAAGGGATGTAATGGAGTGGTTTATGAACATCAAATTCCCAGATGGCTATGCAGCCAACATTAGACGAGGAGTCAACATGAGTACACTAAAGATATCTGGAATGAAAAGCCATGACTACCATGTTTTCTTGGAGCGTTTGCTACCTGGGATGATGAGAGGTTTTGTTAGTACTGATATATGGGAGGTCTTAGCAGAACTAAGTTATTTTTTCAGAATTCTTTGTGCAAAGGAGGTTGATCCTGCTCAGATGCTTGAATTGGAAGCTAATATACCTATCTTACTTTGCAAACTGGAGAAAATTTTCCCACCTGGTTTCTTTAATGTGATGGAGCATGTAATGGTACACCTTCCATATCAAGTGAGAGTGGGAGGTCCTGTAAAATACACATGGATGTATGGAATTGAGAGGTACATCCAAAAAAATTCCTTGTACTTTCTATATAAATGTTTATAGTCAATAAACTAATGACTAAATTCATGTAGGTTATTAAAAGGAATTAGAAAAACTGTTCGAAACAAGGCTCGAGTTGAAGCCTCAATTGCAGAAGGCTGTCTTTTTAGAGAGATTTCAAACTTGACATCCTTATACTTGCCGGATGTGATGCCTAGCTCTCGAAATCGCCCACATCGTTATGCTCAAGAAGGCCCATCGTCTCATTCTACCCTTAGCTTGTTCCAAGTACAAGGATGGAAGACTGGTAGAGGAGTACCTAGGACACTAACAATTGAAGAATTCAAGATGGCAATGATTTATATATTCACAAATTTAAGTGAAATGGATGAATATGTGGAGTAAGTATGATACAAAAATAATATCTCAATAAATCAGCAATTATTTATAATTTCATAAATTTGTCCTTGAAATATACAGAAAATTTGAAAAAGAACAATGGCGGCGTCCAAGACCACCAAACCAAAAAGAATTAGACAAATTAAGAATGAGTGGTGCAGGAAATGGGAAACCAGACTTGCTGGACTGGTTCATAAATCTGGTAGTGCTGCTAATTCTGTTAACAAACTACATTGCTACTTACTTATTGTAACCATAGATTGTACAATTGCAGTGTGATAAGGATTCAACTATAAATCCTGAGTTGCGTCGTTTATCTCGTGGAGGTTCTCGAAAGGTCAAATCTTATGATATTTATGAAGTCAATGGGTTCAGATTCAGATCTGAGAAGTATGAAAATTCTAGAGGGAACTTTACTACGTGTAACACAGGTGTGCTTGCTATTGGTGCTGATGATGGCAGCAACACTGAGCTTCAGTACTATGGTATTATTAAGGACATAATAGAGTTCAAGTTTGATGGAGATAGTGAATTTAGCCTAGTTATATTTGAATGTCAATGGTTCCACCCAGTTAGTGGAGTGAGATGCTTACCAAAGTTAGGACTAGTTGAAGTTGCCCACGAATCATGCAACCCAGCAAATGAACCTTTTTTGCTAGGAAGTCAAGTAACACAGGTATATTATCTTCCATATGCATGTAAATCAGATCCCAACCTCAATAAGTGGTGGTTGGCATATAAGGTCAGCCCCCTTGGGAGCTTGCCCATTTCACCTGTGGATGAGAACAACTATGAAGATCTACGTGATAATACCTTCCAAGAAGATCCTGTTGAGGGAGCTTTCTCAGTGGGCATGGGACTTGGTTTAGATGATATTACAAGTAATGTGGTAGATGATGTTGATCCGGCAGAAATAGCTGAATTGATGAAGCAACAATGTGCTATAAATATGGTACCAGTCCAAGGACTGGTTCAAGAAGGGGAAAGTGATAATGATTCGGTGAATGAAATTGCTGATGATGAATATGATGACCCTGATGACTTTTAAGCATATGATTCTGTTCTACATAAGTAATATTTCTCTATAATACTTTAGCAATAATTCTGTTATAACTAATAATTCTGTTATGCATAACAATATCATTTTTTCAGGATGACGTTGTCCCATCGTACTCGGAGAACTAGTAGTTCTAGTGCAAGGGGGAGCACAAGTTCAGTTCAAAACGAAAATGTTCAGACAGATGGAGAAGGTGAGGGAGAACTAGAGGGTTTCTTGCGTGGCAGCGCAGATGCACCTCCTGCAATCCCCAATGAGGAAGATCGACCATTGCTTGTCCCGGAAGGGAAAACGTTAGTCGTTATCGTTAATGTATATTGAAGTTTACATGCAACGGTGTAATATATGTGACTATTAATTGAGTGTTTCCTTTCAACTTGCAGACAATGGCTTCAACTCCCTAGGCCAACAGGGAGGACACCTGCAAGTGTGCTCACATGTTTGCTGAAAAAATAATATCCTGGTCTGGTTGAGTTTAAAGGCAAAACTGTACCTGCATCAACATGGAGACATTATCAAGCTGCAAAGGATGATTCTGGGAGGTCCAAAGCTGATGTTGTTCAACATGAATTTTGGGTAATCTGCCTGTAATCTGCCCTTATCTTTTGCCAAGATAGCATTCTCAAATTGTATGCACTAATGATTTCTACTTTTGCAGCGAAGGTTCAGATTTGACCATACCAATGAAGCCAAATCGAGACGGCATGTTGGTCAATGTTGCAACCAACTCATCAGCAGCATGTTGTACTATGCAAGGATCTATGCTACGGTGGATCATTTTCGTCTAGTTGAAAGAAGAGTGATTTGTGACAAGATAGCTGGCCAATTTTATTTGTCACGAGAGGAATACATTGCTCAACGTCAGGTTTGGTGCAAACAAGATTGTTGGGATGCTCTTGCCGGCATTTGGAGTGATCCTGATTTTAAGAAAAAATCTGAGACAAACCGCTTGAATCGACGGAGTCGCAAATTTAAGACTCACAAAGGAGGATCCAATTCGATTGCAGCAATTCGTCAAAAGTTGGTGGGTGTTTACATACCAAAATTTTGTTGAGCTGTTGGCATTTTATATGTGTCTACTAACATCTTTTCTTGTGCAGTCCATAAAGAAAGGTAGGGAAGTAAGTCAGGTCGAGGCATGGATCTACACACACCGCGGGCAAAATATTGAAGATCCTGATTCACTAAACACAGAAGAAGCTTCTGCTTGCCTTGTGTGTTGTTAGTACTTACATTTCTGTAACTAGATCAATATTCATCATGTGCATATTTCTTGCTATATTTTTATTCTTCAATCAACTACTTATCATGATAGGAGAGATACAAACTTAAGGCCATGGAGTTAAATGGACCAGATTTTGACTGGCTGCACTCTTCGGTGGATGTAAGAGCCCTTTATGCATGCTCTTGTGGTCGACCACATGGCAAATGGGCTATATTCAATGGGACCATTGATGACAGAGAGGCTCTTGCTGAGCTGAAGAAAAGTGACAATGCCCCTTATGTGGCAGCTGCCAAGCGTCAAAACCAAGAGGAAATTGAACGGCTAATTCAAGATGGTCTTGTGGCCAAGGAATATGCCGAGAGCATGGTTGAGTGGACTAAACTTGTACAGCACCACAATGAAAGCATGCGAAAGTTTTTGGAGGTAATATCTCATGTATCCCTTGCATCTTTCTTAGTGCTGAATAATACTTGGCTAGTGCTAACTTTTGGTATGCTGTCATTGAATTGCAGAGTGTTGCTGCACGCACTGGAATATGTCCTAGTGAAGTTCCTTCTGCCCTGCCTCCTCCACCTCCGCCACCGATGTATCATGCACCACATTCTGCTGAAAATGTATGCATACCACTACTTTTTCTCTCTAGAAATGTGACTATCTTGTATGGGTAGCTGAAAATTAGAATATCATTAATCCAATGGTTTTTTGTTCCACTTTCCTACTCACATGTCCTGATAATTTTGGTCTTTGGTTGCATGAATCAGACCATGATTTAAATTGTTGTGATTGATATGCACTAAAAAGAATCTCATGCTGATTATTATGTGTACACTACTTTTTGTTATAATGAGCTTTTTTTCGTCTCTACACTATTGCTAAAGTACCACTTGTTTCATGTGTACAGGTTGGTACCTTTGCCTCTGGCAACGGTGTTGAAACTCCAGACGAAACGTTGAGTAGAATTGCACGAGGAGTTTATGGTGTCCCTGGGACTGCTAGTGGTGGTGGCAATTATTCTCCTCCCACTGATGATATTGAGATGGTATAAGCTCGTGGCAATGTGGTAGTGATCAGCTTTAGTGGTTCTTGCCTTCACCTTTTGTGGTTCTTGATTTCAAATACTAACTATTCTAGTCTAGTTGTAGTTTGGTGTTGTTAGCTCTAGGTTGGCAGTGAGCCACCTTGCTTGTGGATTTAAAAAATTGGATGGATGTTGGTATTTTGTTGTCGATGACATGTTTTAATGTTAATTAAGAGATGTTATGAAATGCTAATTTGTGATCAAATAGTGTCATTTATTCTACTACTCGTTCTGCATTCTGAGAATAATCAGGGAATATTATATTACCTACATGAATATTAAGAAATATATATATTAGAATCTATATTTCCCTAGGCCTAAGCAACCCACGGGAACACTGTCCCTTGCCACGTCGGATTTCCACGTAAGCAGTGGGAACGGTAAGGGCGGCCCACGTCATTAACATCCCTAGTGCCCAGAAATCCTAGGGACGCAGTTCCTCCCTACGGTCTGCCAAGAAAACCGTAGGGCACTCCTTTATCCCCGTCGATTGTGTCCCTAGAGGTCATTGCCTAGAAATCTTTCGTAGGGAGGCCTGATCCTTAGAGTTTTCTACCTTGTACCTAGGAATTACAGCCCTAGGGATACTGTTGATTTCCAGTAGTGTTTCAGAGTTCAGACATATATATCATCCTTCATTTTAAGAAAACTAAAATGCAGCAGCGGTGGACAATAAAACATTTTCCTTTCCATTCTCCACCGTGTGTTACAATATTCATGAGGAGAGTGGAGAATAGACTATTTTCCATACAGATACAAAATAACATAAGCTTCAGGGCTAAAAAGGTAACCTTCATGCAAGTGCTGGACGGTTGACGCCCACTGATTTAATGTTACCATTAAAACCCATATACATGTACCATCTCTTTGAGCTATATAAGTTGGCTAAAAAAAGAACGGATTGAGTAAGAAGGGAGTAGAGAAAGTTAGGAGAGCTTTGTGGGCTAGAGCTAAAAAAGCTTGGCCGTAAATTTTGGTATACACTAAACAAATGAAGTACTATGTCCACACGAAAGAAAAAAAAAATTCTGGGATACAAGAGGATTTTTTGGGTCAATCTCGAGGGATTAGCTCCGATATGCTTTGTTAGAAGCAACTTTAGCTCATAGAGCTCCACCCAATTCCCATGTTTCCTTTGTCATAAGAAGTTTCAAGAATAATAAAAATCAGCGAGTTACACCTAGGCTAATACACAGTCAACAGTCAACACCTGAATGAGAGACATGTCCTCGTGCAGTTTCACTGTTTCAAGTATATGTAAAGACCGATATTTTCCATGCCAGGTAGCATACTAAATCCAGGTGGCTCAAACATTTTAAAACTTTTATCACAGAGAAAGCTTAGTAACATCCTAGAAACACATGTTGCCTAAATCAGCAGTAACCTAAATTGGCATAATATCTACATGTGGCCTGCATTATCTACAAATGTATGCCGCTTCAACTAGCTACTACTACAACAAAGACTTTTAGTCCGTAGCAAGTTAGGGGGTGGACTAGAGATGGAACCCAAATGGCACGACTCAAAAGGACAAATAAAAGATTATAGCCCTTCAACTGAAAAAATATAAATCAGTCACGGCCAATTTAGCCTTCCTGGGGGCACAAATGGCTGCAAATCACATCTATATGCGAGTCGTAATACTCGAGTATTCTCTGGTAAAAAGAGATTATACTGCAGTCTGTATTTACACTATGGAGATTTAACAGCAGGAACAGACATTACTACCGGAAATAAACTAGCCTCAGATTTAAGGAGTAACATATGTACAATGTAAAGAAATAGACCATTTCGAACATGATAAAGCCTAAAGACAAAGTGAAACTAGGTCTATCCTTCAGATTAGCAGAGCTAAATACAAAGATGGTCGCAAAAGTGTTTCTTGAAAGACAGATTGATGTTGCAGAACCTCTGGCTTTGGCACATGGTGAAGCTAATTCAACATTGCAATCAGAAAGGACGTTCCATTCTTCACTTTGCCTTGGAAGTTATGCATGCTACATTTCTACCAAGCTTAGAAGTGTGTAAATTTAGTTGGCGCAGTGAAGATGGGCTGTTCGTGGTGGCAATATCACATTGGCAGCTATTGACTCAGCCAGTATCCGAAATTCCTAATTCGTGCACAAACTTTAGTAATATGACATACTGTACACAATTTTTCTCTTGTACTGCTTCTCAAATGCAATAATTATATCATCTATTGTGTCTTCCCAACCATTCACTGCTTCAAGCTGGAAAGTAAAAACAGAGACATCATATGCATTAAATCCGAGAAAATCCTTTTAAATGAAGAACAAAAAAAAATGCATTCTGAGTTCTGACTGCAAAAGAAAATCCTTTTCAGATAAAAGGAGTGCAAGTATAATTATTTATACACAATTGATAGTGGCTGCAAAGTACAAACTCTACACATGCATATGAATTATTTTTCTTTCAAAAAAAAACAATTAGATAACCAAAACAACATATATGTATTAGCCCACCATTTGGTATTTAAAATTCATGAGGACGTAACATTAGCACATCTGTGCATAATAGAGGACAACACACATAATATGCCTAAGCATATTATCCTGGCATTTGCAGTATACTGATGGCTAAATACAAGTTATGCAAGTATCTTGTTTCTCTAGTTGATATTGATATAATCATTTTTTCCTAGCTGATTAAAAAAAAAGATGACATGACATAATCCTAAAGATTCAAATATTGACAGGCCAAATCGCTAGTACATCTGTCTGATTATTAATTGGACTTCAGAAAGAACTGTATATTGTCTATGGATTAAGACAAGACAAAGGCATAAATATTTACAATACTAGAAAAAAATAGAATGAGATTTTAAAATCATAGCTGTCACTCTTACTCCTAGCTCTTTGTAATGTCTTTATTTGAATGTGCAATAATCATGAAAGTCAAATTGATGAAGTAGAGAGCAGTGTAACTATGATGCACGAATCACAATGATATAAACCAACCTTGCACTTTCAACTAAACAAATATATAGTTGCTATTATACTTGCATACCTTCTGGCACAGTTCTAAAGCGAGCTTTGCACCCAAACCAGCTTCCTCATGGTTATCTTTCACATCCATATTGATTATCAGGACACTCTTGAGCAACCTTTGTCCACGGGAATTCAGGTCTGAAAAGAAGGAACCATACAACATCATAGTTCATATTACAGATGCTAATGTAACTATGGAATCAATGCTCCAGCTTGTAGGAGAACATATGCTACTTAAAGAACCATTCTAGGAAGCAGCTTCCATGCCCATAATACCATCCAGAACTGCATCGAATACTCTCTCCTCAAAAGTGAACACCAAGTCAAATGGTCCGTCATCAGCGTTCTCCTGCCAACGCTGGGGAGCTGTTTTTATGGCACTGTTTCTCTTCAGCATAGGCAGCAACCCGTTCCTTATGTATCTGGATGGATATATCAAAAGACAATGCAATCAAAATATTATACTAGCCTGAAAGCTACATCTTTCTGAAAAACGCATAAGTTATACTGACATACTGACTATTCTATTTCACTGAGTTACATAAAAAGAATCTCCGGAATACATTTTGTAAAAATTATTCGGAGTGGCATTGGAAATGGTTAGTACTCTGCTATCTGATCAATTCACACGCAATCTTCTCTAGAAACAATTTTCACTTGAAAAAATAGAACAACTCATGAAGCCCAAACAAGACAGCTCCATGGCCCAATAATTCAGAACTCACATCGTCCTCCCACTTGCTTGTTTGGGTAGACTAAATCTACGTTTATAGAAGTGGATTGGGGTGGAAATTGAACTAATTTCCCCCTCAATCTCTCTTAATCCATATGCATTTAAGTGTATTGTCCACTATCCAAACAAGTCCGGCTCACAGATTTTGTTCGTCCACGAAGGACACTCCCCAAGACAGCAAGACCGAAATACAAACAGAAGAAGGCTCAAAGAAAAAAAAAACCAAGAGGGAGAAGTGTTTAAGCATCGATTAGGGGTGGAAGAAGAGGGGTCCAGGAACAAGGAGGTACAGGTCGGGGTCCTTGCGATGGAGGTCGTCGTAGATGACATCGTAGGGGGTGCCGAAGGCGTAGACGTTGGGCTCGTGGAGGGAGGGGCCCGGGAGCTTCACGCGCGCGCCGGTGCCGTAGGAGGCGACGTCCAGCCCGGCGCGCGCCAGCACCAGGTGCGCCTCCATGCTCCGGTTCATGTTCGAAGAGCACACCATCGCGTACCGCCACCGGCCCGCTGCCGGCATCTGGCTCTCGTCGTCTTCCACGCCGGCGACCGGCAGCGGCAGGTCTCAGGTTGGGTACTCGCCAGCGGCCAACGAGATTACGAGAAGGTTCCCGCAACGGTGACGGCCACCGGGGGAAATGGTTCACTTCACCGGCCGACAGCGTGGGCTGTCTATCTTACTTGGGCTGGGTCTTTCGGACCTAAGGGCTTCTTCCATTACTTGGGTTGGGTTTTCTGACCTAAGTTTTTCTTTATTCTCTGAAAATTTCTCAAATTCTGCACTTTTTCTATGAAATGGAATTGATTTCATGAAATTTATGTCCAATTATTATTAAAATTTTACTTGATTGGATAGTGGACAGTAATTTTGTCATGAAATTTATGTTCCAAAAAAGCCTAAATAGTGGTTACATTATCCTAAGTCCATCAGAACCGAAGCAGGATGGCTTTATATCCTAAGTACCATCAGAACCGAAATTTATGTATTTAATGTGGTGACCTGACCATGGGTCTACTGATAAAGTCTTCGATGGTGCCATATACGCCATCGTGAATGTGTTAAAAGTTAAATCGGAGAAAGAGCCTCGCTATTGCTACTAGAAATTTTCCATCGACACTTTCACAACATACCATATAAATACAAAACGTTCTTATCCTTTTCACCTGTGCCAGCACCCAAACAAACATATGGATGTAGAAGAGAGTAACAGGCCGCCATCTATAATTAGGGAATAGGACTAGGAGGCAACAGGAAATTACACACCACATAAAGGGAAAACGCCTGTGGACACGTGCTGTTGTCGTAAGGCTACACACCGGCTCATGGAGCAGAGATTGCTGTAGAGCGCTGCTCCACGCAGTCTGGTTGAATATCGCCCAGCACGCCAAGGGCATTGTCATCATTCTGAAGTAATTCTGAATTCTATGATGTGCTATTAAAGTTTAGGGACTGGTTAGACCTTTGCTATGTTTCTTGTTGTGCTGCCTTTTGTTGGATTCTTGCTATACTTTCTGTAGTTCTAAAACTATGTACGCTCCATCGGCCTTATATTATGAAGTTTGAAATATATGTGACTTAAACTCGATATTACTTGCAAAAAAAAAATAATCAAAGACTAAATAAAACTTATAAAAGAAATCAAGATAATGTGATAATGTGTTGCACACAATGCAATGCACCACTAGAGTATGGTTGATTTAACATATACTTCCTGCGTCCCCATTTATTTGTAGTGCTAGCTCCGGGCACGAAGATTAAGACAAGGAGAATAAAGTAGGTGTACAGAAACGAGAAGGAGAGAGATAGAGATAGAGATGTATTGGGAAGAGAGAAATGTGTATTGGGAAGCGAGAATCACAAATAAAAGGGGATAACTAGAGGATCCTGAAATCACAACTAAATAGGGACGAAGGAAGTACTGTATGTTATTATTATTATTATATCAATAACAACAATGCAGCCACCAATTTCAGGGGAGGGCCTAGGCCAAGGCCAAAGACTCCAGCTATGTACTTATTAAGCATTTAAGCAAGCCCATAGAAATGCGCCCATCGAAAATTCATTGCAGCGGCAGCGGGATATGCTGACTCAGATCATGGCAGTTGATGTCTCTCTCTCTATAATGGCACAAACCAAGCACTATCAAACCAGTTACCACAGTAATGTAGATGAATTCGTGTGAGTTGATGGGAATAGGAGGCACATAGGAAGTCATAAGTACATGTTAACAAATTTCCTCGGGTATGGTTTCGTCAAGATCACCGTCGACACATCAAAACCGTATTGTATGCATTTGGTCTCAACTTGGATTAATATGTTGTCTTGAGACAAGCCGCAATCAATTCTCCTTGTCCACATAACATGCCAGTCCATCAATTCCCAGAGGAAAAGAGGTGGATTTTGAGTGGTATTCGTAGGTTAGGGTGCTGCAGAAGTAATCAGAAATCGCCCTATAGACACTTCTCCAATGGATCGAGGGAATCGGAGCCTGACGATGGACTTGCTTTGCTTGTGTTGCTAAAGGAAACAGGTATCATACACCCAAACAGACTGTACCTTCGAGGAACCATGTTATTAATCCATATGTACGACAAATTAATGTAAATTTGTCTTAGGTAAAATGTATATTTATCCCTGCATGTATTCATGTACTATCTATTTCTTCTAGCTTCATGTTGTGGGTCCCTGCGTGAGTTAATGTATTCTGTAGTATGTGGATGAGATGGCTAGCCTAAAACCAAACGTCATATACGTAGTATGTGGATGACATGGCTAACCTAAAACCAAACGTCATATACACAGGCACATTGAGTTAATGTATACATTGGGATTTGGAACAATATCAAACGGGCCATAAAAACTGAATTACTGAAGCAGAAAATAAAAAAATATGAAAGAATAAAAGAATAACCCTAAACTGAACTCTAACAAAGGTCACCCTAAACTATTTACACATTCATGAATTTTGGAAAAACCATTGCTTCGTCAATAGAAGTTGTCAACGAAGTTGTTTCATTGAAAAAATTAAACTAAATTAGCTCATATTTGAAATTCCATCGAGTAGTTTCTATTTAAAATCAAAATTGTTATTTCTATTGAACAGTGTATTTCAAAAACAACATATATGCACCTTACTAAACTAGATCCCCACACCTTCCGCATGAAGCAAAACCTAACATTATCACACATTGCCACCTAATCGCCCAGGCCTACCCTCAACTCGTGATGAGTGATCATATCTTCCGTATAAGATACGAGGGAGTTATTCCACTGATTACTATGTATAAAACGTCTACATACTCAGCTAAAAACTCTGAGTGACACTGGCAGAATAAATATGCAACCACCACAAATGTTCTCCTTTTCCTCATGTAGTTCAACAAGCACCAGCACCCAGTAAAGTGTGGAGCTAGCAGACCAGAGAGGTCGAAGAGTGAAGAGTTGGAAACATGCTGCACAAAGAAGTTTATTAGGACATGCATGGGAATGAGAGGCAAAAGGATTTATGCATGAAGTTGAGTCTACACCCTCGTGGTAGCCTTGTGGGCAGTTGCCTAAGACGCCAGATCCAGCCTTATTTTTTGGTTCAACAGCAGGCATTAGAGTAATTTGGCCTGCTGCTGGCTAAATGAATGTGGCAGGCCGATGTTGAGCACCAATACGTAGAGGCAGCGCCGCTCAGCCGCGGGAGTGAGCTCGTCCACCAGCAGGACTAGTTTAGGATTGTTCAGTTTGGATTTTACCCGAGGCTTACTACAAATTCATGGGCACATTGATTCGTGCTACGTTTGGTCTGTTCAGTATGGGTATAATTTTGGTGACTTACTAGACTTGACACTATAGCTTGTAAAAAGAAGTTAATCAACAATTAAATTAAACTTATAAAAGAAATCAAGCTAACATGCGTCAAGCAATGCAATAATGCACTCCCTCAAATACATCTCTCTCTCTCTCTCTCTCTATATATATATATATATATATATATATATATATATATATATATATATATATATTATCCTCTCTTACGGAGCACCAACAAAAAACAGCGTAGTTAGAAGCCCATGATCTAAAAATTCATGGGAATTGGAGGCTCACAGGAAGCCATGAGTATTGCTGAAGGATCTCTTTCTGCATTGGTTTCTCAAGCTTGCTGTAAACACTTTGTTGCAGCATCCTGAGTATCCTGTGCTGCTGAGGTGGTATATGTCAGGGTTACTGTTGTGGACGTCTAATTAGAACTGGCCATAGACATTTCTCTGACGGAAGAAAGGACATCTGAACAACAGACAGAATATATTACTCATGTTCTTACTGTAGGAAGGAGTAAAATTAATTTTCAGCAACAAGCAAAAGTCAGAGCGGCACATCGATTTCATATGCGGTCCTTTCATTCATAGTTCGTACTAACTTTGAATAATACTTTAAAATTAAAAAAATTGAAAAAAGAGAGGGATTACAGTAATGTAATATTATTGCTATGAATAGTATCTAAAACCAACTTCCAGAGATGCACCATGCACAAACAAAAATATCAGCCGCATGTAACATTATCGCTAACTATCTTAGTATTCAAACAATATCATCGTGACAGATGTTTTTTATTAACCATGTTACCTGTTTATTGTCATCAAGTCAAGATGATATTGTGTATCCCATAGCTAGCTAGCTAGTAATCATCAGTAGTAGGTAGCTAGAATTTGAGCAGGACAGGTTTGCCTGTTTTTACTGTCATTAACTCAAGATGTCCTTCTAAAACTTAACTACCATCTGTATTCTCAATAGTGAGGGGTGTATGAGTCTTTTAATTTTAATATTATTTTTATCTCGGACACTAGAATCTCTTATGTAACGTGACGAAGAAGGGAGTATATGCTTACAGGGTGAACTGGTGGGCCATGAATTATCAAATCTCCCATGCAAGAAAAAAAAGTCATTTAGATAAGTGGATTCCGGCACTTTCTCAATGCTGCAAATGGTGCCGGTACTATATAGTCGTAGAAGTTTCTGCCGGCACTAACACAGAGTGTGTCCACCTACACAAATAGTGTTCTCCTTTTAGCTTGTAGCTCAACATTTTCTCGATAGAGCCCAGAAAACAATATGGAGGTTGAAGAGGGAAGTGGATGGAGCGTTAGGAACAGCTGCTATAAATTCAAGGAATGGGAACAAAAGGACGTTACACACAACATCAATTAGATGTTGCTCATGTGCTGGAGACTGTTGTCGTCCGTGTTGGTGCCGTAAGAGGGGCACGTCGTCTTGGGTGGATCAGAGGCGACAGTATGGTTTCGGGTGTGGTTGAATTTCACCAAGACATCATGCATCACAACATCTTTTGCTCTATTTGTCCTCCCAATTATCTATCCGTCCACCCAAAGGTTCTAGTAGTTAGACCGATCGACTAATGTGGTGAGCTAGCAAAAGCTAATCAAATTCCGTAACACCTTGTCGATCTGCATATTTCTTTCTTCGTTTTCAATCTGTTTCCGGCTCTGTTTCTCTGTTTACTCTCTATTCTCTTTATTTTTTTTCAATCTACATATATTGTTTGAATCTTCTATAGCTAAAGTGTAAAATGAACTTTACCAAACTAGTATATGTTATGAATAGCACTTGTATACATCTTAGAGGCACTATGCAATAATATCAAAGAGCCCCCTATACAATGGACTAATAGATACACATCTAACAAAACTCACCAAAACTCAATAACATATAAAAAGATCAAGAAAATATATTTACCAACAATGTTTAGTAACCGGTTTTGCCAACTTAAATTCTTCACAATTTATGGAAAAATGAATAAAAAGTTGACAAAGCTGTGTAAATAAAAATCACAATAAAAATATTTTGTTGCAGACTGATCACACTCCCCCATAATTTGAGAGAATGCATGTATATCACCACAATGGTTCCAACAATGACAAAGATATGTAGCTTCTTCAGTGGGCGTCGTCAGTGTAGACTGTCCTTCAGGCTACAAACAGGGTTACCGAAGCCATACATATGATTATATTCTCTTTTTGTGTGAGTACACACATATGTATATCTGAATCAAACAATTTACAATATATATATATATATATATGTATATATATATATATATATATATATATATATATATATATATATATATGCCATCACGCACGTGGTAGCTTCCTTTTAGTTACAGCATATGTAGTGACGGACCACAAACATGGTAAGAACTATACATGCTTTTCGTGTAGACAGTCCATCGTTGTAGACAGAGACCACAGGAAGAGGAGAGTTGGAAATAGGAGGCAAAGGGAAATTATGCATCACTATAATATACCTTCATGCAAACCTAGTGTGAGGAAGAGTTGCCCCTTGAGGGAGGCGATGCTAATTCTATCAGTGATCAACTCCAGGCAGGGTGGACTTTTCCAGTAAATGTAATATCTACCAGAACACCATCCCATTGCCACAGGAGTCACCACATTCTTTTTCTGCAGGAACCTATGCTTCCTTGATCCTTGAGGCTGCTAACCTGTGCAGCCCGAGGATCAATACTTACTGAACAAGTGTTTTGTCGATTTATTAATCAGATCAGGCGTACATCATAGTGAGATTATCCTGTGCAGGCATTTACAACTCTTGCCATAACTGCTTGTTCGGAATTCTCGGTTCTCCATATAATATTTTTCTGTAATCCAAACTTTTGTATTTGTACATCGAGCCCTAGCTTTTTGGCTCCTGCTATTTTTGGAAATCTTCAAGCTAGATATGAATGTCATAGTATGTAAAACCTGCAATGCCAGCTTAAATTCATCGTAATTTGTGACAAATGAATAAAAACAAACTGATAAACTTGTAAAATGAAATTACAAATAATAATATTTTGCTGCAGCACTAACACTTAATTTTCACCAAATTATTACGGTTGAGGGAATTAATGGATATCTATCATCACAATGGTGCCGGTTCTCTTCATCGTACAGGCCGAGTAGGCGAGTACACATATGATCGAGCTGCTCCGTGCGCACTCCGATCCCGAGCTCTCTCAGCGCGTCCCTGCAATCCCTCCTGCCCTGGAACCCATCTAATGTTTAAATTTTATTTAAGCAGTGCACTCTCTGAAGTACATCTCTGGTCGAGCGAATAATAAATATACTACTATAATCACAGTTATTGCACACACCACTATCCATGGTTGTTGACATTAATGATGTGGCCCTCTATATACTCTCTGAAGCACATCTCTCTCTATACATGCTTGCTAGTTCATTAAAAACAAAGAGGAGAGTTGGGAATAGGTGGCAGAGGGAAATTATGCATCGAGCTAGGATACCATCATGTTCACCTAGTAGGGCAGAGGGAAGCCCCTTGAGCGTGAAGATGCTAGTGCTTTCAGAGTTGAGGTCCATGTTTTTGCTCTCGAGCAGCGAATGTCTTGGAACAGAGGATCACACGCTGGCTAGTTCTCCGGTCGTCGTACAGGTCGAGTTCGAGCTGCTCCGGCCGCCTTGAGCTTGGCCAGACAGCCTTGGTGTGCGTCTGCGGTCCCTCCTGAAGCTCATCTAGTGCATGGACGCCGCCTTGATGGCCTCTCCCTTCTACAATCCGTCCCTCTTTGCCGTCGCCATGCACCTCCAGTCGTCGCTCCTCGACGTACGCCACCATGTACAGTTGCTACTAATTACTAGTGGATTGGCGTGCCATACTGGTTGGGCATTGTGCAAGGGTAAAAGAAGTGTTGGAATGTACAGTTGTGGTGTGTGAGACTAATTTTTATGACATGGACGTCAAGAACAAAGTACAGTATGTGGTTATTTCGACGCCCTTGTGGAGCAAGCAACTCCCACCTTATATCTTAATTATAATGTGGCCTAGCAAAACATACGTGGACATGTATATCCTTGCGGACTTTTTCTATTTATGAGATTTTTCTTATACATTAACTCGTTTGTAGAATCTGGTGCACTAGTTTAGGCCTCAAATGGATGGCATAGACTCGCCTGGGCCTTTTCTCTATTCTGTTTCTTATATTCTCTGTGTAGAGCTTGCCTTCCCTGAAATACACATGTCAACATGCGGTCGAGCGAATAATGAATAATTATACTAAAATTTACAGTAATATATAGGTTTTTTTTTGGCTGTGGGACACCCTTCAAATGTGATGAACATACACCACTTTGCATGGTTGTTGGCATTGATGTGGCTCTCGATACACTCCCTAGCTATATATATGTTTGCTAGTTCAGATTTGAACAAAATAAGCATTGACAATTCCAAAAAAAAAAAGGAGTAGATCGTTACTATATCGTGTTGCCTGGTTGGAACTTGGAAGTTACTATATGGGAGTAGGGGGCGCATAGGAAACGTTGAATACAACAGGGTTTCCAGCCGCTCGGATAAAGGGGGTGCTTCCAATGGCTGTGGCTTTTAGGCAAAGCCAAAAGCCCAACATACATTAGCTGTGGACCAAAGCTACAGCTGAAAGCAGCTTTTGAGCAGTTCAATGATGAAAGCATGGTTGAGCCTGTTTTTGCCGAATTTTGTCGGCTTTGAGCGCCCACACCGCGCATGAGCACTGTTGCAGCCTTCGACCCGCCGCTGCAGGTGAACTCCACCACTGCTGCTTTTGACCCGTCGCTGCCGGCGAGCTCTTTCGTCGCCGTTGCCGATGAGCTCCATTGCTGCCGCCCCGTCGTCGACACTTAGGGCTGTCGGCATCAAGCCGTCGGAGCACCATCCCGCGATGCGCAGCCTCCACTGCCACAAGCTCCGAGTTCGCCGCCTGTGGCGCCTTCCACTTCAGCTGAGTGACCTCCAAGAACACTACAGTTAGTGCTCGACTGAGACAGACAAAGAGTTGTCTGTAGACCATCGTTAAAAAGGTTCCAGCCTACCAGTTCAGTGATTGGTTCGTATAGCAGCATGCAAGAGGGTGTGGGCGTCGTAGAGATTTTCCTTCTAGGGTTACCAAAGCTGTGCAGAGGAGCCTTTAGGAGAGCTTCATGTGTCTTGGTCTCTGCCAGACCCGTAGCCGGTAGGACTGAGGCAATATCCAATTGTAAGACGGGTTAATCATCTCATAACCTTGCATTAGCAATGGTCAAGTACATATATAGGGAAGCTGTAGCCGGGACGGTCGTACAGCAGGGCCATGTACATGGCTTAAGGCCCAAAGCATGCAAAAGTCTAGATTAGGGTCTAAACTATCTGCCTAACATCCCCCTACAGTGTGAACGTCGGCCGAAAGCTAGCCACTAGGACGGACGTTCAGACTGGGTCGAAACTCGGTGAAGACAGAAGACGGTAGACCTTTCGTGAAGATATCCGCGTACTGGGAGGTGGTGGGCACGTGGAGGATGCGCACCGCACTTGCGGCGACCTTGTCGCGGACGAAGTGAAGATCAATCTCGATATGCTTGGTATGCTGGTGCTGTACTGGGTTCAACGAGAGATATATGGCACTCACATTATTGCAATATACCAAGGTAGCCCGTGTAAGAGGGGAATGCAGCTCCTTGAGTAACTGACAAAGCCAAACTGTCTCAGCAACTGTGTTGGCTACTGCACTATACTCTGCCTCAGTACTGGAGTGAGAAACTGTATGCTGGCGCTTGAAGGACCAGGAAACCAAGTTGTCACCAAGAAAGACGCCATAGCCAGAAGTGGAGCGACGGGTGTCAGGCAAGCCAGCCCAGTCCGCATCGGAGTAAGCAGTCAAGTCGCCAATAGAGGAGCGGTGCAACTGTAAGCCATAGTCCAGAGTACCGCGCACGTAGCGGAGAATGCGCTTGACCAAGGCGAGGTGAGGCTCGCAAGGGTCATGCATGAAGAGACATACCTGCTACACAGCATGTGCAATATCCGAACGTGTGAACGTGAGGTACTGTAGAGCACCGGTAAGACCCTGATAATGAGTGGCGTCCTGTACCGGGGGACCATCAGCAGAGAGCTTGGCGCAGGTATCGATTGGAGTGGAGCATGGTTTGCAATCGGCCATGCCGGCGCGCTCAAGAATATCAATCATGTACTGTCGCTGTGACAAGAAAAGACCATCCTGCTGCTGAGTAACTGCGACGCCCAGAAAATGATGTAGGCTGCCAAGATCTTTCATCGAAAATTCTGCAGTGAGAGCATTAATAATGCGGCGAAGCAACTGAACAGAAGAGACGGTAAGAACGATGTCGTCAACATAGAGCAACAAGTAGGCAGTGTCAGATCCATGACGATAGACGAAGAGCAAAGTGTCCGAACGAGCTCAAACAAATCCAAGAGTCAAGAGATGAGAGGCAAAGCGACTGTACCGGGCACGAGGAGCTTGCTTCAATCCATACAGGGACTTGTTGAGGCGACAGAAGTGGTCTGGATGAGCTGAATCAATGAAACCTGAAGGCTGTTCACAAAACACCGTCTCTGTAAAAGTGCCGTGTAAGAAGGCATTTTTGACATCCAGTTGATGAATTTGCCATCTGTGAGAAAGTGCCATCGAGAGGATAGTGCGGATGGTGGCAGGCTTGACGACAGGACTGAAGGTCTCACCAAAGTCAACACCAGGTTGCTGTGTGAAGCCGCGAAGAACCCTCCGTGGTGTACTTGTGGCGGTAGACCCATTTTTCGGTGACCACATTGGCGCCTGAGGGACGGGGCACTAGCTCCCATGTATTGTTGGCCTGGAGAGCAGTGAACTCTTCGATCATGGCGTCACCCCAGTTCGGATCCGCCAATGCCTACGGTAGGTCTTGGGAATTGTGGAGACCGACGCAGTGAGGAGGTTGAGACGGTGAACAGGCTGGCGAAACCAGGCCTTGCCCCTGGTGTGCATGTCATGGTCATTGGCGACCGGGGGGATGGGAACAGCGGCCTTCGAGAGCGGACCGTGCCTGGGCAGAGACGAGCCAGCTTTGTAGGCGACCGGCGCCAGGAGCAGACTGCAGGGCGCAGCTGAAGGCCCACCAGGGGGGCCGGAGGAGGTCCGCGCGCGAAGAGGCGCAGGCGAGGGCGGCCCACATGGGGGCACGGGCGAAGACGGCCCGCCTGTGGGAGTAGGCGGAGGCGGCCCACCTGGGGACACGGGCGAAGACGGCCCGCCTGTGGAAGCAGGCAGAGGTGGGCTGCCTAGGGAGCCGGAGGTGGCCTGCGTGCCGCAAGCCGGGCTGCGGGGTGCGAAGCCTGGAGGAGCACCAGAGCCGGCCTGCTCAAGAGTGGGAGGCAGCCCAGGAATCTGAACGCCCAACGGTGGCGCAGGTAGGAAGGCGTCTCGGCTGGCAACAACCTGAGGTGAAGCACCAACAGGGGCAGCGGGATGCCCGTCACGGGGACCTACAGTAAAAGGTGTACCAATAGGACTAGGAAAAAAATTATTGTCAGTCAAGAAATCTATGTTGGATGATTGGGAGGAGCGGGAAGCTCCGCAAAGGGAAAAGAGGACTCATCAAACGTGACATGACGAGAGATGATGATGCGGTTGGTGGCAAGATCTAGGCATCGATACTCCTTATGATCCGCTGGGTAGCCCATAAAGACACATAGCGTGGAGCGCAGAGCGAGTTTGTGGGCGGCGGTAGCGGCTAGGTTAGGATAGCACTTACACCCAAAAACACGTAAATGGTCATATGACGGTGGGACGCTGTAGAGGGCCTGATGAGGAGTGGAGAGATTAAGTGTTTTAGTGGGCGAGCGGTTGAAGAGGTAGGTGGCGGTGTGTAGTGCCTCAACCCAGTAAGTGGAGGGAATGCTAGCCTGGAACATGAGGGAGCGCATGATGTTATTAGTAGAGCGAATGACGCGTTCGGCTTTACCATTTTGTGGGAAGGTGTAAGGGCAGGACATGCGAATGGTGACTCCATGGGTGAGAAAGAAAGAGCGCGAGGTGGAGTTATCGAACTCACGACCATTATCGCACTGGATGCTCCCTGATGGAGGTGCCGACTGCATAGCTACAAAGGAGAAGAAATGAGATAGAGGTGAAAGTGTCAGACTTGAGACGAAGAGGAAAAGTCCACAAATAATGCGAGCAATCATAAAAAATAACAAGATAATATTTGTAACCAGAGACACTGACAACTAGAGATGTCCAAAGATCACAATGTAAGAGATTAAAATTCTTGACAGCATGAGATGTGGACTTATGAAAGGGTAAACGGGTATGGCGCCCGAGTTGACATGCATGACACAAATTATTAGAGGCACTTTTATTACAATGAAAATCTAAAGATGAAGCTAACTAGGAAAGAGATTCATGGCTGAGATGTCCGAGACGGCGGTGCCAGAGTACGGACGGGGTGGTAGCTAGTAGGGCGCGTGGCTGCAGGACCAACGGGTGAAAGGAGTAGAGTTGCCCGGAGCTATTGCATCTGACGATCACGTTCTTCGTTACGAGATCCTTAATACAAAGATCAAAGGGGTCAAATTCAATAGAATAATGATTATCAGTTGTAAATTGATGAACAAAAATAAGATTTTTGATGATTTTAGGAGAAATAAGAACATTATGCAAATTAAGGGAGCCCCAGGCAGAGGAAAAAGAAACAGAGCCCACGGACGTGACGGGAAGTAAGGAACCATTACTGACGCCTATGTGGGAGGGAGTAGAATAGGATGGGGGTTGGGCAGAGACGAGAATACCAGGGTGAGATGCCATGTGGGAACCAGCGCCTGAGTCCATGTACCACTCCGCATTGGGTGGCGGGGTGAGCTGCATCGTCTGGAAGGAGGCGGCAAGCGCGTTCGGATATTACCAGTACTGCTGCGGTGCGGGAGCCGGCAGGCCGTAGAGGCCCTGTGACGCCTGGCCCCCGTAGAGGGGCATGGGGAGGCCCGTCAAAGGCGGCCCAGCAGGGGGGAGGCCACCCACGAGAGGGCCAGCGTGTGACAGGCCCACTGGAGGGGCGCCCACTAGGCCGGCGGCGAACGCGGGCTGAGGCCACTGCAACTGATCCACGGGGGGGCCTGGGGCCAAGAAGGCCACCAGCAGTACGGGGAGCGAGCTGGTCGGGCCAGATGGTGAAAGTGCCCGAGAACGAATCGTAGGTGGGCCGAAACGGCCCCCAGAGGAGGTGCGCGTCTGTTGTGGCTGCTGTTGCTGCTGGTTACGGCGGCGGTTGCGATTTCGACTACCATCGCCGCCGCCGTTGTTGTTCTGCGTGCCGCCGGAGTGGCTCGGAGCAGGACCATAGCCGTGAACGTGTGGGCCCCTCGGAGGTCGAGGAGTCGTCGTCGTGAAGGCCCCGGCGGGGGCCGTCGGTGCGGGCGCATCAGGCAACGACAGTTATTCCAACTCAAGATCGGTGCGAAGATCGTAGAAGTTGGGGAACGGCGGAAGCTGCTTGAGGAGGGAGACCAGGTGCGCGAACTTGCCATTGAGACCCCGAAGGGCGTGCAGCACTAAGGTACGATCCACCACCGGTTCGCCGAGATCCCCGAGCGCATCCGTGATGCCCTTGAGTTTGCGGAGGTAATTGGCGATGGACAGGTCGCCTTGGGCGAAGTTACGCATCTGTGTGTCGAGGAGAAGCACCCGAGTCTGTTTGTTACCGATGAACTGGCGCTCGACGGGGAGCCAGACGGCGCGAGAGGTGGGCGCCGATGTGTGGACCGTCTCGTGCAGCTCGGGCGACATAGTGCAGAAGAGCCACGACTTGACGGTGTAATCCATACGACGCCAATGCGGAGCACCGGAGAAGTCGATGTCGGTGAGGATGAGGTCGGAGAGGTCGTACTTCTCGACGGTGTTGAGGAAGAGACTTCGCCAGCGAGAGTAGAACATCGAGGCGAGGTCGAGCGTTAGAGGGATCATGGCCTTGATGCTGGGGATGGCCACGGCCTATGCATGGAGAGCGGCACGGTTGGCAGCAACGAGAGTGCCGTCGCGCTCGGCCTTGGCCGTGTCGGCCTCGGCGCGAAGGAGGTCGAGTTCAGCGCGGAGGCGAGCAGCCTCAGCCTCCATGCCAGAGATATTGGACAAGGAGGAGTCGTCCGTCATGAGGACGCCGCAGCTTGGGGCTGGGGCGACAGAGAAGAGGGGGAGGAGCGCACTGCAGCAAGGAACGCCGGCGACTCGGGCTAGAAGGGGCGTGCGCCGTGGCTTGTGGACGCCGGCAGCGGCGGCTTGGAGAAGAATTAGGTTTAGAGATTGGTGCGGAAGCGAGATAAGGTCCTAGGACCCTCTGATACCATATAAGACGGGTTAATCATCCCATAACCTTGCATTAGCAATGATTAAGTACATATATAGGGGAGCTGTAGCCAGGACGGTCGTACAGCAGGCCCATGTACATGGCTTAAGGCCCAAAGCATGCAAAGTCTAAACTATCTGTCTAACACCAACAGCTGCAGGCATCAGTAGAATAGGATAGGAGGTGAGGTCCTGGCCTGCGCACCATAATAATGTCGACTGCAGTTTTCATGTACAGCTAGTGTTCTAGCTTTCTTCTACCAGCTCAATTTCTGTTGCCTCTCCATCTTTCTTTCTTTTTTTTTTTTTCAATCTTCATATTGCTAGTGCGCGAATGTGTTCTATAAGTAAAGTGTGTAACACCTTTGGAATGGATTTTACCAAACTAGACTAGAACTCAGATGTACATTCTCTTAACAAGATAAACCCAAGGGACATGCAATTGCTCATAAAGTTTGTTTCAAAACCAGATAAAAAAGGACAGAGAAATGAAGTAAATTGTTTCTCAGAGCACGACAGGTCAAGAAGCCCAGTGGAAGCTTTCACTGCTTAACAGTGGTGTCCAGTGGCGGGCCTAGGATTTTACCTTAGGGTATGCCACTCAAAAAATTTTGTAATTCGATAAAATTTGCAACATAAATTTGAAATATATGCACAAAATAACATGACAAATTAAATTTAAAACATCCATAAAGACAATATCGATAGTTAGAATATATGAGCATAAAAGATAATAAGAGCATAAAAGATAAAGAGAAAATTATTGCCCATTTATTTTCTTAACATTTTTTTCACTAAATCCGAGTCGCCAATCGCAGACGCAGCTTGCCAAAGGCGTTGTGTCGTTGTGTGTATGCCAGCTGGAATACTAGTCTCAGGAAAAAAAATTCTATGCGACCGTTCGCATTACGCGAGCTATGCACATATCGGGCTCTCTCAGCATGGGCCGTTGGAGCAATTAGTGCTGTCTGTGGCCTTCGTGTGTTGATTCCAGCACTCAAGCAGACTAAAGCCGACTGTTTTCCCAATGCATGTATTTTCCTAATGTACATGTATTAACAGGCTGGAATTTACAGGGTATGTCGGCTATGCCACGGCATACCCTGTAGATCCGCCACTGAGATTGGTGTCATAGGCTAGATATATATGACTAAGGCTGAACGAATTACTGTGAAGTTTTCAGAGCAATGCTGCTGGTAGGTGACCAAGCTTTTCCAAACCGTAATGATGAAGAACTCTAAGTCAGCTTGTGAGAAAAAAACCTTCGATTCCAGTTTCAGACTAAAGTGTGTAACTCATCATATATAAAATTTGAAAAAATGATAACAAAAAAAATAAGGAAACGTATTCACCAACAATTTTATCTTTTCTCGGGCACATGTATACTACTATGGTCGTTTCTTTGTGCAAGTACACATGCATATTTATAACATCACAAGCATAATGCCATATTTATACAAGATGGCAAGCATATATATACAAGATGGTTCCATCAATATCGGCATTGACGCACGCATCTCTCTCTATATATAATGCCATCACATACTGCTAGTTTGTTCTTGCTGTTATTACATAGGGAGCACAAACATGAGAAGAAAATACCCTTTTTGAGTGGGTAGCTCATCAAAGTGTAGAGAAGGAGACTTGGGAATAGGAGGCAACGGGAAATTATTCATCGAGTTAGGATACCATCATGGAAAAGTAGTGGGGTGTCGGGAGGCTCCTTAAGCCTGAAGATGGTATTGCTGTAAGAGGGAAGCTCCAGGCTTGTGCACGAGAGCAGCTAATTTTTCTTCCACACTAACTGAGGATAAAGGTCAGTCAGTTTGTGACGTATGCATCTTTGGAACAAGATAGATATCTGTGAGGATGCATCTAGACCAGCTACATACGGTATAAGATGTGAATGCTTTATAGCTCGAAAAAAATAAGATGTGAATCCTTCTATTGTAATCTAGTATTTCCACACACAACACAACATGAACATGGGTGTCACTTTCACGCTCGACCATGATCCCTGACAGAGAGATCGAGAACGAGATGGTGATGTCCCGGAAATGAAGCCAAATGTGTAGTAGTTGACGTCTCTACACCTCTTGTCTCTTGGGTTGTTACAGTGTTTTTCTTCACGCTACATAGACAAACACGATACCTCTAGCTAGGAACGACTGTGTGCAAGACAACAACACAAGAACCTCCAAAGAAAAAAGGGATAGGATCGAGCTTTTTGTGGCCACAGCCGTGGTCGTACGACCAAAATGTCTCTGGTGGAACCTGTGGCTGCCGCCATACATGCATGCATGTTACTACCAGGGATCGGAGGCAGGATACTAGGATGCAGCGGATTCGTCCTCCCTAGTAGATGGGTCGCCATTGTTGACTCTTTTGCATGCGTACCACGGTACCGCCACGTCCGTCGGATCACAAAACCCACAAATTGTATTTGATCCAAACTCTCATATGATGCCAATTTCGCTATAATATCACAGCTAAGCGAATACACTAGTAAATACTACATATATACACACATGTGGGAGTGTGGCTAGTGTTAATCATACTCGCAAAAAAAGAGATTAGCACTAGCAATTAATTTTCTATGTCAAGACACAAAACTTCTAGAACGAGAGAAATATGAGTCATTTTGGGCAAAAATTCAAAATTGGTTGCATTAAATTGACACGCGAAGTAGAATCGAGCAGAAAAGGTCCTGATCCTATCAAACACACATAGACAGATGGAGCTGCTGTCTAACACCCCGGTGCACCAAGCCGTGCCGGCCAACTACGTCATGCCGCCGGAGAGGCGCCCCGAAAACGACGAGCTCGTCGTCGTCGACCCCACCATCACCCTGCCCGTCGTTGACCTCGCCGCCAGCCGCCATCACGTCGTCGACGAGATCATCAAGGCCGGCAAGGAGTTCGGTTTCTTCCAGGCACGCACCTAGTCAGCTACCAATTATTTACCATTATTTTGGGTCACTTTGCGATTGATTTTAATTAGACCCGACGATGCATATAGGTCGTGAACCACCGCGTGGGCGCCGACGTGGTGACCGGGTTCCGCAGCGCGGCGGCGGAGTTCTTCGCGATGCCGGCGGAGGAGAAGCTCCCCTACTACTCGGACGACCTCAGCAAGCCGTTCCGTGTCGACACGAGCACCACATACGTCGCCGACGACGTCGACGGCGATGGCGGCGGCGTGCGGTACTGGCGCGACTACCTGCAGCTTCAGTGCTTCCCCGTGGCCCGGTTCGCGGCGGACTGGCCGGCCAAGCCCGCCGCCTTCCGTGGTAGCCTCGCCGCGTACGCCGCGGCGGTGCAGGAGCTGGCCGTTTATGTCCTCGGGCTCGTCGCCGAGGGGCTCGGGCTGGACGAGGGCTTCTTCCTCCGCGACGGGATGAGCGGCGGCGGGACGCTGATGAACGTGAACTGGTACCCGCCGTGCCCCGACCCGAGCCTGACGATGGGCCTGCTGCCGCACTGCGACCGCCCGCTGCTCACCGTGCTGTCACAGGGCGACGTCAGCGGCCTCCAGGCCAAGCACGGCGGCCGGTGGGTCACCGTGCAGCCCGTCGCCGACGCTTTCGTCGTCAACTTCGGCCACATGATGGAGGTGAAATTCTACTGCTTTCGTCGTCATCTCAGCTTTCTATTATGAATGGATTCTTGGTCGACAATTTGTGAGCATATACTAGTGAGATTATCGTCGTTACTCGTGTTGTGTGCATGCAGATCGTGACGAACGGGCTGCTTCACAGCGTGGAGCACCGCGCGGTGACCAACTCGAGTGCGGCGAGGCTGTCGGTGGTGAGCATCGTGATGCCGGAGATGGACTGCCGCGTCGAGCCCGCACCGGCGCTGGTGAGCGAGGAGGAGCCGGCCAAGTTCAGGCCTTTCCTGTTCAGGGAGTTCATCGAGGCGTACGCCGCCGCGGCCGCCAACCGGGAGGACGTGCTTCGCCGATTCAGGATAGACCCCCAGCACATTTTAGGACGGACACGGACCACAAATTTACCACCACCACACGCCCGGCCAGTCCACTCGAGTGCTGAGTGGCAACTGACGAGCTACCTACTTCCAGGTGATAGGGCGTGGCAGATATAGCAATAAGCTGTATCTGCAATGTAATGCTCCAATAAACATTGGATTTTGCTTGTATGTTTATGCTTGGTTCCATCCAAATCATAGCCCCGTGTTTTCTTTTCTTTTCTATCTTAATAGAAGACTCCTTAATTTGATACGCCAATTACAGGTCTAGTAGCAGGGGTCATCTATATTGTCAGATGTCTTGGTTATTTTGTGACTTTCTATTCTCAATTGTCGTCTTCTTAGTGCATCTCTATCTCATCATGGAGCCACAAAGAAAATTCTTCAATTAGTCATATTATAAGATAAATTTTATGGTAGACCCAAATAACTGTAGATCATCCATTTGTGTAGGTCTTAAGTCATATGATGAAGTATTACACCCTAGAGTGTAATAGTTAGTTACCAAATGTGATACTCTGATTTCTATCTAATAACCCTTAAATTTTTTTTATTGTTTCTTATAACCTTTTTCGTATAAAATCAACGGTCTAGATTTGTTATCTTATCTTTTACGCTAGGATGTAAGAGAGTAAGATTGACCAACTCTATTATAAGATTGGCAGCCGGATAAGACCAGGTGAGAGCGGATGTGACCAGCCTTGTCGGCTAGCTCCATGGCCGGGGTCGGCGATAGCTCACCAACCAATTATTTGTTTATTAGTCTTTTTACGGTAGACTATTTTTGTTGTCTTACACCCTGAAGTGTAAGATAGGATAACAAATCTGGGTCGTTGATTTTATAAAGAAAAAGTTACCAGGTATAAAAGAAAAGATAATAAAAAACAAAAAGAAAAATAAGAGGTCAATAGATGAAAATCAGAGTATCAAATCTAGATTGAATTTGGCAACTAACTATTATACATTAGGGTGCAAGATTTCGTCATATACCTTGATATATACACAAATGAACGGTCCATAATTATTTTATTCTACCGTAAAATTTGCACGGTTTATTAAACTAGGAGGGCAGCACCGCTCTGCCATGCATCGCTTGTGGTCACGGTGAGGTGATGATGATAGAGGGCTCTGCATCTGCATCTGCACCTGCGTGCGACGGCGTCCGCATTGTGTCTCGGCGCATGGTGCGCCCATCGTCGCCGACAAGCCGCGACGGGGACACGACGAAACCGAAGACGACTGAGACGGTGCACCTGACGCCGTGGGACCTCCAGATGCTCACCGTCGACTACATCCAGATGGGCGTATCCCTGCCCAGCTGGCCAACGACGGCGACGGCAGAGCACTGGGTCGGCCACCTCGCGCGCTCCCTGGCGCGCGCCCTGGAACGTTTCTACCCCTTCGCCGGCCGCCTGGCTGTCGACGAGCACAGCGGCAGCGGCGGCGAAGAGGGCGCTGTCACCGTATCGCTGCTCTGCAACGGAGACGGCGCCGATTTCGTCCACGCCGTGGCCGATCACGCCACCGTCGCCGACGTCGTCATGGCAGGCTCGACGCGCGTCATCCCTCGGGTGCTCTGGTCCTTCTTCCCTCTCAACGGGCTGGTGGGTGCCGACGCCGCGGCAGTTGCTGGCGGGTCGTTGTCCCGCCCCGTCCTCGCCGCGCAAGTCACCGAGCTTGCCGATGGCGGCGGCGTGTTCGTCGCCTTGTCGCTCAACCACGGTGTCGCGGACGGGACGGCCTTCTGGCACCTGTTCAACACGTGGTCCGAGATCAGCCGCGGCGGCGATGGGACGACCAAGACCTCCACCGCACTGCCGGTGCTGGAGCGGTGGTTTCCGGACACCTGCCCCGTCCCCGTGTTACTGCCGTTCGCCACGCTGGACCACGCCGTGCGGCGGTTCCACGGTCCGCCAGTGGAGGAATGCTTCCTCGCCTTCTCCGCGGAGACGGTGCGAAGCCTCAAGGCAAGAGCCAACGCCGAGGTGACCGGAGCAGCACAACACGCTGGAGGAGGTGGAGGCAACAACAACAGCGCCGAGGTCTCCATCTCCTCGCTGCAGTCGCTGCTCGCGCACGTGTGGCTCGCCGTGACTCACGCGCGGTGCCTCCCGCCGGAGCAGGAGACGACGTACACGCTGGCCGTGAGCTGCCGCGGTCGCGTGAGGGGCGTCGCCGACGCGTACGCTGGGAACGCCATGGTGCGCACCACCGCTCGGGCGGCCGCCGGCGTGCTCCTGCGCGGCGGGCTGGGCCGCGCGGCGCGGCTGTTGAACCGGGCGGTGGCGACGGCGCGCGACGAGGCGGGGCCCGCCGTGGCGGCGTGGCACGAGCACCCCACGCGGTTCGCCTACCTCGACGGGTGGTGGCACCCAGCGCTGATGGTGACGGGCAACTCGCCGCGGTTCGACGCCTTCGGCAATGACTTCGGGTGGGGGAGGCCCCTCGTCGTGCGCAGCGGCGCCGGGAACAAGGTCGACGGGAGGGCCACCGTGTATGAGGGCCGCGGAGCGGGGGGCGTCGGGATGGAGCTCTGCCTCGCGCCCGAGGCCATGGCCAGGCTCGTCGCCGACCACGACTTCATGGCCGCGGTGAGCTGTTAGTTAGCTGACCAACGAACGCTTAGAGCTAACGCGTGCCTTTTCTTTCAATATCAACCTAAACATAACTACATAAAGATAAGTTGGAGCTAACGCGTGCGTTTTGAAATAAATTTTACTACGAGCAATTGCAGTCCCTCAAAAGTTTATTTGGTTGAGCGAATGTATATTATTTAAACAATGCACCTACCAACAATTTATATCATTATCAGCAACAACATTGATGGCTCCCTATATAATTTTCACCATGTTTTCACTGCTTTAGACAGAGAGGGGTGCAAACCGAGCACCAACAAACTGGCTTGTGTGGCGTACGTGAGAGTGAGACCGGGGACACATGATGGAACTAGAAAGTTTTTTCCTTTTGTTAACCAGTTAGAATTCATCAGCACGAGGTTCATATGGGAACAGAAGGCACACAGGAAGCCATGAGTAACAAGAAACTAATTTCTGTCCAGTACGACTTAGTCAAGCTTACCCTCACATGAATTTTCAGTGTTTCCTAGTTCGACACGGACCACATAGATTGTTTTGATAGAATCTATACCTTAGTTGTCCCTGTGGATACAAGGTTCCAACCCACCAATTCACGAGTGGAAAGAACCTTGCCTTCAGGAAGCACTGCATCTGTTGAAAGTTGCGTCAGTAGCACTTGCTACCGTAGATGTTGACGTAGACCATGGAGCCTTAGTCAGCTAGCCGAGAGTACTACCGTGGAGCAGATTGAAACTTCTATAATGGCCATTTTGGCTTGTTCTGACATAATTAAGTTTTTTTTTTCTCTGTTTGTTTTCTCTCCCTTTTGTGAATTTCGGAAGTTCTTTTACTAGCTTCTAAATTCAGAGAGCGCTATTCACAGAACTATTTGTAGACTTACATTTAGAGGGTCAGTTGTCACTTATAATAAAAAATAATGCTTTTTTAGGATCACAAAAACAACATACAATCTATAAACAAACTGCCAACTGATTAATATCAAACTGACAGAACGTAAGAGAAACGTCGAGCTTTGTGTTCTGAAACAATCTTTACAAGCAATGGCAGTCCTCAAGTTCATCTGGTTCAGCGAATGTACATTACAACAGTGCATCTACCGGAGGTTATACAACATGATCTACTTCAAACAAGCACTACTGGAGACTCGGATTTTCATGATGACTAAAAACCGTTAGAAAAATACCTTCTACCATCAGTAATAATTTCGGCGACGGTCAGCGGTTAGACAATAACCGTCAGGATATAAGGACGCGTTCGGCAACGACTTCGGGTGGGGCAGTGCGGAGCAGCGCTGGGAACAAGGTCGATGGGACGGCCACTAACTACGATGGCCGCGACGGAGGGGGTATCGGGAGGGAGCTCTGCCTCGCGCCCGAGGCTATGGCCAGGCACATCGCGGATCACGTACACAGTGGCCCTCCCGACCTTATTCCCAGCGCCGCAGTCAGCTGTTGTTAGCTGACCAACGCCAAGATCAGGCGACATGAAGGTTTTTCTTCACTGGCTGATGTAGAGTTCTCTTCGTTAGCACTGGAGAAACTTGGTCAGCTAGTGGCAGCAGACACCAGCAATACTGTGAAACTTACAGTTGCCTCAGCTACCCAATGCGGCAATGACACCACGTCAAGCAGTGAAACTTCTACTGAGCTTCCTGGCCTGTCGTACTCCCTGAAACAATTTATGTCGTTTCTGTGTTTTTTTTTTCTTTTGTTTATCAGAACTTTTTACTACATGAATTCTGAGAGCTATTCACAGAACAACTTCAAATTCATATCAAGGGTCAACTGGCCACTTATAAAAATTGTTAATACTTTTATGTAGACAACACATCAAACTTGACATTGAACGTACAGTAGTATATATATTGTAGATAGGTAGGTATACTATTACATAAACTTCCTCGTCACACAGCAACCACACAAAACAACGTACAGGCTGTAAAAAAAAATCCTGATCAATATATAAAACTAACAGAACTTATAAACGAGAAAATTTAAGCTAACATGCATAATAAATTTTATGAAAAATTGCAGTCCCTCAAGTTTATCTAGTTGAGCGAATGTGTACTAAAACAATGCACCTACCAACAGGTTCCATAATTACTGTCAGCAACATTGATGTTCCTCCTTATATTATGTCACCATGTTTTCACTATATGAGACTAAGGGGCTGTTTGGATCCTGGAGCAAAACTTTATCTCGTGTCACATCAGATGTTTAAATGCTAATTACGAAAATTAAATATTGATTATTTATAAAACTAATTACATAAAAGTATAGTAATCAATAAAACAAATTTTTTAAGTCTAATTAATTTATACTTAACATATAGTTACTGTAGCACAACATTCTCAAATCATAAATTACTTAAGCTTAAAAAATTTATCTTGTCCATTAGCCTCGATCTATTTAATTAGTTTTATAAATAATCAATATTTAATATTTTAAATTAATTAAATACTTGATGTGACAGGGCTAAAAATTTAGCCCTAGAACCAAACAGGGCCTAAAAGGAGTGCAAACCGAGCACCAACAAACTGACCAGTGCATCGTGAGACTGGGAAAACGAGGGTACTAGATAGTAGTTCCTTTCTTAACCCGCTCAAAATTCAGCAGTGTGAGTTCATGGGAACAGGAGGCACACAGGTAGCCAAGAGTAACAAGAAAATAATTTATGTCGGTACGGCTTAGTCAAGCTTGGTGTCAAAAGAGTTTACTGTGTTTCCTAGTTCGATACGGACTATATAGGTTCCAATCATGTGTTTGGCATTGAGTTTTCACATATATGTAAGATTTACACACCAAGCATCAGTTAACCATTGTGTGAGGCATCACAAGTAAAATGAGGACTAGATGGTTACAATTTTGTCGCCCGGGGTTGATGTTGCGAGTTGATGCATGGGAGTAGGAGGCACATAGGAAGCTGCGAATAACACTTCGCCAACACAGTTTGGTCTGAGTTGTTCTTCGAAGATTGGATGCAGTATTGTATGGAATACCTGGTTGATTGGGATGGACATAGTCTCAGACCACCATCCACGAGCGCGCGGGGTACAGGTTACTTCATTCAGTAATGGATGAAATATAATGTGGCATCATCTAGGAAGGAAGAGGATGGGGTCCTTGCGTCGAAGGTCACGGTAGATTGCTGTGCATGCTGGAGCAGTACATAGCAGGCATAGGCAACGTTGCATCCTAGCACTGATTGCACCTTCGTGTTGTGGTTAGCTTAGCTGTAGATGAGCAAACCAACGTTAACAACTAACCCTTGGTCCGTTAGCCAACTTTCACTCTATATGTCTGAATCCGATTCATTTTCTTTGTAAGACTAGATTTTTTTCCCTATTTCCAGGCCCGGCTGCATACTATAAATATTCCAAATACCTTGGAATGGATTTTACCAAACTAAAACTGATAACGACTCAAGAAAATGAAAAGCAAACAAAAATTGTAAGAGTTAAAAAAAAACATTATTCCACAGCTTTTATATATGAGAAATGTGTTGATGCTTGTATACATGATATTATAAATCGCAATAGAATGCATTCATGTGTGTGCAACTGACTAAATGTAACCAAAATTTCAATATACTCCCTTTAAGTAAGAATAAGCAAAATCTGGATAGCCCCTTGAACTATTTTTGGATCAGTTCACCGATATAGATTCTAACATGTTAAATGTTATTTGGCTCATTTTACTCTTTTACGTAATTGTTTTCCTTTTCTTTCTCCATATGATAGTAATATACATCCAAACATATGTTAGAAAAATACATAATATATATTTTTTCCATTATTTTAATATGAAAGAACATTTAATAGTAATAAACTAATCCTTGAAATATAAAGTCATATAAATACTATTATGAAATTTATTACTTTTTTGTTACAGTAAGATGTGCAGTACCACACTATATAAAATGTTAATTTATTAACTCTTGCATGTAGAAATATATATATAAACAGATTCTATTTGGCGGTAATAAATTGAACGAAATGGCATTGTTGTGCAGGCAAACTAAACAGAAGAAAATCAATTTAGGTGTTTATCTAGACTTTGGTTTTAACTTGAGGGGAGTAAATTGTCCTACTTTACCTTCTAATATTATGTGCATTGACATGTGTATCTATATAATGATACTTGGTGCCCACTGAGTTACATAATAGGAAGCAGCAACAAACTCAAATAAATATAGCATGGGAAGGTAAACAAGAGGGAGGAAGTTTGTTGGCACCCCACCGGCCCCCATACTAGTTTTTTTTTTTATAACCAGCAACGTGCCAACAACGGCTACGACGCTATGGAGTGACGCCGTACAGTGCCGAGTCAGTCATGCTAACTTAGCGTTAGAGCAAGTATTATGGAGTCCAGTCAGCTAGCTCAAAGGAGTCCACATCATCTTTTTTCCTAAGAGCAAGTATTATGGAGTCCAGTCAGCTAGCTCAAAGGAGTCCACATCATCTTTTTTCCTAAGTGGAGGAGGGAGAAAAAGAGAGAGAGAGACGGGCTTACGACTCGTGAGTCGCTAGCCCTCCGCCCTGAACCCAAGAACAAGTCGCCCGTTCTTCGCCTGCTGCCTACGACAGCGCCAGCGACGTCCTCCTCCTCCCGATCCCGTGCTCCTGCAGTTCGGCCTCCTTCGTCCCCAAATCCTCCCGCCAAATCTTACCGCGCGCGTGAAATCGCTCCCCCGCGCGCCAAATCGCTCCCTAATCGAAAGATAAAGCGCTCGAAATCCATCCGGTTCGTGTCCCCAATCTCGTCCCCTCCAAACTCTAGCGAACTCAACTCCTGCGAGATGGCTCGGCGGTCCAAGAGGACGTCCGCGCCGGCTCCTTCTCCAGCTCAGGCCGCTCCAACGACCCCTGCACTGGCATCGATGGAGATCCGGCCGCAGGCTCAGGTTGTTCCGCCTCCAGGAGCTGCACCCATTCCTCCAGCGACCACCACCATGTTTGGACCTGGCGCTTGGTGCCCTCGACAACCCATGGCGTCATCCTACATGCCATACTGGGTACCCGGGCTGCAGCAACCAGGCATGGCTGGTCCATCGTGGGCACCTCCTTCGATTAGTGCATCTGCAAATGCTGAAGAAGACTCCGATGTGCAAGCTTGGTAAGGATACTTTGCTAGTTCTAACTACTCGTACATATTATTCATAGAACTGGATTGGTCTTGTTACATTATGATGATTTATTTGTTAGATTCATCTGTTACCTTACTGAATTCTAGCATCTCCCTTTATTTGTTTTATTTTGCTGCACCATCTTGTTAGCTTGCTGCACCATCGTATGTGGCAAATATTCCAGTATGAGTCAACTACAAACTGAAAGATTACTAAGGAAACAAGCTACTGACTTTTTCACAAATTTCTATTATGCTAATAAGTACTTATTTGTATACATAACCCATGCTCATGACAACACCTGATTTTTGACAGGGGAGTGGATTGTACGCCATCTGGTGGTTTTGTCAATCTTTTGCAAGAAAACACTCCTAACTACGGTCCTGCACCAGCTATGGCCAATGGCAATTCATCACAACCGATCAATGCTAATGGTGGTACCGATGGAACTCATTGTGGTAGAACTGAAAAGCGCATATGTTATGGACAAAAAAGGAAGATTGCTCTTTGGTAAGTTTTCTTTTTGAAAGCAAAATGAAGAAGAAACAGATTCATTTGACTTATATCATGCTGAATAGCCTTAGTGTGATGTTATGTAAATATCAACGAAATAAATTTTCTTTTGCTGATTGTGTAGGTTGGTTCGTGGGTGGACAATTCAAATGATCCAATTGGCTCAAATTACA
Organism: Oropetium thomaeum; assembly: GCA_001182835.1. Taxonomy (NCBI): domain Eukaryota; kingdom Viridiplantae; phylum Streptophyta; class Magnoliopsida; order Poales; family Poaceae; genus Oropetium; species Oropetium thomaeum. The sequence goes on along the minus strand of LFJQ01000031.1, from coordinate 897,807 downwards.
AGAAAAATGAACAATATTGGAAAGAAGTTGCTGCTGCTTACAATAGCAAGGTTCCAACAGATCGGGCAAGGCAAATGAAGCAGATCAAGGATCGCTTTGGAAGAATTAAGAAAAGGGTTGCATGGTTTTGTGCTAGCTGGAAGGAAGCCAATGCTTTGTGGGCTAGCGGTGAATCAGATGTGGATCTAATGGACAAGGCAATGAAAATATATGAAGAAGAGCATAAAGATGATGGTCCTTTTATGTTTAAGCACTGCTGGGACATCCTTTGCAGTGAGCCAAAATGGGATGCCTATTTGGAACGCCTTGAAGAGCTGGATCCAGAGAAGCGGAAGTTTAGTGTTTCGGATGATGTGGTGGAGCCTATCCATGTAGATGATGACAGAGATGAGCAGCGACCAATAGGGAGCAAGAAAGCTAAAGAACTGCAGAAAAGAAGGAAAAAGGACCAAGCTTGTGTAATTGATCTTGAAGATGAGCTTAAAACATTTGTAGAAGCTCAGAACAAAGCAAATGAAGGCCGCAAAGAGATGCTAGAAACACAAAAGCGTGTTTCGAGTGAGAATCTTGAAGCTCGGAAGCTTGCATACCTTGCTGCAAAAGAAAACAAGGAATCGACCATGCTGGAAACATACAGAGACCTGTTGAAGGAGAACACAACTGAGATGTCAGAAGAAGTGAGATCGGAGCATGTCATTGCATTGAGGTGTTTGAGAGCTAAGCTATTTGGCAACTCTGGATAAGGTACAACTTTTTTGAACTGTAAGTTCTTCTTTGCTGCAGTCTACACAATATTCGTTTCAGTTACTATACGTTAAAATTTTCTGAGTAGTTTGATCCAATAATTACTAGTCAACAGTTCATTGCTCTAATTACTATGCATTGAAGTCTGTTCACATATGATCAGTCAACAATTTATTAATTTCTGTTACAATGCATTGTAATTTGCTTAGTAATTATCAGTCACAATCCATTGTTCTAATTACTATGCATTGCAATTTGCTGATTAATTATCAGTCAACACAAATAACCATGCACACCAAAAAACCATGCGCCAGAACCTGTGTATATATAGTGCTCCTACTCTCCTTCAGATTGAGCCACACATACCAACCTTCCTGCTCATACATCCCATGTCATCTATAATGGAAGATTCATCTGAGTACTCAGAGGATTCATCTGAGTACTTAGAGGATTCCGATGAACTAGCCCCATCCAAAATAATGGAAGATTATGCTGCTGAGCAGAACATCTTGGACTCCTTTGCTTGGAGGCTCACAACCAAGATGAAGGCTAAGATCTTTGGTGAGGGTGAGGGATCTCAGCGACTATTTGGTCCAAGAAAGTGCATTGGTAGGGATCATGTAGGTGCTCATCAGCGCCTTGTGGAAGACTACTTTGCTGCGGAACCACTTTACCCCAAGAGTATGTTTCGTACTAGGTTTCGTATGAATAGACCTCTCTTCCTTCGTATTGTGGATGCCCTTGGCCAGTGGTCGTCCTTTTTCACATATAGGACAGATTGTGCTGGTCGAGTAGGTCTTTCACCACTGCAAAAGTGCACAGCAGCCATGCGCATTCTTGCATATGGTACCCCTGCAGATGCACTTGATGAGTATTTAAAGATTGGGAAATCCACGGCACTAGAATGTTTGGACAAGTTTGCACGGGGGGTCATTGAGGTGTTTGGTGGGGAGTATTTGAGGCGTCCCACACGTGAGGATATTGAGCGTATACTTCAGGTTAATGAGTCACGTGGTTTCCCTGGTATGCTAGGAAGTATAGATTGCATGCATTGGCATTGGGAGAAGTGTCCTTTAGCATGGAGGGGGCAACTCACTCGTGGTGACTATGGAGTACCAACAATTGTGTTAGAAGCTGTTGCTACCCAAGACTTGCATATTTGGCATGCTTTCTTTGGAGTTGCTGGGTCGAACAATGATATTAATGTGCTCAACCAGTCTCCACTGTTTTATGATGCCCTAAAAGGAGAAGCTCCTCAAGTTCATTTTTCTGTCAATGGTAATGAGTATAACACAGGTTACTACCTTGCTGATGGTATATATCCAGAATGGGCTGCCTTCATGAAGACTATATCGGTTCCACAGTCAGAAAAGCATCAGGATTTTGCCAAGTGCCAAGAAGCTGCAAGGAAAGATGTTGAGCGGGCTTTTGGGGTTTTGCAGTCCAGATTCACCATTGTTCGTCGACCTGCACGGTTGTGGAAGCGCAAGAGTGTTGGGAGGATCATGCAAGCTTGTGTGATTCTCCACAACATGATAGTGGAAGATGAGAAGGAGCAGGCAACAGTTCATATTGACTTGAATGAGAATCCAGGGGCATCATTTGCTCTACCTTCTAAAGTGAATGTTGGTGGCAATTTGTGTTTTGCTGATGTTTTGCGTAGAAAAGCTAATATTCGTTCTCGTCCTCAGCACAAACAACTTAAATCTGATTTGATCGAGCACATTTGGCATAAGTTTGGAAATAGACATCATAATTAACCATGGTAGAAGACTACTACATATTTCCGTTAGTTGTTTCTTTAATAAAACAGCAAGACCTAACATATTTTTCTTTCTTATTTCAGAACAGAGCGAGAACATGTGGAGATTGCTGTTGGTGTCATGCTGTTATTACAGGTATGTTTTCACTCAATTTTGGTCAATCAATATGCTAGTAGCTTATTATTTAGAGGTCATGCTTCCTTGTACTGTACAATATAATGAAACATAAGCATGTTAACTTTCTCTCTTCTCATACAGTCAAAACTGTGTAGTGTTCTAATTTTTACTATGCAACTTGCAGTTTGAGGATGTGTTGATGAGAACTGCGTTGGGCTACCTGCTGGCTGCTGCATGCTACTGGATATGGCGTGTGCCTTTTAGTCACCGTTTAGCTAAATAAATGACAGCTTATTGCTGGAAACATGTTTATGATTGTCTTTGTTTAGTGTCTTATTCATAAGACTTTGTTATGTCTCGTTATCGGTCATGGTGTCATCAGGTTATGCAAGTACTGTTGTTAGTACCATTTGAACCATTATCTAGTAGTCAAAATTATCTAGCAGACTTTGTTATGTTTTATCTACTATGGTGTCATCAGATTCCAGTATTGTGTTGCTTTTAATGGAATCGTTATCTACTAGTTGAAATTATTTGTGTTTCGTATGGTTGATCAGTTTCAACATATATAATTGATGCATAACCTGATTGATCAGCTTCATCAGGTTGTGGAAGCTGCAATGGTTGTATGAGTATATTTGTATCATGCTGATCAGTTTTGATATATAGATGAACAAATTCATATGTTTGTTCGGTGAATGGCCACAAAGATGTAGGACACAATAGATGATCTATACATGTACACATTGAATACATGCTTATTTAATATCCAGCTGTTGATTTAGCCAGCTAATAGCTATTCCATTATATTAGATAACTCAACCAATAGCTCAAAGTGACATGGAACTTGTGTTGAGTCAGCAGCTAGCTCAACCATAAACCTTGCTCTTATGGGAGTAGGTCAGGAGAGAGAGTAATTCTATGGAGCAAATTTCGAGGTCTGCACTCTTCAGCACAGTACGCGCTGATCAGAAGGATGGTGTCGCATTCGCTGGCTTAGGCTAGACTTGAGCGTTGTACAGGCCACTCGAATTCTATTTCCAAACTACCCTAAGTTTATTGTCGAATTACTTGTAATTTTGTTTCAAAAGGTAATTAAATTCCAGGGGAGACCCTGTTCCGGAAAAAAGAATAGGTTGTTCTTTAACTTTATTTGTCCACTACAGTCAGAAGCAGTTCAACTAGAAACCGCATGTTAACCTCAAAGTCTTTATTTTTAGTTGCATTTCGATATCGATGATCTAGTTATAATTAATTAGGAGCACAATCAAAGTCGTAGGACAATATCTACTATATATGCACCATAAATCGAATGCTTTTTTTTTTCTCACATGCTAAAATGGCCACAACAAGTGGAACCTTGCAATCGCCCCTGGCATATGCACTTATATCAATCACAACTAGATGAATTCCCCGCGCGTTGTCGTGGGAATTCTAGAATGATTAAAGGGTGAATATCAAATAAGCTATACAAAACAGATAAAACTTATATTACGGAGAAAGGAATATTACATAGAGATGTGATCGTACGAAGTCCAATATATTTGCTAACTAAATATGATTACATTTACAGTCACAGAAGCTTAAATAGCAATCTTACTAAGAGAACAAAATGAGTGAAGTTAATCAATAAGCTGCATATTTATTGAATTTTTATCATATAATTTGTAATATCAGAAGCTTGAATTGTACGCTTTCTAAGAGAACAAAAGGAGTGAAATTAATCAATAAAATGCATATATGTTGCATTATTAGCATATAATTCATAAGGTATGACAAAAAAAATCTGTAAGGTGGATAACCAACAAATTGAGAAAGAAAATTAATAAATAATCAGGAAAAGGATCTGTAACTGCCCATACATATACTACAATGAAACATGTATAAAAAAAGAATAGAAGGTGATCTGAATCCTGAACCTTGTCATGCGCACAATACATTTTCCTTGGGCCCAGCAGTCTTTATTGCTCTAAATGAAACTTGGTAAACCATCTTTTAAATCCGTAATTCTATGTAGTGCCGTGAAAAGATGAAATGAAAGTAGGTGAACTATTGAATCTAGACTGAACGGCAAGAGTGAACTTGTAGTACCTCGTGGACGATTCCCTATAGAAATGACTTGCCTTTTTTTTGTCCTGCAGTAAAACAGAATAGACATTGGACAATAAAAGATGATCTTATTCTTAAACACTGGCATGCCTTAAAGTGATCATCCTTGCTCCATAGTGAATCAGGGATGATTGGATCAACTTGTTTTTTAGAAGAAAAAAAATGATTGGATCGACTTGTACAATGGAAAAAAGGGTGCATGTTTGTGTATGTGTGTGTGAGATAGAGCAGGGGAGGAAAGCCATCACCTCCGATACCTGTGGCGACGGTCCATGGTAGTGAGCAGGATTTAAGGCGCAGCATTTGTTTATTTCATTTCACATCCCTATGGTGATGAATTGATGTATTAACGTTGCAAATCTATAGTAATGGTGTTATAAATGGGTTACTGGTGCACAATGGTCTTAATAATGCTTGTGGACAGTTTTAAGTATGAATGTTGAATTGAGAGGATTATGAGCTGAAGAAACCGAAAAAAAAACAGAGGAAACAGAAGAGGCCCTCTGATCTGGAGGCGAGTGGATTAATAAAGAGCAATATCAAGTGCTCTTGATTATTGCTGTGTAGCGACGGCAGTTTGCACTGAGGATGGAGTGCGTTTCTGTTTTAATTTTTTGCCTAGAGGTGGTCTTTATGCGCTCAGGTGGGGGAACGGACAGGATCAAGTGCCTATCATGAGATCAATGATTGGAAAGTTTACAATTGAATACAATCTCGAGCATTCAAAATTCATCCAATGGGTAGAATTATTTAAAGTGACGTGGCGCAACGTGGAGTCAGAGAAATAGGAAATAATGACACTTAGTGGGTTGTGTCCATTATAGATATATAGATTATTATTTGTGTCAGTAACTACCTTGTGCTAGCTGTAGTAGAAATGTTTTATACTGATGAACAAATACTCCGTGCATAACATATGGTAATATTGTGTGGAGCTAATAATGCATACAAACACCGGCAATGAACGCAGGCATGTGCTGTCCTTGTGAACAGGTCCTACGTGCAAGATGCCAAGATATGATAATATGGAGGAGTCCATGCATAGAGCAACATTTAAAGTTCACCTACCAGCTTGCAACCTTGCGCAGCTGGCGTTATGGCTAGCTCCCACATACATTATGCTAGTCCTTTTGAGAATTGAGATCAACACAACAAACTGCTACTACCAACCATCTGTGTGTGTACAAAATTGGAGGAAACAGAGAAGAAAATATTGATCCGCATGACAGGGAAGAGAGAGGCTGCTATTTGCGTTGGGAACAGGAGGCAAAGGGGAAAAACAGTTGAGGATCTTGGGGAAAAACAGTTGAGGATCTTGTGGGGCGCATGTGAGTCAAACGGGAAAGATAGTGTGGCTGGCTGGCTGCTATTCTACTCTAAGAGCTGGCAAACGCAAACAGAGATCCACATCAGTCAACAAAATGAGGAGGCAGCCACACAGAGGCGACCCCTGTTCATCCATTAGTGTACATGAACAGTGGCCATTCTAAAGTGTACTTCATCAACAACATCTGAAATATCTCAACCTCATTGGAGACTATATGGTGTGTACAAGTATGTAGTTTAAGAGATTTTGTCTATATTTTTGTTTCATAAGAAAATAAAAGATTGAAAAGTAACAACGACGAGCAAAGACAAAAAAAAAAGGAATAAAAAAATTACAAAATGGAGGTTAAACGAGTAGAGCTGAGAATTGGGCTGCGCTACACTCTAGCCACAGCCCAACCAACTCACCAGGCTAACTCTCCACAAGGAACGTCACAGCTCTCTACTATAGCTTTTTTACCATTCAAATCCTGACACTAAAATGACCACATTGGCATGGAGCTTATCACCCCAGACATGAACTTCATTACTCCTTCCGTTCGTATTTGATTGATGTTAGAAAGCAAACACAGTTTAATTAAATTGACCACGATGCCCTAGTGTGAAATGAGAACAGAAGAGTACTTATCATCAATGAACCCCCATCATTTTGTAGTGTCAGCCACATATGTACCATCTGCTGCTAGATATGCTTTTTTTTTTTTGGTGTTTGTGAACAAATCCTCCGTGCAAGATATGGTAATATATGGAGGAGCCAATGCAAGCTATGCAACAATTAAATAAGTTGCACCTACTAGAGCCCTGAGGTATCTATACACACACACACACACCTATGTATATATATAACTCACTTTGAGATCACCATAAGAAAGTGCTACCAACCATCAAAGTGCGAATGAAAGATTGGAGAAAGCAGAGAAAAATGTTGATCCACACACAGCTGGTGGTAACAGGCTAGTGTGTTACGCTAGGAATAGGAGGCAAACCGGAAGAACAGTCAAGAATCTAATGAAGACACTGTGTTTTAAGATAGATGAAATCACAAGTCGGAAAGCGCGAATTGGACATCCTAGATATGTGTAGGCGGCGCTTCATTGCAGACTGTAACTAGGCTGCCACACGGATGTGCACTTTTTTCGTTCTCCATAGTTGTACGTGCACACGACTGCCTTTCTAACGTGGACTTCACTCAACGGAGCTAAAATCTTCGGGCCTCATTAGGGACTAGTAGTACTATGTGTACCAGCTGGGATTTGGGCTGTGCCAAACTCCAAACAGGAGATGTTTGACAAGGTCCATGGCATGCCACGGCAGAAACCAGCTCCAAGCCTATTTTTGCTGAAATCTGTGACACATGGTACAACACAAAGATATCTCGATGACTAGAATCCTGCTCGGTCTGAGGCCGGCTTGTTTGTTTAGTTTTTTGCGCTCTCGCTGCTTCGGCGTGCGTCTGGTAGCAAAGAAGCTGGATTACGCAGCGCCGTCCCTACCCGTTAAAATGAGCAAATCAGAGGTAAGCCGCTCGCGCTACCAAACTGCCCCTCAGTCTGACTGAACCGCTTCATCACACTTTCAGCCGAAAATTACTAGCACACCGCTACATTTTTTTTATTTTTTTTAAAAAACCAGTATTCTTCCATTTGAAGTGACAGATCCGTATCTATCTATAGTGTCCGGACCGGGAAAAAGGGAACGTAGAGACTGGTTAGTCACGGGTCCAAGTCAACGTCAGGGTCCACAGTCCAGTCTGCGCACCTGCACCTGCACAGCTACGTGGAAGAGAGGGAGTCAGCCGCCGCACCGCACCTGGCCGAACGCCAGTTGACTCCATGGACGACTTGACTGCTGCTTCGTAGCGATGGAACCTGCTGCTGCTCCTTTTTCTCCCCTGCCCCAGGCTACACGCGCAAGCGCGAAGGGAAGAGAGAAGACGAACCTGCGCGCGCGTGCGTGCGTGCAGTCGCCGCCATGGACAACGCGATCCTGGCGCTGATCGTCACCGCCGGGGCCTCCCTCGCCATCGCGATCCCCTGCCTCCTCGTCGCCTTCCTCTGCCACCACTGCAGTGAGAACCTCAAGCTCCCGGTCTCTGCACGAGCCGCCGCCGGGCCGCAAGACTCCTGTTCGTCGTCGTGGTCCTTCTACGGCGGCGCGGACTCCTCCTCCGCGCTCGCGAAGCTCTCGCTCTCCGACCTCGCGGCCGCGACCGGCGGCTTCTCGCCGGACAACATCATCGGCGATGGTGGCTTCGGGTTCGTGTACCGCGCCGTGCTCCCCTCCGGCGCCGCCGTCGCAGTCAAGCGGCTCGCGACCCATGGCGCCGCCGGCAACCGCGAGTTCCGCGCCGAGCTGGAGGCGCTCGGCGGCGGCCTGAGCCACCCGAACCTGGCCCGCCTGCTCGGGTACTGCGACGCAGGGCGCGACAGGATACTCGTCTACGAGCTGCTCGAGCGCGGCAGCCTCGACGCCTGGCTCCACGGCGAGGGTGGAGAGCGCGACGCGGCGCCGCTCCTCCTTCCATGGCCCGCGCGCCTCCGCGTCGCCCGCGGCGTCGCCGCCGCACTCACGTTCCTGCACCACGACCGGCGCCCGCCCGTGCTCCACCGCGACGTCAAAGCCAGCAACGTCCTGCTCGGCGACGGGTTCGAGGCCAAGCTCGCCGACTTCGGACTCGCCAGGGTCGTCAAGGGAAGCCCCGCCGCGTCGCACGTCAGCACGCAAGCTGCTGGGACTGCCGGGTAAAATACGCACACACAGACACAGACATACATTCTTTCCAGAGTTCAAAGCACCTGGTATATTTGTGTGCATATGCACAAATATAATCCCGATATATCCTGGAACTCTAGAAAATATATAGTTCAGATCATGACTCTGAAATGTTAACCAGGTACGTGGCGCCCGAGATCTGGGCCGGGATGTGTGCAACGGCGAAGGCCGACGTGTACAGCTTCGGCATCCTGCTGATCGAGATCGTAACAGGCCACCGGCCAAGTTGGCCGGTGAAATCCAACATCGAGGAGAATGCCGAGGTTGATCTGGTCGACTGGGCGAGGAAGAAGATAGAAGCAAGGGAGGCCTCAGATATCCTAGATTGCCGAATTGGGATGGAAAAGCAGGGCACAGAGATGGACGAGGTGAAGGGGCTCTTGGACATTGCACGAAGGTGCACAGAGACTAATGCCAAGGATAGGCCGATGATGGAGGAGGTCCTTCTGATGCTCAACAAGCTTTGAGGTTTTTCTTTTTTTAATGAACATGAAGTTGTGAGATTGTAAAATAACACTTCTGACACTATTCTAATGGCTAATGTCACAATAATAAGCTCTAATACTGTGATCAAAGAAGTTGATAAGGGGGACGTGATCAATTTTTTCATGTTGCCTTTTGTCGTTGTCTTGGCATGGACGAAAGGGCGCATCCTATACGTCCACATTGTCATGTGTGCTTAACCCAACTATAGATTGAGAGAAGACAAGCAAGCTGTCTCTTCAAAATGCAAGGTATTTGTTGGATATATACTCATTTTGTTCTTCAGTGTTTTTTAAGAGTGGCTTCTCAGTGCTTATATGTACTTAAATGATCTCAATATATAACTGCATATACATTCACATATATCCAACTTCTATCACATATGAAGATTTATTAATTGTTTTATTAGTGGAAGCGTGTCACACGAAAACAAAAATATATATTTTGCATACGGCTAAACCACAAAAGTAACTTTTTTTTCTCATAGCTACGGGAAACATCTCAGGGCAGCACAACTCAATGTTTCCAACTAGCTACTTTGAATCATTTCTCTCCTTCCATGACATACTCGTAGACACTACATAGGACAATCTCACCGGAGCAACCAAATGTATGCTCTGGGTGAAGGTAACATAGCTGTAATTTTTGTATTCCTTTTGCTTCCTATTGCCATAGTATCCAGAACACTGGTTTCTTCCCAACCTGTCAATTTTTCTTCACTGCTTTCTATACTGCTATGATGCTCTATTATGTTGCACCAAATGGATGACATTATATATACAAGCAAGAATATATATGGTCTGGCGTCTCATAGTGACCAATTAAATGTGCATTGCCACACAAAAATGGGTCCATCAAAATTCCACGTTTGGTATTGATTTGTATGACCCTCCATGCACTATATATAGTGCTTCATTAATATGGATGGCACATAACAAGAAGAAAGCAAGCAAATGGATAGATAGGACATTGGTGATATGCTACCAATGGGAAAAGGAGGCACATGGGAAGAAAGTATCAGCTATTGCAGACAAGTCATGAAGAGTCATGGAGTGAAGATTCTTCTAACAATAAAGCTAGAAAACTTGTCATGAAACAGCAAAGGTCGATGTGTCTAGCCTTGGCATCCTTTTGATCCAGATGGTAACCTGTTGAAATATAAGTGGATTACCCTCCTTTCCCTATTAGCTTAGACTTTTGGGTGAACTGGTTAGTTGCATAAAACTCAATATGATATCAAAACTAGAGTTCTCGAGTTCGAACCCTAGTAGAGATAATTTTCTGCAATTTAAGTCCACTCCAAATTCCACATTTGCATCATGCAGGAGGCTGCACGTGAGAGGGGGAGGGGGGATTAACATTGATTAATTCAATGTTAAGCAGTCTTCCAATGTACATGATGTCATTTATCACAATTTCAAGAGGGGTACTTAGGAAGCTAGATTACTTCCGTTCAAGATTCTTTTGGCAAATGATGACCATTAGAAAAAGTATCGCCTTACAAGATGGAATATTATTTGCCAACCCAAAGATCAAGGGAGTCTCAGAATTCATGATCTAAGCCTTACGAATATAACATTACTTACCAAATGGCTATTCAAACTGCTCACCACAGATGGTATTTGGTAACAATTACTCTGTAAAAAATACCTTGGTTCTAAGCCATTATCTCTAGTTTACTGGAAAAATGGGGATTCACATTCTGAGCTAGTCTTATGAAGGTGAAACGAGATTTTCTATGTTTTGGTACCTTTACTATTAAGAATGAAACTCAGATAAGGTCCTGGGAAGATAAATGGTTATGTATCGCAACTTTGTGAGAACAATATCCATGCTTATACAACATTGTTAGATATAAGCAGGCTACTATAGCAGAAGTCCTCGGAACCTCATCATTGAACTTATCTTGGCGCAGAAGTCCTAAGGTCCTAAGTTAGTAGTGTGGATTAATTTGCTCTCACGTATTACTAACATTGTTTCGACTCAAGATCAGGATGTTTTTGGCTGGAACTTACACCCCAAATGGACAGTTGTCAGTTAAATCACATTATCTGGCTTTGAGAGAAGACAAGCCATCTCCTCTATAAATAAATTTGCAAAATATGTTTGAAATTTGTACGTAATCCGACATTATGTCCCTTGCCGCTTTGAAAAATGCAAAACACTTGATGTGAGCACCGCACTCTATGTAGGCATGGGAGTGTAATTGACTGTGCAAAAAGTTGCCAAGCTCTGCTTCGGTTTAGGGATGATGACATTGGAGAGATGGACCAGCAGTATAGCGTGAGCTTCCCTTCTGCCTCCTATTCCCAACATATATACCAGGTTATAGCTTCTTTTCTTCCCCGCTAGCTCTTCTTTTTACTTTTCAGAGTGTGCAGGTTGTGGCACTTTTGATGCCGTGGCAACAGGTACATGCCGTGTAGTATCACATTGGGCTAGTCCAGTGCCAATATATAATAAAAGATTGGTAGTAGTTGTATTTGTTTCGTTGCCAAGCCTTAAAACATATATATTTTGTTTTATCACATAATTAAGGATTGATTAATTGATTCGGTGTGCACAGGTACGAACTTCGTCATGAGGATATTAGGCAGTAGAGCTTAGAACCAAGATGGGAGCGCACGGGGGACCCTCCAGTCTTTAGTGGAACGAGGTTAAGTCACAAAAATTGATATTCATTGAATTGAAGTAACTTTAGTTAGTTAGTTTTTTTTACACATAACAGTGCTGACTAGACAACAAGCATGGTCGAATATATATATTGGGCATGAGGTGGATCACCCCAAATCTCGAAATTGATTAATGGATTTGGAATGCACATGTACTAAAACTTCACATGAAGATATATGGGCAGTGCGTGTGCTTCATTGAGGCCAGGAAGGTCTCCAATCCCCAATTAATAACTAGTACTATCTTGATTCATAAATATAACATTTCTAGCTCTGCTCAAACTCAAATGTGGTTAACCTAAAAAAAACTCAAATGTGTTTAATTTTGACTAATAATGTCTATAACAAATATTTTAACTATAAAAAGTTACACATGTAACGTCCCACCTCCTCTAGGCCGGACCCGCTTACATAAGGTAGCTTTTTATAGTACGTAGGCTAGCCTCACAGACCAACACAAGTCTTTTCTACGCATATTTGTCCTCACTCGTGCGTATCCGGGAATAACTTCCCGGTCAGTTACCCATCCTTAAATTACTCCAGGCCACACGCTTAACCTCGAAGTTTTTCGGAGTTAGACTACCGGAAAAAAAGTTGTAACTTGTTGATATGAGTATCCTAAATCTTATTAAGCTCTGGATCAGGGTGTCACATACTCATTCAATAAATTATCTATACAAAGATATTTTTCATTAGAAATATATTATTAATAGTTGAAATTGAGAAGAATTTACTTTAATCAAAGGTAGATGTCGGCGTTCGTTGTGGCCGACGAGTGATTAGTATCGTGGAGTGCGTGTTTTGGTTCGGATGGTTCGCGAGAGGACACAAGGATTTATACTGGTTCGGGCAACGTGCCCTACGTCCAGTTCGATGAGGCTGCTCGTGTTACTCGCGACAGTTTGAAGTAGGGGGTTACAAACAGGCGAGAGAGGGATGAGCTCCCAAGTCTCTGTGAGGTGTTCTACGTGGGGTGAGATATCGTGTGTGTTGCACTAGTCTTCTCCGTGCCCCCGTCGTCCTCCCGCCTCCCCCTTTTATACTGCAAGGAGGGAGGCGGGCGTACAGAGGGTTGGCGCGGGGGAGTGGGCGGCGGCATGGCCGTGTGTCCTGTAGGCCGCGCTGTCGATGCTTCAAACTCTGTGCCGGTCGCTGTGGATGACGTCTTCGGGGTGGCCGTGTTGCTTCTTGTCGACGGAGTGGTCCGAGCTGTCGCTCGATGGAGTCCCATCCGTATGGAGAAGCGCCACTGTAGGAGCCGGCTTGATGACGCCGTGGTGATGGCCGTCGCTCCGGGGCGTCCTATCGTACGAGACGGTGAGTCTCTGACAGGGGACTGTTGGAGCGATGCCCATCTCGCGGACGGTGCACGTTGTGCGCATTTACTCTTCCGGGAGCGGTCATCGCCACCGTCCCGTCTGGAGTTTGAGCTTATTAACGGCTTGACTGACCCCGGACATCCGTCCCGTCCGGGGTGGTTGGATCGCCCAATCTCGCCCGTCCCCGGAGGTCGGGCGAGGCGGGACCCTCGTCCGACCCCTCGAGGTCGGGGTCGGGCGAGGCGGAACTTTTGTCCGACCCGGAGGTCGGGCGATGCGGAACCTTTGTCCGACCCCGGAGGTCGGGCGATGCGGAACCCTCGTCCGACCCTCGAGGTCGGGTCGGGCGAGGCGGAACTTTTGTCCGACCTCAGGGGTCGGGCACTTCCCGTCCGGACGTCGGGGTCGGGCGAGACGGAGTAACCTCCCTCGGTGCTTTATATGTAAAGCAGTCGGAGGATCATTAATACCGGTCATCGCCGGTATTGACCCTCAACAGTAGAAATGCTTACATTTAGAAATGGAGGGAGTATATGTTTTTTTTAATCTTCACACTAGTATAATTAAGTTTTGTTATTCTTTTCTTTTTTGAACTGTTTTATTATTCTAATTGAACATGGTTAAAGTCAAAAAGAGTATTGTTCATTAAATATGAGTAACTGAATTGTTCACACATTTCGATCTCGACCTTCTACGCTGCAAGATATGATATTCTATGACTCCATGTCCTCTCCGCTCGAACTCCTCATCCTCCTGATGTACAAGCTGAAGCACGTCTGGATCTGGATCCTGATGAACTCAAGATGCATGGTTGTCGAGTCACGCAGCCGGATCACATGGTCATTGCTCGCCTAGTGACCATCAAACGTGTGGTGCCACTAATACAATTGGTGAAGATGCAACCCCAGTTGAGGGGAGCACCACTCGAGAGACACATTGCTTGACGCGAGGACCATTAGGGGCGAGGAGGCTAGGGAGAAGGACCAGGAGCCATAACGCGACCTTTCCTTTTGCCTCCTATTCCGAATATACCACGGTATAGCTTCTTTACTTCCCCTACTCTTGTTATTTTTCATAGTGTGCCGATTGTGGCAATTTTTCACGCTATGAAAAGTCCCTCAAAAAAAGTTTGGTACATCTTGTAGCTGTATTTATTTGGTTATCATGCCATGCCATAAAACCATATTCTATTTGCTTCAACATCTAAGAATTGATTAATCGATTTGGTGTGCACATGTACAGTACGAATTTTATCATGAGGATCGAGGAGAGTTGGATATTACAGGGCCAAGATGAAGGCCCCCAAGGACAGGTCCGATTGCCGTCTGCGTACGCGACGCCCTTCCGTACGCACGGCCCACCATTACCGGGCCCAATGACAGAGGCGACAGCAAAGCGGGCCTGAGCGTGAGCGTTGGAACCGCACAAGACTTTTTCGTGATACTAGACACTAGCCTTTTTCAGTCGTCCCCAGCAACCGTCTGCATATGCTAGATACTACAGTATAGGATAGTGTGTCGGTCGCTGCCGCTGGAGGAAGCAGAGGAAAATGAGGAATGGATAAACAAAGTCATAGACAAACCAAATTGACATTCCACATGATTGATCCAAACGAGTAATGCAAATTGTAATATTTGACAAAGGTGCACCCCCACTTTTTGCACGCGCAGCAAGGACGTCGACAAAAGGAGCGCAATATGCTCGCCTCTGTTGCCTAGTTCTATTTGTCAGTCTAGCACGACACGCGCATTATTTTGTCAAACAAGTGAAGTCAGGGAGTTTTGAGCCTGACCTCAGCTTTACAGGCGCAAACAGTGCATCTGGTTACGCTGGCCATCCACTGCACTTGCACGGCGCGCTAGTCTGCCGAAGCCTCCATGACGGAGCGGTGACAGTGCTACCTAGAGGAACAATACCGACGAAGAGGGCCTTTTGTCATTTGTCACATTTTGGCTTGTTGGTCTAGTTTTCTCCTTAATGCCTCGCATGCCTAGCAACCTTCTCTCTGCTGAAAATCTTCCAACCCAAACAAGTACTACTGAAGTCATTCATTTTATTTCTCTTCAAGCTAACTTGGTATGCTCGGTGCTTTGGTGTGCTATATATGGTGGAAAAGAACTACTCCTAGGTGTTGTTTGTATCTAATATATATATATATATATATATATATATATATATATATATAGGTTCCATTTGTTTTAGGAAAATAATGGAAAGAAACAAATATCCAGCTTTGACCTGTGTGGAGGCTAGAAGCCTCAACAACCAGTTATTACAAAACTTTGTCTGGACTATTTTAAGTCCTTTTTCAGGGTACTAATTTTTATTCTTTTGTAGGGATCCAAACAGGAGGATTATTATTAGTCCATAAGGAGAAACTGATTTTTAGTCTTCATTTATTTCTCTAGTTTCTTGTCGTACCCTCATTTGTTTGTGTATTTTCAATCGAGGGACACATTGCGTTCATTTATTTGAAAATGAGTGAATTATTCAAGTAAATGGCCCTCACAGTACTTTTCCTCAAAAAAAAAAAAACAAAAATAGCCTCGAAAGAGTTGTGTTGCGCACATGCATATTGTTACCGACTCAAGGAGCTAATTAAGTATAGATACATTGTTTTCATTAATACTTTTAATGCTGGCACTAGATTCTTACTCTAATAATAAGGCAATCATGAGACGTCACTCTGATCGAATACCATCTGGTTTGATTACATCGAGAGCAACAAATACATTGCAGATATATGCTCAAACTCTCCAGTAAAACAATTGCGCAGCAAGGCAGCATAGCATGGTCCAGAATTTGCATGCCATTGGAGGAAGTGAGAGGAAACTGAGGAATGGATAATGCGTTTGTCACGTTATTGTGGTCTGAGCTCGACTAAGCGACTGTTTGGGAGAGCTTCATTTCATCTCTTTGAGCTCTGTTCTTAAATTTGCTAGCCAAACATCTTAACTCCACCAACTCTAAATCAAAAAAAAAAGTTGGAGTTGAGGCTAACTCCACCTTTTTTGAGAGCTCATAACGAGGTGCTCCAAAAATTAAAAATCATAGAGTTGATAAAAAATTACCACCATGTCACTTATTACAAAACATATCCATTGTATTTTTTTATCTTTTCTGACGTTTTCTTCCCGAATCGAACGAATCCCACATAGATACAGAGGAGCTCCCACCGTACAAAAAATATTGATTTGTAATGAAAAAAATATAGATTTTTATAAGGACATAATAGACCTTTTCAATTAAAATCTTGGATACCTAGAGAGTTAAATTTTAAGCCAAACACTTTATGGTGGATCTGTAAATCTAGAAGGGAGCTGCTTCATGATGGAGTTATAGAGTAGAGTTGATTTTTATGGAGTGGAGCTCTTCCAAACAGGCCATAAATAGTATGTTTTTTTTTTAAAAAAAATTCATGGTCTGTCCATAGGTCCAAAACTGACATTAAACATGATTGATCGAAACGAGTAATGCAGATTGCAAAATTTGGCATAAAGAAAAAATCTAATCGATCAGCATCCTTCATTTGACAAAATCTCTGTATGGCATCTTTTAGTCTAAATTAGACAAGTTTAAAACAGTCTATTTGCCACTAAAATAGTTGAAGGAACCTACACAGTGTCAACATTTCAAGATTCAGTTGTTTTAGCATAATTTCAAGACTCAATTTTAAAACAGTCTATTTTTTTTAAGCAAGTTGAAGGGGTCCGCCGCGTTCGATCGCCCCTGTGTTCAGGCTTGGCATGCATGACATGCCGTTTTCTATTTGTGTAGCACGGCATGTAAATTACTTGCTCGGAGAGGTGGAATCGGGCAGTTTTGAGCCTAAGCATATATGGTCACAGGTGTAAACAGTGCAGCCGGCCACGCTCGCGCGCCATCCACTGCACTTGCACGCCGCAGCGGTTTACCGAAGCATGGATGTCAAAATGGCAATGGTGGTAGCTAGAGGGACGACACCAAGGAAGAGAGCCTTTCTCATTTGTCCCACTTAGACTTGTTGATATGCTTGAGGTTCTTCCCTCATGCCTCGCATACCTATCAACCCTCTCCTGAAACATCTTCCGACCCAAACAATTACTGATCGAGTCATTAATTTGCTCTATTTCTCTTCACACTAATTTGGCATGCTCCCATGGTTTTGGTGTGCTATATATATATATATATATATATATATATATATATATATATATATATATAAGTTTTGTTATGGTGCTTGAAAGGTACCTCTTGGTATCTCTCCTTTTAAATAATCCTAACCGTTGATATTAAAAATTTGATACCAGGCCCACTTATTATAGTACCGGTCCACCACTTTAAGTACCTTTTAGGTACCTTCATATTCTTAACCGTTAAATCTGATTAAATGAATGGTTGTTGTTAATTCCAAGCACCGTAATAAACCTCTATATGTACATATGGCAAGAGGAAAGGATAGGGCGTTGCTGCCCGCTGAAGGCGAGAGGGAAATGAGGAACGGATACTGTATTTCTCATGTTACTATCTGAGCTCAACTAAATATGGTTTTCTTAAAAAAATAAGTCATGGTTTGTCCATAGGTTGAAAATTGAAATTCAACATGATTGATGCAAACGAGTAATAATTCAAATTGCAATTGGCAACAAAAAGTTTCTAATTGATCAATATCCTTCATTTGATAATCTCTCTGTATGTAAATCTTTTAGTCTATATATATTAGAGAAGTTTAAAACAGTCCATATTTTGCCACTAAAAATATAGTTGAAGGATCCTACATATACAGTGCTAAACTTTCAAGACTATAATTTTGGACCCACTCTTTTCATAACAACCGTGAAGGGGTCTAACACTTATTTGCTTGGACAGATGAAATCAGCCATTTTTTTAGCCTCAGCAGAGCGTCACAGATGCAAAGCGTGCAGCCAACCACAGTCGCCATCCGCTACAATTGCACGCTGCACCAGTCCGCCCAAACATAACGTCAGAGCAACAACAGTGCATTATTCTCTCTCTCTCTCTCTCTCTCTCTCTCTCTCTCTCTCTCTCTCTCTCTCTCTCTCTCTCTCTCTCTCTCTCACTCTCATTTAAAATTGCTATATGCTTTTATATACATCTTGTCTTAAATTCTAGAAATTTTGTACCTGCAATCTTCGACGTTTTAAATCTCTACTACTTAATAATTTTATTGTGACCGTATGTTCACCCCGTGAATTCACCTTATAATGTCATAAATGATGTAATAAAGGGTCCAAAAATACAAATAAAAAGTTTGACTATACAAATTGAGAAACAAATCAATTCTAATTAAAAAACAAAGTCTAGATCTTATATAAATCTCTATCTGTACTACTCATTAAATATACTAAATGTGACACGTCTGTTCATAGGTCTGCCCATGTTAAATTTCGGTTCACTATTCAGCTACGTCTGTGAGGAGTTAATCAACAAGTAGGAGACTTGTCTTATTATGATTCAAAAGACTCATACACATTCAAGATTTTCATGTCACCGTGTCACGAAGAAAATAAAATCCTACGCCTCATCATGGCAGCGAGGACACCGATGTTGTGCTCTGCCGTCAATCGACCATCCGATGCCGCACGTCATTGTCTAGCGAGCAAGGACTCCACCCGCCGCCGTACCTCAGGTCATGCAGCCGTTGCCACCATCCATCCATTTTCCTTTTGGCCGCATTATCGTTGACCCTTTTCCCATCGCTTTGCCCCACTGACTCCGCTACGTACCTCTCCTTCATCGCCGTCCACGTGCAGTGCCCACGCCTGGTCACCGTGACCGATAAGTATGCTGACCTGGACTCTTGGAGCCATGTGTCCCGCATCGCCGGCTGCTTCAACTTTCACTAAATCTTGTTCGTCTGCTGGAACTGCCGCGTCAGGGAGAACTTGCAGCGGATGGAGCATGAGGCGTCCATGGGCTGGAAAACCGAGAGCATGGTCAGATCTGATGGTGGGACGGAACGTGCCGAGTCAAGCACGAGGCTCACTGAGTAGATGTGAAGGAACAGGTTCACCGAACGTCCTTCTTTTAAAATTTTATGATTAATAGTAAATTTAATTTTTTATTATTTGATTTCTGACAAAATATATTTGACCCGTAGCAACGCAGAGACGTTCGGCTAGTTCTTTAGATTAAGTAGCATGCCTGCGCATCCCATCCACGTCCATGCAGAGAAGAATGGATCTATTCACCAAAAAGAAAAACAGAAGAATGGATCCATCGGCCCAGTTCTTTTTGACTCGAATACGGCCCACAATATAATAAAGTACTACTCCGTTCTATAATATGTGCGGTTTCAGATCCGGAACCAAAGCTACAACGTCATGTAAGGACAACAGATGTACAAAAACGGAGAGGTATGTTCGCTTCCTCAATGTCGGTCTGGCTCATCGCTTCAGACCCTCGTGATTCATTGCTGCCGACGGCGTGCCCACACCTTCCGGTCATCATCGCATCGACAATGCCGATGACTATTCTGGTGATGTCGCTGTGAACCTCCGGGTGCAGGCGGATCTGAGGGAGAAGCAGCAGTGAAGGTCCGGCACCAACGCGCATTCTGCCAAAGCCCTTCACCGCCATCGCGGGGGTCACGGCTGCCTCAGCGTTGACGAAGTGGACAAACGCTTACATGCTGCGGGGCTAGCCTTTGCAGCCGGTGATGCAGCCGGCGGGCGCGGAGAGCTAGAGGTCGCACTAGCGCTAGGCGAGTACACGTGCGCACCGCGTCCTGTGCCGGCAGGCCGAAGCAGGGGAGAGGATGTGACGGAGGAGGCCCTCCGGGAGGTCATTGATGTGGTCTGCCCCACTTGCCAGGGATAGCCCTGAGTTAGGCCTGCTAGTGTGTAGGGCTGATTTGGGTTATTTGGTCAGTTTTAGAAACGATTGACTTTGGAAGGGCCATCGCGGGTTTGCAATAGTTGATGGGTTGGGTGGGGTTGGGTCGAAGAAAAAATGCCCGGGAATAGGTTCCACATTTTTTTTCTCATCGGTTGACACACGGATCCTCGTCCACGTAGAACAGTCTAAAGTACCGCCAATACTAGGACATAGGTGGTGGCGCCGACAATTTGGTGGTGCAGTGATGCCCATGGTTAACGGCGGTGACGGTGATTCCTTTAAATAAGACGAATGGTCAAAAGTTTATACGAACGGTAGACATATAAGTTTAAAACAGTCTATTTTTATCGGTAGAAGTAGCTAAAGGATCCTGCTACGTAGTGCTAAAATTTCAAGGCTCAACATTTTCAGCAAAATTTTGAGACTCGAATGTGCACCCACTTTTTGCATGACAACAAAGAAGAGGTCCCATGCGTTATTTTCATGGGTCGGTGGAATCGGCTAGTTTTGAGCCAAAAGTGCTGCTGGCTATGCTCGCCATCCACTGCACTTTCACACCACGCGGGTCTTCCGAAGCGTTGGTATCGGAGCGATGGCGGTTGTAGCTAGAGGGACAACACAGACGAAGAGGGTATCTATCATTTGTCACACTTAGGCTTGTTACTATTCTTTTGAGCTTCTTCCCCAAGATGCTTATCATTCTAGCCGTCGGCTGGTGACGGACGGAAGGGGTCTCCTTCCAAGCCTGCCCCAAGCCCGTCACACGAGTGCGAAAAATTATAAACGATTGTGGAGGATGAAGTAGAGGCAGCCGTGGAAGCAGCGAGGTCATGAGATACTCGGCGGCGTGATCTCTGTACCATTTCTCTTGTGTGAGGCCGGTGAAGATTTTGAGAACGACGATGGATTGAGGGGAGAGGCTGCCAAGATGGTCAGGACGACGTCTCTGCGAAAGGACTATTCTGGAAGGGTCTAGGCAAAATTAAATATGAAGATGGTGCATTGGACGACTGGTATTTCATTTGTTTGGTAGATCCGACGGCTAGAATTTGATGTGAAGCCCACCAATTAGATAGTAAGAGATTGCAAGTAAATTTAATTGAAATGTAATTGAGAAAATTAAAGTGTGCAAACAAAATCTCATTGGCAAGCCAAAGTTTGGGGACCACAGCGTTGTCAGATAAGCCGCCCACTCGTTGAGAATAACAAGAACACACCCTTAATTTTAAAACGAAATGGAAATGGAGGGAATCGTCAATGCATCGTAAAGCAAATAAATCTTGGATCAAACATGAAATACATAAGGCCGAGCAAAGCTATCCTTTGTCATGGGATAAAAACAAGTGAATCTTGAAAACTAAAATAAATAGAAAATGGATTACATCCTCTGTTAAGAAAGAGGATTGCTGCTTGCGGTGTGTGGCCTCATTGTAGGTAAGTGTGGCGATTGAGAGTGAGACGGAGAGAGGCAAAGAGCAAGAAGGGATCGGAAGGAGGTTGCGGCTGGCGGAGTGTCACAGATGCAGACGGTGCAGCCGACCACACTCGGTATCCGCGACAGTTGGACACCGCGCTGGTCTGCCACTACGTCGATGTCAGAGCAGTAGCTAGAGAGGCAACACCGGCCAAGAGGGCCTTTGTCTTTTGTCCCACTTAGGCTTCTTGGTATGTTGAGCTTCTTCCCTCCTGCCTCTCATGCATATCGACCTATAGCTTCTTTTGTAAAACATCTTCTGACACAAGCAAGTACTACTCGAGTCACTCACTCTATTTCTCTTGAATATAAACTTGATATCCTCAGGCTTGATGTGCTATATATGGTGGAAAGGAATCAGGTTTTATGTGTATGCTCTACTCCTGTAATAAAGGTGCGTCTCATTTGTTTTAGGGAAACAACGGAAACAAACAAATATCCCGCTTTGACCTGTTAAAGGCTACAACAAATTATTACAAACTCATCTAATTTTATTCTTAATTTAGGGCACTATTTTGTAGTCTTTATTAGGGATCCAAACAGAGGGATTATTATTAGTCCATATATAAGGGCGTGTTTGGTTCGGAGTTAAGAGGGATGGGACACAGTTATCTCTGGACAGAAAGTACAGAGTCATCTTATGAAATGTTTGGTTGGAAGGATGAGTGTCAGGGATAGACTCATTCTCTGAAATGTTTGGTTGGGTGGATGAAGGAGGACAACGACGACGGATGCGGGTGCTAGGACAACGGCGATGGCGCGCGGGCGAGGACGCGACGGCGACGGACGCACGGGCGAGGACAGCGGTGGCGTGGGCGAGCATGGCGACGGGCGCGCGCGTGAGCGGGCGAGGGACAGGTTGTCCGCTTGTCTTTGGAGGACGGGGCTATCCCGCATCTCTGAAGAATATTAGTTTGACGCCGTTCCTCGCATCTGAACCAAACACTATAACAAGAGATACGTATGTTCCTATTTCTCTTCATCTTTTCCTATCCCTCCAACCAAACACATCTTAAGAGGACTGGTTTTAAGTTTTTTTAGCACTGTACCCCTCATTTTTTCCTGCCTTTTCGGTAGACGATGGGCCTGCTCGAATCAGCCGGTTCCGGCTGTGCTGGCTGATTCACAGGAAAATTTTTGCTTGTTGCCCAGAACGAGCCGTGCAGTCTCAGCCACGCAGTCCAGCCAGCACAATCGCAACCGGCTGAATCGATCAGAGCCGATGAGTGCTTTCTTTTATTTAGTTGAAAACAAGTGAATTTAAAAGTAGATGGGCCGCACACTGTCGGTTTCCCTCGAAATAAAAAAAACCCAAAATAGCTTCAAGTGAAAGAGTTGTGTTGCATGCACATATATTCTTAAGGCTGGCCGACGCAAAAGGAGCTAATTAAATAGAGACATTATTTCATATTGACACTTGATTTTTACTCAACAAATACTAAAGCAATCATTATGAGATATACCCATATACTATGATTTAGTCAGATCAAGAGCTACAGTAATACTATATTGCAGATGCGCAGTTTCTTCAGACAGCATATGCTTTTGGACGAGAGCTTTCTTGGTTGTTCCCGGTGATGCCACACACGCTACGCGTGTCACGGATAGTCCAATTAAATAGTCTTACCTTGACATGAAGGAGGGTGGTCTGATCTACTAGGTCGTCCATATCCGTGGCAATCATATCTCCCAACAGAATCGGACGTGGACAAGGTTGATGCGTCCATGCTTGCCTGCCCAGTCACCGCAGCATATGGGGAGAAGAGTAGAAGACAGCAGTGGAATATGCCTAGCATAACACCAGCGACGACACAAGAAGGATGCAAACCACCCATAGTAGCCATGCATCCGCAGCGCCCGCTGGTCGCATTGTTGTTTGGCCTGATCAACAGCAAGCTGGAGTCTACTACAGGCTACGGATAACACACTCTTAACAGCAAACTGGCCAGTGTTATTGTACATCACCGCCTAGGCCCCGTGCAATGCCATGTGTCAAATTCTAGTACAGTACGTAGGGGCCGGGTCTTTCGGACAGAGAAGGTACTTACATTATGCAAACATTTTTAGTCGAAGACTATCTGTGAGCAGCTAGTAGTACATTTTTTCCTGTTGCCTCTCATGCCTATCAAACTATAATATATCTTCCCATTTCCAAGACGTACGCTCGGAGTCATGAGCTCTCCTTTCTATTGACCAAGCTTGCTCATTCATAAATTGGCATGCTCTGTGTGCTGTGGGCTTGGTGTGCTGCGGTGGAAAGGAAAGAAGAATTATATAAGGACGTCCTATATATGTATCAAAGATTCTTTATATTAAGATAGAGCTGGTTCCAACCAAAGTAAATTTTTTGAAATAAGTCTGATGAGGTTTCAACCACTTCATTTGATGGTATTCTTGGAACATATAGAAACTTGACACAAAACTATATATCGATCTACATAATCTTAAAGAGAAAAAACACAGAATTTTGCGTGCTGCGTGTCACATCTCAAAAGTTTCAATCTTTTGTCCTTTTGATAATAAGCTCACTGATTCAATCCTTTGATTTCGACCATTTCCTGTTTTGATTTTGGGTCAGGGTTTCGAATTTCGTCGTTTTTAGAAACCTTAATCGACTTTCAAGAGGTCTTTTGTTTTCTTAATAAAACTACCCCAATGTTTTTGCATAACAATTAACTATACATTCAAATAGAATTTTGGAGTTTTTATCAAAATTTTTTGTAAAGGTTTAAACCCTTTTAAAATTCCAACAAATTAGAACTAAGTTGAAAATTCACAGACTTTTAGAAGCTGAATCAGGGCATCTTCCTATAAGAAAAGTTGTTCCAAATAATTTTTTTAGCTCTCAGAAAAAGTTTCAAAAATTCTTGAGCTCGGGAGCTAGGGCTTTCTGTTGAATCAAGAGGGAGGTTAATTGAACTAATTAAAAATTAAAATTGACAATAGCCTGACCGTGAACAGTGTTGCCGCCCGCTGCAGCCACTGTCGAGCCATGCGCCGGCCAACCGATTTCCCGCGTCGCCTTTACTTCACCGGATCAAATGTTGCCCCAAAGATCTTCTCCACTGCCAGCTCCCATCTCTGCTCTCCTTTCTCCCCTCTCTCCTCCCTTCCTCTGGCGCCATCTTTCTCCACACGGCAAGGCATCGCCAGTGCCGAGCCACCGCCTCAAGGAGCTGCCATGATCAGGCGTTGAATGCATACATTTGTCTGGCCAGTCGTTGGAGCTCTCTTTGATGGGCATGCGTAAAACACATTGTTTGAGTGTGAATTCAAAAGTAGATGGCCCCACTGTAGTTTCCCTCAAAACCACGGCCTAATTAAGTGTAGTAGAGACATTGTTTCGATATTGACACTTGATTTTACTCAAATAATAAGGTAATGCCATATGATTTAATTAGATGAAGAGCCACAATATCAGATGCACATGCAGTCGGCAGTCTCCCAGCAAACGATTACACACAACATACTTCTTCACATATGAGAACATTCTTAGTTATTAGCTGTTCTCGGTAATGCCACACGTACACGGGTCTAAATCTCACCTTGACATGCAAGGGGGCATGTAGTTTGACCTAGGTCCAACAGAATGGGACGTCGACGACCCTGTGTCCATGCTTATTGCTTGCTCAGCCACGGTAACAGAACGCCCAAGGCAAGGATCGATGTAACCCGCCATGGTAGCCACCAACGCAAGGATGTAACCAGCCGGTCGCACCTTCGTTTGGCCTCAACGGCAAACTGGAGTCTACTACCAGGCTAGGGATGGGATAAAAAGTAATGAAGCCTACGCACCAGGCCAGTGTTATTCCTGATACATCACCACCTAGGCCCGCGTGCAATGTCAGGTGTGTCACCGATGTGTCAAATTTTAGTCCAGTGCGTAGGTGTTTTTTGGACGAAGGGAGTACTCAATTTATTATGCAAACATTTCTAGCTAAAGACTTACTATGACACAATTTATTCCTCAGTAGCCGGCTACCTCATTAGTCGTGCTCTGAGCAACGAGTAGTAGCTTCTTCCCTATTGCCACTCATGCCTATGAAAAATATCCTCCCGTTTCCCAAACACTAGAGCCATGCATGAGCTCTCAATTCCCTCTTGATCATGTTGGCTCATAAAATTGGCATGGTGGAAAAGGTAGGGTGCACTATATAAGAACGTCCTATATATATCAATGACATTGGTAAATAATTATACCTGCACACGTATCTTCTGAATGTTAATGTAGAGCTGGTTCATTACTCAAAAATAAATAAATAAATGTAGAACTGGCTCCCACCGTAGTAAATTTATTGAAATAAAAGTCTGGGGTTTCAACTGCTGCATGTTGATGATGTTCTTAGAACATAGAAATTTCACATGAGACGATATTGACTCTGTATAATCTTATAGAAATCACAAATTTTGCGAGACGGAGGGCCTAATTACTGTACATGGATTGCAGCGGCGTATGCATCGGGAGGCCTGGCGATTGACATGTGATTTCTCAACTTATGCATGCGAACATATTTTGTGCCTGAAAAGAACTAAATGTATACAGATATTTAACTATATATGGAAAAAGAATGACTTGCGCCACTGCTTTACCGACTCAAAGGGAACTGATTAATCAGTAGAAACACACTATCATATATCATCATCAAGTGGCCTGGGTATCTATTGATTTTGTCACTTTCCCCCTCGTTAGAGAAAAATCATACATTGTTTCTTTGAAAGGACACATAGCATAACTATACATTAATTCATTGCAGATGCTAATCAGACTCTGCCATAATCGGGCGTTGAATGTGTACATTTGCTTGGCCAGTCATTTAGATCTTGATTTGATGATGCCGCGCGCGTGTGAAACATATGCAGATGATGTTATCCTAGATGTATGACCGGTCTTAGCAGCTGTTGGCAGCTTGGAATTAGAGGATACCGGAAAGGACTTTGCAGGACGCTGTTGATGCAACAGTGCAGCCTGCCACCGCACTTGCCATCCGTGAGGATAGATAAACTATGCAGGTTAGCCGCGACATTTAACTTTTGGCCAGTGCAATGGTCGGTACAACATTGCCTAAGCCCACATGCATCGTCTGTTATGACCAATGTGTTTCTTCAGAGTCAAGCTCAAAACTAAGTCGCCATTGATAATCTTAAGCAAGCACTAGTAACTCTTTCCTTCGTGCCTCTCATGCCTATCAAAATCTGCAGCAACATATAGATATCTTCCAAACACTCCAGAGTCATTATTGGTACTCTCTTCAAACTCATAGAACTTGGTATTCTTGGTTTGGTGTGCTACGGGGTGGGAAAGAAGGAAGCATTATATAAGGGCATCATATATATATCAATGAAATAAGTAATATAATAATGAATTGTGTACTTTTTTAGTGAAATAAATTATATTGTTAGATTATATGTAGCATTGGGACTGCCTATATATCGATTGATCGATCGAGGAGAGGCGACGTGTAGATCAGCCCATGGTCCATAGATAATCAACCCACCACCATAACCTTCGTCTTCCTCCTCACGCCGCTGCTGCTGTGCCCCAATTGCTAGCAGTGCCTCTCAGTCACCAACCGCCGCCATGCTAATAACTTGTCGATGAATCTCAAAGCATGATCTACACACTGCCTCTCATTGAACGATCTACGTATAGGAATTCTTCATGGACTCTTGTTTTGATTCTTGTTTTCAAAAATACCACAAATAGAGGAAAAGTATGTCCCGAAACGGCCCACAATCTAATGCAGCCTGTTCTCTTTCCTCGTGTCCTTCTGGCCCATCCCTTTGTCTCTTCGATTCATCGCTGCTGACGATCACTAATGTGTTTCAAATTATTTTGGCTAGAACGACAAATCTAGTTTAATTTTAAATTAAATTTGTTATCCTAACAAAATCAATTTAAGAATGAAAATGTAAATAAATGTCATAAAAACGATAGTGGTTAAATCCCTTGAACACTATATAAACGCTCTCATGGATTCATCA
Organism: Oropetium thomaeum; assembly: GCA_001182835.1. Classification (NCBI taxonomy): domain Eukaryota; kingdom Viridiplantae; phylum Streptophyta; class Magnoliopsida; order Poales; family Poaceae; genus Oropetium; species Oropetium thomaeum. The sequence continues at coordinate 870,209 of LFJQ01000031.1, read as the reverse complement.
GTGACTCATCATATTATATTGTAAAACAACGTAGTATGAGATGATATACATGTGGGGTTTATAGCCCACATGTTCGTCAGAACACAACATTACTGTAGCTGTGGGACGATTGAATTTCATTTCTCTTCCCTTTTTTTATCTAAGGTGTAAGGCTAATGACTTCTTTAATTTTGAAAAAACTTAGTTTGTCCTAAAAAAGAACGAAATGCATACATATATATAACTATGAACGGATTAATATAAGTAGAAACAAACTGAGTATCAGATCATTGTCCGAGTGGCCTGGGTATCCTATCTTTTTCCCTTTCTCCATCGTTAAGAGACATCACTGCATAAAAATGGTGTTTAGAGAGCAACCTATACATTTTTTTTTTGAAACGACACACATGTACACAACATAACTATACATTAATTGCAGATGCTCATCACCAGGCTCTGCCATCATCGGGCGTCGAATGCGTAGGTTTGCCTGGCCATTGGAGCTTTTGGTTTGATGGTGGCGTGCTCTGCTATCCTGGATGTACGATTGGAGTTAGAGACACAGCGAAGAACCTTGCAGAACGTGGTTGATGGGATCAGTGCAGCCCGCCACCACACTCACCGTCCGTGAAAATAGGGACGAGGCAGCGCAGCTTAGCTGCAACATTTAACTACGTGCCAGTGCTATGGTACGTACAACATTGCATATCACCCATGTGTTTCTTTGAGTCAGACTCAAAACTAAGTCGCCAATGATAATCTTAAGCAAGCACCAATAACTCTTTCCCTCGTGCCTCTCATGCCTATCAAAATCTACAGCAACATATAGATATCTTCTAAACACTTCAGAGTCATTATTGGCTCTCTCTTCAAACTCATATAACTAGGTATTGGTCTTGGTTTGGTGTGCTACGCAGGGTGGAAAAGAAGGAAATTATATAAAGGGCATCTTTATCAGTGAAATTAATAATATAAAATACTAATTGTGTACATTTTTAGTGAAATAAATATCTCTTTTGCCAAGGGATCAACTATAATGTGTGACTAGTTGTGTGCGCGACGTTGCCCCACCGGTTCTCCTCTTCCGTCTCGGCACCATCCTGACGCAGTTGCTGCCCGCCAACATGACCTTCCTCCCCTCATCGCACCGCCTGCGACTGGATATGGATTGGAGTAGCACCCTCAACCCAATATCACAAAACTCTACTCATGATTGTCACCTTCGACAGTCCATTCTCCATCCCCCTCCAAAGTGTCGCGCTCTGCCCCATATCCTCTCTTGCTGTGATGTGCAAACCAGTGGGTTAGAGAAAATTTTTGTTATATTACATTTGATGATAAATTATATTGTTAAATTATATGTAACATACCCGTGTGTCGAGACCGCCTATATGTCGGTCGATCAAGGTGAGGTGACGTGTAAATTGGCCTGCAATTCAAACCACCTCCTTATTTCTCCTCATGCTACCACTCATGCCCTCACCTCTAGCGCCACCTCTCGGTTGCCTCGCTGGCGCTCGACCACCTCTACCGCAACACTGTCCTCACTCCCTTTCTCTTTTTGCCACCACCAACCGCTGCCATGCCCCTCCCCCCGCCCCTTCCCATCTCCACCAACTTTTGTCGTCGAATATGTCACCGTGCTAATCATCACTCCTACCTTGCTTGCCTTCGACCATTTCCACCACCACATCCACCACATCGAACCGCCACCACTTTAATTGTTCACGCACGCTCAACTCCTGTCGCCTACCCCGCCCATCATCCTTTTACGTACTCACGTCCGGTGATGCCATCGCCACCTACCGTCACCACTTCATACTATCATGTCATGCAACTGCTCTCCTATAGTTCTTTCTAAAGGCAACGGGGGAAGAGGAGCTCCCAGACAACCTCAACCCTAACCCTAACCTGAGCGGCGACAAGAAGTAGTAAAGGCGCGTTGGGAGTGATGAAGAAGATATCATAGCCGCTGGGTTCAGTCGGGTACATATCTCAAAGCACGATCTACATGCTGCCTCCCATCGAACGTTTTTCTCTTCTTTTGAGAAAACTCTCCCTATTAATTAATTAGAAAGATTGTACGAATTGCAGATACTCCTCAAGGTGGACTCAAACCAAACTTGACGACCGCAATCCTTGTGAATCGCACCCCGTTCCAGATTGTGAGCATCGACATTGCACTCCTGCGCGTCCATGCGGCCCAGTTCTTTTTTCCACGTCGGAAAACGGCCCACGATATAATTCAGTCTTGTTCTTCCTCTTGTCGGTCTGTCCTGTCGCTTCGTTCTCCCAATTCTTCGCCGCCGACGCCAAGCCCAGCCTCCGGCCGGCGCATCGACGCCGACGAGTACTCAGGCAACGGCTGCTGCGCAGCTCCGCTTATATGCGGAGCTGAGGAGAGGCAAGGTCTGGCTCAAGCGCGCGTTCACCGCCATCGCCGGGGGCACGCCCCGGCCGTCGTCTTGGGCCTCCTCACGCTCGCTGCCTTGTTCGATCCGGCGCCCTAATCATTCTAGTGGCTTCGTTAATAGTAAGGCGAGGAGGGAGTGATGGGGTCCGTGGATCTGATTGCTTCCTGCCTCGACTCCATCCGCCAGGTCGGATCTCTTCGCGAATTCGTGCTGATTATTTTGTTCTTGATTATTTGTTTAAGCTAGCCACAATGGATTGAACGCGACGGGATTTAATCTTTATTTTGTCTTCTTCATAATCCGGCGAATTTACTTTGTGCTGAACGTATCTGACGAATGTTCTGCGTCGAAGTGGTTTACCTGTTTATGGGAGCCATCTTTAGCTACTCCCGATTGAAACATGTCATCCTTTTTAGAGTCCAATTTAATTAGAACGCTTTAATGAAATGTTAAGCAGTTTCAGATGTGAAAGAGACATCCTTTTGTTACTTCAAACCTCGTCGATATTCATCTTTTGTAATGTTGTAAAAAACTCAACATATGGTTTTTGCATACAAAAATATCATCTTTTGAGCTTTGAATAATGAAGGCCGTTTATTTATTTGTGAACGCAGGTTGGAGACGACATTTCAGATTCTATAGTGTACATTGATGCTGGCGCCCTTGAAGCCTTTCAGTTAATAGGGGCATTCCCTCTGCTTCTCGAACTTGGTGCTCGTGCAGTTTGCAGCTTAGAGAACTCGTCTCCTCTTGATGCTGTGAGATTCTGGCACTACCTTACTACAACAAGCTATGGAAATACTAGTACTAATCTTACTTGGCAATGAGTAGAAATCTGCACAATTCGATTGAGGAACTAAATGAACCATGTTCTGAGTATCAAAGCTTTTTGGACATTAAAACTAAAGAAATAAATTCAGCTATAGCACTCAAGTTGGTGAACTATCAGGAAGCGTGTTCTATTTCTGAACTTTGTTCACTAATCTGGGGAATTCGACCCTGAATAGAGATAAAGTCGTGTAAATTGGATGAAGCATCACTAGCATAAGTTGGTTTATTATATTTTGAGTATATTCACTTTTATGCAGCACTGGAAGCTACAGACCTTTCCATTTTTAATATTGGTAATTTAGTATGAATTATGATTTTGATGTTACTGCATAATTTCCCCTGCATTTGCTTGTAGCTTGCTTTTTTCTTAATGACTGTCATGTAGTGTCAGAAATTTTATTCTGATTATGTATGCATTTAAATGCTCTGTGCCTTCACTTAAGTAGCAGAATTTGATAGGAACATCTTTTAAGCTCGCATAATTGTCTGTGGTCCACGTATTTCTTCTGTTAATCTCATGACATTGTCAGGTTATGCATTCATATTTCCTATTTTGTGCATATGAAACCAGGTTTTGTGTCATTTTAAGGGATAGGAAAAACAATTTGTGAGCAGGTTTGTTAATGCTTTTTTTCATTATTTCTTTTTCAGGCTGTTGATTGGAACTCAAGTTTCTTGCATCCAGCAAGGAAGATTGTAGTGATTACATCATGCCTTCTTATTGATGCACATCGGTATATTCTACGATGCCTGGGCAACCATGGAACCTTATCACATTGTACTGTACTGACAGCTGTTTCTGAGGTGCTTCACCCTTGCAAGGATGTATTCTTTTTGTGTATGGGATCCAGTGCTACAATGTGTTGTGTGTGATTTCTTGATCTTCTGAAGTATTTGAAACATCTGCCAACTAAATTATTGTAAAACTCATAATTGGAAAGTCCCTATGGTATTAACTGTGAACTTTGTAATCAACTCTGAAACATAATAGAAAATGTATTTTTCCCATCAAAGTGAGCTGGTAGCTGTTAGCACATCCTCTATCTAAAGTTCCTATTTCTTTTATCTCTAGTATGAAGTGTGCAACAAATTACGTCATAATGCAAAATTAATCCTATCCATTGTTTATTTAATGGAATGGGTAAACTGGAGATCTGGAGTATAATGTTTTCTTTACTCCACAGCATTAGTTGAGAAAAAGTACCAATTTATGACTATCTTCCTGTTTCTATTCATCTTGTTGAACTACATTCTTGAAGCAATTTAAAAGCTGCATTTTAAATTTCTGTAAAGGTTATTTACTTTTCTTTTGTTGAAATGTTTTGTAGATTGGCCACTCAGCATTTGTTGATTCCCCACTTGGGCCAGATGCTTTCCGGGAGTATGAGGCATTACTCGTTCAGGACTGTGAGGAACTTTTTAAGAAGCATGGGAAGCTAGACAAAAATAACGATGGTCATGATACTGAGACTGATTTCACCTCTGATGTTGATACTAAGTCAGGTTCTGGTGTCCATTATGGCTCTAATTCAGAATCAAGCCCAACAAAAATGAATTTGTTCGATGATGAGTTAGGCCAGGTAGAAGGAAGAGCAAGGAGATTCTCTGTAACTGTGCGTCATTTTCCAATGATTTTCTCTCCCATTTCCTCAAAGACTTTTGTTTTGCCTTCTGAAGGCATAATTGCTGATTCATACTTGTCAAATCCACATGAAGATTCCCTTGGCCCTGGTCTACCCTCCATATCTGCTGGTAAACCTTTTGACAGTGATGAGGTACCCCCTGGAGTGACCTTGACTGCTCAGTTCCTGTACCATTTGGCCAATAAGGTAATGATTATTACATAGAACATACTAGTACTTGCTAGTGAATTATTCTATTCTTTTCAAGGCTCTAACTCTTGCTTTGTTGGTCACCGTTTCGCATTGCAACATGTGTATAGATGGACCTAAAACTTGATATATTTTCATTCGGTGATACATCAAAGGTCATTGGGAAGCTGATGATGGACATGTCAAGTCTCTATGATGTCGGTCGTCATAAGAGATCTGCTGGTCTACTTATCATAGATCGTACAGTTGATCTTCTAACTCCTTGCATCCATGGTGACTCATTTATTGATAGGATGCTGTCGTCATTGCCTCGCAAAGAAAGGGTATCATCCTACTCTGCCGTGAAAAATCCACAAACTCCAAGCAAGCATGCTCAAGCTACCACTAAACGTTCGCCACTGGATTTTAAGATCCCTTTCAAGACGGTCCTTAGCAAAGAAGAAACCAAGAGTAGGACCAGTATGCTGTCTGAAAGTATCATGTCATTTGTTTCTGGATGGAACTCTAGGGAGGTTGATTCTGAACTTACCTGGCTACCTGATTTTTCTGACAAAGCAGACGATGGCAAACCTGGCAGTCAGATTAGCGCCATAACTGGTTCGTTTCTATCTAATAGTGGAGTGCAATACTTAGAAGCGTTATTAGATAAAGGATCAAAAGATGGTTTAGTGCTGATTAAGAAATGGCTTGTTGAAGCTTTGCAACATGAACGGCTGTCCTTTGCATCTAAAGGTCGACAAGGAATGGCTTCTGTTTCAGAGATTCGTTCTATGGTGCAAATGCTCTCTCAAGACCAGTTATCCTTGTTGAAACATAGAGGAGTTATTCAGTTAGCACTAGCTGCTGAAATGGCTCTCCAGGAGCCTCAAAGTTCTCATTGGGATGCCTTTACAAGTGCCGAGAGGATATTGAGTGTCACATCTGCAGAGACAACTCAAAGTCTTGCCAGTGAGCTTCGTGATTTCATTAACACTAGCACTTCAATGGAACCTCATAAACAGGCCAGTGCAATGAAGTCTTCACAGGGTCTTCTTAGTTTCCAGGATGTGTTACTTCTAACAGTTATTGGGTACATCTTGGCCGGTGAGAATTTCCCTACATCTATTGCTGGAGGTCCCTTTTCTTGGGAAGATGAGCGTTCCCTTAAGGATGTTGTGGTGGATTCTATTCTTGAGCGATCATCATCTGTGAAGTTGCGTTTCCTTGTTGGCCTGGATGATGAACTTAGATCCAAAAACAGTGACAGGAATAATAAGATCTCTACTGAGCCAGCTTCCAGTACTGATGATTTTGATGACGAATGGGGTAACTGGGATGATGACGATAATACCGATCAAAAGAATGGAGCTTATGGGGATATGCAACTAAAGCTAGAAGTGCGAGATAGGGTTGATCAACTTTTCAGATTCTTTCACAAATTGTCCAGCATGAGATTACGAAATCAAACTCTAGGAGAAGGTCTAACAGCATTGAGTAGATTTGAGACTGATAGCTACTCAAGGAAAAGCTTGATTTATAAGTTGCTATTAGCTCTCTTGTCGAGGTTTGATGTACCTGGCCTTGAATATCATTCATCAGCTGTTGGTCGATTATTCAAAAGTGGATTAGGTAGATTTGGGCTTGGACAAGTGAGTTTATCTATGTTCTTTTATTTGTTTATGCTGTTTCTATGTTTATGTTGTGAATGCCGTTTTTCTAACTATTGTTTCATGTGCAGTCTAAACCAAGCTTTGGTGATCAAAGTGTTCTTATCATTTTCGTTGTTGGTGGTATTAACACTCTTGAGGTATATGCTCCATCTTTTTGGTTCAGTTGTTCGATCAGATTGTTTCTCCCATAATGTCCCATGTTCACATGCATATTTGATTTCCATTGCGCATGACAATGAATCCACCCCTAGTTTTTAATCTCAGTGGAAATCTATGATAAGATCATAAGAATGATTTATAGTCCATTGACTATCCATGATAGCATATCGTTTTATCTTTGGTGTAATGTAATGAAAAGTATCTTTATTGATTTTGTTAAGTTTGCCGCTTCCCACTTTTATCCCACTAAACCACAAATTGTATAGTGTCCTAACAAACCAAGTGGTCTCTGTGTACAAGGTCCGGGAAGTCATGAATGCAATCTCAGAGAGCAGCAGACCAGATGTGGAGCTTATTCTCGGTGGTACAACCCTTCTTACTCCAGATGACATGTTCGAGTTGATGTTGGGCTCATCAAGCTTTTCTTAGGTTCAATCTTCACGCTTGAGAAATCTAATGCTTTGAGCCCTGACATGATTGGCATCTGAATAAGGCTCCCAAATAATCGAATTTTAGTGTCTGGTGGAGCAGAATGTTCCTTGGGAGCCTTTTTAGTAAAAGGGGCTGCAATATGAAGTAGAGTAGCACTTTCCAAAGAACAGCAGCCCCAGGAATAACAGCTTTTGTGATAGTCTTTGGTAAATACACACTTCTACTGGTTATCATTTTAAAACTTCAATAGGTAGATGTCAAAGTCTGATTTAAGCTAACTATACACTTGCAACTAGTATGGACTTTTTTAATGGTTTTGAGCTGTTATAGTTTGCTCTGATGAATTGCTTGTTGGTATCAAGTACCATATAAATCAGTGGACGTGCTGATATTTTGATATAAAATTTTCTATGTTGAAGATTAGTCCAAAATTATGTATCTATCTCCTTTATTCAATATTTATTATTCAGAATAATGTCCCTCTTACTGCTAGGCCCCCAAGTGAGTTAAAGACTCAGAATTAAGTATTTGGGATATTTGTTGTCAGTTATGTTGTAACTGTTTAGTAAATAACATGTGGAGCTCATAATATAAAACAAACTTGTTATCTTCTGCAAGGAAACATATTACTATGAGATTTCCCTGGCCCACTCTTTTGTTCCTTTAATTACTAGTCTTGTACTCTTGTTATAACTAGCTAGCATACATATATGGGTAAATATCTAGTGGAAACCACTATCTAGGTGGCAACTTGGAAACTCATCAAAAAACATGTTTAGAAGTTTCCAAAATATCAGAAATCTTGTATTTAGATGAAGTGGAGATAAACTTGCACACAAAGTTTCAAATCCAAATACATCTTTGTCTAATAGATAGAAAAATAACAAAATTGGTCGAGGTTTTTTCTTTCTTTTCTTTGTGACTGAAGATGCAAATCGGTCTCTTGTTTGAAAAAAAATATTGTTGTATCCACACGCAACATACATTTCCAGCAAGGCATTCTATATGTTGGATCTTATGTTCCTGCCAGTTTGTATCTGGAGAATCTTGCGTTCACATCAACATACATTATCATCCATATGCATGTTGCATGTACAAAGAACTGAAAAACACCCAAATGATCACACGTGCTACCGAAAAAAAAACGAAAGCTACGAATCAAGGGTTTGTTTTTTCTTTTAGGTTTGATGATGTTTTACATGAGAGTGTTGCTTACTCACCCTGACCCTGCAGAGTTTGACATGCTAGTGTTGTAGTGTTGCGTGGCCTGTGCTGGCTTATGTTTCATTTGCTTAGTAGCTGGTTTAGTGCCGGGGCAATCAGTGATCTACATGGCTGTCCTTGCCTGCCTGTTTGGTACTGATTCATTGGCTGTCCACGGAATGGTGGACATGTCCGGACCTGAATGATTCATGGTCCTCGATAGATGGGTGTCTTCTTGCTTCTGCTGCCTGTCCCACGCTCAGCACAAAGTAGTAGTAATTCAGTAGTTTTGGCTTCACGGCGTAAGGTCACCTTCTCCCCCATGCCTCTCCATTTTGCACGCGTCTGTACACGTACACAATGCTGTCTCCGGAGACCGGCCCGCCGGAGGTGGAGAAGAAGGCGACGTCCTGCTACGGACACCGAGGTCAGTCCACGGTTGCCGGACTGCCGGCTCATGACCCGTGCACTTGTCCAGTGCCATTGATCATCAATCAACTGGAGCCTACGTACAACATGACAGACGGGCTAGAAGTACAGGCAGCTGAATGGGATTTGGCAGCGCCCTCTTGGCCTCCTCTTGCTTCTGAGCTGGCCATGGAGCCATGGCGCTGTGAGATGCGCATGCAGTCCCATCTTGGCGCCTCGTTTACATGATCTGTTGTCGTGTACTAGTTGTTAGCGTCTCTGACCCTCTGCACTGGTTGGATTGAGAAGTGGCCATGAACTGTTCCCACGCTGACCGAACTATTCAGAGCTGTCTGTTAGCAGATAGTGATGCAGTCCTGAATTGTTCTTGTCATGCATGATGCATGCGTCGTGTTTTGCAGCATTATTCATGCTTTCTCTGTTCTTTTGTGGTATGCCTTGGAAAAACAGCCTAAAAAAAGTTTATAACGGATTGTTTAGCGTGGGAGAGCTCTACAATGTGAATTGCTTGAAGCTGGAAGTTTATGTGACTTGCTTGGAGTTGGAAGCTAAAAGTAGTTTCAGCCGAAAGTTCTTCCTACAGACAGTCACAAGCAACAGGATTCTTGATATCGATCAAGGACATGGATCCAAACTCCAAAATCATCATGATGCAACCACATGAGATCGACCGAGTTACCATTTGTTTACTCCTGAACCTTTCTTTTGTAACCACTTCCTAGCAGCCTGCATCATGGCTTTACAGGACCAGATGCATCTGGTCTCTCTCTCTCTCTCTCTTTCTTCACAACAAAGCCATGGACCACACACAGCCTCACAATCACCACCTTTCTAGCGTGCAGCCACATTCACTGTCAGTACCAGTTGATCATTCTACCGTAGTACTTTTTTGCAAAGGACGAGGTGGTGGGACCATGCATGATACTACAGGTTCTTCCCCCTGCTCTACTCCCTGCTGCAAAGCGTTCTTCAAAGGATGCATTGGTCTAGCCTGTATTTTTGGTGACTTTACAAGTGTCCTCCGCCTTGTGAGTTTACAGTTAATATTGCCATCCGTGATAGTCACCAGCTGATATCATCACGACCATCACGTCACATACTGTAAAGAAGGGGTCATCGCGTTTGGAGTTCTGTTAATGTCTGAAGCAAACCAAACATTTCCTCCAAAAATGGAGCAAACATAAATGGTACGTACGTAGGGTCATTATTGCAAGTGCACACGTGGATTGTGATAGGATATTTCTGTTCACTAGGGTTACAATTCAATTTATGACAGTAAGAATTTATACAGAAGCAAAAATGTAATCTTTTTAGTTTCAGAGACGATTAATTCGATTACATACATAACAATAGATACATATACATACACACACTACATAAACGACGACATCGATCATAGCCGTCGATATAGAATATATAACCCGCTCGATCTGCTTAGTTATAAAAGTTTCTCTATGCATACATATGTTTCCTCAAGAAATCAAACCATGTATGCTAGTACTATTAAATATAGTACACATGATTAACCGATCGACGCATCAGTCGTCAGTGCTTATTCGGCGGGCACTGGTAGCACTTGGTGAAGAGCCCGAAGCTGTTGATCTGTCTGATGAAGTTGACGGTGCTGGCCCACCCGCCGAACCCGAACCCGACGACGAGCACCCAGGCGACGACGAAGCAGTTGACGGCGAACATCCCGGGCCAGCCGCCGACCGCGCGCGGCGGACGCTCGACGGCGTTCTCTCTAGCTTGCGCCGGCGCGAAGGTGGCCATGTGCGCGAGAGCCGGGACCACGTAAACGGTGAAGCTGACGAGCAGCGAGCCCACGGCGGAGTTGATGGGCCCGAAGAAGGGGAATACGACGGCGAGGAACCAGATGGGGAGGACCACGGGGAGGCGCGCGGCGGCGCGGAGCGCGACGCCGCCGCGGTCGTGCACGCCGATGAGCTTCTCCCAGACGAAGTAGAGCGGCGTGCACGCGAAGCCGAAGGTGATGAACTGGTGGATCAGCATGAGGATCACGGCCGTGTCGCGGAACGCGGTTCGCGGGAGGAGGGAGAACGCGTTCGAGTGGTCCAGGAGCATGTCGCCGAAGGCCCAGTACACGGCGGCCGCGGACGGGAGCGTCAGAGTGAGCACGTATAGCGTCGCGAGGAGGTAGATGAGCTTGAACTTCTGCGGCTTCCACATCGCGTGCATGATCTCCCTGCACAAAGCACACAACGCCACAGCAGTGTTTGAGCTTGTCATGTGTCTGAAGGCTGAATGGTAGAGACGATGATGAGCTAGGCTAGGCTAGGCTGGCTTACACTGTGACAGCGTGGCCTCCAAAGGTGTAGAGGATGTTGGTGGCCCCGGTGAAGTAGAGCACCATCTTGGTTGGTCCCGAGTGCGTCACTCCTTCCACCTACAATTAATTTTGTTATTCCATCGAATCAATATAATGAAGAAACGCACGCATCATCATGATCACCACACGAACCCTGACCTGGCCATGGACAACGGCGGCGATGGTGAGGTACCATGCGGTGTAAGTGGTCATGAGCAGGCCGAGGAACGACCAGATCCGGTAGTTGTGGAAGGAGGGGATGAACACGGTGGTGGCGCAGCAGGCGCCGAAGATGTACGTCCACGTCCGCTTATCGTACTTGTCGTTGATGTAGTAGATGTTGCTGTTGTCGTCCATTTTATTACAAAACATATATAATAAGTTACAAAGATTCATGTATACATATACATTTCTAATAAATTTCTACGACGTACCTGGCACAGGCGATGAGCTGGATGACGGATCCGAAGAGCAGGAAGGTGCAGTTGAAGAAGAGCCCGACGTTCCTCCAGTGCCTGCCGAGGAGGCCGTCGAGGACCTCGAACCACTGGATGACGTGGTTCCTGAAGTCCACCTTCTCCCTCTCCTTACGCGTGCGGTACTCGACGTAGAGCACGCTGATGAGGTAGGCCGTCCAGCTGCCCATGAGCCCGTAGAAGAGCTGCAGCGCCACGCCCGACGCCATGCCCAGCTGCGAGAACGAGTAGGGCAGCGTCAGCAGCACCTGCGCCACCTGGTTCGATGCGCAGCTGAACCACGCGTCGTACGCGGAGCCGCCGTGCCAGAACAGGCTCGACAGCGCCTTCCCGCACCCGCCCTGCTTGGACGAGGACGTTCCTTCGCCGACGGCCTCTTCTTCTCCGGTGCTGGCGCAGCCGTCCCGCTCCATCTCCATGTAGTTCCCCGCCACGATTGTCTCCACCTTCTCCGACGCCATTATTAGTGTCAATCTCTCTCTGTCTCTCTCTGCTGCCTTCCTCCTCTGATGATCGTGCTCTGGCCGTCTCGTGGTTGCTCTCTGACACACTACGCTATATAAGCTAGTAGAACTAAAGAAGAAGGATCATGTGGGTACTGTGGTAGTGGTGTGGGTCATGGGCGCGGTGTGTGTTTGCATGGCCAGCACACGAGCGGCCTGGCCCATTGAAGCGGCTCACACGCAACCTACTATTATCTTTATTTATTTATTTTCATAATAGTGATTTTTTTTCATGATCATAATAGTGATTTCTTTGATATATCAATTTTATACAAAGCTATGATAGGAGGAGAAGGGGATCCAGCTTGGACCTAGTGTAGATGGTGACTGTTGGTGGTTGTACTGTGTGTATATGTTGATAGAGAGGGAGCCTAAGAACCTTTTCCTATAGCGCTTAGCTGTACAATACTAGAGACGATAGGATAATGAGGTAGCCATAGATATGGGCAAGTATAATCCAACAAAGTTTGCAATCAACAGAATGTAACTGGACGTCGTACGCTGGTTGGATCGGATGGAGCTTGGTGCATATATATATGGCACAGGGCCGTACGTCATACAAACTTGGGGCGTGAGTGCATCCATGACATAATTAATAGAAACCGTTCATTTAATTAGATTTAATAGTTAAAAATCAAGAGGTACTAAAAGGTAATTTAAGTGTAAACAAGTAATAAAATTGGTGGGTCTGATACTAATTTTTTTAATACCAACGACTGAGATTAATTCAAATTAGAAGGTACCTAAGGGTACCTTACAAACACCACATCAAAACTCTTATATTATTATTGGTTGAGAGAGAATATTTTCACCGACTATAAGTGCAGTAAGAGAGACTTTGAAATGAAAAACAATAGTTATTTTTACCTGTGCAGTAAAGCCATTTTCGTTGACCCTGAGAAATTAATTAATAAGCTATATATATTTTAATATAATAATATTCTTGGTTAATATTAAAGTTACCGTTGTATAGAGTTATAAGATCAATGCTTTAGACCTTTCTTCATGAGACTTTAATTTGTTCTTCCTGTAGAAATTAGTTGTACTATATATATGCATTCGCAAAGTGTCATCGATCAACGTACGAGAAGCAGCTTGGGAGAGTGAGATCTAGAGAGAGAGAGAGAGAGAGAGAGAGAGAGAGCAGTATTGCAATTAGTTGCCACACGTGTAACATAATAATGTAGAGCACCATCACGCACTCCTGGAGCAATCATGCAGGGCCATTGAACATTGATATGAGACAGAATAGAGGGAAATCAAAAGGAAATATTATTAATAATATTAACTATTATTTGGAGAGTGGATCATATCTTAGCCCTAGTATAGTACAAGATAATACTGTTGATGCACACGGGTTGTGTGTTTTCCTTTGTCATCACGTCATCCCGGTGTTTCTGAAATGGAAGAAGATCAAACTATATAGTTCTGTTGAACTAAGAGAACAACAGAATCCACGAGAAGCCATCTATATGTAATTGGACGTGAGATGTACTTTGCGTATTGTCATCTATGAGCAAATAATATTCATGAATCATAACCGCACAGCAATTTGGTTTACTCTTTTGACGCTATACGAATGGATTTTTATTTTAAAATAAAATTATGCATTTATAATTTGGAATAGGAAGGAGTGATGAGTGATGATCATTTATAGTTTACATAGTAATTTCTATTTTCCCAATATATTTAATTATAATTATATATATAATGACATGAAACACACATGAACGTTGTACTGTGGCTAGTTTTTCATGTTAATAATAGTAATAGAACACATATTACAAAGGCAGACGCTAGATTGAGAGGCGACTGAAGAAACTAAACAATCAAGAGGAATATACACACAGACATTAAACAATCAAGAGCAAACAAAATAAAGTTGGTGTGGGACTCAAAGTACCCATGACTTAAAAGGTGCGTGCTCACAAGATATGATTAGGATGGCTCTACAAGGAATCATGGGGGCTGACCCATGTTAACATTTGTTAATGCTAACTATTGATGCCTCTCTTGCTTTTTTTAGGTCGTTTATCTTTAGATTATCCGTGGATCAAAAAAATCTTACAATTAAATAATGTGAAATCAGATTTTCTGTTCCTTTTTTCATTAACGAAGTATAAGAGCATGCTAGCCAAAAATAGTCAGCTAGCTATTTAACAAGAAGTGGGGATTGTACTTTCTTATATCCATTTTTCGTAATTCTAGATTTTCATGGGGCTGATATATGATTAATATGTGAACAAATTTTAATGTTGGATGGATATCATTCCTGACCCAGTCTCCAATCACTACAAAAAATCAGTCTTTCAGTGACGATGAATTTTACCACTAAATGTCTATTTTTTATCACTATAAGTAACAAGGTGTTTATAATGAAGAAAAATGGATATTTAGTGATGAAATTCATCATCACTAAAGGACTGATTCCTTGTAGTGAATTAAAGCATATCAAACCACAGCCAAGCCAAGGACAATTTAGCTAACACTAAGAAGTTGGTAAGACCTCAATATATGATTGTGTGACGTTGATTCTGTATCTTAAGCATGTAAGTAATTAATAAGGGAGAAACAGAAGCAAATCCCACACAGATGTAACATCACTTGCTACAATTAATCATAGAACTAAGGATCAATATATAGTTCATAACAATCAATATCAAATCAAACACATGATGAGTCTTCTTGTAGCTTGTAAATTTGATTAGCTAGTTGGCTAAATGATCGAGTATACTATGGTAACCCTGTGATGTGACAAACTACCCAAAAAAAGAGGGACCCTAGCTAGAATGATAAAAAAAAAAGAGTAGGACTGAAAACGAAGTTACAATTTGTTGAGGGGGACGACCCAACTGATGCTTGGAATTTGAGCCGTTTTCGTCCTGAAAGATTTGCCATGCCAGTTGAAACTAATGATTGGATTGGAACGAGTACGTAGCTAATTAGGGGAGCAAATAATTAGATTGCGTGTGTTAGGTAGCTGTAGTACGTCTTGCTAGAATTAGTATGTAACTGATTGTGTAGATTTGCGATCTCTCTTATTTGGATATATATATATATATATATATATATATATATATATCGATCTGTCTAGTCTGAGAAATGTAAAGGATAATTAATTATTTGTTAAAGTAAAAGCATGTTGGATAAAAATTATCCCTTGTTTTTCCAAACATGCCTTAATTAAGATAATAATAGATGACGATCTCTCAGATGTGATAGTTAAATAGATTGCTTTAGCATGAACACGTATTGTAATCGACCTCACACACGGCCGGTGATCTTTCTCATGATTGCCTTTGGAAACGCAAGCAAAGCTTAATTAGCTGTTGCTGAATAAAAAACACGAAAGGTGGAACGTACACCCTTGGCATGCATGCAGTCGGCAGCTCTCTCAGCTCGCTAGCTCATCATGGAGGCGCGACGATGGCCTCTCTTTTCTTCACGCAAGTATAGTACACATGCATGGACCGCGCATCTTTCCCTGAATCATCACAGGCCCGGGACCAATGCACGTCGTTTCTTCCTCCTTGGTCCAGTTTCTAATATCATATAGGCATGGATGTTCATGGATCAACTGTAAATCGACAGCCAGACGTGTGTAAAGGAGTCTCTTTTTATTTTGTTTCAAATTTCCATCATAAGTGAGGGAGAGCGAGAATGAGGGAGAGAGATCCGGTGTCTTTCAGTAGTAAGAGCTGGCACTGGTTTGGTTGGGTTGGCATCCATGAATCTGTGCTGTGTTGCTAGGCGGCGGCAGGCCCCTATATCATGCAGAAAGAAAAGGGCTGCTGCCTGCACCTTCTTGGAAGAAGCCTACTGCCGGACGTACTCCTTGCAAAGTAATAAACATGCATGTGGCACTCGATTGCATACCACACAGCTGAATATGCACGCCCATCTTGGCACGTACCCGCAAGCATTATTGCACTGCTTGCTTGCGGGTGATCCGGCAACAGCGGCAACGGTAAATATATGCATGTATATGTTTTTCTAGCCAAAAAGAATACATTTTTTAAGACAAAAAATGTATATGTTTACTCAAAATTTTTTAACTGGGCCGAGAGAAGCCTCTCTGTTTTGGGGGGGGGGGGGGGGGGGGGGGGGGGGGGGCGGATCACGAATTTCGTCCCATGAAAGACGACTTGAGCCAGACTGAAAGAAGCCCACAATCGATGATCCCGTGTTATACTAAATTAGACGGCCCTATATCCGTTAATCAAGGAAGCCTAACATAATAACCTAGTAGAAAGGAAGTCCGTCTAGAAATCGGTCAACAGAGGGGCGACAATAAGTCACTCTGCAATCTCCGAAGGACGGAACGCGCCGCGCCCACAACACAATGACGAAGCGATCTGGTTCGTCTCGACGGAAGCAGGCCAAGGAGCGAGCTGCGGCGGCGGCGGTGGCGGTAGCCTACCCTCCATGATCGGTGCTGCTCGAGCAATCCTGCGTTAAGGAGGCCGAGGGCTCCTCCTCCTCATCGTCGCCGACATCAAGACCCTTGCGGCCGGCCACACCACGGCCGGTGATGTCATCGGCATCACCCTCTGCGTCGCGGCGCCGCCGGAGCCGTCGCGCGTATGCGTCCAATGCATCGGACTGCGACACCCATACGTCCTGGCAGCCCACGGCGTTCTGCAACCACCAGTACTTCAATGACACCACCAGTAGTTCACCACAATCGTTCTGCAACTTTTCGTCGTCTGTGGAGCCTGCTGTGGCAGCACAAGCATCTAAGAAAAAGGAACTGTCTCTTGAGAAGAAGATCTTGATGGCGCTGGAAGAGATTCCTGAACTAGCTCGTGATGAGATGCTAAAAGCTTACAGTGTTCTTGTCTCTGACAGTGATAGTGGCTGTAGGTTCCGGTCTCTTTTGGAGCTCCCAATGAGTTTGAGGAAGGATTGGTTGCTGGTGGAGATTAAGGCTAGCGAAAAAGCTTGTTGTTCTACTTGCTCATCAGCATGCACAAAAGCCGTGCAATAAGCATAGAGTGTTTCTTCGATCGGTTAGCTCGACTGCTTTTTAATTTGTGGAGTGGGTCCATCCATGTACCTATTAAACTTGATATGTTATTCAATAGAATAATGCTAAGAGTGGAAAATTATATGCTAGAGTAGTACATATATATATGCTCCAACAAACTATATCCTCCGTATAGAATTTATTTCCTTACAAATGAATTTTCTATACACCATTCTTTTGGTAAGGCGTCAGCTAGCTACTGATCAGTTTGACAAAACTCGAATTTTAACAACTTGGTGCTCCACTGCTTTCTGTATACGATGGTACTTCACAAGACGACTGTTCATCACCCATAATGGCAGGGTTCTTTTTTTTTCCTTACTCTCGCCAATTTCTTCAATGTCATTGTAATTTTTCTCAAACCTTTATTTACCATTAGTATCTCACTGACATGTGTGGTATAATAATAAAAATGAAAATAAAAATAATAATAATAATAATACAAGATTGAGCAAAATTAGAATGGCATGGAGAAAATTATTCCTTCGAACATGTGGTTTATGAGTTGTCTAATCTGAGAGTAACTTGTCATAGACATTTTTATTGCACTTGGAAACTTGATTTGTCG
Organism: Oropetium thomaeum; assembly: GCA_001182835.1. Taxonomy (NCBI): domain Eukaryota; kingdom Viridiplantae; phylum Streptophyta; class Magnoliopsida; order Poales; family Poaceae; genus Oropetium; species Oropetium thomaeum. Next base: position 852,379 of record LFJQ01000031.1, on the reverse strand, counting down.
TGACCATAAAAAAATTTCCTGATAGTTGGCCAGCCGAATTCTTTTTCCTCATGTCATTTCCTATCGACTAGGGAAATCATTTCCTGTTGGCTAGCACTCAATTTTTATTTGAGAAAATATATATCTTTAGTTTTTCTTATTGTTTGGAACCTAAATAAAACTCATGCCTAGTTCGAGCTTAGTGCCCCCCCATTACGAAATACTCCCTCCTGGCCTTATCCAATGCAAAAGAGAATGATGGTTGGTTGTCAAATTTTTTAACTGGGCCGAGAGAAGCTTCTCTGTTACGGGGATCATGAATTTCGTCCTGTGAAAAGCTTACGCGAGCTTGACCGAAAGAAGCCCACACCGATGGCGTCACTTCAGCGGCCCAATTAGCTAATCCAAATTAACAAAGCCTCAAACCTAACTTATTATCTCTGTTTTTTAATTGTTAACTCTTTTTAGTATAATAAGGAAATAAAGGTAGTAAAAATCAATCAGCGGCGGCGCTGGCCATAAATCTTGGAAACCCCCGTGCAGAAGCTGCAAACGCATCCCAGCACAATGACGAAGCGATCTGGATCGTCTCCACGGAAGAAGGCCAAGGAGAGTGCTGCCACGGCGGCTGCTGCCGCGGCGGCGGTAACATATCCTCCATGGGTGCTGCTCGAGCAATCCTGCGTTGAGAAGGTCGTCACGGACGAGCGCTCCTCCTCCTCCTCCTCCGTCGCCGACACCAACACGCTCGTCGCCGGCCACACCGCCGCCGGCATCCCCATCGCCATCGCCCTCTGCGTGGCCGCGCCACCGGAGTCGTCGCGCGTGTGCCTCCAAGCCCAACCTCCTACCGGCGTCAGATTGGAACAGTCAAACGTTCTGGCAGCCCACGGCGACTCGATTCTGATCGAGATTACTTGCAAGGAATTCGGAAAGAATGAGACGGTGGATCACTTCGTGTACAACGCCGGCGACGCGGCCGCCGACCCCCCGCGGCGGCCGTCGCTGCTGCTGCTCCCGCCTCTGTACGCGGCCGACGACGTCGAACAGGCGAGGCTTTCGATCGCGTGGCGGATAAGAGGCCCCGAATACCGGTGGCTGAGTAATGACTCCACCGGCCTCCTCCGCCGCGGCGGCGGCGAGGACGAAGGCGAGCTTGTGGTGGCGGAGCTCGACGCGGTGGTGGTGAGGGACGACGAGGATGGGGACACGTCGGCGGCGGCCTGGCGGAAGGAGATGGAGCTCATCCTGTTCCGCGCCGGCGAGTGGAGCAGAATGCGGCTGCCCATGCCCGCCATCATCAGCCTTGGCAGTGACGGCGACGCCGCAGAATGGGATACCACCCGCAAGGTCCTCCCCGTCGGGGACCGCCTGCTGTGCTGGTCCGACATGGTGCGCGGCCTCATCTTCTGCGACGTGTTCGACGAGAATCCCGCGCTACAGTTCGTGCCGTTCCCGGTTGAGCCCCCCTACGGCTTCCAACTGTGCGTCACCTCCGGCGGAGATTCGGTGAAGCTGATGAACGTCGTCTTCCCCCACCGCTGCAGCTGCGGTCGTCGCGGCGCGGAGGTTCCCAGTGACGAACAATACGGCTGGTCTAGCCCTAGTGACGACGACGACGACGATGGATGCCCCTGCCCTGTCGACGCCTGCACCCTCGGCACCTGGACGTTGACGACGGACGACATGACGACGTGGGTCGCGGACGCCGCCACGGTCGACGCCGCCGAGCTCTGGGCCCAAGACGCTTACAAGGGCGTGCCACGCGTCAAGCTCACCGACCCCTTCGTGTGGTTCGACGACCCCGATACCCTCACCTTCACGGCGTGCGAGGGATACCATAAACGCAATGGAGACTGGACGGTGTGGGTCGTCACGGTCGACATGAGGAGCAAGGCCATATCGTCTGTCTTCAGCGTCCCCCAGGGAGAATCGAGCTACTGCCGTTGGCATCCTCCAATGCCCAGTAAGGTCTCTGGCTACCTGAATGGCTGAATTCTTATATATCAAAGTCGAAGACCCGGTGATGGTACTACTGGGAGAGAAATTCATATGGGCAGTGCTGCACCACCAGCACCTATCGCTGCCGTCAGTAATAAGGCTAATGAAGCTTGTTCTACTTGCTCAGCATTCACAAAAAGACATGCAATATGCATAGAGTGTTTCTTCAGTTATTAATTAGTTCTACTGCTTTATTGTTAGTTCTCTACTGCGCTTTATGGAGTCGATAGTATATTATTAGTGAAACGTTATGCTAGAGTAGTTTTGAAAAAAGAATAATTTATTTCCTTGCTATACTCCTACTGTTTCAGTTCAATATTATATGTCGAATACTCCTTTTATCAATGCATTGAGTCTTTCCTTACAGAAGTGTGGTAATTGTTTTTGCGCAATTATTTATTTGTTCTAGTTGAATCACAATTTGCTAGTACATACTCTACCTGTTCATTTTATCAGAACACCCTTTCCAGTCTCATGACTGACTCTGTTTTCTCTATTTGCAATTGCCGGTGTTGTTTCTTCCTTTTGTATTGTTTGTTGTCTTTTAATTCACATCCTCATCTAGCTGTACCTACCAAGTTTGCTGAAATATTAAATGAAAGTCCTAGAACCCGGTGGCACGTTAAAATAAATATGTTGTTTGGAGACTCTGGACACTAATCTATTTATTAGTTTTTACAATACCATCTTAATGTTCAGAAGAGAGTATGGGTTGCTCTGCCTTACTGAACAGACTCTGCATGTCTTGGTTGTGACGTTTTACCATCAGCAAGTGTGTGTTTTTTTTTTCTCGAACACGCTGGAGAGCTGTGTATCTTTGTATTATAGGGAAAATAAAATGGCCCATACAAGAACCCCCCAGACCCGGACCAAAGTAAGGGAGGTACTAACAGCAAAAGAAAAAACTAACCTAAAAAACACACAGAGACGACGACAAGCTCTAACGACTAGACTAAAGCACCAACAGACCGATACCAAGGCCTTCAATCTTTGCAGCCCCTGCGAAGACCCAGAGCCTAGCCTCAATTTTTAGATTTCTCAAAGTTTCCTGCACATTTGGAGAGACACCATCGAAGACACACGTGTTTCTCTGTTTCCATAGCATCCATGCTTCTAGAATAATAAGGGTGTTGACTCCTTTTCTTCTTTGCTTGCTGACCCTTTTAATGGCCGACCTCTGCCAACCAGCGAAACTATGCTCAGTGGGAAGAGGGATAATCTGCTGCAGGTTGAAAGGACTAAGAACATTATGCCAAACTTCCCGAGCAAACACACAAGTAGTAAGAATATGTTGGGCAGTTTCCTCCTTTTGATCACACAATAAGCATTTGTCGGGATGAGCCAGTCCACGTTTCTGTAGCTGGTCTGTAGTCCAACATTTATCCCTTATGGCAAGCCAAAGGAACATTTTGCATTTTGGGGGAGCCCAAGATTTCCAAAGCCACCGCCAAGGTTCGAAATTTATGGCACCAATAAAAAATGCTCTATATGCTGACTTGGCTGAAAAAGAACCTGAAGCTTCGTGTCTCCATATGTGCATGTCATCTTCAGCAGTTAAGGTAAGATTCTCCACAATATCTCATAATCTGAAAAATTCCAATAAACCACTATAAGATAAAGAGCCCCGTATGTCCTGAAGCCAAACATGACCATCCAGTGCCTCCTCCACTATTCTTGTTAATATTTTTGACGGAACACAAACCGTAACATTTGAGGCTACATCCAGAAGAGAACACCCATGCAACCACCTATCCGTCCAAAAAAGAGTGTTACTGCCGTTGCCAACATTTGTTACCACTAATTAGCAAACATGGCTTTAGCGTTTGGATGAGATGGGAAAACCAGCCCTGACCAATTTCTATTTGTATTGTTCTTTTGTTGCCAAAGCCATTTCATTTGTAGAGCCCAACCCATTATTTCTAAGTTTTGAATACCCAGCCCTCCAAGATCTAGGGGCCTCTGAACCTTTTTCCCATCCAACTAAGCAACAACCGTCATTAGTCTATTTTCTGCCTTTCCAAAGAAAACCCCTTCTAATCTTATTTATCGCCTTTATTACCCATTTTGGTACATTGATTGCGATCAACAAGTAGACTGGGATGGCTGAGAGCACAAACCTTACTAAAGCAGTTCGACCAGATTTGTTCATGAGGGAGGCCTTCCAACTAGGCAATCTGTCAGCAATTTTTTCTATCCATAGTATAAGATCATTTTTACATAACTTCTTGTTTGATATTGGTAATCCCAAATAGGTACAAGGAAACTCTTTCACAGGGCACTGAAGATTATCTTGGACTACTTGCCGTGTCGCCTCCTCGCAACTAATAGGTACCACACAACTTTTATTCAGGTTGGTATTGAGTCCAGAGGCAATGCCAAAACAATCTAAGATTTTTGTTTTGATTTTCAGCTCTTCTTCCACCGGACGGATGAAAAGGGCCACGTCATCAGCATATAACAGTACCCGCTGCCCAATCGTGCGTTGAGATAGGGGCTGCAGCAATTCTTCCTCCCCAGCCTTTGTAAAAAGATCGTTGAGAACATCCATGGTGATAATGAAAATCATTGGGAGAGCAGGTCACCTTGCCGCAGACCCCGATGGTGAATTATAGAATCGCCCGGAACACGACTAATATTTGTGTGGAAGTTGTAGAAAGGAGGCTTGTGATTAGATTACACCAGCACTGCCCAAAACCAAGATGGTGGAGAACTTCCATCAGAAACAACCAACATAGAGAATCAAAGGCTTTAGAAATATCCAGTTCAAGAAAAGGCTTTGTGCTTTCTGCCAATGTAACAACTTAATTCTTTGCTACCCTAGAATAAAATTATCATGAATACATCGTCCTTTGACAAAAGCACTCTGATTTGTAGAAATCATCACGTTCAGTTTTGGTGCTAATTTGTTGGCCATAATTTTCGTCACTAGTTTGGCAAAACTATGAACCAAACTAATTGGTCTATAATCTGAAGGCAAGATGGCATCTGGTTTCTTAGGGATCAGAGTCATATAAGCTGAATTTAATAACCCCAACTTGAGTGTGTTACCTTGCTGTAATATCAGAATTGCAGCCAATAGATCTGCCTTAAGGATTTCCCAACAAAATTTGTAAAATCTGCCCGTATAACCATCCGGACCCGGAGCCCGATCTGCTGGTAAAAGTTTGATGGTGTCCCAAATCTCCTCTTCTGTAATTGGGGCATCTAAATCTGAGAGATCATATCCTCCTTGATGAAAGAATTCGAGATTAAGGAACTGTTCCCGAACTGGGGCTGTACCAAGAAGTGCGCCATAATAATCTGTCAAAGCTTCTTGTTTTTGCTCTTGTGAAGTAATGATATGATCCCCCACCTGAAGTTTGTGTAATGAAATTCTTCTTCTTTCTAAAACTTGCCTGAAGATGAAAGAAGGATGTATTAGCGTCACCATCCTTTAGGAACTTGATTCGAGACCGTAGCCTAGCAATAGTTCTTTCCAGAGAAGAAAGCCCTAGGGCATGCCTTTTTAATTCACGCCGAAACCAATCCTCAACCGGTGATAAAGCCCGTTGTCCTGAGCCATCTCAAGTCTATGAAGGATCTCTCTGGCAAGAGCTAACTGGGATTTAATGTTGCTACCTTCTTTTGGCTCCATGATTGAAGATCTTTGGTAAGACGTTTGAGTTTTACAGAAATTCGCTCAAAGGGACAGGTAGTGGATACTGGTTTCTCCCAAGAATTAGCCACCACATCATGCAAACCTGAAAGTTTACTCCAAAAACTTTCAAAATGAAACCTCTTTTTAGCAGGGTCACCATCCTTAAGTCCTAAGACAAGCAGGCAATGATTAGAAATTCCAGTTGCTTGACTTTGCAGGATACAATCAGGAAACATAGTCTCCCATTCAGAAGTGCAGAGAATACGATCGATCTTGACTAGTGGGGGTGCATTACGTTCATTGGACCAAGTATATCGTCTGCCCAACAAAGGAATTTCCTTGAGTTCCATATCATTCACGAACCTCATGAAACGACCCATCATTGCTTGATTAATGTTATTATTATTTTTGTCTTCTGTTGAATATATTAAATTGAAATCACCCGCTACACACCAAGGCCCAAGGCAAAAACTTCTCACTTCCCGCAATTCCTCCAAAAACTCTACTTTGTTAGCATCACTTTGAGGTCCATATACACCTGTGAACCACCACTCGGGGCCATCTTCTCTCTGGAAAAGAACAGAAACTGAGTGTCTAAGCACACGGTGTGAGATACCTGAGAATCCACCATCTCTCCATGCCACAAGAATACCACCCCGTGTATGAACTGCTGATAAGAAGACAAAGGAAGTGTAGCCTTGGCCAAGAATTGTCAAAACTTCATGGCTGGAAATAAAAGTGTGTTTTTCAGATGACATGATAATACCAGGGATACAAAATGGCCTGCTAATGTGAAACAGATTTCTAAGCCAGTGAAGTAGTATCACATCAGTTGCATTGTATCCCCCTAACTTGAGGCCTAGCACTCAAGCTGCATAGTATAAGTGACTAGTCAGATACAAATACGGTGCCCGTTTCTTAAGTTTCACGGTGAATCTCGATATCCTCAAACATTCAGACATGCGTTCTAGGCACGCCGCATGAAAGCATCCAATGGAATAAAGCAAGAAACTTGAGGACAATAACCTCCTTTTAAGCTGTGCCACTTTGCTGTCATGAGCTCTTGATGTTTGTTTGTACTGTTCTGTTAGAACTAAACAATGCTCTGGGAATACTAGATTAACAATGGCTAGCAAATAACCCGGAACCAGCCAGAATAATCTTGTGGATCTTGTTGTGCACAAGCAGACAACCTCAAACTGCTGTGGATTAAATTAGAGTACAATCACCATCACATCTACCGGTTATAGAGCTGCACAAACAGGCAGTACTTGCTAGGGATCAGTACTATACTATTAGTATTTTGTAATACACTGAGTTGGATTTAACTGGTTGGTAGCATGTCTAGGGGAATATAAGGCTTTTAGTTTATTACTTCTTCCAAAGTGTTTGCTTGTCCTTAACATATTGTCTAGCTGTTTCTTGGAAGAAGTTCAAATGCCTATCCTGGTAGGCACCTGTTCTGAGCTCAGCACATAAGAACAAACTGATGTCTGATGTTTAGACAGATCTTGAAAGCTAGCACGGGTCACTAGTTTTTATTGTGAACTTATTCTCTTGTAGTCATGTTACGTCTGTATGTTTCTTGTATTTAAACTTATTTTGAATGATTCTTGTGGTTCTATCTGCGCTATCATGACATGATGGTCGAAATCTGTACAGAAACTGAAAAGATTTTCATCTCTTTTTTTTTTCCTTTATTAACTGATGAACCTGAAGGAACTAAAGAAGCAACAACAGAGTCAAGCAGAGCAAAAGAAAGTAAATACTAGCAAAATTAGCTCATAATAAGTTATACCAGTGGTTACTGTGATTTAGTAGCCACTGTATATGACTACAAAGCAAGGCAGTATGGCTCTAGGATTGAACACGAAGAGCTCATCCAAATCAGAGTAGACACCGCCCTCTGACGAGCAGGGGCTAACAGAGTCACAGTCGTCAGAGTCCTGATGATCAGACGGTTCCGTGTCAGCGGTGGTGGCCCTCTTCACCCTGCCCGCAACCACCCTGCACACCAGCATCGCCTTCTTCTCCTCGCTGTCCGACGACGCCTGTGCCATGTCGTGGGCCCGTCCGCTCGTCGCCATTGTTGCGATCTTCCCCTCGGCGTCGACCCTGATGAGTTAATTACATTTGTGTCAGTTGGGCATTTCGTATAACGTTAGGGGAGTACGGAAAGAACTTGTTCAGTATTCTTAATGTTGACACTAAGGTGATGACTGATGAGTACCTGAAACCGTCCCTGATGATGCCGCAGAGCCTGCACTGCGCCGCCGGCGCCCGGCACAGGGCGGTCCCGCCGGCGGCGCCGAGGGCACAGGTGAAGGTGGTGCAGTGGAACCGGAGCAGCTCGTTGCCGTCGGCGACGCACCTGGCGTTCTTCTTCCCTTCGTCGTTGCTGTTTCTGGCCCTCTCCTTGATGCTCTCCTTGTACTGCTCGAACCGCTTCACGGTCCTCTCGCCGCTCTGCACCTTGAGTATCCTCTCGATCTTGCACACCGCCGGCGCCTGCTGCTGCTTCCTCAGCCAGCTCGACTGGAAGATTATCTCCACAATGTTCCTGCTAGTGTCGTCGGGTCCCAGCTCTGAAACTGCAGTTAACGTGTATCACAGAACGTGAAGAACATTCAAGAGTCTGACGTCAGAACATTAGAACAATGAAAACGATATAGTACATACCTGCATGCCGTGTTGCTTTGTGGAGCTCGAGCGACTCGGCCTTGAGGAAGACCTCGCCGCAGTCGGTGCATGGGAACGCGGCGGCGGCGCCGATGAGGCTCCTGGCGGGGTCGAACACCGAGTGGCACTCGTAGTAGCAGCCGGAGAGGTTCCTGACCTGCACGACCCCACGGAACGACGACAGCGGCGACGAGAGCGCCGAGGACGGCGGGGAGGACGACGACGACGTGGCGGTCACTACGGTGGTCGCCGCCGTGGTCTCCGAGTTGAACGACGACGTGGCGGAGATGGCCTTCGCGGCGGCGTCGGAGAGCGACCTGCTCGACGCGCTGCGGGTGGCGCCGCCGCTGCCCCGGCAGCTCGTCACCGCGCTCTCCTTGGTGCTGCAGATGGACCCGGCGCAAGCCATGCTCATGCTCCGGCTGATGCTGACGCTCCTCTTCTTCCTGTCGCCACCGCTGTTTTGAGTGTTGTCGCCGTTGGTCTTGCCTTCTGCCGCCGGCGCCACTGCTGGTGGTGGTGGAGCTCTGCTCTTCCGGGAAGAAGAAGAATAGGAAGGGTTGTACAACACCATGGCCATCCAAGACTGAGATGGCTTCTTCTTCCTAGCTGTTCTGCTCACGTCCTTGCCCTGACTCGTGACTGCATCCATTGGAGGACAAGTCATGCTCTACGCACCTATGCTACGCCACTTCCTTTCTCTGTTGGGACGGAGAAAGGCAAATAGGCAAAGCGCCGGGAATTGAGGGGAAGCAGAAGGTGCCCGAAACCGCTGTGGTCACTTGCTTTAGGGCAGACCGGCAGACTGCACCTCTCCATGATCATTAGTTTACTAATAGCACCCTTAACGACACGCTTTCGCTGCTCACCTTTCCTAGTGCCAGTGCTAGTGCATGGCGTGGCGGGAGGCGAATGAAAAGACACACAACACAAGGCCATACACAGATGCCAAGGTCGAAAACGAAACGAAAGCCTGGATGGCATGGGCAGGTCGCCATCATGCTCCCAATTCGGACCTGGTGGTGGTGGACCATGTGATCAGCACCAGTTTCTTATTATCTCCCTGACTTCACTCATTCGCCTCCTTGTCTTCGTGTTGTGTACTGCTCCCTATCAACTTGTAAAGTTGTTTACAAGTACAGATGAGGCTTTGGTGTAAGCCTAACTAAAGTACTGAACTAAACTAACGTTTGCGCCATCTTTGAACTGAACAAGAGCTAGCGCCCTCTTGTTCAGAACATCTCAGTCACATCAGCAAATTGAAGAACTCTGACTCTTGCGATTTTATATGGCCATATACGAGTCACATCTCACATCTGCAGTAGAATCCTCCTGTTCGTTCTGAACATCAGTCGCATGTGCAAAGCGAAGAACTCTGATTCTGTTCGCGTGACGATTCTACTGCGGCTTCTTCCCAGAGTTTTCTTCGCTAAGTATTTGACAGTTCGAGGTTCGGCATGCCCGAATTTTAGCGTAATTATTACTACAACCCGGTCAAAAAACGAGTCTAAAATCGCTTTACGTACAGTGTGCAGTGAGCGAGGCTCGAAACAGAGTAGAAAGCCCTGCTTGTGCTTGGCCTCAAAAGCCCTGCGAGGACACTGCGCTCCATCATTGGCTAGTGACAGACTGGGAATGGCGAGCCTAACTATCAAATCATCACATCTGAGTTGCTGCTCGAAGCCTCGAACTGATGGAAGATGGATGATACTCGTTCTGTCCTTGTGAGAGCTTTAATTCACCTATGATCTTGCCTGGATTGGAGCAATGATTAACGCTGATCTCTGTTCTGGATGGTGTGTCAGGCAGCCGATGATTACTGCGGTTCATTCCGCCATTGTCACTGCTGTGAGATTTGGATTGATCCTCGTGCGCCGTGGTTTTAGACTTTTAGTAATGTAGGGGGTGAAACCGAAAGGTTTGAAAGATCCGGCCGGGCCGTCCATCACTGGCATTTTCGTATGTTCACTTTCTTAAAAAAAAATATCGGATCTGTATTTTAGATGTGGCAGGACTGGTCCTGCAAATTTAACCTCTGCTGGTTCCGTTGCCAGCTTCTTCTTCAGATCTTCTTCAGTCGTCCGACACTCTTCCAGCTCAGTTTTGCACTCTGCGTCTTCAGAACTACTACTAGTAAGTGTGTGAACTTTTGTTCAAAAACCTGCTTTTTATCAACGCTGAACCTTGTCCCGTTCGATTCGAAATACTTGCCACTAAGTTTAAATGTGAACTGGGCCGACGATAGTCATGCACAAAGCCCGCTTGTTACGGAAGCCCAAACTATGGGATACCTTTTCTCTATTACATAATGAAATTTTCTCTTGTTCAAAAAAAAAAAGAAAACATAAATAGCAGGAGGACCTGCTGTCATTTTGTATATTCCTCAGCGCCGGCGGGCATGCGCAGTCGCTTGACGATCCACTCACCGGAGCAGAACAGGAGGAGCTCGACCGTCTTCTGCTGCGAGGAGGAGGTCGACGACGACGCGTCCACATCATCGCTGACACCGAGCTCCGCCACAACGAGCTCGTCCTCGCCGCGCCGCAGGAGGCCGGTGGACTCGCTGTTCAGCGAGCGATATTCCGGGCCCATAAACCGCCATGAGCGCGAATGCTTCGCCTCTTCGATGTTGTCCATGTCATATGTTGAATAAGTCTTGTGCGAGTAAGAAGTATTTGAATTCTGTTAGTAGGGATGTGTGAGGGAATAACGTGTTGTGCACTCGAGAGCTCCGGAGCGCGCTGTGTCGTGCTGAGTGGAGCGAGTCCAGGGGCCATGACCCGGTTATGTGGGAAGTGGCCGTAATTGTAGGATCATACATTCAGTTTGTGTTATATATACAGGAGGAGAAAACGCTGCGGGGTAGTTGCAGCACAAACCGTTTTTCACGTTTCTCAGTTTACCTAGTCTCTGGTGTGCGTGTGTTGACCTCGTCGGCAACGCGGGGACATTGAGTTTTCCGGTGAACTCCAACAAGTGGTATCAGAGCCAGTGATTGGGGGCAGGGGCTCGATCGCGGCACGGTATCGTCGTTGGAATTGGGACTGTGCAATCCGGCATGCAGTGATGGTGGGTGACGACGGCAAAGGAAAGGACGAAGCTGGCGGCAGCGGAACTACGGTGATCCAGCGGGTGGTGCTCGAGGTGAGCGGGGGAAGTAGCTACCCCCCTCTCACCAAAATCAACTACTCCGACTGGGCGATCCTTATGAGGGTGAAGCTGCACGCTAGGCGGCTCCGGGACGCCATCGACAAGGGGAATGCCGACCTGGAAGATGAGGCACTGGCGGTCGATGCCATCTGCGGGGCAGTGCCAATGGAAATGGTGCTGATGCTCGCAGAGAAGAAGATGGCGAAGGCAATGTGGGGCACCATCAAGACCAGGCAAGTTGGTGATGACCGCGTGAGGAAATCCACTGCCGTGACGCTGCGCAAGCAATTTGATCAGGCGACGTTCCAGCAAGGAGAATCGGTGGAGGACTTCGACCTGCGCCTGAACAGCATGGTGGCAAACCTCGCTACTCTCGGTGAGGTAGTGAGCGAGGAGAAGATCGTGGAGAAAATAATCCGCAGTGCGCCGGCACGGTTCAAGCAGATCATCGTGGCAATCACTACGCTGCTTGACGTGTTGACACTGAAGGTCCCGGCCTTACAGGGCGACTACGGGCGGCGGAGGAGGTGATGCAGGAGCCATCGTCGACCATGGTGCATGAGGGGAAATTATCTCACGGAGGAAGAATGGGATGCACGAAGAAGGAAGAAGGAAATAGAGAACTTGAGCCGCAGCGGCACTGCGGCTCGGGGAGCCACAGTGACGGACGGCATGGTCGAGGCCGAAGGCACGGAGGCCATGATAGGCGCGGATCAAGCCGTGGACCGCCTTCACCTGCGCCCAGTGCTGGTAAGCCACGCGACGAGTGCAGGCAGTGTGGCAAAAGGGTCATTGGGCTCGCGAGTGCAGATCCAAACCTAGAAGGGAGCAGGCCCATGTGGCGCATGAAGAGCAGGAGGCTTCACTACTCCTGCCAAGGGTGGCGGAAACCGACGGCGGAAGCGGTGATGCCAAGGAGAAGTTCTGCGCGCCTGTGTAGCTGCTGGAAGCGAAGGTCTTCGCTCATCTGGGCAGAGAGGAAGTGCGTGATTCAAGCTTGTGGTGGGTGGACACTGGTGCCACGAACCACATGTCCGGGATGCGGGCGGCGTTCATGGACCTCGACACCACTCGGTGCGCTTTAGAGATAATTCAGTGGCCAAGATTGAAGGGTGTGGCACAGTGGAGTTCCGGTGCCGGAACGGAGCGAGCGGCGCTCGCTCCGTGGCGTCTACTACATTCCTCGTCTCATGACTAACATTGTGAGTGTTGGGCAATTGGATGAAATCGGGTACAAGATTGACATCGATCCAGGGGTGATGCAGATTGGAGAACCCGATGGGACATTGCTGGTAAAAATCCTCTGTTCGACGAATCGGCTGTATCTGCTTCACATCAACAGGTTGCAGCCGGTCTGCCTAGCCACACGCGGCGAGGTGGAGGCGTGGCGCTGGCACGCAAGGATGGGCCACATCAACATGGCTGCCCTGAGAAAGCTGTACAGAGAAGAGCTGGTGCGAGGTCTGCCTGAGATTCCTCAGGTGAGGCAGCCATGCGAGCTTTGCATGGCAGGAAAGCAGAGGCGTACTTCGTTCCCGGGGCAAGCTCAGTACCGAGCACAAAGGGCACTAGAATTGGTGCATGGTGATTTGTGTGGGCCGATCTATCCAGCAACGCCAAGCGGTAACAAATACTTCTTGCTTCTGGTTGATGATTACAGTCGTTTCATGTGGGTAGCCGCAATTCCTTCAAAGGATCGTGCCGCGGCTACTATTCAGGAGATTCAGGCCAGAGCAGAAGCGGAGGCTGGTGTGAAGATACGCGCACTGCGCACTGATCGCGGTGGAGAATTCACATTCAAAGAGTTTGCTGAATACTGCCTAACAAAGGGGGTTCATCGGCAGCACACCGCACCATACAGTCCACAGCAAAATGGTATGGTGGAGCGTCGAAATGGCACTGTGGTGGCCACAGCCAGAAGCATGTTGAAGGCAAAGGGTTTGCCAGGATGGTTCTGGGGCGTAGCAATCAACACATCCATGCATCTGCTGAATAGAGCTCCTACAAAGAGTGTGGAGGGGAGGACTCCATTTGAAGCTTGGTATGGGAAAAGGCCTGCAGTACAACACTTGAGAACCTTTGGGTGTATAGTGTATGTGAGGAATACATCACCACATCTGAGGAAGCTGGATGACAGGGCGCGCAAGATGATCTTTGTTGGATATGAGCGCGAAACCAAGGCATACAGAGCATATGATCCTGTGACAAAGAAGGTACACATAACTCGTGATGTGGTGTTTGATGAACAGGGCCAATGGGATTGGTCAGGAGAGGAGCAGCAAGAAGGCGTCGTGATAGGAAGTGGTGATCAGTTCTCCATTGAGTTCACCCAGAAGGCAATTCAGGGTGATCTTGATGCTGAGGCAATCGAGGAGCCCATTACACTGGCGCTAGCCTCAGGGAATTCTGATTCTACAGAACCTGTGATACCGGTGTTCCCTGAGGAAAATCTTGATGCTGACCACAATGATGAGGCTCCTCTAAGATTGCGGGCGATGGATGACATTGTGGGTTCAGGTTCTCCACCTGGGCTCGCAGTGCGTGGCCTCGGTGCTAAGCAGCTGTTTATGGCAAGTGCAGAGGAGCCATCATCAGTGGGTGAGGCAGAGCAAGACCCTCGCTGGCGTGCCGCAATGGAGGAGGAATTGCAGGCGATTGAGGAGAACAGTACCTGACACTCACAGACCTGCCTCGTGGTCGGCGCGCCATTGGGCTGAAGTGGGTATTCAAGCTTTAAAAGGGACGAGCATGGCGCGGTGGTGAGGCACAAAGCACGTCTGGTGGTGAAAGGCTATGCACGGCGAAGGGGAGTGGACTATGAAGAAGTTTTCGCTCCTGTGGCACGCATGGAAGCAGTGCGGTTACTCTTGGCACTGGCAGCAAACGAAGGTTGGGAAGTCCATCATAATGACGTCAAGTCAGCATTCTTGAATGGGCATCTGGAAGAAGAGGTATATGTGTAGCAACCTCCAGGTTTTGAGCAATCAGGAGATGAACACAAGGTATTTAAACTTTACAAAGCTTTGTATGGTTTACATCAAGCTCCTCATGCATGGAATCAGAAGTTGGATGCTAGTCTGGTTTCTTTGGGTTTTGAAAAATGTCTTTCTGATCATGCTATCTATTGTTGTGGGGCTGGGTCTGAAAGACTAGTTGTGGGAGTTTATGTTGATGATCTTGTGATTACTGAGAGCTGCAGTAGTGCTATAAAGGATTTCAAGAAGAAGATGGCAGAAATGTTCAAGATGAGTGACTTGGGGTTGTTGAGCTATTATCTGGGAATTGAAGTAAAACAGAGTGCTGATGGTATGTTCCTGTCTCAAGGCAACTAAGCAAGAAAAATACTGGAGAAAGGGGGAATGTGGGAGTGCAATCCTTGTCAAGTTCCTATGGAAGCAAGAGTGAAACTCAGCAGGGAGAGCACAAGCTCTTGTGTTGATGCTACAGCATACAGGAGTCTTGTAGGAAGCCTGAGATATCTGGTGCATACAAGGCCAGACTTGGCTTTTTGCAGTGGGTTACGTGAGCAGGTTTATGGAGGAGCCACGCATGGAGCATCAAGCAGCAGTAAAGCACATTTTAAGATATATTGCAGGCACCTGTGACTTGGGGCTCTGGTATGGAAGAAAAGTTATTGATGTTGGATGATGTTTGGGAACATGAGGTGTGGACAGATGTGCTGAAATCTCCATTCACAAGCACCGTAGGCCAAGATAGTTGTGTCCTCGTCACCACAAGGCTTGTCACCGTCGCTCGAGGAATGATGGCGAAAGAGCCCTACCACCAAGTCAATATATTTCAATCAGAAGATGCTTGGTCTTTGCTCAAGAAACAGGTACGTATAATTTCATTTTCTTATTCATGCATGCAATGCCTACCTAGCTTCTCGAGTTACTACACATATCCATATGATATCTCCCTCACGCTTTTGACTTTATGTACTAAAATATCTTTTTATATTGGCATATTTGCTATAGGACACTGTTTACCCTTGGTTTTGGCCATAGAACATTAAAAAAAAATCTCTATTAGTTGTAGTACACTAAGAAAACATGGATTTCATCCTCAGGACACTATATCAAATTTTCCCTTTGATATTAAGGTGTCTCGTAGCAACATTTCCTTTAATATTTGATTAAGAAACATGAATGTCAAATTAGTTTTATTTTAATAGCCTACACACATAATAAAATCAACATTAGTTATAAATATGCAATTTGAGAACTATGCAAGTGGTAATAAAAGTGAAAGAATTGTATGAAAGTTATTATTTCTATGAGTAAAGCATTGAAATGTGGTGGCTTGTTATATGGGGCATCGACATTTCTTGAATAGATAGATATTTATGAACTAAGATATATGACTCCAGCAGAGATGCACAGCTAGGTAGTCATTTGGTCGTCGTAGGCATGATGAGCGCCTAATCACTGGGACTTTTGGCTGGTCCAAAATGTCAAGCTACTCACTGTGACACCATGATTTCCATAAACATGAACATGATCTAGCCTCTAACATATGAACAACTAGAAATAAGGGATACATCGGGACTAATATCGTCGAAAGGTGACGCCATAGCAGCATTGTGGTGGATGCGATCTCCACCTCCCCTCATGGTTCCGTAGAGGTAGAATGACGGTAATCGCTGGAAGTGGGCAATGGTCTTCAGCCCCCTACAAGCCTCTCAGGATTGGTAGAGATTGGGGTGGCCTCCCAATGTGTTGTCTTAAGTTAACACATCATTACATTTCAAAAAGAAAAGTTAACACGTCATTAGACGTCGAGCCCCTTCTATAGGTGTGTGAGGGCTAGGATCAGGCCATAGTTGGTTAGAGAAATGCCCCCGATCAGGACGTCATTAATGGGAGAATTAACATTAATTAATCAAGTAATTAATTATCATGACTTGATCAAATGACCAACCTAAGATCAATCCAACACTCCTATCATAGGTATGCTCTCTTTTCATCAACATGTCGTCTCTTTCTCAAGTCTTTGTCTAATATTAGCTGCACATTGAGAATGATTTAGGGCATTTTGCATTTGCCACAATATCGACAATTTGTTTGCTTTCACGCCCAATATGTAACAGGCCTTTGTTGTTTGTAGGTTGTTTGGAATGAAAATGATGAGTTTCAGGTTAATATATTGAGGGATAATGGAATGAGAATTCTAGCTAAATGTGATGGTTTGCCACTTGCTGTGAAAGTAATGGGAGGTCTTTTATGCAAAAGATGACAAGGTGGAGTGACTGGGAAAATGTCCTAAATGATTCTATATGGTCAATATCTCAAATGCCTGAACAACTAAACAATGCAATATACCTTAGCTACCAAGATTTACATCCTGCTTTGAAGGCTTGCTTTTTGCATTTCTCCCTGCTACCCAAGAGCAAAATTTTTTATGTGAATGATATTATTGGCATGTGGATTGCTGAAGGATTTGTTCACGGAGGTGCACGTTACATGGAAAAATTAGGAAAGGAATATTATGATGAATTAATATCAAGAAACCTTATAGAGCCGAATAGAAAATTTGTTAATCAAATTGTTTCCGACATGCATGATGTTGTTCGCTCATTTGCCCAGTTCGTTGCTCGAGGTGAAGCACTTGCAGCTCAAAATAGTAAGAGTGATATTACTAACAACATTAATTCAGAGAAGTTTATTTGGTTGTCAATTGAAACCAAAGGTTCTAAATCAAACCAGTTATTAGAGTGGATGTCTCTACAAATACATATATCACTAAGAACACTAATATCAATTGGACCTATAACGATTAGCCCTAGTGATTCATTGGTTTCCTTTTCAAATCTATGAAGTCTGCATGTACAAGGTGCAAATTTTGATGCATTGGTTGAGTCATTGGTCCAACTCAAACACTTGAGGTATCTATCCATAGAAGACACAAACATATCAATGCTACCAGAAAGTATCGATAAGATGAAATTCTTGCAATATATTAACCTTAGAAATTGCAATAGAATGGAGAAGCTACCTGGTACTATTGGAAAGCTGCAAAACTTGAGGCATCTTAACCTTTCTAGTACACACATAAATAATTTGCCCAAAGGATTTAATGGTCTAACTGATCTGAGAAGATTATATGGGTTTCCGACATACATGGATGGTGACTGGTGTAGTTTGCAAGCAGTGGGGCCTCTCTCTAAGCTCATTGCCTTCAATTAGATGGCCTTGAGAACATACCTTCTTCTTCATTTGCTAGAAAAGCTAAGCTTCGTGAAAAGGCTCACCTAAACTATCTAGGTTTACTTTGCATTAGAAGATATGGAGATGGTAGACGCTTGTTAACAAAGGATGAAAACATGTCTAACAAAAAGCAGCAACAAATTTTGGAGGTGTTTGAGGAGCTCTACCCTCCACATTGCTTAGAAAATCTTCATATCATTGGGTACTTTGGTCACAAACTCCCAAGTTGGATGATATCAGCAGTTGTGCCCCTTAGAAGCTTGAGATTTCTAATGATGGAAAAGCTGTCTTTCTGTACGGAGCTCCCGGATGGCTTATATCAGCTCCCTTGCTTGGAGTGCTTACAGATTTTACATGCACCAACCATCAAGCGTGTTGGACCGGAATTCTTGGAACGACACCATGATGAGCACCCAAGTGTTCCTAGGAACTTAATAGCAGTACCTGCAGTTAGACTTGTGGTGCATAATTGCTCTGGGCTTGAGAGGATTTGTAGATGC
The DNA here is from genome assembly GCA_001182835.1 of Oropetium thomaeum. NCBI lineage: Eukaryota > Viridiplantae > Streptophyta > Magnoliopsida > Poales > Poaceae > Oropetium > Oropetium thomaeum. Next base: position 834,227 of record LFJQ01000031.1, on the reverse strand, counting down.
CAAAAGTGCATGAGCTCAGAATCCCTAGGTGCCCAAAGTTGAAGGTATTGGAGGGCATGCCAGCGCTACAACAACTCATACTGGCAGACTATATGAAAACACTCCCGGATACTTACAGCATGTAAACCCAAGGAATTTATTGTATATACAATCTAGCTTATCGCTGCTCACTTCAATGGCAGCAGGAACGTCTGGCCCCGAATGGTACAAGTTTGGCCACATCAAGCAGGTAAAAGCATATGTAGAGTTTTGTGACAACCATAAAAAGAGCTGGTATGTGTTGTACACGAGGAATCCTTCCAGCTTCAAGAAAAATATCAGAACTCTGCCATTGTCCAAGGTAATAAAGTAGTAACACAATGAGTGAAGAACCACTTGTATTATTATTATTATTATTATTATTATTATTATTATTATTATTATTATTGTTGTTGTTGTTGTTGTTGTTGTTGTTGTTGTTGTTATTGTTAAGTGCTTGGTTGTTCCATTTGTCTTAGTCTATTTTCTTGTACTGATTCGATTTATCATCCAAACAGCCCACAAGGAACGCGAACAACTCTTCCTTTTAACTTACCTCAAAACGCGCATGTGCCCCATTGGAGAGGAGCGGGGGTATGGAAATAAACGTCAGACACCCTGCCAACGCTTCAGTATACCAACTTTTTTGTGCACGTTTCGTGTTGTTTCACTCCTTTCATTGTCGAGCGATGGTCATGCATGGGTGGAGTAATGAAAGCAAGGATTTCAGGTCAGGTCATCAGTATTTATAACATGTAATGTAACTGAGGGCTATGTGTGCAGGTGCAATGCCTACCGTCGACTGAGTCACTGGTTGAATCGAGTGTGCCTGCACTGCTATGAAGCTGGCGGCATCGCCGATCGGTCTGATCAATGGACCGAAGCTGAAGCGTATCGGGCGTGTACACGAGTTCTATTGACACCTCAACAATTTGCGAGACCTCTAAGAGCGTGTAACATATTACCAATTTACGTGTGCCATTTCGCTGCTTTGCCCTTTCACGTAAGTGAATAGCCATGAAAAGGAACATTTCAATAAAAAAATATACATTGTTTTTTCTTACTTCTTCAGTACAATGATGGAAATCACACAACTCTGGTATTTGATACTGTAAATTAAAAGGATACACGAATGTATTGTGATACAGATATGCACATTTTTTTCACCTATATTGTGGTTTGTATTTACCAAAGCAGTAGTCAGTGCATTTCTGAGTATTTGTTCTTTACAAAATAGAGATGCCTGTATAAGTTGTGACAGCTGATAGACCCAATTGATGAGTCCGCGTGTCGGAACAAAGAGCTTGTGCCCTAGCAAATTTTAATCTTCTGCATTATTGTTGTTTCCATTCCAAACCGCACTTTCTTGCAAACTTCAGGGTAACGCAGACAAGATCCATCGTGTTTAGGTGAAAATGCAACTATTGCCAGGTGTCAGACATCATTTCATTACTGGTGATATTATGAGCATTGTATGCCACCTTGAAGGCGAAAAAGTTGAAAGGATAGTATCAAAACATGCTAACTTGATGTCAGACATGCTGTCACAATATGCATGTATTATACAGTTTTATCCGGTTCCACTACAAGAATAAACAGTCTTCTGACACCTGGTGTTGTACTAGTAGCAAACTCGGTTTCAGGAATGTCCCGTGACTGAATGCAGTAGTCCACTTAACTACATGTTTTTGCTGACAGTATAACAAAAATAAATAAATCACACTGTTCATTGCAACATTTCTATATATCAAATCACAAACAGCAGATTCCAACATTTCTTCACATCAACAAGAAACAGCAGATTAGTCCCTGTAAGGAAGACACATAAAACGAAGGAACAAGACACAGGTGGGGGCTTACTAAACCAAAGGAAGCAATGATGCCCTGAGTGGTATAATTTGTTCTTCACGCACCACACATATTAAGGGGATGATTTTCTCAACAGAAAAAAAAAATGCATAACTGACATCTGATAGAGCAAATGCATGGCCGTGTTCAGTATACGGCACATCACATGCTGGCCAAGAACATCACATAAACATATCTTCAAATGATCAGGCTCAGTCAGTACCAGCCAAGCACAATGCCCATATGCGCAGAATTACAACCAATGTTGAAGCAGCTCCATACAGCGAAAAATTCAAAGAATCTGTATACATGACTCAGTGAAACAACCCTACAGTGACAGAATAATACTCCATCGATTCTCAAATTGTCGTTAGGACAGCAACTTTAACACAATTTTGAACTAGAATTGTTGTCTAACGAAAAACAATGAAAACAGGAGTAACCATGCAGCTTCTAGCAAACTTAATACATGAAGGAACATGAACAGTCCATCTGCAAAGAAATGATCTCTTAGCTTATAATACAATAAATGAAACGTTTGGTACAGATCAATTGTCAATGCATCTCCATCTCGTTTCGTTATTTTAGCTAAATTTTCAAAATGTAGCACGGCGAAGACAATTGGAAAGCAAGAACAGAGAAAATCATTTTGAACTGAAGCTGGACAAGTGGGTATTACTATCTAAAGTAATTTACAATCCATTTTTTATTCTAGCACTGTATAGTTGAACAGAAAATGAAATTTAAGTAGTTTAAGATTAGAGGAGACTAAAGAACTCTAGGTATGTAAACATATAATACTTTCATCGAATGTTGCATTCTGCAGAAGAAATGCATCAACGGAGCAATTTAAGTTGACACCGTACCAAGAAAACATTATGTGGGGCACTTTATACTCGCCTTTTGATAAAACGACCATGAAAATTCTCTGGAACAAATGAGCCCAGAAAAATTCAGTATATATGGAACAGACCATTGTCAATTGATGACAATAAGTCTGGATTTGTTACATAACCACTGGAGCACACTAGTGGAAGAAATACATGGCTAAACAAATTCAAACTTATACTGCAATTAAAAAATTATAGTATTTATTTGAACAATTTCTCCTCGCCTCGCTAAACCACCAAATGAATAATTAATATCTTGATTCGTGAACTATATGCAATAAATAATATAAATCAAGCTAACATACAATAAGTTGGCAACATAAGTAAACCAACTGTCTTCCGAGTCACCATAATGTTCTTATGCATCCCAGGTTTACTAAGACTTTCCAAAATACCTTTAGTGACACAAACACTCACATAACTCACGATAAATTAACTTTTTACCATCATCATAAACACTCTTACAGGTTGTAGAACACTTGACTTCATTTGGACGCAAGCAGCATGTCAGGCTTCCGTTGCTTGCTTGGAGTGTTTGGCTTTGAACTTGGCCTTGAGCTTGATGCAGTGCTTCCAGCTGTACCAGACGGCACAATTGCCCCAGAAGCTGCTATGGCAGCCGCCTTGGCAGCTTTTCGTGCACTCTTATCAAGCTCAATCAAGCTTCGGGACGCTAGGATTGCCTGTGGCACGAGGTCATGGCATGCACGGGCATAGACAACCCTCACGGCTTCCGCCGCGGCATCACGCACCTCGACTGGGTTCAGTGGTGCAAGCAAGCAATGCCCAAGAACCCTCATCACCGGTTGGAGTAGCTCCCATGGGAGTGGCACCCTTGCCTCCTTGACCTCCTCCTCTTCCTTGCAATTCCGCCCACTACTGTCGCCACTGACACGCATCCTTGCCAATTCCTCCTCCACTTCCTTCCCATTCTCAATCTCCGATGATAATGGCGATACTGAACCCAAAGAATCGCCATCATCTTCCTCCTGCTCCTTTTCATCGAGCTCAAAACGACATTTACAGTACTGCCCCGCCCAAGCGGCGGCAGCATTGCAGGCATCCACCTTGGACGCAGCTGGCATCTGCGAGATCTTGGAGTAGTATGCTTCGAACGCGACTCCGATTATCCCCGCGCGCTTCGTTGACTTCACCGCCGACTGCGGCTCGAGGGGTGGCGAGAGCACTCCGACCACGGGATTTGCGGCCGGTGGAGGAATGGGCGGCGGCTGCGGCCGCCTAGGGGACTTAGTGGTGGTGGGGGTAGATGCTGGCGTGTGGTACAACGAGGGCACGGACAGGTCGGGCACCTGGACGAGGACGGGCTTCCCCTGGCGCGCCTTTGCTTCTGATGAGTAGACCGCGAGGAGGACGGCCTCGAAGCCGGAGAGCGAGGAGGGCAGCTCGGGCGGCAGGCGGCGGAGGTAGAGCGCCGCTAGAAGGGGCAGGAACGCGAGCGCGGCGAGGCGGAGGTCCGGGTCGGCGGAGAGGAGCGTATCGTAGAGCCAGTGGCAGGCCGGGTCGTCGGCGCCCCCACCCGCGCGGAGCGCGTCGGAGAGCGCCGCGTAGGCCTCGGTCGAGCGGAGGAGCGCGCGCGCCGGGCGGTCGGAGTCGGCGAGCGCCGCGACGTCGTGGGCGGCGGGCGCGGGCAGCACGGACGAGAGCGCGAGGATGCGGGAGCGCGCCTGCGAGACGGACTCCCACCAGGACGGCGTCGGGTCGGAGGCCGAAGCGGAGGCGGACCCCGACGGCGAGGCGGTGCCCGCGCCGGCGGGGGACGGGGATGGAGGCATGGCTGCCGGCCGGCGGCGGCGGAGAAGTCGAGACGAGATCTCTCTCGGTGTCTCTGCCTCAGCTGTGGAACGGTGGACGCTTTGGTGGTTAGCTGTTTCTTCGAGGGTTCCATGGTAAACGTGGAGACAGGTTGTCAGGTAGGTCGGTATTGGGCTGGTCGCAGATCCATTTCCTCAGTGGGCCTTGATGCTTGGTCTAGGTGAATGGAGAGCTCCGGCTCAGGTTTTTCTCTCCCTAAATCTCCTCTTGTTTATGCAAAGGAAAAAGACCAATTGTGAATTTGTGATACAGCGACTGGCCCTCCCTTCTTTAAAAGTTACAGGCAAACGGTTTCCAAAGAAAAAAATACAGCCAAACACGCTTACCGATGTAAATATTGACATTCATCATAACACTGACACTGATATACAAACATGACTAAGCACAAGAAAAAGAATTACTATTTTAAAATTTAAAAACCTAAGTTTAATTCATTTTAAACCAGAATTACTAATATAACGACTAAATTACCTCTTCGCTAACAGTTTCCTAACTGTCCGAGTTATATCACGATCTATACTGTTCAGGCTCCAAAGGTGTGACAGGACAGCGGCAATAGGGATTCATCATGCCTGCTATGACCCTGGTTAACTCCAAACAGCCAAAAACACGTACTACTAGCAATACAAATTTTTCAGTAGCTAAGAAGACAAACTTGATAAGGTTTTTTTCTTTTTTAAAAAACAAGCAAAGACATCAAAGTGACCAAGATTCATAATCAGAGGGGTCATAAAAACAGGGGGAGTAACTAATTTGAAAATTTAAACATCAAACGTGTAATATTCCCTCCAACCTTCCTCGTACCAAACTCCCACCCAACAAAACCGGAAGACGGCGTAGTACAAACTGCAAAGCTCTAGATAGCTCACGATGCGACGAATGCAGCAGCTTAAAGATTGCATGCGAAGCAGCAACAATGTGGAAGCCCGGGCATCTCCTTACTCCTCTGCTTCTCCTGATATCCACCTGCATCGCCAATGCCGACGCCGGCGAGCCGTGGCAGGAGCCGGTCGTCGTGCAGACGCCGACGCAGCCCCCGGCGGGCGAGTGGCAGCTCCTGCACGCGAACACCGGCGTGTCGGCGATGCACATGCAGCTCCTTCCGGGCGACTTCGTCCTCATGTTCGACCGCACCGACACGGGCCCCTCCAACATCTCCCTGGCCGGCGGCGTGCTGTCGCCGTGCGCCTCCGCCGCGGCCGACGGCATCGGCGCCACCGCCGTGGATTGCACGGCGCACTCGGTGCTGCTGGACCTGCGCACCAACGTGCTGCACCCGTACCCGCTGGCCACGAACCCGTGGTGCTCGTCGGGCGCGCTTCTCCCCAACGGCACGCTGTTGCAAACGGGCGGGTTCGGCAACGGCGACCGCGTCGCGAGGCTCTTCTCCCCGGCGACCGGATGGACGGACCTGCCGTCGTCCCTCGCCGCGCGGCGGTGGTACGCCACCGACGTGATCCTCCCCGATGGACGCGTGCTGGTAATGGGCGGCCGCCGGCAGTTCAACTTCGAGTTCTTCCCGCACGACGCCGGCGCGGCGGCGCCGCAGGCGACCTTGTTCTCCTTCCTGGAGGAGACGAGGGACCCGGACGCCGAGGACAACCTGTACCCGTTCCTGCACCTGCTCCCCGACGGCACGGTCTTCGTCTTCGCCAACGATCGCGCGGTCGTCTTCGACCCCTACAACCGCGCGCCGCTCCGCCGGCTGCCGCCCGTGCCCGGCGGCGTGCCGCGGAACTACCCGTCGTCGGGGTCCTCCGTCCTCCTCCCGCTCCGGCCATCGGATTACACGCACGCCGAGGTCCTCGTCTGCGGCGGCGCGCCGCGGGGCGCGTTCCGCCTCGCGCTGCGCAACGGCACGTTCCTCCCGGCCGACCGGACCTGCGCGCGCGTCGCGCCCACGGACCAGGACCCGGTCGTGTGGGCGGTCGAGGAGATGCCGCTGGCCAGAGTCATGGGCGACACGGTGCTCCTCCCGACCGGCGACGTGCTGATCGTCAACGGCGCCGCTAGCGGGACCGCCGGTTGGGAGCTGGGCCGGGACCCCGTCACGCGGCCGGTGCTGTACCGGCCCGACGCGCCGCTCGGCGCGCGGTTCGAGACGCTCGCCGGAACGACCGTCCCGCGGATGTACCACTCGTCGGCGACGCTGGACACGTACGGCCGCGTGCTCGTCGGCGGCAGCAACCCGCACGTCGGGTACGTGTTCGAGAACGCGACGTACCCGACGGAGCTCAGCCTACAGGCGTTCCTGCCGCCGTACCTGGACCCGCGGCTCGACGCCGCAAGGCCGAGAATCATGGCCGCGCCGGCGGAGGTCGGGTACGGGGAGGCCACGTCCGTGAGGTTCGAAGTGCCCAGAGGCGCGTTGGCGGGGCTCGAGGAGGTGCGCGTGAACGCGGTGGCGCCGGGGTTCGCGACGCACTCGATCGGGATGAACCAGCGTGTCGTGGAGCTCACCGTGGGCCGGGTGGTGCAGCTCGGCGTCGGGGTGTACGAGGCCGAGGTCGCCGCGCCGCCCACGCCCGGCGTCGCGCCGCCTGGGTACTACCTGTGGTTCGTTGTGCACGCCGGCGCGCCCAGCAGCGCCGCCTGGGTGCGCATGCGCCCGCTCGGGCCGCCCACTTGATCTTGAGCCACTAACAGGCGGAAATTAAACGCTTCATTTTGCGCATGTCAAGTTTACGATGGCCTTCGTGATCCACCACTTTCTCTAGCTTGATAAATATACATACCTTTTTTGAGATCATTGCATTCTAGACTACCCAGTATCTAGAGGAAAAAAAAAGACTACATTCACAATGGAATGTTTAGACTTGAGCTACATTAATACCGGTCTCTTTTGCCTCATTCTTAACTCAAGGGGTTAGCAGATGCAGCATATTAGAGAAAAGGGAGGGTCTGTTTTTCAATCGGCTCAAAAACAGCCTTCCCTTCAGTCGTCGGCTTGCTCCCGCCGTCGCTGTCTCTTTTTTTCAATGCGCCGCCACCTTGTTGCCGCGTCGCCCGCGCCGCCTCTCGCCTTCCTCCTCCAACGCTGCCTCTCACCTTCGTCCTCTAGCGCCGCTCGCCGACCCCGTCTACCGCCCGTTAGCCTCCCACAGCTCTGGCAGCGTACACGCCGCCTCGCTGCACCGCCACGCCGCTGTCCACCGCCGGACGAGCCGTCACCCCCCCCTCCCCCCCTCAAGAACCTTCTTCTATGGCCGACGATGATGGAGGAGCACCCCGCCGTCGCGCCAACAAGTCCCCACCCCTAATCCGGCGACGCTCACCACCACCGGTGATAATCCGCCTCCCGCGACACAGTGGCGCCCTCGCTGCCACGCGCACCGCCAGCACATTCTCGGCTCCGCCACCGCCGACGATAACCGCCTCCCGCGTTGTGGCGGCACCTCCACAGTCGTGACACACCTGTCCCGCGCTCCACCACCGCCATAGCGCACCGCCGCCACGTGCCGCGCGCGTCCCTTATAGGCGTGAGGACAATGACTGAATCCAATCGATGTATTCAGTCGCTTAAAAAGAGGATTTCTGTAGAGAAAAACGTAAGAGACTATGTAATTTTTATTTCACCTAAAAAAAGATATGAGCGGTAGGATGAAGAATGGATGTTATCTGTGTGTTTCTTCTTCTCGTAGCCACGACCATTTTCTTTCTCATACAAGCAGTGTCTCGGCATCCGCTCCCCCACCTCCCGCCCTCCTCCAACCGTCCCCGGTGACGGAGGTGCTGCCGAGTCTGCCATCACCGTCCTCGGTGCGCTAACTCGTCGGCAGGCCGCTCCTACGCCACCTACTCTGCCCACCGCCGACTTTCCGCTGACGGCTTCAACGCGGCCAACGACGCTACACCGCATCACCTTTTTGTCACCCATCATCAATTCGGCTGCCTCATTTTTAAGGTCGGAGGTCATCGGAAGACCCCTACAGCAGCCCTCCAACTAAACTCTGTTGTACAGTATATTGATTAAAATGAAAATCGATTTCAGCTATAGGATTTCTGAAAACTTAACGGTGCTTTAATTTAGAGACGAAGATGGATAAAAAGGAGGAGAAACCAAAGCAGAGCATTTCTGGGGATGGCCCCACCCGGCCCAGTTCCATAAAACCTCGTATAATAGAGCGAACAGATTGGACTCGACCGAGGCCCAGCCAAAACTTGACTCCAAAAGCGAGACAGCAGGACCCCTGTACACGACAAACAACCGCAACACAGAGGAGCCCGCGGCCGTCCTCCTCGGCGGCGCCGGCGGCATCGGATCCCCCGCCCGCTTTATTTTCCTTCCTTCCTCCCGCCTCACTCCCGCGTACGGCTGCTCCTCCTCGCCACCTGCATTCTCCTCCGGCGCTCCCTCGCACGTGCACGAACTCCAAGGTACGCGCTGCTCTGCCCGCTTCAGCTTCCTCCAGCTCTACGCTAAGCCTGTCGTTGCGGCGGGCGCTCGGCGCATGCTCTTTCTTTTGCTGGTGCTAGTGTTCTAATGAAATGAGCCATATCATAAGCATCTCAGAGTTCCAGTAGTGGCGCCAGATTCTTGCTTGTTCTGCTTGGGTAGTCAGTTTCAGTGACTGTGTACCTGTACTATTCCTCGACTTGAACCTCGATGTGCACGGCTAGATAATTGGATTGCATAATGCATATGTGTAAGGCTGTTCATCTTCATGCGTACCCTCTCATATATAAGAAGTAAGAAAGACACCCTGGGGCAAACATTTCAGTCAAAGTTCACCTCATGAAGTCATCCTTACCTGTTGCAGGTCTCTCATAATTCCCCCGGCATTTTTCAGCACTCGCAGGGCTGCAAGTGCTACAATAAGGTCGTCTTCTTCCGAGGAAAATGAATCCCTATTTCATAGGATTCGTTCTCCCCTTCGTGGCATCTCTGCTGGTCACCACCAAGCGAACCTCCGAAAAGAAGCAGAGGGCAGTGCGAGTCGACAACGTGGGCGGGGGGGCCGGCTACGCCATCCGAAACCACAGGTTCCGGCAGCCCGTGGAAACGTACTGGGAGGGGATCTGCACGCTCGCCGAGCTGTTCGAGCAGTCGTGCGAGCGGTTCGCGTACATGCCCCTGCTCGGCACCAGGAAGCTCGTTGCCAGGGAATTCGAAGCGGCTGCCGATGGAAGGTCGTTTGAGAAGCTCCATTTGGGGCAGTACGAGTGGAAGACTTACGCCGACGCGTTCAAGACTGTCTGCGACTTCTCGTTCGGCCTGGTGCGGATCGGGCACCGGAGGGACGAACGGGTGGCTATTTTTGCTGATACACGGGCTGAGTGGCAGATGGCACTGCAGGTATCTTCTCTCAATTATTTCACATTTTAAAGTGGTTTCCTTTAGCTTATCAATCAAAGAATTCATTTTTCTGTTGAATCTTGCTTATGCTCTTTACATTGTTTAACATTTTAGTTCTGTCATTTGTAAGGTAAACGTTATTTTTTTCTCTCTTTGCAAGGCATGCTTCAGACAAAATATTACAGTTGTCACCATCTATGCCTCACTGGGGGAGGGTGCACTATGTCACTCACTAAATGAGGTTAGTTGATTCTGTCTGTTCATGCACTGAAAGTAACCGTTGGCATTTTCAGCATGAGTTCGCTCCATGTCCTTGAAATAGCACATCTAAAGTTATCACACTGGAGTGACTTTCAGTAGAATAAGCACTGTCTTGTTGATTGTCAGCTAATAGTCAGCAAAAACAGGCATATCATTTCAAATATTATTGCTCAAGCATTTGGTATGCCTTACCTATTATCTCAGTAGTTGCCATTTTTGCTAATTTTTTCCTCCTTTTCCTCTTTAGACCGAGGTAACTACGGTGGTCTGTGGACATAAAGAACTGAAAAAACTTATTGATATAAGTGGACAACTTGATACAGTGAAGCATGTCATATACATAAATGAGGAAGGTGTCTCAACTGAAGTATCCTTGGCTGCAAAATGCACCAGCTGGACTGTGAAATCATTTGAGGAGGTAGAGAGAACAGGACAGGAAAGACCTATAGAAGCCAACTTGCCTCTCCCATCTGATACTGCAGTGATAATGTATACAAGTGGCAGCACTGGAATGCCCAAGGTTTGTTCATAACTTCGAGTTCTATTGTTTCACATCACAATTGTGATTCTTCTTACCGGTTCGAGATAAATATATCTTGCTAGTGCTCATGCTAGATCATTTCAATTACGTACAAGTTAATTCATTTCTTCCTAATATTGTCAGCTCTACGGCCCATGCTGATTAGGTAATAATTTTCATCTCTACAATTTCCACACAGGGGGTTATGATGAGCCACCGCAACGTCTTGGCCACAGTTTCAGCTGTTATGACCATTGTGCCTGCACTTAGCAGGAAGGACATGTACCTGGCTTACCTCCCGCTTGCACATATCCTTGAATTGGCTGCTGAGGTAAGCTTGTAACGAGATCAACTGGTGAGGTAGCGAATATCCTTGTAAGGAAACGCCATCCTGTCCTTTTTCTTTTGCTAACTCACTCTCCACAAATGGGATATTTAGGCAATCATAACTGCTGTTGGGGCTTCGATAGGATACGGATCTCCTTTAACTCTGACTGATACATCAAATAAAATAAAGAAGGGTTCAAAAGGTGATGTTTCTGCATTGAAGCCAACGCTTATGACTGCTGTACCTGCTATACTTGACCGTGTCCGTGATGGCGTCAGGAAAAATGTACGATATTTCATGACACCTTTAACGTTCCATGCTCTTTTCTACTATCAGTTCAGTCTTTTATTCCAAGATGAATACAGGTAGATGCAAAGGGTGGCATAGCAAAGAAATTGTTTGATATTGCCTATAGCCGTCGTCTAGCTGCTATTAATGGAAGCTGGCTTGGTGCATGGGGATTAGAGAAGCTTTTGTGGGACATTCTTGTGTTCCATAAAGTGCGTGCAATTTTGGGAGGACGAATTCGATATATTCTTTCAGGTGGAGCACCTCTGTTAGGGGACACTCAGCGTTTTATCAATATATGCCTTGGGTGAGATTATTTTTTGTGATCTTAATGGTCTATATTTGGCTGCCACACTTCAAGTAGATAGCTTGCATATGGACATGCAATTGTTTTATCTTATTCACAGCACATAAATTAATAGTGAGTTATGCTGCTGCAGGGCCCAAATAGCACAAGGATATGGCCTGACTGAAACCTGTGGTGGAGGGACATTTACAGAGTATGATGATTCATCTGTTGGCCGAGTTGGTGCTCCTCTGCCTTGCTCATACATTAAGGTAATGAAAACAAAAATACTTTCTCCAAGCCGAATAGCTGATTTTGATTTATCTCACAATTATTTCCTGCAAGGCAATCTAGTATTTTAGTGCATTCTATCTGATAAATTGTACCTGGAAGATTATCCCTAATTGTAAATGATGTTTTTAGCAGTTGCAAATCTGATAAGCTCATGTGTTTCGTATTTGGCTGCAAATTTGTAAGCTGCTGCCATTGTCCATTGCATATAAACTCTACTGAGAGTTGGTGCTTTCTTTGCATATTCACTTCTAATTTCTGGTTTTCTCCTTTCTATTTTTTTAGACATATGAGCTCTTTTCTTCTCCCTTGCTTTCAGTTTTTTTTTTCTCTATTTTTTGGTAACATAATGGCAATTTCTTGTTCACACATGATAGCTGATAGACTGGGCAAAAGGGGGATACTTAACAACTGATTTACCGATGCCTCGAGGTGAAATAGTTATTGGAGGCCCAAATGTAACTAAAGGCTACTTCAAAAATGAGACGAAAACAAATGAGGTTTACAAGGTCTGTTTCCCATAATACCCAGCCCCCCTGAAAGAGTATCATTCTATTGTGGCACCTTTTCTTTTTTAACAATATGCTTCTTGTGAAGGATGATGAAAGAGGCATGCGATGGTTCTACTCAGGTGACATTGGTCGGCTGCACCCAGATGGCTGTCTTGAAATCATTGACCGTAAGAAAGACATAGTCAAGCTTCAGCACGGTGAATATGTATCACTAGGAAAGGTAAGCAGGGCTTCACTTTACTGGCAAAAAGGTCACGGTTGCTGGTTTTCTAACTAATGATACAATCATAGGTGGAGGCCTCATTGAGTTCAAGCCCGTATGTCGACAACATCATGATCCATGCTGACCCCTTCCACAGCTATTGTGTTGCCCTTATTGTAGCTGCACCCAGCGAGTTGAAAGACTGGGCCTCCAAACAAGGAATAACAAATGCTTCTTTTCCGGATTTATGCCAGAAGGAAGAGACAGTCAAAGAAGTCCTTCAATCCTTGGCAAAGGTTTGTGCTCCACCTGCATTTCAGCTGATTGTGGATTTTTAGACTTCTGAACATTGCACGTCTAGCTGATTATAACATTTCATTCATTGTTCTTCTCAACACATTTTTTCCCTTTATGATTTGCTGATTCAGTAATGATTACACGATGTCTTTCTTATTGCTAATGTTAATTAGTTGAGAACTGCAATGATGATGTCGTGTGGCTCGACCTGTGCAAAAACATGAGATATTTCACCAGGAGAAATCTTTTAGTAACAAGAGTGGATCCACACATACACCGATCGCAGGATAAATTGAATGACATTTTCTACTATGATTTATGCTGATATGTATTTGTTCTTCAGGCTGCTAAGCAAGCGCGGCTGGAGAAGTTTGAGATCCCAGCCAAGATCAAGTTGATACCAGAGCCATGGACACCAGAGGCGGGCCTCGTCACAGCTGCTCTCAAACTCAAGAGGGAGATCATCAAGAAGGCATACGAGAAGGACCTTGCTCAGTTGTACAGCTAGTGTTTGTTGCAGTTTCCTTGAACAGAAAAAACGAAAAACAATAAAGTTGCACTGTTTTCTTAAATATGTTTGAGCTTCTGTTTATGTACCATACAACTGTAATTTTGTATTTGCATTATTGCTGCCACATTTTGGTGAATTCTTGCTGTTATGATAACATGACCTCTACAAAAGTGGATTGCAGGATAAGGTACATTTTACTTGATGAAAACCCCATAATTATTCTACGGTTTCATCTTTGCCCACCAAACAGCATGAGGAGTTCATATAAACATTCAAAATGAAACCACAAAAACAATCCAATCATAAGCACAACACATAAACATCAAACTATTGTCACAAGATCAAGTCGTAACAATTTCGTACAAAGGCATAGCTGACACATTGCAAATCCAAAAATGGAATTACGATATGAAAATAATATATATCACATTATTATTTGGCTACAAGTCCGTGTTCTTTATTCATCAAGAATAAGATTAAATTCACATCGCCCAGGAGCATCCATCCAGCCTTATAATAACCCAAAAAATAGCGTCTGCTTGACAGTAAATAGCAATCAACCATCAAGAGGAACATGACTGGAGGTGCCCACCTTCCTTCAGCTAAGAATGTTTCCCTTTCCTTAATAATACATAGTAACAAGAATAAACTAGACAAGAACCCAAGAGTTTCAGCTTCTCTCAAAAAAGCATAATAAACATAGTAGTAACTGTGTGTGGTAATTAAGCTTCTAGTCCGCACGGGATTGGCCAGCACGGGAAGAGAGGATAATGCCCACAATGAGACCGTAGAGAGCAAGCGCTTCTGCGAAAATGAGGATGAGGATCATGCCAACGAACAGCTTTGGCTGTTGTGCATTTGCCCTGCAACCAATAACCAATAAAATAAGAGCATGCACAAGTAATTTCCATACCGGTAGCATCAGACAACAGCCAAATGACAGACGGATAAGTTTCAACAATAGTATAGCACACAAAATAGTAACAATTTTGAAGAAATCTGGTTCACATTCTAATTGAAATATCTGAAGCATAATTAAATATTTTTTCAGTTAACTTTCTGCAGGGTTATCTTAAAACCAAATGTCATAAATGAATAGAGCTCGCATTCTAACATGACCAACTCTAGGGCCTATTGGGATATCAGAAATTTATTATGTTAAAAATGCAGCAAACCAAGGTTATGATTTTAGTGATCATAAAAGTATGTAACATATGCTGAATATCTTAATTAGCTGAAGTAACAAAACATTGTAGTAACTCCAGTCTACATATTCCTGAATCGTAGTACATAGTTATCAATGGTCCCCATGCACTCACAGATGACACAATTATTATTGTTTACAGCTTATAAGTAATATAGAGGACAACCTGTATTGAAAGTTCTTATGTGCTGTTTGCTGAACAATATTTTCTCGATTAAAGGAGAATGATTCCAAAAGTATGAACACTAATTTTATGAAGAATCAATTTTCAAAACATAATTCATGAGTGAGTCTCATCAGAGGCAAAGAAGAATGTCAGATTTACAAAAGAACTAACCATCAGAAGCAAAAGTATAAGCACTATAACTAACCATGAGAAGCAAAAGTAAAACACTATCTAACTAACCATGAGAAGCAAAAGTTTAAACACCATCAAACTAACCATCTCTCTAGAGAACAGCAAGCGGTGCCATGTTTACCTGACTCCAGCGTCACCGACGATGCCAATGGCCATGCCGGCAGCGAGCCCAGCAAGACCACAAGCCAGGCCCGATGAGAGGTGCGCGTACCCATCAAAGAGGTAGTACGGCTTGGCCTTGGGGTTAATCCCGGTACTGATGATGACAGCGATGATGAGGCCGTAGATACCGAGCACACCAGCCATGACGACGGGCACGATGGACTTCATCACCAGCTCTGGCCGCATCACACCCATGGACGCCACGCCCACACCGCTCTTCGCCGTCCCGTAGGCCGCGCCCATGCCTGCACCGGATCAAGCGAAAAAGGGAAGCGTCGTAAGCAACATCCCGACATCAAAAGATCATCTCTAATTCGGGAGCCTCTACCCCGGACGGGACCAAATCTAGCCGAGCAACGGCCTAATCCAACACCGGATCGAGCTAACGGGAGGCAAGGCCTAGACCAAATCGAGTGGAATCAGAGTGCACCGACGACAGATCGGGCAATGGACAGCGAAAAAATCCTAACTTTCTCCGGAAAAACTAATTTTTTTCGGCACCGAACCGTTCGATCGCGCCAATGGAAGGGGGATGAGAGGACTCGGAGCGTACATGAGAAGACGAGCGCCGCGGCGGCGCCGAGGAAGCCGAAGAAGGGGGCGGTCTCATCGCCGCTGAACACCGACGACATCTTCTTCCTCCTCTGACTCTGGGCCCGGCCTCGCCTCTTTTGCTCGGTCACCTGGTTGCCGCGTCGCCGAGCGAGAAGAAAGAGAACGAAGAGCTGGGTTAGATGCGATCTCTCTCGAGCCGGAGGGGGAGGAGCCTTGGTTTCTTTTTGTTGTGATTAGAGACCAACCCCTTCCCGATCTGATCTGCAGATCTCCAGAAGCGAGCCAGAGCGACGAGGACTTTGCTTTTCCCATTCTGCCCTCCGGATGTTGGAACTTTGATGCGTGGAGGCGACTGTTCCGGCTGTGTATTAGCGATTTTTTTTCCTTTTTCTTTCTTTCTTCTTTTTTCTTTGTGGGAGGGGTGTATCTAGCGATTGTTCATCTTGACATCGTGATTCCAATTGATTCCTTTAAAACTCAGTGTTATGTTGGTGATAAACTGATAATGGTAATATATCTCAATCACCTAAATGTTCGGAAGGAAACGTACTAGAACCTTGTTATCTTAAAAAGAATGTCAAAAATTATATATTATCTTTTTTTTGTTAAGACAGTCTATCACGCATGTGGTATTTTTACTTCTAAATATTTTAGACAACTACCTTCGTCTTTCAACTCTCGCTCTTTCTCTTTTACATTAAAAATCTTTTATGTACTAGGAATTTATTCTAAGAGATGGACTATATATGAGACCAGTTACTCTTGTTGTCTTTACTGTTTAACTAGCAAAAGCGTTGCTACGGGTAATAAAAATTTGAAGACAAAAAATAACTAAAAACTTCATTAATCCTATATGAGCACCTCGAACCGTCCTTTTACGCATGCTTACCTGAAGCTTGTCATGTGCTCAATATGTTGCGATACTCAAATGTTAATTGCTAGAGTATCTTGAGATTATTTGCATTGTCTTGCAATGACAAACAATTTATTTCAATCCAATCCCTTTCTCTAAGCACACGACTTCTTTTCCTTTCTTTTTCTTTTGACTTCTTATAAGGGATCCCTCTCTCTAAAAACACACAGCTCTTTTTCTTTCCTTACTTTTCCCTTCGACCTGGTACCTTGGCTAGATTGAACAAAATCATCTGTATGCGGCTTTTTATATTCACTTCTATCGGACATACTTTGCTGGACATGGAATCTCTCTCTCCAAACAAAAGAATGCTTTTTATTTTCTTAATACTTTTCTTCGAACAGGATGCTGAATGTTAATGTTCCATAATTTGGCAGGTTTAGATTAGACAGGTGGGCTCATGGTAATTGGTAGGGTGAAACAAAAAAAAAAGAGGGGATGGATGACCAAAATTTGTTTAATATGGTAGAGAAAAATTTCAACAGGTTTGAAATTAGTGAAAAATAATTTTTTTAATCTAATTTAAAACTCAACTTTGGCTAGAAATAAAAATTATTAAAAATAATTTACGAAGGCTACACAAAAGTTATTGAAAAATAACTGCACAGTCTTTTATATGCTAAAAATAGCCAGCAAATAGGTACATAAAATTGGCCTAAAATACTTGTACGTATTTTTTTGTTAATTTTACAGCATTTGAAAATAATACTTAACATAACTAAAACAACAATAATATAGCTTAACCTCAATTTCTGAAAATGGTGAAAAAATAGTGCATAGACTGGACTTTAAAATGAAATAACTTATCCAATCGAAATTGACCGTATTCGACCTGGCCCGCTAACCGCCTTGCGTGCACCCGCACGGGCTTAGAGCCCAAATTGGGTCGGACCATGAAAATCTCATGTGCGCACACGTCCCGCGGCCCTGCTAGCCTCTCCATGGATCTCATATGTCGAATCTCGATCAACGTCTCGAAACGATTTTCTGGCTGGATAAAACCCGGAGAACACCTCCTTCTGTCCTAACACTAATCATTCACAGCTCTTACGTCTCTGGTCTCAATGTGAGGGAGACGGCTCTAGGGTTAGGGCTTTTCCCTAGGTGCCACCTGGCGGCTAGACGGTGTCGTCGTGCGGGTAGGTCTCAGACGCGGCGGAGCTCGCTCGTGGTTGCTGGTGCTGTAAGGTGGCAGCGTGATCCAGCGGTCGACGCGCTGCGGTACCCAAGCGCTGAGGCGGCATGCGTGCTGTCGCGGCGGGCTCGATGACCCACGCGTCGGTCCTCAACCACGGCGGCTTCTAACCCTTTTCTGCGGCGGGCTCGACAGCGGTGGCGCGGCTTCTCGTGCGCGCCATTCGTTAGGCGTAGTTCTAGCGTCTCGTGCGCATCGAGGTGGAGGTTACGGATCAATGGAGACGAGATAGGGATGCCTATCCATGTAGGAAAGATGTGATCAATTCAACTCATAACGGTATGGGGATCGGTTCCACCTCATCACCTTGTTCCCTAGATTTCTTGTCGTCAAGTTCGTGTTTCTTTTTTATTTTTGTGGATTGGAGTCAACAATCCTTGTATCAGAAGAATTCTTTTTGCATTATTTTGACTCTTTTTAACTATCCTTGTACGAAAAGATTTTTTTTTCATATGATTCAGACTCTTTTGATTTTTATATTTGATCTGGACTCGCTTTTTACATGGGCTCGTGTTACTGACGGTGAACCTAAAATCTGAGGGACGACCTTAGTACATTTAATTATTAATAGAGATTAACGAAGTGGTTCTTGTGGTCTCTATTTGATGCGATAGCTAGCGCACCATTAAGTTTCGGTGATTGCAACTAGACAATACATTTTGATCGTGTGTCTCTTTAAGGAAGTGTTTGCTGTATACATATTTCAAGCATGAAATTTTACTTTTTCTTTGACACATGAAAAAATTGATACTATTTAAGTGACGAAATCTAAATATATTGTAGTCATAATATATACATGTCCTCTAGATCTGAGTATGAGATGATCACGGATTTTAGGCTGTTCAAACTCAACCTTTTTGAAACTAGCTATAACTTCTAACCAAATATTCTAAGAAACCGCTCCAACTGTATAAGGTCATATCGAGTCAGCCAATTAACAGATTGATTTGGCTGTTTCGGCTAATTAGCAGGCACAACACACTAAGCCGCAACCGAATCAGTCAGCTATTGGTTGATTCGATCACAACTAAGTACTAGAAAAGTTTTACCCTAAAGTTTTTAAGTAGATGCTCTGCAGTAAGCAGAGACATGCCCATGCTCTCATAAGCGAAGCTAGGTTATGGGTGTCAGATGCACAAACACCTAAAAAAATTAAAAAACAGTTAAAATTCTTTATTTTTACTTGCATATGCACCTTTCATGAATTAAACTTATTCATCCACAAGACAAAAAAAATTGAAAATGTGATGAATAGTTAGAGATTGCATCCATTGATTTTCTTCAGCAGACACGTCAGGTGTGGAGGAGTGCTGCAGCTCATACCCAATCAGTGGATCACTGGATCCCACGTTGCCACATCACCCTTGGTGAACACGTCAGCACGTCAAACCATGTTCGCGGGAACGAGCTTGGCTCAACACGTCAGCACTCAGCAGTCAGCAGCGCGGCAGCGCCCCTGCTCTTCCTCACTCTCACCGTCCGATCTCCTCTCTCTCTCCCCGTGCAGGCGGGCCAGCCGCCGGGCGGGTGCTCTGGTGACCTCGGCGGCGGCGGCGGATCTGGGCGCTGAGCCCGTCGACGGCGCCTGCTACGGACAAGTCCGACCTCGGCGGCGGCGAGGAGGGCCGAGCTCGGTGGCAGCGGGCAAGACCCACCTCGGCTGCGCCCTTGATCGGCGGTGGATCTGGCAGGAGGTGGCGACGGGGGAGCTCGGGCGACGGTTGTAGGGGTAGGTGATTGGGCTCGTTGTCTTCAAACTCGACGACGACGAGCGTCGAGTTCCGGCGGGTGGCTGTGCTCTCCAACGCCAGCGGATCGGCGTAATAGCAGGTACATGAATGTTCGCGCGCCATTCGAACTGTGCAGTAGAAAATGCCATCATGTATCCTTCCGAATCTGATGTTGTCTCTGGTCTGGCCTCGTGCTTCGAATTAACATCAGAGCAAGCTGCTGCGGCGACGGCGGCAATTCCATCCAGATCGGCGGCGACGAGGCCACAGGCCAGGAAGAAGGTCGAGCAGGAGGATGGTGGGGGCAGTGGGGCACCCCTACGCACCGGCTGAACTGGAGCTATCAGGATTTGAGCCGCTGCAGCTTTCGCAGGGCGAGATCCTCGTGACCTACATCGGCGCGTCCCTGTTCGTCCTCCTCGCCATCTGGCTCGTCTCCGGTACCCATACTCTTATCCGCATGTATCGATCTCCAACTTGTTCCTCAGGAACACTGAAATTTCGGTATCCAAGACTGGGATCTTATTTAGTCCTCTCTTTGGCTTTACTGAAAATTATTATATGACTAAGGTCCAAGACTGAAGGGGGTGGATGAGATTTGTGATTCAAGATTAGTTTGGCCGTATCATGAGTATACTTTGACCTTTGATCTTCACGGCCTAGTATAATTCCCAGCTCATGACATTTCATCATTCCTTGCAGGAAGATGCGGCGGATTATCCAAGATTGACCGTATGCTCATGTGCTGGTGGGCATTCACCGGGTTGACCCATATACTCATTGAAGGCCCCTTTGTCTTCACCCCTAATTTCTTTAAGAAGGAAAACCCCAATTTCTTCGATGAAGTTTGTAAGTTCTCGCTGGCACCACCAGCTTTGTTAAACTATGGCTGAGCTGGAATGACTGTGGCTGGGTTCTGCATTTTTTTTTTTTAAGGGAAAGAGTACAGCAAAGGGGACTCTAGGTATGTCGCCAGGGATGCAGCAACTGTGACTGTTGAAGGGATTACCGCTGTATTGGAAGGCCCTGCATCGCTACTTGCAGTGTATGTCTTCTCATCTCTGGGTTAACTTTCTTGTGAATGTGCAGCTTACTTTGTTTCCTGTCCAATGTACGTCCTTTCTGGTTATCTGTTGCTGGTGAAGTTCAATTGAACCTTGCTCTGCTATCAGTTAAGTGTTATTCAGATACTGATTGTATTGGGTTATCACATTACTATTATTTTGTAAAATAAGGCACAATGGAACTTAGTGATTAACCTTTTCAGTAGGATATTAAGCCTTGATCGTCATGTCTGAGCATCATGCTCCTCTCAAGAGAGCTCCTCTCAAGAGGCAGAAAACAAAATGTATAACTAGAAATAAAAGAAATTATGAGCATGGATAGATATTTTGACAGTTGCAGTGAATGAGCAGTTGGCCAGAAATCAACATACCTAATGATAATCTCAATTGGATCCAGATGAGATTATTGTGCCTGTAGAAATAACCTACTTTTAAAAGCAAGGCTGCTGTGCATACACCTAGTGTGCTTTTTGAAACTCATTTCACTTATACTAAGCTATATGAGCTTTGGTTTATATCATTAATTCCCAGGGACAGTCTTTAGGTTCAACAGACATCGGTTTGGTTCCTCCTGTGACAGTCTTTCATGAATTAGTTGAAGCACTACAAACTACAAAACATAATAAAATGATACAACTATAGGGAATGCGAGTCTGCTATTTCTAATGAATGTACTGCACATGCCTGAGGAATTCCAGTAAAACTGTATCCAAAGCCAAAACATGTACATGGTGGATGTTTTGGTGAACAGCTGATCTGATTATGTGATATTGGACTCATTTTTACCTTTTCTATTTATCTAACATGTGTGCTGCTTGTAGCTATGCTATTGCATCCCGGAAGTCCTACAGCCATATTCTCCAGTTCGCTGTCTGTTTGGGTCAGCTCTACGGATGTCTAGTTTACTTCATTACAGCTTACCTGGATGGCTTCAACTTCTGGGCCAGTTCATTCTACTTCTGGGCATACTTCATTGGCGCAAACAGCTCGTGGGTTGTGATTCCAACACTTATTGTCGTAAGGTCCTGGAAGAAGATATGCGCAGCTTTTCAAGTTGAAAAGTTGAAGACCAAATAAGAGCTGCCTTGGCCCTTTTCACCGTTTGATGGGAATTCATACTTGTACTGTGGACAACATCATTGTTTCCGCCACTGATTTATTGTTCTCGTATGGATTGGAACTGCTTGTATCTTTTGCTCATACAAATCTTAATGCAGGAAAAATTTAAATTTTGTTTCCCGTCAAACAGGGTTGATTCTTATCCCTTTGATATACTCTCATGCCTATTTCCCAGTTTCCCACCATGAGACCACTTTCAGATTGTTGTACTCTACTCTCATGAACCGTTCCGGCGTTCCCTATAACGGGCTGTTCAGAAAAGTGTATGGTTGGTAGCCCTGAAATAGTTTAGTCAGCACACAAAGGATGTAACAGCTCTTACATTACAGACATTATTATTCAATTCATCATCTCATCAGGTAACAAGTTTGCACTTGATGACTTACGCAGCTAAGCACTATGCAGTTTAAAACCTTAACATGCAATCAGCCTATTTTGACTCTACTGCAACTAGAAGATTCAGCGCCTCAGATATAGGGAATTGAATTCATTCCTAGAAATTGTCCAATCATGATGTGTTCCTAGAAATAAGAAGAAGAAGCAGAGCAGCAGCAACAACAACACAAAAAATAAAAATAAAAACAAAAAAATCCTCACAAGAGGCAATAAAAAAAATGCCAGCCAACAATGGCACACAACATCAGCCATCACCAGTCTAGATTTGGGACGTGTTTGTTTTCGATCTTGGCACCTCTGCTCCCAACCTGCTCTCCTGACAACAGGTACTGTTGCTTGGAGCGTTTTTTCTCTCTCTACTCTCTCTCCTGTGAAATACAACGGGGAGCTGACAGAGCTGGGATTTCCAGCTTTGCCGCTCCCGCTCACGCACCTGACATGTATCTGACATTCATCCGAAGCAGAGCTGCAAGAATCCAAAACAAACACGGCCTTGGTATTCTACCACTCAGCTC
Organism: Oropetium thomaeum; assembly: GCA_001182835.1. Lineage (NCBI taxonomy): Eukaryota > Viridiplantae > Streptophyta > Magnoliopsida > Poales > Poaceae > Oropetium > Oropetium thomaeum. The sequence continues at coordinate 811,635 of LFJQ01000031.1, read as the reverse complement.
TCTGAAAATCCTCACTAGTAAATTTTGTCTGTTCATGCATCACTACTGATTGGCATAAAAACAAATCCTGCCCTTGAGCTGAGCAGAATAGATTCTATTCTAGAATCTTCCCAGATTCTCCATCAGCTCATCAATCGATCGATCTTGCTTACTGTAATAACTGCTGGATCCTCCAATAATTAAGCAAAAGCTTAATTAGCTAGTTTTTCTTGTCGAGGAGGTCGAAGAACACCTTGGGCTTCCTGCAGTCGTCCCTGCTGCACGCCTGCTGCATGGCATAGGCGAGATGCAGCAGCGTCGCCTCCGACCACGGGCGGCCGATGAACTGGAGCCCCACGGGGAGCCCGCCCCGGTCGTACCCAACTGGGACGGTGATCGCCGGCAGGCCGAGGAAGTTCCCGGCGATGGAATACCGCACCAGCGCCGCTGCGATCGACCATCAAATCGATGAGAAGTTAGTAGTTCATAATTCATATGGAGTAATGAGAACCATGCATATGCGGATATGCCTTCTCCATCACCATCAGTAAGAGTACCTCCGTTTATATAGTCGAGCTCTCCGGTGCTCAGCGCGTCGTCCTGCAGAGCGTACGCGGTCACCCTGTTCGTTCGTTGTGGTTAATTAACCATCAGCAGTAGCTAGCCATGTCAGACATCAATTATATGCAGTGCAGGCTGCAGACTCAAAGAATGAACTACGTGTGTACCCTGTCATGGGCGTGACGATTGCGTCGGCCGTCTCGAAGATCCTCTCGTGGAAGTACATCTGACGGCACCTGCATTTTGCAAAAGATTCAGACACGACATGAGTAATAAGTGTTTATCTTAATTAGCGGCTTATTTTTATTCCGTACCGCAGCCTCTGCGCGTTGAGGTAATCCCTGCTGCTGAAGGACTTGTAGGCCGTCAGCCCGATCCTCACGTCCCACCCGATCTCAGACTTGTCCCTGCAACAGATCAATCAAGACACGTTTGCTCTGCATACTGTCGTCGTCGATCAAGAACAAGATGAAGAAGAGCTCGTCCAGTTGCTGCTTACATGTCGTCGAGGTATTTGGCGAGAGAGGCCGTGCACTCGGATCCCATCGTCACGTAATGCGCCAGCCGCATCTCTTCGATCTCAGGGACGGTCACGTCCACGGTCTGCTTGCATTGCATCAGGGCAAAAAAGTTATTTTTCAGATCGCGCGAACTGCAGCATTCGTGTTAATTGTGATCTGCAATTTTAACTGCCAGTAGCACATGATCAAGAAAGTAACGGAGTGCTGAATGAACTCTGCTCACCTCCCAGCCGTATTGCGTGCGAAGCGTCTGCAGAGCCTTGCCGCAGCAGCTCCTCATGTCCTCTGAACTGTCGTCGAACCACTGTTTTGTGCAGTATTGTTTTGGTCGCAAATAAACCATTTAGCTCAACGTTCAGCCACGATTGTACATGACAACAACGTTGTTCTTTGTACTACAGTAGGAGTATATCAGAGTTTAGAGACTGACTAACCTTTCCGTATTTGGCTAACCGGATATTCGCCATGGATGGTATGCAGGTCAGCAGTGGCAGGTTCAGTTCAGGCTGCTGCAGGGAAAAGAAGATGCCGCCAACAAGGTCAGTCAGTCCTATCTTTTACTGAACAAATAATGCGTGAACGAAGTGACAATGGGTACCAGGGTTTTACAGTTTTACTACTAGTACCTACCAGTAAGGGTCTTGGTCGTGTAGACTGATCAACAATGGCTGCGTAACTGTACAAAATTAACCACAGGAACAAATCAGCATATGACCTACTGTACCAGGGTAAAAAAAGAACAAAAAAAAAATAGAACTATGTCATTACTGACGCGATGAGCGTGTCCTCGACGGTTGCAGCAAGGATCCCCGGCATCCCAACGGTCCAGTTCAGAGGAAGAAGCCTGAACGATGAAACAGCAGTACTTACAGAATACAGACACTTTTGTACAGTAATGTTTTTGAGAGGATTATTCAGAGTTGTGTTCGGCACTTTGGTGGCGTACCCGGCGTTGGACAGCCGCCCTGCCGTCGGCTTGAATCCGACCACGCCGCACAGCGCCGCCGGCATGCGCACGGACCCTGAAGATCGAGCAAGCAGCAAAGCCATCAGTGTGGTTTCCATGACAACTGAATGAACAGTTGAAGACCACCGCCAATGCAACTGAATCAACTGAGTGAACGCGTGCAACAACTTACCGCCTCCGTCGGCGCCGAGTGCGACAGGGCACAGTCCGGCGCAGACTGCGGCGGCGGACCCGCCCGACGAGCCGCCGGAGACCCTGCCGGCGTCGTATGGGTTCCTGCTGGACCCGTGGTGCGGGTTGATGCCACTGGTGCCGGCGCCCAGCTCGTGCATGTTGGTCTTGCCTGCCATCAAGGCACCGCATGCGCGCAGCCGCGCCACGCACGCCGCGTCCGCCACGCACGGACGCGCCTCGCCAAGCCACCGTGTCCCCCCTGCATTGCATTGTATGGCAGAACCCGTTCGTTATCGTTAGCAGCAGGTCTCTGTCTCAGCAGGCTCTGCTCCTCTGTTTCTACCTACTACCATGCTGCTAATTCCTCTGTTTCTAGTGCTTCGTCAACCTTGGACGAGACCACAAATCTAGTACTCCTACTTAGCGCATTCATGTTTGATGCTCGTTTTTGCAGCTGTTGTTAGTTACTGTACCTGTGGTCGGGTAGGGCAGGCAGTCGATCTCGTCCTTCACGGCCACCAGCACGCCGTCCATGGCGGACAGAGGCGCCCCTGCAAGATCCAGAACACGACACCATCAATCAATCAAACGCCGTCCATCCAAATCGAATTGCATGCAATCCACTAGGCAATTCAAGTAAATAACTACTACTACTAATAATAAATCTGCATCAATTCGCACGAATTCTAACAGGTCAGCAAAGAAGAAAGGCCGGCGCCCCCGAGGCCCGCACAACGCAAGCAGTCATCCACTCCACTGTGCGTGCGACCATGCTGACAATGCTGATGCAGCAGCATTCCAGCAATGAATGCCCCCGTTACAGGATTCAGGGACCATGCACGTTACTACGCATCCAGATCAAAATTCTTCATACTACAAGTCGCTTTATATCTTGCGCCCTTGCGGTCCACCGATCGATCGAATTCTGCACGAGTGAACTCTTCTGTGAAACCTTCCCTTGATCGTTTGTGTGGTGACTGTCACTTGACACACTGTCTGAACTTTACCATCTCTCTCGGCAGTCTTTCTTTTAAGCTGGTTCTGGAAACTGGAACTACAGTTTACATTTTATTAATACTACGTGTTCTTTCAAATTTTATATGATCATCCAGTCTCCTTTTCCAGGGACCTGACCTGAAGCGAGAGACGGTTCAGACTCCGCAAGTGTCTCTCTGTAAAGGAGTTGCTGATGCTGCTGTTCATCCAGCATGGCAGATTGGCAGCATGTAATTGGTTCATTACTTGTCCATGCCTCATGATTCAGGAATCAGTGGTGGCCTACTGCAAACTGGCTAGTACTAACTACTCGTACTGGTGATGTGCTGATGTATGCCACCGTACGATCTTGATGGAGCATAAAAAACAATGGCAGTGGTTATGAGAAACAAACAGAATGTGGCGAGCTCTGCTCTATCTAAACTTCCATGGCAATGATGAAGGCGATCCAGGAGACAACGATGCAGTGTCAAGTACTGTCATTACTACTTATTATTAAGCGTAGTTTATGGTTCCTTCGCGTTCCTGTTACAGCATGGAATGCGGTAAATTGTTAGGATAAATACCTTGCTGGTATCTGATGGTAGATTCCTCTGCCTGCCTGATGATATCCTCAGGATCGCAGCTGATGAACAAAGCCATGTTGAGGTCAGGGCCTGAACATTCCTTCACTGCAGCTAGGAATCGCCTCGCCACCTGGAGCGGTAAAAGACAGCAGTGTTGTAGCTGATCAAGTGATCATGCATGTATACCTTGCAGTAGTAAGTTTTTTTTTTTTAACGGCTCACTGTCTCAAATATAAATTCATCAGTTAGATCGCCCGACAGCTCTGAGTGTTCAGGAGCGCAATAATGTGTTTTGCAACCTGCCACTAGTACAAAGTTCAGTCATTGCTAATGGAGCACATTCTGATAGTGATTAGTGAGCAACCACTAGTACTCGTTGCCTCAAAATTCTGCTGCGTAATTGACTATTACTAGAATTTTGAGCAACGAAATGTAGATAAATTTTCATTCTCCAGTAGTTTCATTACCATCACAGGCGTGGTTTGTCCCGAGCTGTAGGCCTTGAAGAAATCCCGTATGGTCCAGCGCCTGAAACCAGGCGACGGATCAGTGAGCGCCGATTCCAGCTCAGCAGGAAGGCAGCTGACAGCCTCCTGAACGAGCTCCGCCGGCGACAAGCCGGGCTTGGTCAGGTTGACGTTCTGCTCGGGGATGTCTGCACCGGAAACGCAAAGGTCTCATTTCCAAGTTTTAATCTTTCTACTAGTACTAGTTTTGCATGATCGCCCGATCAGAGGTGAGAAAAAGGAAGGCCAAAGAAGGACCTTGCCAGCTGTGAGTTGCAGTGAACAATGGTGGCTCCGGGATCTCTGCTTCTGAGACAAGCTGCAGTGTGGGTTTAAAAATTAGTCAGAACGAAGCAAGATACTCTGTTTCAAACTAAGAGACTGAACAACGTTCAACCAACAACAGTACTTTGTTCGTCTGTTGAAACTGAAATGATTGTACAGTTTCAGTTAACCAACACTCCTGACAGTGAGGTTCACAGAACAAGTGTGACTAATCTACCAAATCATTGCTCTTCTTTACTAGCAAGAGGTAAAAAACGGGTGTATTTGAACTTCAGCAGATGATTCGGTCCATCACCTTGTTGACGAGATTATCCCTCTTCAGGAACGAGAGCACCATCCAGCCGATGACCGGCGTCTCAAGAACCCAGGCGAAGATCTTCACCAGAATCCCGGCAACGCGAGGAGCTGCAAGCGGAAAAGGCGTCAGCTGAAGCAGAAACAGAGAGATGGCGTCCATGAAATGGTTGGACCTTTGACGTTGGGACTGATGTAGTGCTCGTCGCTGTCCGGACCGAGGTTGACCTCGGCCGCTGGCTTGTAGACCTTCGCTGCCGAGCTGAAGAGACCCATGGCAAGAAGAAGCTGTGTGGATTGGAAGGAAGGAGAACGTATTGCTTGCCAAGGGTGTGTGTGTGTTCTGCTCCTTATAGTAACTGAGAATCAGAGGGGCAAGTTTTGCACAGAGAAACCGCCCCGCTGCAGTTTTGGCGCGCGCGGGGGGGGGGGGGAGGGGGGTGGGTGTTGGCCAAAAGGGGTTGGTGATCCTTTAAACCATGTGGACAACAGCGTTTTACTTCAATGCCATGTACTGATAATTGTTCTTTCGCCCCACTTTGGGACGAGATCCCAATACCATTTATGAGAGCCACATGGTTGAAACACAAGAACATTGCCCAGAAAGAAAAATCGGTGGCAAAAACAAAAGTAAAAATTCATCAGTTTCTGTAAGCGTAAACCTTCTACCATTTTTTTAAAATATAGAACAAATTAAGCATTTCTACCATCATCAGGAAATATCTGACAACATCCAGAAAGTGTCACATAGTTCACGCACAACAGTCTCGTCAAATTTCACTTTCTTGTTTTGCTCAAGTAGCAACTAAGAGACGTCAGACTCCCTGAGAACACCGACGTCTCTGCAGACTGCGATCCATTCGAATGCATTGGTGAGACGCAGCTCCCGTTCCTGTTCCTCTTAGTAAGATCCAGTTCGCGTAATCCGTCAGCCAATTCATCTTTCACCGGCCCTTGGGATTCCAGCTTTTCAGGCTCAGATGCCATGTCATTGAGATCTGTTACTGTTAGTGATTTCAGCTGCCGGCCAAGGTTAGCAATGGTCTTTTGGCACTCAGCGAGCTTCCCAGCAGCGCTAGATAGATCTTTCTCCTGTAATAAAGTAAAATAAAAAAAAATGGTAATCAGAAAGATTTGACGGTAGAGCAATTAGACCAGTAAGAATTATTGTTTGGCATACACAGTAGAAAGATAGAGCTAATCGGCTTCAACTTGCGAGCTTGGATGATACTGCAATATTTGAGTTTTTGGATGATATGTACATACTAAGGGCCTGTTTGTTTACTTAGCAGATTATATAATCTAGACTATGATCTATGAATAATATAATGATTATAATCCATAAATTATAATTAAAATTATAAGCTATTTGAAATTTGTATGAGTTCTGAAACTTTTGTATCAAATAAGTTGAAATAAGTTCCTATTCTGTGGATTATTGAATTATATAAATGGAGTGGTAGATTATATAAGCTAAGAAAATAAGTAGTCTGTTTGTTAACCTCCTAGATTATAATCTATAGATTATATAATCTGATGGATTATAATCTGAAACCAACAGGGCCTTGCAGTCAGTAAGGCAGATAGATACCTGGTTCACCTTCAGGTCTCCATTTGAGTTAGCCAGACGCCAAAGCTTCGCCTCTCGACTGTCCCTTGACAGCTGAGCCTCCAACTTGCGGCATTTTGCTTCATACTCTTCTGAGAGAAGCTTCTCCTGCTCAATTCTCCCTTGTAGCAAGCTGACCTTGTTTCTCAGTTTTGTGAGTTCCAGATTTGCTGCTTCAAGTTGGTCCTCCATTGCCTTTCTACGGGACACTGCATCCTCCAACTTAGCAGTATATTCTACCAGCAATGATGTCTGGTCCTTGAGCCTTGTTTCCAATGACGAAATCTTCTCTCGGAGCTTCACTGTCTCCTGGTGTGAAGACTCAAGTTCAGACTCCAACACCTTCCTGATGCCTTCCACTGCCTCTAGTTGCATCTGAAGGTCTGAAGAATGTGCCTTTTCTTCTGCAGCATCACACTCTAGTGTATTGACCGTCCCCTGCAACTTTGCCACTTCAGAGTTTAGTAACTGGACCTGCGCCTCTAATAGTTCTTTGTCAGATGCTGCAGACGCAGAAAGTGTTCTCTCTGACTCAGTATTCATGGCCTCCATTTGTTTCACAAGTTCATCACAATACACCTTCTCTTTCCGCACCTCAGTCTCCAAAATTTCTATAATCCCTCTCAGTTTCCCAATTTCTTTGTTTGCAGACCGTAGCTGTGTGTCTAGTGATTTTTTAGCGGCCTCTGCCATATCTGTGTTTGCTTTGTGCTGCATAGCAAGAGACCTCTCTGCATCAATCTTCTCTTCCAAGGATGCCACTGTCTTGCGAAGATCTGCAGCCTCCGCAGAAATTGTCTCCAATTGCGATTCCAACTCCTTCCTGTCTACGCTTCCTTCCAGTGAAGCAACCATTGCTCGAAGCTCCTCAACTTCTACATACTTCAACTCCAACTGTGATGACAAATCTTTCCTCTCACTATCCAGCCGTTCAGCTTGTCTCACAGCATCTTGCTTGGACTCGTTTACCAAGTCCAGCTGCATCTGCAAATCAACCAACTTGCTATTGGCTGCCGTGATTGCATCACATGATGTGCCAAGCTGATCTCTGACCTCCGCAAGGGCCATTTCAAGCTCCTTTTTCTCACCTTCAATCTTTTCAACCTTAGAGCGCAGATCAGTAACCTGAAGTTGCAATGATTCATTTTCAATTTTTGCTGATTCATCTGTAGTCGTACCCTGGTTAGAATCAGTTTCAACTCCAAAGCTAGAGCTCACATGGTCAACTTCGGGCATTGCAGCTAGCTTTTCCATCTCTAAGAAATCATCCATCAGATCAATCTCAACAGGATTCGTGCCAGAAATGCCATTCTTGATTTGATCAAGTTCAGTCATAAGAGCAAGTTGCCATTTCATTTCATCATCCACAGCTAGCATACGCTCCCCACTGTCAGAATGGCTATCAGTAGTATGGGACTCCATGCAACTATTGTTAGTTATATGCCTAGAATCATTGGCCAAGGAAGTTCTTCGTGTCATATGACGTAACCTAAGGCATTCCGCCTCAACTCTTGCTATCTTTTTCACACTTTCCAGATGAAGTTTGCTTGCTGTCTCTGCTGCTTGGTTGCTCAGGTCTCTTTCATGTGCAAGTATCTTCAGCTCCTTCGACAGCGTGACAAGATCAATCTTGAGATCTTTGTTTTCTTTCTCCATTTTCTGAATCTTTTCTTGCAGGTCATGCATGGCAGTAACTTCTAGTTTGGTGGCTTCAAGCTGCTTACTCAACTCAGCAATATGGATCTGGAGCTCAGTCTTTTCAGACTCAAATTCTTTGGACTTCTTAGACAGTGCATCACGGATTTTCTCCTCTTGCTCTTCACGTGCCTGCCGGAGTTGCCTTACACATTGTTTAAGGGCATCGTCTAGTTGGCTGACCTGATCCTCCAGAGAGGAATTCTTCTGTGATGTTGTTTCAAGTTGTCGCTTAAGGGAAGCAACTTCAGTTTCAGCTTGTTCCCAACCTAAACAAACACAATATAAATTTATCACTATATGAGAACAACCAAAACAAATCTTTACATGCATATTCTAAGTTCATCTGATTTCATCTTTTTTTTAAGAAAACAAATTCATGTTGATTTGTCGCATGTAAAATTGAATCTAAAGAACGAAAGGCCTATTGCGTAACCCTGTGGAGTAATTCAGCCTACAATTTTTTATTTTTTTTTCAGCCTACAATATTCGTGAAGTCCAACTCAAAACAAAAAATTACCTGCAACAGCTTCTTCTGCAACTTTTGTATGCTGTTTAACCAAGTCCTCTTTGGCACTGATAGTCAAAAGAGCAGCTGAAAGTTTCTCATTCAAACTCTTCACCGAATCAGGTGCATCGTCATCCTTTACATTTTGGGGCACATCTTGCTGCGGTAACTGGCGTGCCTCTAGCTCCACTGATCGGCACACCTCTGGCTGGTGTTTCACTGGATCCAGGCTCGCAACCGCTTGTGGAGAAGAACCATTTGATCTAGTAACCAACATTAGCTTCTCATTCAATGACTTTGCTGTTTCAGCTTCTTGAGTCTCATCATTGGCAATTCTTGATGAAGCTTCAGGTGAGTGACTACGATTTGGGGAAGAATTACTGGACACAGGTTTCACTTCCTGATTTTCCAAAAGCAATTAAATGAGAATGTTTCAAAGCTAGCGAGGATATAATGAATCAGTCAAGTCTGCACTCTACTCTCCATTGAAAATCAATCATAACCCACACTGGACAATGAATTATAGTATTTTTCGATCTGTTATGTAGATACTAAATCATCAGGAAAATCTAAGGGCACCAAAAACATAGTCTGGGCTGGAGAAATGTCAGACTTCGCTGTATATGTATATGTATATGTACATGTATATGTATATGTATATGTATATGTATATGTATATGTATATGTATATGTATATGTATATGTATATATAAACACAAGATAACAAAACTGGCTAATATACATCTGTGTCCAACCATAATCACAAGACATTAGTAGCCTAGCCATAAAATTAAACCCCTTTTGATATGCATTGTGAACCAAAATTGAAGCATAAATCCCAAAACTGGAATCAATTTAAGAAATAGTTTTTCAATAGAAAGTATGGTGGACCAAAGTTGAAAACACGGGACTTCGCTTCAAAGCTCCTGAAGTGGTGCAAATTCAAATGGAGCTAGAGCTGTAAAGCTAGTTTCTCACCCTCCCTATTGCAGAGTAACACCTACGGCCGAATAGCCCAAAATATTATCAGTCAATCAGCTAAAATGTATGAAGAAAAAGCTAATGTGCCAACTATACCTAACTCTTGTAAAGCATCTCAATTCTAGGTGAAGCCCCAAAAGCAACCAATCTATAGTTCAATTGTCACAAATATGTTGCTTGAGAACATCAAGCTTTACTCAACCTACCAAGACACCACCTATATCTGGCCCAGTGAGGGAAACTAAGGCCTGATAAAGAGGTTAAGAAAAAAAAAACTTCGGAAGTTTTAGTTCTATCTCTATCCTCCTTGCTGTCATTGGACCATTATTGGGAAGAATTGCAATTGGCATAAGCACGAAAAATATCAAAACACAGCTTCAAGTACAAAACTGTCTTGCTATGTAACATTTGATAATTGACACTTTCTTATCAAACAAGGGCAACTGTCAGAAGCCTGCCAATCAAGCCTCCAATTTTTAGGTGTATTCACAAGTATGGAATAGTAAATGCAAGCAGAAAACCTGTTCTATCATGGCACCAACAAAACAAACTCCAGCCCTTCATGTTTCACAAATATGTCAAAGCAGCAAAAATGAAATTTTTCTACTGATGTTTATAGTAGCTATCCTGTTTTCTATTAAAGGCCCTACCTACATCACTCCTTAACAAAAGGCTATGACACAAATATGAAAGCGATGCCTGAACAATCCCCACACCATGATGATTAAACTGTATTGGAACAAAAAGAAAACTCTAACATGCAGAGATTGAAAATAAATTCCCTTAGGAGAAAAGTATAATGTGGAGCATGACCTGATCATCCACCAAACATTTGGAGCGTGACGATGCTGAACCTGAGCTATCGCTCTCCCCAGGGCTCTTATCCAATGACTTGCGCTTCCAGGGCCAGCTCTGGCGATCCATGTTGCAACCGCCTGACCATTCAAAGCAGCAACAGGGATTCTATTGTCTTCTTCGGCACCACCAAAGGTCCAAGAGTTGGGTTCTTATATCAACACTGAAAATGAAGACACAAGTATCACACGGTTAAACAATCGATTAAGAACAAGAAATTTAAGGATGCAACTACCAAATTGTTTACAAACATGACACAGAGCTCCTCACCCAACATAAAAGATACAGTAGATTCAGAATGAAGCAACTGAGGAAAGTAATCTATGAATCGATTCAGAATGAAGCAACTGAGTAAAGTAATATATGGATCCATTTAGAATGAAGCAACTGAATCACGGAAACCATGGAAATGTACAATCAGGCATCTATTGCAAAACTCTGTAATGTCGATATGTATCAGACATAGATAATCCATCCAACACTTTCCAAAACTCTGGTCTAGGAAGACAAAAAAAAACATGTTTTTTAGAAAAACATCGCAGAGATAGAAACAAAGCTAATATCCGCTATTCAACCCTAAAATCTCCTAAATCTTGTACCCCTGAAACTGAAGGGTGGAAAAAGAACTACAAAATGCAGGAGATGAATGGGATAATCAAACCAAAATCCAGGCCTTAAATCCACCAAAGAATCAAAATCGTTAGGCATGCGGAAAAAAAACGAACAAAAATCCGCGCACGAGAAACCGCCGCCGGATTGCGAAACGATACAAAACCTTTGCTTCACCCATTACCAAATCTCCTTAGATTAGAAATCCCGGAGACAAAAGACAAGCCACAACCCTAGTAAAAATCGCCAAGAAGAAGGAAGAAGAGAACATCTCCCATTAACCCCCACCCGAAAAAAAGACAAGAAATCAAAGATTCAAGAACAGGAGGGCAAATGTGAGCGAAACGGGCGGCATTAATACCTGAGAATACAATCAATCAGTCAGCCGGACTGGGAATGGCAACAGCCATCACAAGAACCGTGTGAACCCCAAACGGAAAGTTTCTTTCCCCATTCGTCTCAAGCGACGCAAGAACAGCACGGGCATTCCCCATCTTCCCCCCCCCCCCCCCCCCCCCCCCACACCACACGCACAGGGACACACAGCTATGGCTAGTTAGACAGATCGAAGCAGGCGCAGGCGCAGAGGGGAGGGAGAGGCAGAGAGCGCATACCGTACCAGATTTGCACCACCACCACCACCCTTGTAACGGATGATGAAATGCGCGGAGTGTGCGTGCCCTCGAGACTCGAGAGCGAAGAAATCGCCCCGCAAGAATCCAAAGACTGCGCTTTTCTTTTTTCCTTTTTCTCCGGCACCCTCACTCACGACCAAGACCAGCTCGCCTTTCTCTTTCCCGCCCAGGCAGCTCGAACAAATCAGGGAGGGAAGTGTCCTCTCTGCAGTGGTTCTTGGTGCCTTTTGCCTCCTCTCTCTCCGCCCTGCACTACACAATGCGGAGGCAAGAGCAGAGATTGCCGCTCTTCACTGTGTCAAGTGCATTTCATAAAGAAACTGTGTCTAGTGCAGCAATGCTCTCTCCTCTTATCTGCAGTTTTTGAACCTTGATAATGACGGAATAATTGAGTTTCTAATTCGGAGAGGTGACCGCGCGTAGAAGCAAATGGTTATCATTGTTTTTGTTCGAGCTCGCTGCTCGGTGTTTGTGTTTGTGAGCAGCGACGGTTCAGATTTATTTATCATTTCTTTGATTATTCAGATACTGTGGGGCCTACCAGTCTCAGGGGTAGGGCCACGAAGCTGCGCAGGTTTCAAATTGTATTTGTATGGCGTACTACGATATCGTACGCAGAAAATGCACCGGTGAAAACACTTTTCCTTACAGGCTAGACATAAGTAAGGGAGTGTTTAAATGTCAGTCGTCTGAAACACCTCCAACGACGTCGTCGTCCCTCGTCGATGCCGATGCTCGCTATGCCGTGCTGCCCCAAACATCCTCTATATCTGTCGGAAATAAAGCATCGACATCCCCCCACCCCCTAACTCCGCAACCGTCGATGCCCCACCCTGCCCTACCCGCCCTAATCCGTCTCTCCCGCCCCTACCACCCGGCTCTGCTGCCATCCATTGCATGCCGCTTTGTCCCGGCCACGTACGCGTCGCCTGACGATATAAGGATCAGGATTTTTGTATAAATAATATTTGTATTTGCAGCTGCATGAGCATTGGTGAGCGGACCAAGTCGTTTATCTATTATTTATCAATAGACTTTTCAGCACCTCTATCACACAGCCAGATCACTACTGTTTGATTTATTTACTTACTATTTTTTTTAAAAGCATTTAAGAAAGGCATGGAAATACCACCGCACACAATTAAATTAACACACGTTGGAATAGAAAAAAAAAACTCGGACGGTTTGATGCTGGAGGCCCCATTTCTGTGATACTGCTGCTGCTGTTCGCTTAAAGCTCACTCAACCCAACTAACTGCTCATCAAAATCTGCCCCTCCCAAGTTCCCAATAACTAGTGCCCATCGAACAGCAAAACCACTCATCATGAACTTTTGACACCAGCACCTCTTTACCCAAAAGCTACCACTCCCTATGTTCCTCAAAATGGATTTATTACAGGACAGATGGCAGTTTACTTACCTAATTAGTAAACGACAGTTGTCCACCTTGTTGAGGGGCCTAATTAGGAGCTGATTATGTATTGATTTCTTTTACATATATGAAGTACAAAAACAAAATGATATCTCTATAAAAATAAAAATTGCATGAATGACATCATCTCGATCGAGCAATTACACACTTGGTGTTGGTAGTAAAGTTGCCAATGATGGACGCACGGCATCAACAATCACTACCGCGAACAAATCTGAGAGATAACTGCCTTTCAAGCTACGTATAGCAGACGCACACACAGGATCAAAGTAACTGATCAATCGTGAGAGATTCCATTTCCATCCACACTACACACTGGCAAATTTATTTATTTATTTCCCGCGCTTTTCGAACTTTTATGTTACACACAAAAGATCACTTGATTTACATACAACGCCTAGCTTAGCTCGCTCATGTCTGAGAGAAAAAGAAGGTGACACCTCACCACCTTTCCGAATTTCAAAATAACGTCCTCACAAAAAAAAAATGAATTTCATAATAGTGCACTGCTCATAAATTATTGTCATCTCACGATCGAAAATGCATTGTGGTTGTGGATTGTGTGTCATTATCATCGTTCAAATCATCACACCATCGCGACCAGAATGGATATTATTCCAAGTCCATTTTGCATGTGGATGTGGACACACACGGCATGTGAAAAAAAAAATGGACAAAGCTACGACGATATCGAGAAGGTTTAAGAATCACCTTAAAATTGACGGTTTACCAGCTCATTACACAGCTTCCTCAAACCGATCCGATCACTGCTGAGGTTTGTCTTGCTCGATCTTTCCAGAGCTTTTGTCCCCTGTTCACGAGGTGTCGACCAATGTGATGCGATGCTTGTGTTTCTCTCGCATGCACATCTTGATCTCACTCGAGTCAGATCGGAGAGCGAAGGTAAAGGTGAAAGTGAAATAACGTCAGATATTCTTCGTGAATTTGCTATACGGTACTACACTGTGCCATAATTAAGGCCGTACCAGCGTACTGCATCATACATCACCTTTTGTTACGTCGTAGACCGCACAATACTTCTGCCCATTCTGATACTGGCACGATGATATGGACGACAACCTTATGCATATATTCTCTCCGTCTTAAATTACTTATTCATTTAGGATCCCATATTTATTTTAAGTTATTTGTTCTTTTCGCTTTTCCAATATATCTTTTTCTCTTTCCAATACACTTTTATTTCTATCTCTTTTTCTTATTTCTGTGCATTTATCTTATTCTTCTTTTCTTAAATTCTATGTTCAAAGCTAAACGAGGGACAGAGGGAGTACTTTGGAGGTACTGTACGCTCATACGGTGTACTCGTCATGTGACTGGCCGTTGTCCGAACATTGCTGCATGCAGTATACAAATGCAGGTTATGGCATGGGTCAACTTTTTTTTAACAGGCAACCGCACACGTACTACTACTAGTACAGTTATGGTGGGTAAAAAAGGAGGAAACCTATTCTAGGAAAAATGTGGAGCCATACGGTGGCACAACCTGCCTGCCACAACAGAAACAAACAGTGCATGTGACCGGCAGCCTCTTCCTGCCTTTGAGGCTTTTTTTGTCATGTTGTTTCACCGGCGCTTTCAGTATCAGATTTTTCACCACAGGTCCACAAGTTAAAAACTGGCAGAGCAGATGTGATCAGGAACTCAGCACGATTGGGCAGAAACAATCAGAGGGTATGAAAACATTTTTGCAGTACCCTCTGAAAAGGGTTTGAAAAGACCAATTTCTTCTTTAAATTTCTAGTTTCTGTTTGGCCTCTACAATAATAATAATAATAATAATAATAATGATGATGATGATGATGATGATGATGATAAAAAGATAACATTTACATTATCTAAAAAACGTTAATGGTTTTCAAATAATTATACAGAGAAATATTGCTCCATCGAATTTTGTAATTTAGTACAATCTTAAACTAAATCATACTGTACGAATTAGGTAAGAATATGGTCAACATGACACATTATACTACGAACAAGAAAATGCCCATTGGTTGCCTTCATCTAAAATTGCCAGAGGAAAGCTAAAAATACTGCACTTCAATTTAGCACAGCGAGATATGCAATAATTTTTGCAGTACCATTAAGATTGAAAGTTTGAAGAACCACCTGATTAAAAGAACTCGTATAACATCGCATCATGCATCACCTACCCAAACAAAACTTTTCTCAGCTTGGGATCTGCAGGAGAGATTCATTCTCTTACTTACAGATATGCATATACATGGATTTACAACATGGCAGATCTCAATATCACCACTGATTTCGTGGTGATCTATAAATTGTCGTAAAAGGGGACACTTTTGTACATGCCTCCTTTGCCACCATAAAAATTGACTTCTGTCAACCGCTGAACTTAACAGTCAGCAGAATTGCTTTTGGGCCACCAATAGTGTTCATTGAGGGCCCTTCATTGACCTTAGCCTTCTGATAACCAAGCAGTATGATCCTTCTATACATATTAGCTGCAATGTACATCATCCTCTTAAGCGTCTCAAACAAACCATGGCGACCATGCCTGTTACAGCCATTGCACAACCCATCAATCCATAATGGACAGGAGTGAACCGACTTCTGCGGGAAGATGCCATCTCCGGCTGTGGCTGTGGACGAGTCAATTCATTGCTGGAATTTGAGTCATCAATATGCAGCCGCAAGGCCTGAAATTGCAAATTTTAATCCAGCAGTAAGTCAATGGATCTAAGAAAGTGCCAACTAAATTATTTCGTGGCAGCCTGGCTTGATTTTTTTTCAGAATCAGACGGAGTTAAAAAAAATCATCTGTGTGATGCATGCTTTAGTAATTTCTATGCTAAATCATCTACATGATCCATGCCAAATAACCTGTTTATAAATGCATGGTATTAGATATTTCTATGTGATGTATTCTGAAAACAAATAAACTTAATAATGCGACCTGGCTTTCTTTAGGCCTGGAAAAGTAAGATCAATTTGAAAACTATACTGTAGAACCAACACACGCATCTGATTATAATATGTTGAAACAATTTATCAATATTCTACACAGACAAAAAAAAAACACCCAGAGAAAGAAAGACCTTCAGTCCAGAAGATTTGACATAGCGCACAGCAGTAATGAGATCAGAATCTGTCATGAGCAGCACCCTGTCTCCTTCATCATCTTCATACTGAACAACAATAGCACAATATCATGTTAGTAAAACCATTGTGCACATGTCATCCACATATTCAATTCAACAGTGCTTGTCAATAACAGGAAACAGGATACTAGACAAAATACAGAAACGCTCACGATCGCTAATCGTCAATATCATGTTCTGAAGATAAAATAACATCACCTGATTCATCCATTCAATATGCCTTTCATGTGGAAAATATTTGGCATGCCGAATTAGTCAGACTTACCAGCAGTTGAGCTTTGCCCTTTTCATCACCAATGCCTAACCTCTGCGTTACAGAGGACATCAGGTCATCTAAACTTTCTGATCCTGTGGAAATGAGACAAATAGACTGTTAACGCATAGCTAAGTCTGAACCAAAACTCATAAGTTAGGTAGCAGTTATAGAACCTACCACATGTAAATCTATGTATACGTCCCTTCTGGTCCTGAAGTTTAAATGTACAAGAGTTACCAATAGCAGGAGGATAAATACCATTCCTACCATCTCCAATCTCCGACGGTGATGGCATCACTAAAGATGATCCACTGCACAATGTAATAGATTCTGAACATAGTGCCTTTGGGGGGCGAGGGGAGGAGCGGCAAATGAAGGAAACATTGACCAAACCTGTTACTATCAAATTCCTCTTCTGGGGGTTCCAGAGCAAGAGCTGAGTCCCAAAACTTTTGCATTATTGTGTTCGCCACATCACTTGCAGTCTCAGGACCTCCTTCAACCTTCAGACAACAAAAATGTTAGACAGACCGAGATTACTACTAAAAATTCAAAGAAATGGAGAGATGAACTATGGGGAGAGCGTGACACCATTGTGATGGCAGCATGGGTAAGTTGCAGAACATCCAAACAAGCAGCAACTCGGCCATCTGTTAATTGGAAATTGAAAAACTCATCAGATACTCAATAGAAATACCACCAAGCACTAGGCCGAGAAGAAAAGGATTCTACCTCCATCAAGAACAGGAAGGTGTGAAAATTTGCCATCATGCATAATATGCAGTGCATCAAGGATTGCCGTGTCTAATGTAGCACAATCCGGGTGTTCAGTCATTACCTTCATTAAAATAGAAACTAACACCATGAGTCTAGAACGAAATATAAATCTGAATATTAACCCTTAGAAAAAAGAATTATGAATCTGCAGACTAACCTTTTCTACTAGAGTTAGCTCCGGATGAAGATTCTGTGCCACAACACGCATAAGCACATCCTTTGACCTGAGATATACATTGATATATAGATTACCAATTTAAAAAATATATAATATAACTAAAGGTCCATACAAAAAATTGGAATGCTTACGTAAAGATCCCTTGCAGTGAATTTCCAGAAGTGACAACAACTGAGTTGACCCGTAAATCACGCATTTTTTTGGTTGCTACATAAACAGGATCTGAAGGTGAAACAGTCGCTACTCTGTGAGCAAAAATGTAAATGTAAGCCTCCTCATCCAGATCACTTGTGCTAAACATTAACAAAATTAAATAATTCATCAGAAAAAAGTGGTCATTTACTTTGTGCTCTCCGTGATTATAGTTGACAAAGTAGGTTTAAACATCCTTTCTCTTAAGGTTTCTATAAGAACCTGTGGAGCTGCATCCATAAAACACAAATACTTCAGTTTGTTAACTTGGTCTGCTATGAAAAAGATCTTGGTTTCAAATAGCTGAACAGTGACATTAATTTCTCTTCGGATAAACTGAGTATTATTAACTATTGATGAGAAGTAGTAGCAACCAAGGCAACATAGTATGCATGTTCTCATGTAAGGTCAATTCTTGAGCAATAGTGTACATCCAGACTCTAGAGCACAACAAGAAAGTGGAAGTAGTGATAGCTGAGAAGAAAACACATATACCTGGGAAGTCGTCCCCTTCTTGTCCATTAACCCCTTCCACAGCAGCTGCTAGAGCAATTCCTTGTTCTACTGCCTTTTCCAGCCTTGAGATTGCATCATAGAGGCACTTTGTAATGTCGAGCATAGCAATAACTTCACCATTTTCCACAACTGGAAGGTGCCTGAATTTTCCTAAAACAATAAAAGACAATTAATTTCAGAGAGAGGAGGCAAACATCCCTGCAAAAGAGTGTGCCAAGCCATTCCAATAAGCGGGCACAGAACAATGGTTTTGTACTCTGCCATAACCCATGCTCCACTCAACCACAACCACAACAAAATGCATAATTAAACAGAGGACCTGTAGATTCTCTGATCTTTCCATAGTAACTCGTGAATCATATTTCTGGTAGTTTCTATATTCAGGTAAGATGATTTGCATTCCTCCTTGTCGATGTTATTATTAATAATTCTTTTTAAGTACCCAATATCAAAACAACTATTTGACTGGCAGCCATTAACATGATCCAAAAAGTAGGAGCAAAGATACCTTGGACCATTTTCTGCAGTGCCTCAATAGCAAGTGAATCAGCCATCACATACGAAGGGTTCCTCGTCATGATCTTGGAGATAATTGTTTGTTCAACCCTCAGCCCCTGGGCAACCACTCTTGTAGCTATGTCCTATATCCAAAATTCGCACGAAGAGGAGAAAGCTTAGCCTTTTAGCTCAAAGTAATATATATTATGGATAACAAAAATCCATTTGGCATACGGCAGTTAAAGAATTTGCTGAGTCAGTATTTAATCTGTCCCCAGAAAGAAACATCTGAGACATACTCATGTTCCAATGATTCATGGGTTGTTATTAAGAGTTCGAAGCCCCACAGGTGGACCAAAGCAGAATAGAGCAAAAGATGGACTGTGAGCTAAAGTTGCAAAAACACGTGGCGTCCAAAGTTGAGAAATCCATAGTTTGTTCCTCCTCAGGCATTTGATTGAGACAGAAGAAATCTTTTAAGGAACTAATAACAAGTAAAGTACAATTCAAATCATATAATAGTATTACTGTCACTTCATCAATCCAAAAAGGAGGAACCTTTTAGGCTCGAAACCTTAATAGCCAACCAACCAAGAAGCTGAGAAACTGAATAAGTAATTGATCAAGATGCACGATACCTTGTCGGTGACGATGCCAGAGAGAAGGCCTTCGGCATCCGTGAGCAGCACGGCGTCAACCCGCCTCGCCGCCATCCGGCGGCACGCCTCGGCGACCGTCGTCCCGTCCGGGATGGTGAGCGCCTTGGACAGCCGCAGCTTCCTGACCGTCCGCTCCCCTCTGACGGCCGGACGAAGCCCAACCAACGTCTTAGATACAGGAGCGCAAGCAGACGAGAAGCAAGGAGAAAGGAGGAAAGCTTATGGGGCAGACTAGAGGTGCTTACGCGGCGTAGGTGGGGGAGGAGACCTTGCCGTTGCCGTTGCCGTTGGCGATGGGGGTGTAGAGGTCATCGGACCTGAGCGAGGACGCGACCGACGGAGGCCGGGTGCGCGTGCGGCGGGTCGGCGCCACAGCCACAGTGGCGCTCATGGCCGCTGCGGAGGTTCCCTGTCTCGGAAAGTGGCGGCCGGGAATGTTGGAGGGGGAGCGATCGCTGCTGCTGCCTGTCCTCTTGGGCTGCTTCCCCGCCTCTGGGGTCCGTCCCTTTTCCGCATCAGCCCCTTGAATACACCACGACTCTCCCCTGCCGGCAGTTGTAAAATGCAATCGCTTGTAAAATCTCATTCACAGTACACCGGCTAATACCCAGTGAGTAATACTCTTACGTGATTCCACTGGATACAGCAGGAAACCGTTCGAATTACACAGTGATCATGACCCTAAACCATCGAAACAAAGAAAATATTCCTTACCGTCCTCGTGCGCGTCGTCTTTGTTGTACAAGAGAATCGAATTTGCGAAAAACGCTTTCATTCAACAAATGGACAACAGGAGACAACAAAGATGATGGATGCAGTCAATTCAAACTGATCAAACATTCACCGCAACAGACAGCGGTGTTCTTGTCCTTTAATCTAGAGAAGAGAGAATCGAACGTTCAAACCAAATCTTTCCTTCAACATACAGACGGTTTTTGATTCTGCTCGTTTCAGTGCTGGACAAACGCGACAGACAGGCAACTAACTACTCAAAGACTGGTTCAATTAACACCTTTTCTTTTTTGGCGATGAATTAACAGCAACTGATAGATGAACACTTGGACAAGGGGATGTCTTCGAAATAGCCTCACGATCCATGGGCCCCTGTGTGAAAACGTCGCCTCCTCTCCTCTCTGTTTCTTCGCCGTTTGACTGCGAGTCTCCCTGCGACAATAGGACCATGCCCCACGGTCTCCAGGACCCCACGTCGCTGTCGACGTGGAGAGTGCCGCACGCTGCCACGTGGGTCCACATTCGTTCTGTGGCTCTAGGCTCTTGAAGATGCAGATCTCTTTGCGCGTGCCACATGTTGTGCATGCACTAAGCAGGCATCGAACCTAGGCCCATTAACGTCCGCCGACAGCCCGTCGTCCCCCCCACCCCTTTTTTAGTTAAAGAGAACTACTACTACGATTGCATTTTTCTTTTTTCCAAAAACAAGGAAAACATGATTCAAGTATCAGAATTCTTTACCAAAAATTTTAGTTATAGAGTTTTTTTTTTGTCATGAAATAGTTTTAGTAGTTTCTAGTTCGTAAAAGACCAACCAAAAATATAAATCTTGAACAAGAAACTGAATCATTTGGCATGTTTCTTCTAGTTCTTAAAATAGACTGAGACATGAGACTATTAACCATACCAAACTGTCCTATTCGTTTGTGGACGGTCAAAATATAAGCATTTTTGTTTCAGAAGACATGATGTCTAAAGTCAACAAATACTTATATTTTATGGATAAACAGAGTAAATTTTAAGTTGTTGAACCATATGAATAGATTTGTCTTGAAAAATACTCTTCACTGTTTGTTCTTTTGGGTGGTAAATTATTGTAGACAACGTTTGGCCCATTTCGTGGGCCTCGTGGCCCAATGTGGGAGAGGAGACGGCCCACTACAACTGGACCATCATTGTCTTGCTATTCTTGGGCTGACAAGTTCTCAAAAAAAAAATTGTTGGGCTCACATTCAAAACTACGGGGTAAAAAGGTCTAGTTTATTTTTGCAGATTAAATATGGACCATTGAACTGACTAAATCCCAGTTTAAATCATTTTTAAATGCTATCGATTGACACTGCATTACCTCTGATTCTGTGGTGGGTGATTGATCCCGAGCTTATTAGAAAAGGTTGCTAAGTGATCATACATAAAGTGTCGACGGAGCTGCTATGACGAACCAACTTATCAGGCAGAAGGTTAGTTAATTAGTGAACATTTTTTGGCGAAAGAATTAGTGAACATTTGTCAACAAAGTACAACAAAGTTAGCAACAATAAGCTTTTGTCACAGGAGATTGTTCGAATCCCACTATAAGGATGAAAATTACTCTTTCGCAAAAAAAAAAAGATTGAAAATTACTGTTCACACCCGCTCTAAAAGTTGATTGATCATTAACATATGGACAGGCCAGGGCTCCTGTGCAAAACGTCGCCTTCTCCTTTGTTTTCTTTTTTTTTTCACCACTCGACAGCGACGCAATTATTAGGACCATGCTGCCCCGCGGTGGCAATATTGGCCATGTTGTGGTGGCTCTAGCTCTAGCTAGGATACAGTGAGCGGCGCTCTGGTCTTGCTACTCTGATCACCGTTTTACACGTCAACGCGTAGGGATGAAAGCGCGCGGTTCGAAAGCGACCCGACGGGCCTCAATTATTTTCAGTTCCCATTTTTTTTTTTGAAGGAAATTTTCAGTTCAATTTGTAACTAAAACCGGCAGTATCGATTGGAAAATCGGTGTTAATTGTTTGAAAACACCAATGTCACATTTATGTACTTGAAGATCGTCTAGTATGTATGCTCAGATCGCCGCAAGCTTTGATTAAACACAGATCGATGTGACATACCAATATCACTGGTTGATTACACACATGCATTGTTCGCCGCAAGTTGTGATCAAACATCATAGGCTCTCAAATCGTATAGGCAAAACAAACTTTGCAGTAATTAAGTAGTAACCAAATCAAACCATTTTCCACTTATATGCATGGTTTTGTAAAACAAAAAACGCAGTGCATTTCGACCGTCCATCTGAACCCTGCAACGACGACACAGCACACGACGTGTCGTCGTTTACATTGCCCTCTCGAGGTGCTTGCTAATTAAGCATAGCAGCAGTAGCGTATAATCATCATCATCTTAATTAATAATAATAAGGAGTAATATTAAAATCAGTAGCTGTAGTTCTTGACGAACATGCCCTCCTTGGCCTCGGCCGCCTCGCCGTCGCTGGTGTACTTGCCGAGCTGCGCGAGGGAGTTGGCCCTGGCGCGCAGCAGCAGCGCGTCCTGCGCCGCCTTCACGTTCTCCGGCCGGCCGCCCCACGTCTTGAGGCAGGTGTTCTGGAGAGCCCGGGCGTAGGAGAAGGACACGTGCCACGGGTTCTGGCCCTGGTTCATGGCGTTCAGGTTTTGGGTGGCCTCAACCTCGGACTGCCCACCAGACAGGAACTGCAGTCACCAGCCAAAAAAACAGTTTCAGTATACATGAGAAGAAATGGACAAGATGAGATATGAACATGTTGAGAAGAAGAAGAACTGACCATGATGCCTGGGACAGCCGGGGGGATCCTTCTGTGGAGGAGCTTGAGGGTGTACTCTGCCACCTGCTCAGGGGTGGCCTTGTCCTTGGACTCGGCACCGGGGGTCACCATGCTGGGTTTCAGGAGGATGCCCTCGAACATCACGTTGTTCTGAGCCATGTAGTAGAAGGTCTCGGCCCAGACCTTCTGCGCAACCTCGAAGGTCCTCTCGATGCCGTGCTCGCCATCCAGCAGGATCTCAGGCTCCACGATTGGCACCAAGCCGTTGTCCTAGTAGTAGAAGAAGTCAATTATATCAGACAAGTTCTTTAATATATATATATATATATATATTTGCTGAAAAAATTGGTAGAAATATTTTCTTATACCTGAGAAATGGCGGCGTAGCGGGCAAGGCCCCAGGCAGCCTCCTTGACGGCAAGCTCAGATGGGCCGTTGGGGATGCTGACAACAGTGCGCCTGCAAGCATCACAAGTTCAAGTTCTCTCATGTGTTAGTGTTAGCTACTTATACAACACATGGGAGCACGTACGTGGATGTAAATTAGTACTACCTACTTTTTTAAATTGTTGACCCTTTTAAGTACACATTAGGGTCAACAATTTAAAAACGAAGGTAGTACTAAAGAAGATATCATTTCTGCGTGTAGCGTGATGCAAGTTCCTCACCACTTGGCGAAGCGAGCACCCTGCTGGTAGTAGGCCGCCTCACGTGAAGCAAGGCCGTCAAGACCCTGGCACCATGACTCGTTGTTGGAGCCAGCAAGCGGCACAAGACCCTGATGAAATCATCATAATTAAACTCGGAGATCAATCCATGTTTAATTAGTGATTCAAAAATTTTCACAACTCCAAAAAATCTATTTTTTTCTTTATCAGAAGTATATACGTGGTCCACAGTTTGTTGACGTGAGCTAGCGGCATAAATATACATACCTTGTCGACCTTGATCCCAGGCACGATCCCCTGCTCAACAAGGACGTCGACCATCTTCTTGCCGTCGACAGTGGACTGGTACAGGGTTTCCTCGAAGAGGATGGCGCCGGAGATGTAGTTCCCCAGGCCTGGAGCGGTGACCAGGAGGGTCCTGTAAGCCTGGCGGTTGGCCTCGGTGTTCTCCAGGCCAATGGAGTCCAGCCTCTTGCCGCAGGTGGCGTTGGACTCGTCCATGGCGAGGATACCCCTTCCTGGAGACGCGATAGTTTTCTGCAGGAAGAGAACAAATAATTAAGCTTCCTTACTAGAAAAGTTGATGAAATGTGCTCTAGAACTTTGAGAGAGAGAGAGAGAGAGAGAGAGAGAGAGAGAGAGCTTTAGATTTCTGGGTTCTTAATTATTACCCTTTAGGTGGATCATTGAACTTATTAAGCAGGACATACTGTATAGCCTACACAAGTAATCTACAAAAATTGCTTCTTGGCCCAAGATCACATATAGAGCTGCTACTCAACCTATACCATATGCATGTGTATATTCTAATCAGATCTACTCTATAGTTTGTCGTGATCGAGTTTCCAAACTTGCTTTCTGCAAAGCAGTGATCATAACTTTTGATTATGGCACATGCATGTTAATGAAGACAGAAAGGTGATCAAAACCCAATGACACGTGAAAAAAACCATACCGCGGTCTGGACAAGCTCATCAGCGTACGCGCTAGCACGGACGACCATGGAGACAGTCACCGGCTTGGGCGCGGCAGCCTGGCGGGTGGCGCCCCATTCGGCCTTCTTGGGAAGGAAAGATGACTTGAGGAGAGTTGCAGATGCCATTGCTAGCTTCTGATTTGGTTCTTCTTCCCAGCAAGGGCAGCAGCAACGAGATCACAGGTGCTGCTCTGCAGTCTCTTTCCTGAAGGTGGCTTGCAAGTGCAGCATCAGCAGCCTACGACATATAAGGGTGCTGCACCTCGGGCACGCGAGGGAGAGGGGGATATGAGTTGTGAGGTGGAGGCAGCCTTTCTGGATACGAGTGGCTGTGCTTGTGCTGCTCCAAATCCCTTCCCTGTGCTGTGCCACCACCTTTTTTCTCCTCATCACTCTGTCAGAATTTGGTTGCTACAATGCTCTTGCCACAGTCTACCTTGTCCTGACGCCAGCTACATATTCTCCTCTTTTCTATACCGTGTAAATCTTGCAAATAGAAACATCTCTTTTGCGCTAAGAGATGTATAAATGATGTATCCACACTGTTGGCCTTAGCTGTTAAGACGGATGCTGGATGATCAGGATTCCATGTTTGTGGGTGAACTTCACTGTGGACCATTATTGACCAGGCATCTTCTTCCAACGGTGGAGACGCCCTGTTATATTACATCCGTGAACTTACCAGAAATTATATATACTCCATCACCAAAGATAAACCACAATTTTGGTCAGTCTTTTGATCATAATAAATGCTTCGGATTTTCCAGTCAGTCTTTGTCAATAAACCCCAGCTAACTGTTTGGCAGCATGCAGTGTCCCCTGTTGTGGCACGAGCATCCTTCTGGTTCAGCTCCTTTGGACACAGTGTTTCGGCTTCTTGTGCCTCGAGATGCGGAACGCCGGTTCACCACAAATCTCAGGAAGTCTCTGACGTAGACACATCATTTTTTGAAGAAATTGGATTGACAAGATAAAATAGATGACACTTCCGTTTTCTCCTGGCCTCACAAGGAGATCTGACATTATCTTCAAAGTTAACAGCAGATTAGTAAGGTAGAGACGCTATCATCCAAGAAGTAGAGGGAACAGGATACATAAATATCATAACTTGCATAGTAAGAGGTGGTTTCAGAATAATGAGTGAAAGAAAATCTGAAATTATTAGGCAGTAAAACTCCACTTGGGAGAAACATCGACATTGGACGGCGACATGACAACTACTCTCTCAATGAAAAGGAAAGAAGTGAAGTACTGTGAAAGAGATCCATTATTTAATGACAAATGTCAGATCGCTAAAATAGTTTCCAAGCATATAATTTTGTCTCAAGAGGACTTAATAATACAGAATGATGAGCTGCTGTAACTCCAATTCAAACATATACATCCATTCAAACGCCTGGTGTATTTGTAAAAGAAAATAATAAATGCAAAAAAGAAAAAAATCAATCTCATGAAGATGCTGTGCATTATTTTTTTTGACACATGCAAATCTTAGATTTACATTTGATTAAAGGTTGCATGTTGAGGCATCACTGGAAGGGATTTATTGTATGTCTATCACACCTTGTTAATCGATTCAGGCTGATGATAGTATACAACTTTTTGTTTCTCTGCTGTATTCCAATTCACCACATTTGGAGCTACTGTGACTCCAACCATAAGAAGCACAAGTACCATCATTGAAACTATCTGGTACTTATTAAAAGTCAGGTCCAATCAGCGCACTGATCCCTGGCGTCGTGACCAATATTTATATCTTCGCCACTTCAGTAGGGTATCAACTGAAGCAGAACTTCAGCAAGCTTAACTACTCATTGTTGTCAACCAGCAGAAATAAAACATCAAGCCTGAATATCATCATCACCATCCAATGTAAGTATGGCCATTGCGAGCAATTTTTGCTTCTGATTTAGTTACTGTCAAGCCTGATCTCCCTGATACTTAAGGTTTTCTTATTACAGTTGAACCTACTTATTCCAGTCAAGAACAGGCATGGTTTATATAATTAACTTCTGATGAGCTCCATAACTCATGTTCTTTTTCTCCAATGGTTTTTTATCTGTGTCCTCTTACCTTCTCGTTCCACTTTGTATTTCGACCCAGAGCTTTCAAAACGAAGAAACGTTTGTGTATTGATGCCCAGAGCTTTCAAAACGAAGAACCGTTTGTGTATTGATGCCGATTTCACTCCTGAGATAGGTTGTGATATATGCTTTCTTCTGTTTTTCATTCAATATGTCTAGTTTGAGTAAACTCCCTTCTTCCATTCTGTTCCTTTATAAACCTTGTTAATTATCTTAACACGTGCTCTTAGGCTGTTCCAGGACAGGTTTTAGATAAAAATGATACAAGCTTCTGCCTTAACAACGGTGATAGCTTCTCAGAACCTGTCAATGGATCCAAAGAGGGAATGACTCCTTTTTTCACCAGCACCCCAAATGACATCCTCACACACTGAGCTATTGCCTCCTTCCTCTGCACATCATAGTTTTCAATCAGAAGAAACAAGAACTCCAGCAGCATGTTTGTGATTTCAGTATACTGAGATACTGAATTCACCATCAGCAGGATTGCAGGCTCAATATTCATGACACTATCCTTGCCCTCCTCAAAAAACAACCAGTCATAGAACAACACCAGTTTTGCATTTGCCTGAACATAGGCCTTGCTGCAACTCGTTAGCAGCCAACCTATGACCGCCCAGCGAGCAATGACACCAGATTGCATGATCTCGTTTGTTGGATGATACCCGCAACATATGAACCGGATAATGTCCG
The DNA here is from genome assembly GCA_001182835.1 of Oropetium thomaeum. NCBI lineage: Eukaryota > Viridiplantae > Streptophyta > Magnoliopsida > Poales > Poaceae > Oropetium > Oropetium thomaeum. The sequence goes on along the minus strand of LFJQ01000031.1, from coordinate 784,286 downwards.
GAATCCTCTCCTCCCCTCCAGGCACCATCAGGTGCTTCCTCGCAAACCACAGCTGGTATCTCTTCTGATCCCCCCACTTCACATTGTTCATCATGAACAAGAGCTGTGCCTCCATCTCAGGCGAGATGGTCACCGCAGTGGCCCAGCCAGGCGTGCCAACTCTGCAGATATCAGCAGCACGGTTCTGCATTGACTCCTTCCATAGAACCTGGAACTCCGGCAGCAGCATCACATCGTGCAGCGACCTCACGAGGTCCCTCCCGATCAGCGCGCACACTTGGAAGTGATCCCGCAGCACGGCACAGCAGAAAGACACCAACTTTTCCCTGCACTCTTCAAGATTCTTAGTGTTCTTGCACTCTTCACAATCCTTGCATTCTATGCTTCTTGGTAACGGCGCGAGGCGGTTCTTGGCGAGGAGGCGGAGGAAGGCGAAGATGGCCGAGGCGAGGAGCTGGGGCTCCTCGTCGGCGAGGAAGGAGGCGTGCTCGGCCAGGAGGTCAAGCAAGCGTGCGTCGCCGTGGAACGGAACGCGGCGGAGGAGGGAAATGACGAGGGGCGCGAACCCCGGAGCCGAGGCGCGGGCCAGCTCCGAGACGGCGAGGAGGATGCGGGTGCAGGAGTGCGGAAGGAGGAGGGGGAAAGGAAGAGAGTGGAGGGCAGAGGCGAAGGCTGGGTAGAAGGCGGGGAAGCGGGCGCCAGCGGCGTGGAGGGTGACGAGGAGATCGCGCGGGAGTGGGGAGGGGTGGGTGAGGAAGGAGAAGGCAAGCGCGAGGGGCAGGTGCGGGGAGGAGAGATCGGCAGGGGACGGGGATGGAGAGGGGAGGAGGAAGTGAGCGGAGAGGAAGGGGTGCTCCGGTGAAGAGCCGGACGTGGGCGGCGGGTGGTGGTCGCCGACGGCGAGGAGTCGCGGCGGCGGCATTTGGGGGGTTGCCATTTGCCAAAGGTGTTTTGGACAGAGAGAGGTCTACTACGCAATTTACTAATGGGCTTCTTATCGGCCCTAAATGGTTCTCCTAAAGGCCCATAGTGACGCCGATAAGGATATCAAATTGCAAATGAGCCTTTTTATGACAACCTAGATGCATTACAGTCGACAAAGATACTACAGACATCAATCGAAGCATTCTTTGTTTTTTTTAATCAAGCATTTTAATTTCAAATAAATTCATCCGTAGAGTTCTCGTGCGCAACTTTTTCAATAAAGTAAATAAAACGTTTGGTTTCAAGACCACAGTTTATATCCATTCCACCAATTTCCGCCGTATGATTAACAGAAATGTACCAACGCCAGCCGCAGCCGTCCTAAATCGGAAGGCTGCAAGCGGTGCCTGACGAAGGCGATTTAAACAAGCAACCCGAGAGTACAGCAGGGTCAGGAATTCAGAACCATAATATTCCATTTAATATCAATCTAAACTAACAATTGTCAAACAAGAGTAGTACTACGGACAACATTTCCATAATGTTCAGCCAACATCGCCACGAATACATATAAGTAGTTGAACATGGTATACCATTTTTTTTTCTCTTCTCTAGTCGATACCACGACACTAGGAAAGCCCTCTCTCCTCCAGCATCTAAATTCTAAAGGAACACCACAGGATCAGATTAGTCCAGCTGACAACGCTTGCAAAACTTCAGACCCGATCAGAATGTACCAGGCTGCCTTCCGAGACACACTAGCTGTTGGTGGGATTCAAGAGTTCGCCAAGATTCAAATTGTTCCTCATGGTCCTCCTACCAGCCGCACCTGCATTGCCTTTCCGCATCATTGCCGTGAACTCGCTGTAGTCGATTTGCCCATCCTGAAACCAGTATAGAGATCAATCAGGTAATAACAAAACCAATATTGAAGAATAAGGATCAAACACGGAGATGGAGAGAGCAGGTTATATAGAAAGTAGACAGACATTGTTTTGATCGATATCTTTAATCATATCTTCAAGGTGAACATCATCAAGACCAAATTCACGGCATGCCTGTGACAGCTCATCTATGGTTATAAAGCCACTTCCATCTTTGTCAAAAAACGAGAATGCTGACACCAGGTTTTCCTCCCTCTCTAGTTTATTCATGTGCAATGTAGCTGCGATAAATTCACCATAGTCAATGGTTCCACTGTTGTCAATATCAGCCTGCACAAACATGACAAAACGATGAGAACCCAATATGGCAGCAATGGAATTGTACAATGCTATCTGCAGGATGTAGTGTAGTTATATTTACAGCAAAGAATTATGTATCATTCAACCAGTAAAGAACTTACTGCTTCCATCAAAGCATGGATTTCATTCTCTGTTAATTCTGAGCCAACCCTTTTCAAGCCATCTTTCAGCTCATCAAATGTTATAGTTCCACTATTGTCAGTATCAATCATTTTGAACAGCTCCTTGAGGCCTCCAATCTCTTCCTCCGACAAACTTTCAGCAATAACCTGAAGTTAAAAGGATGTATACAGTGTGTTAAAATGTTCAAAATGACCAAATTGAACAGTATGAATTGACTATCAGATACATGCTACAATCTCCATGATGTATCACGTGTCCATGAAAAAGTTCATGCCTAATTCCAAATATATGATAAAAGCAAAAAAACAATCCACAACATCATATCTGATTTTGTTATGTTCTAGTTCAATACAGTAGCATGGAATGGAGCAAATAATAATCAACGACAGGCAAACTAAATGAAGCACAATAAACATTCTGCAAATTATTGAGAAGAAAGAAGACAGACAAACTAAATGAAGCATAATAAACACTCTACAATTAGTGAGAAGAAAGCAGGGTACCACGAATTAAGAGGTACAGTTACTACTCCCTCTACTTAAACTTGGGATGTTACTGCATAATAAAGCACAACTTTAACAGATAATTGTGAGATTATCTCATGCAGAAAGGAAATACAAGACATGTGGGAGTGGAGTATATAATCAAGTCAATGGGCAGTAATGAATCATAAATAAACTTTAGTAATGCAGTACTGAACATATAAAAAAAAAAAACTGAACTAGAGATGCAGAAATTGTGACACAAATGAGGAGCTATACATACCCTCAATGCCATCTTCTTCAGCTTGTTCATTGCTGAGAAATGTTTCAGTCTTGACAAAACAGCAGAATCAATAGGCTTATCAGGTGCAACAGCATCATCAACAATCCATGGGTGACCTGACATCCACCATGACATTATGAGGAAACAACAAACATATCCTATGTGGCAGACAAACTACATGCTACTAACTGAGAGAGATCAGATGTGGACTTACAGAGAACTTCATGAGCAGTATATCTCTTTCGAGGGTCACGAGTAAGCATATTACGGACCAGATCTTTGGCGCTATCAGAGATGCTAGGCCAGGGTTCAGATTCAAAATCAAGTTTGCCCCGTAGAATCTGCCTGAAGATTCCTGCCTCAGTTTCTGAGAAGAGAGAAGCATATATGGCAATGGAAAACATGAGAACTCAAGTGACATACTGATATGATTGCTCAAATGGCAAATAGCTTACCAGCCCAAAATGGTGGGACTCCACAAAGCAAGATGTACAGAATCACCCCAGCACTCCAGACATCGGCTTCTGGACCATAGCATTTCTGAAGCACCTCTGGTGCAACATAATAGGGGCTCCCGACGACATCAGAGAATTTATCACCTGTGGAAAAGAAAACAAATGGCCTACGCATCAATAAATTTAGCGCAGCAATAACATAGGACATCTTACCGTAATAGGAGTCAAAATTTAAACATGCAGTATAGTATGAAAGTACCTTCATACTAACACTAGATCAAATGAGAGCTCAGAAATCATTACAATGAGCTCAGAAATCATTACATTCATTAGGAAGAACTAATAACAACCAGATCAGCTACTGTAGTGGTAGTATAATATACGCTTTGACTCATTGTATTGGACAAATCTCCCAAGCAAGTTTGCAATTTGGATTTTTTTTTCGGTAATGATTTTAGCAACCCCTACCACGAAACGAATTTGAATCTTAATTTTTAGCTCCGTAGTCCTACCATTCTTTTTCTGAACAATTCTCTGACCATTCTACCAATGCCTGCTCATAAACATTGTAAATAGCATTCTCATCTTGTAAAAACCAACATGCTGAAGCTTTACTTACTTCCATTTCGAATACAGTACTATAGGCTAATAATTTGGATCATGGTTGGCAGCAAACAAGCCAATGGCATCAATAAACAGCAGCAGTTGACCAACAGAATTGATTAATGGAAAGCAATGAGACACGCATACCCGGCTTGTGGAACATGGAGAGTCCAAAATCAGTGGCCTTGAGAGGTGCGTCCTCTGCTGTGCTGGCGAAGAGAAAGTTCTCCGGCTTGAGGTCCCGGTGCATGACGCCGAGTGAGTGACACTCTTCCACAACCCCAACGATTGTCTTGATGAGCTTTGCAGCCGCACGCTCACTGTAGTGTCCCTTGGAGACGATGCGGTCGAAGAGCTCGCCGCCGGCACAGAGCTCCATGACGATGTGCACGAAGAGCGCGTCCTCATAGGCTCCGCGGATGCGCACGACGTTTGGGTGCTCAGAGAGGTGGTGCATGATCTGGATCTCGCGGTAGACGTCCTCGTAGTCCTCGCGGCACAGCAGCTTGCGTTTGGGGATGGACTTGCACGCGTACTCGGCGCCGTCAGCCTTGTCGACGCACTGGTACGTGGTGCCGAACTGCCCCTGCCCCAGCTTCTTGCCGATGCGATAGAAGTCGCGCACGTTCGCCGTCTTATACGGCAGCACGGAGGCCGGCCGCCCTGACGACGGAGCCGGCGCAGACACCGGCGGCGGTTTGGGCTTCGCATTGGCGTTCCCGTTCGGGTCCGGCTGCATTGCCACGACCTCGGCGTGCTCCCTGGATCAAGAATCGTGCGGGCACCGGGGATGGAAGCTCGTCCTGGACCAAGAAACCAAAAAAAGCTGACAAATTCGGGGGCACGGCGATCAAGAACCGGTCAAAAACAGAAGAAAATTCACCTCAGGAAACCTCTCGCTGAAAATTTCTGCACCTCCTCCAGCGATTACTGAAGATTGGCGGCGGAAGAACAGGAGAAGCTAGAGATCTCAGAGCAGGAAAACGAAAGGGTCCCTGCGGATTCAGAGATCAAACATCAAGAAAGGGGGGCTTTATGAGAGGTTTATGATGGAACCGCGTTCACAATCCATGAAAAGAAAAAAGGAAAGAAACATCAACCGCAACGGGAAGAAATCGTACTCTCACTTTCTCAGGTGTCACATGGGGAGGATGCAATCTTGCCAAAAGAAAAAGGGAGGAGCGAGCAGAGGAAAAGACTGGCCTCTTTCTTTATCCTGCGTGGAGCTATGAGCTGGTCGCGCAAGAGGACAGGATCTTGGCGGCGTGGGTGATGGTTCCGTCCGTTTTTTTATATGGGATTTTTGGGGGCTTTCCTCCAATGGCGTGTGACGATGACGAACAGAGCTGAAATATCTGCCTTTTTCCTATGCGATTTGGAGCTGACTGTTGGGTGGAGGAGAAGATTGGGGGGAAGGGAGGTGTGGGGGACAGCGAAGCTAGGTCGTATCTAAGGATTTCTCCATGGGTGACGACGACCAGGGCCAGAGGAAGGAGGGAGGAAGGAGACGACCATCATGTCGCCTTTGTCTTTGTTCGTTCATTTTGTTTCTTTTTTGCTTTTCTCCTTTCACCTATGGTGAATTTGCAGATAGGTACATGTCTGGTAAAATATTCAAAATGTTCGAAATCCACTATGTATAGTAATTTTTTGAAATTTTCACTTTTTTTTTTTGAAACTTTAATGTCATTTAACAAGATTTGACTGAACTTTGTTTCCAGGAAGGGAAAATAAAAGTTAACAAATGCAAAGGGAGATGACTAATGTGTGCTTCTGATTTCCATTTGATTTTATATCCCAACCTTTTTGAAAGAGCTAGCTCTATTATTGTATAAGATAGACCTTTAACTCTTAGAAAATAAAATTATTAAAACTTTAGAATATAAAAAAAACAATGATGTCGGATTTTATTTACCGTAATCCATATTCGGAATATATGCACAGCACAGAGGGTAGAAAACTAAAATTTCAAATTCAGTGCTTTTGAAGGAAGATTAAAAAATGGACTTCCTAGTCGGCTTTCGAAGTTCGAACATCGGTGAAGCTTCAAGACTTTGTATTCGGGTTTTGACTGATTGGCTTAACCATTAAAGAGAAACTGATCGTCGGGTTAGTTGGCAATCTGCTGCATAGTATTGAAGACTTTTCATGTAGTACTACCAGTAAGATCTTAGGGGGCAAAAAAAAAAAAAGAAAAAATGGGCAGAAGAATTTTAGGCACTGGTTTCACGGGAATGTGTTTGCGCACAAGGGTCGCCAGCTGAGCCGACAAGGACAGCAGTGGGGGGATGACCGGACGACGATGAACCCAAAACGGTTCGTTGGATTTCTCGAGCACTTTCGTATGTTATCGGCACCGCGCCATGTGACTTTGTTTATTATTCCTACTAACATCTCAATGCATCTTTCATGACTCATTCCTCGCGCAGGCATATTCCTCGTAATCCGCGTCTCAAACAATTGTTTTTTATTTATTTATTAGACAAGTTTTGTTCCCTCCTTTCTGGTGCACTGGTATTCTTTACTAATGCAATACTTTTGTTCTAGTAAAAGAAAGCCGGCATTCATTTATTAGGCCATGAGCGTCGTATTTTAAAAAATGACTGGGAAAAATTTACCATTCTTTTGCAAAGAGCTACTACTACTGGTCCATCGCAAAAAAAAAAAAAAAGAAAAACAAAGAGAACTTAGTTCACCTAGTTGCTTTGTTGATTGTGTTTACCCACGTGGACTTTTTGTGGCATATTGTGTATTTTTCATCATGCATGTGGTAAGATAAGTTGGATAAATGTAGTTATTGCAATCATCTTCTTGGCATGAAGTCATGAACTTTCAAACAATCCTTCGACCTTGAGACGATGGATGGACAGTCAGTGTTTTGAGGCTCTAAAAAATTGAATACTCCCTTCATTTTTTAAATATAGTCATAGTTAATTTTGATTATTAATTTGGTCATTTATCTTATTAAAAAATATGATAAATATTATATATTTTACTATAATTTAATTTATTACTAAATATTTTTTAAAACTTGACTTTTAATTTGATATATTTAAATAATTTTTTTTAATAAGACGAATGATCAAAATTATTGTTCAAAATCAACTATGACTATATTTACGAACGGAGAGAGTACATCATATGATTCCTCTTATTCAACGACCTCTCAAATTCCAACTGATCACCACCACCATTTTTCAAAAACATTGTGGCCTCAAGTTCAATTCCTACTGTTTTCTTTTTACGCTTGTTGGTTCTTTTACAGTGTAGTACTAGGTGAGCAGGAGTGTCTCGGGAGCTAATTGATGGCGTGTGTAGCCAATAAGCACTAGAACAAACTTAGAATTTGGATACTCTCAAACCAAAGCCAAAACAACTTAGATTTTGATACTCTCACATCAAAGCTAGAAACAACTAAACTTTTCATACCGGAAAGAGTATTGTCTTACCGTATCAGTGGTCCCTCGAATAACTCCTAATAGTAATAGTATAGCTTGTTCATAACTAGGGTCTAGCTGGGACCACCAATTAAGCACAAGATTTGCTTGCTTGGTAGGTGGTGACACCATCCGTGGCCTACATGGTAAGGAAGAAGTAGATGACGCCATCCAAATCCAAAACTCTGCACCTTTTTTTTTTTTAGAATTTAAGGTTCCAAGAAAGATCATACTACTTCTTTGATGTGGACTCTGAGGTTGCTTGCACGGATGACAGTGAAACTTTCCTGGGTTCGTCCTCACCGGAGACAGCCTTGGTAAATTAACGGATAAATGGTGTGAACCTTCTTACCGCACCATGCGACGATGAACCAAACAGGATAAATGAATTATTATCTACTCTGTGGTTTACTACTACTACCTCAATTTTTTAATTATTAATCTTTTTTAATATAAATTATATTAAAAAGATCAACAATTAAAAACAAAAATAGTACTACGTATGTCATGCTTTAGTGGGATTCTCCAGGTTTCTTTCTGAGTCAGCTTGACTGACGAGTGACGACAGTCCCGAGGACGTACGTGCCCGTGACGCATCTTTCCATTCCCATCCCTCGCCTGCTGAAAGGAGACGTTAAATTGATCCCAATTATAGGCGTGAAGAAGAAAGAGGATGAAGCGTGCCATGGCATCAACCACAAATGGGCGTGCCGTGCTGTGCTGCAACGGAAATAGTAGTAGTACTAATAGGGATTGTGTAAAGAAAGGGAACGAGTCAAGAAAGCACGTCCCATCTGTTTCCTTTGTGAAGACGGTCAAGGTCACGTACCTAACCTTTTTTCTTCCATTCCTTTCTTCATTCATTCACGGAGGACGCGAGAAAGAGAGAGGGTCGTTTGGTTGGTTAGATGGCAGCCTCGGGGTGTGGCAAAAAAAGCGCTGGGACAAAATTTTCAGTGAAGAAAAAACCAAGGATATGAAAATGAAATATTCACACGCAGACACAGTTAAAACAAAAAAAAAAAGAGAGAAGAAAAACGGTACTAGTAGCATGGTTCACAAAACAGTTCAAAACCGCTCGGTTTTTGCGGTGTTCGTCCAAACCGCTCCGGCTCGGTTTTTACGGTCAGCGGTTTTCTGAATTTAAATTTGATGGATTTTTGAAAAATTTAAAAAAATTTGTAAAAAAATATGTAAAAAAACTAGATAAAAAATGAGGAATTATGATGAAGGAAGAAGTTAAAAAAAACTTGTTTAGTATGATTTTTAGTTAAAATCACGATTTTCAGTCAAACCGGACTGGTTTACCGCGTAAACCGAACGGTTACCGCTGAAAATCGCGGTTTTCTGATTCAAAATTTGGTTTTCAAAATTTGAAACTTCGAGAGCGGTTACCGCGGTTTTCAGTCAAACCGAGCGGTTTTCGCTGCAAACCGAGCGGTTTCGACTGCAAACCGAGCGGGTTTTCGCTCGAAAACTGCGGTTTCAGATTCACAAATTTAAAATTTGTAATTTAAACGGTTTTTCGAGCGGTTATCGCGGTTACCGCGGTAACCGCTCGTGCGCCGTCGGACGGTTTCCGCGCATAAAACGGTAAGGTTAACCCTGACTAGTAGGTGTTTTGAAGCGTTCCAAGCACCTTTTTTTTTCGGAGGTGATACGCCGCTGAGCAGCTCGCAATGACCACGACACGATGTTTCTCTCTCTTTTTTCGACCACGACTGCTTGCTGGTTGGTCTAGCCTCGTCCGTTGACCGAAAAAGACAGTGCGGTCCCTGATCATCACATTCAGTAGTTTAGTCAAAACCGCGTGCCAGCCTTTGTAGGGAAGCCAGGGGGGCAGGCGGGTACGTAGTAGTGATAGTTTTTCACCTCTTGAATGAAAAACGGTATAAGTAAAGTACCTGCAGGTCAAAACTGGACACGCCACGAGAAATGACCAAGATTCTGTCGCTGTGGTCAAGGGAGAAAACAAATGGCCCGTGCACACGCGGAGGGAAGACGCAGTCAAAGATTGATTCGGTCGATCGACTGGACCTGCATCATAATACCGGCATGTTTATCGCCTCGTGGGGTTAACTTAACTGAGCTCCCCCCCCACTTCAAACACACAAGCCTCCCTCTGCCTTTATAGATTGACCCTTTCAACACGGCCACTTTGGTTTAGCGATGAAAGGCACTCATTCACCGCGCTTCCTGTCCACCGAGGCACCGACCGATCTCTGATTGTCTGGCATGCCCGCATGTGGAGATTTGTTTACTTGTTTTTTCTTTCGAGAAACAGATTTGTTTAATAACAATATAATATAATATAATATAATATAATATAATATAATATAATATAATATAATATAAGCAAACATTCCTGCACAGTAAGATCCTGACAATCTACAGTCGGAGCTATAGTGCGCCGTCCTATAAGCCAAAAAAAAGAAAAAGGTTCACTGCCAATAGCAACAGTCATCCCTCCACGTGCGCTGCTGTAGGTCCGCGTCTCTGCGATCCGATCGCTTGCAATCACATCACACGGGGATGGATGAACCAACCAACCCTTTCTTTCACCTCGACCAGCATGGAATTCATACCATAAAAAATAATGCTATCACCACCATCCACCAGCAGAAGAGTTCACCAATCCACCCGCAACAAAAACGTAGATCCACGTTTACAACTCTGTAAACCAACCCCTTGCGATTGTCCACCAGATAGTGGAACCACGAAACGGGTCATCACCAGCAATCAATCGATCAGGCAGGGTCACTCACACGGAGGTCAACGGCGTCCTCCTGGCGGGGTTGTTGGTCGTCGTCTGCGCGAAGAGCGAGTTGTGGCGCAGGACCAGCTTCAGCCCCTTGGCGGACTCGACGGGCCTCGAAGACGTCCGCCTCCGCTCGTGGTGGTGGCTGTTGTAGTAGTTCTGGGCCAGGGTGGACTCGTCCAGGCACGACCAGGCCGACCCTCTCGGCATGCTGGCTGCCCACATGAATCGGTCCGAGCAGGGGTTCATCAGGCTCTCGCGGAACTCCTTTGCGCCCTCGCACAGCAACCCCTGCGCACAAAGAAGCAAGCAGTGATGCAAAATAATCAACATGTAGTACTGCATTTAATACTGACTGACACAGCCGCAAGAAAACAAAGGCTGTTTACCTCTGCCATAGCTTTGATCTTGAGCGTGATGCTGTTGGACAGAACGACCACGTTCTGCTCGCTCCTTAGTTTCTTAAAGACAAGCGCACAATCAAGGACACGGTCCTCAGGTTTAGGCGATACGATATCGGCAAAGCATCTTGGGGAGAACAAGGCTATCGGGTTGAAGGAGCCAGCAGAACCAATCTTTATTTCTTCGTCGATGCTCTGGGCTGAAGGAGTTGCAGGTGGTGTTGGTGCTACCGGCAACATCTCAGATGAGCTCTGGACATGGATCCACCAGCTCTCGGCTTCCATGCACTCATCGATCCATTTGAGTATAGAGGTCGCTTTGGATGACCTCCTGAACAGGCCCTCCCTCTGCTTCATGGAATCCAACTCCCTGATCACTGAAAAGTGAAGACAATCGAACAACCTTAGCATTGTAGCAAGGAAGAATGGGAAGATAGATGCAGCTAAGTAACAAAACCTTCATACCATACAACAGTACAAACTTAAACATCAAAATGACAATGGATTATTAGGCCATGGGCAAATGCACAACAAAATGGCACATATATATATCATATATTCAGTATGCTTTAGGCAACAAAAATAAATAAATAAAATCAAAATAACATCATCTTTAGGACCATGCATAGAGTTTATAGAAGCAAAGAGTTTGTTGAAAAATTCAGTAGGACCAGAACGTCACATCGCTATTAACGTACCAATCCTTGGAATGATCAGGTGAGTTCCTTTTATGCCTCTTAAGAGCATAATAGACTTCCTTGATTCGTCATGAAGAAGAGAGTCGGTATCAGCCACCATGGTCCATGCTTTCATCCCTAATACAGCCCTTCCTGATACTTGGTGATTACGCTGTTCAGCATACACATTAGTTAATGTCACATTCTGTACTAGCAGTAGGTATAAAATTGGAGAATACAAAGAATTTTTTTGCAATAACTTACTGAAATATTCTCCAGCTTATCTTCCAACCTGATCCCCAAGTCCCCAGCTGCAGCAGCCCTAGCAACAGCACAGTTACAACCATGTAAGCTAGTGGGTCTGGATGGAGAGTTCGACAGAAGAGTCTGGAAGGGAAGCCTATCAGCAACTCTTTTCTTTTTTATCGCACTTTCGATTCGTGCGCAATTTTCAGACATATCCCTTGGTTTCAGAGCTGCAGAAGACAATGGTGTAGAATTCTCCTTATCAGAGAAGAATGCTTCCTGATCTTGATGTGCATCGACTGAGATATTCTTTGGAAAACCCTTCCTTGTTTTCATGCCTCGTGAAGGTACAGGTGTCAAATTTTCCTTATCTGAATAGAAAACATCATTGTCAACTGTATGAAAAACTTCAGATTTTGCTATTAGCTTATTGATTCCCATATTCGAAGTTTTGCCTGCTGAGACTGAATCATCCATCCTTGACCCAAGAACTCTCCTCACAACGGGCTTTCGATCCCTAGAGGCAGGTGTCACATTCTCCTTGTCTGAGAACAGATCTTCCTGTCTCACAGGGGAGATGGCATCATACTTTCCAGGAGCCAATACTGAGTTTTCACTGTTTGGAAGGATGTCGTCTTTTAATTCTAGACGTGAAATGGGCATAAACTCCATCTGATTCTCAGAAGTTGGCACATCTGAGTTCATTTCATTTTCAATATTCAACATGGAGTTTTCCTTTTCTGAAAAGATGTCATGTTCCAAATGGAGAGGGGAAATGGAATCCATCGATTCTTGGGAAATGGTAGGCTTCAGACCTCTATTCCTCCTCTCCATTACAATATTGCCTGAGACATAGGGGGTCATATTCTCCTTGTCCAGTGAACTGACCTCTTCATTGTCTTGAAATACTGCAGCATCCAAATTGCCAAACAGATTACCACATATTGTGCCTTCAAGCTGACCGTCCATAGTACCATCAGCTATCTTATTTGGGGCCATGTTCTCATTGTTTGATATGCTTCCCTCCAAGGGAGTGCCTTTTGGAACAGAAGTGTTTTCTGAAACAAAGGGGGTAATGCTCTCCTTGTCCATTTGACTCATCTCTCCATTGTCTTGAAATTCTTCAGCATCCAAATGGCCAGATACATTCTCACATATTGTGCGTTCAAGAAGACAGACCATAGGATCCTTAGGTATCTTATTTGGAGCCATGTTCTCATTGTTTAAGACACTTCCCTCGAAGTTAGGAGTGCTCAAACCATTGAGCTTCACTTCTGGAACAACACTATTTTCTGAAATAGGCTCAGGTAACTCCATAGAATGCAGCAAGCTTAGACTATTCTCTGACTTACCATCAACTGAATCTTGAAGAATGTAACTCCCAGGGTTTGATGGCTCCTTATTTCCCTCCATGGTAATGCTGGCTGGGGGATTCATATGACCCTTTTCTTCCACAGTCATCTCCTCCTTTTGGTAAGTTCCTTCAAATTCAGAAATACCAAACAAAGCAATGCAAGCTGCACATTGTGTCCCACATATCTGTGAACACACTACAATATCATTTTGGTCTTCTTTCTGATAGCTATAGCTCAAAGTGCTATTTCTATCCCTGTTTCTGCCTGTGTCAACACGGAGCGATTTGACTGATTTTAACTTGGCCCTCTTGGACACTTGGTTAGAGGCATCCTTCTTGACTGATTGGACTGGCTTTCTAGCATTTGTCACTGTGGCTGGCATATCTTTTATGATCAAGGAACCAAAGGATTCTAAAACTGGGCTCTTGTCAACCAACTTTTTCTTTATTACATCCTCATCATTCCCACGACATTGAGAAAGTGCAGAGTTCTCCTGATAAATTGGCTGAAAAAACTGAGGCAATGGTGGTGCTGAGGGGGTCACCTCCATAAAAGCAATATTTTCTGACAAAATTTTATGGCTTGTTTCCTGCATAAGTTAATAGTAATGACAGAAAACAGTTATAATCAAACATTCAAAGTTGAAAATCACTAGAAATTGAAACCAACATAGTTAAGAATCATTTCATGAAACAGCTGAACTCAAGCGAACAGTTAAAATTTGTATGTGAACAGTTATAAAGAGTTGGACTCAACCGGAGATTAAAAATTACAGATGTGATATAGAGGTGTTGTCAGCTCCTCATACAGTTTGAACTAAAAGAAATTTATAGCAACCTAAATTATGCTAAATTAAAATTAACAGCACATAAATCGGGTGGGCTGCTAATTTTCAGTATGCTTTGATGCTAACATGTCCAAGCTCACTTAGAGTAGCCATAAGCCAGACCATGCATCCAACAAAAAATAAGTGGAATTCAATATTCAGACAAGTACGGAGCAAAACTAATTTATTTTTGTATGATAAGATTGTTTTGCATGTTAGCACAAGAAAATTCTCTTCAGGCTGCAATCATAGAAACTCCAAACTATTATAGAAAAGTTTGACTCAGTCATAATATAATTAACAGAAATATCATGGTGCCCACTACTGTGGACATTCACAATGAAGATAATTTGCGCCAAAGTAAGGCATTAAAGGTCCCGATTAGAACAGAACCTACATATTGAAACAAACATGGTTTGATGCAATAACTAGATGAATTCACCACTACACAGAAACAATAGCTATGGAACTGAGGAATATAATGCAATCTAAAAATGCACAAGTGACAGGGAAAATAAAATGCAATTCAATAGGCTAGCTAGAACGTATAGCACCACACATTTCATAGAATGCTAATCACATGGAGTCATGGACTACTGGTTGGAAACAACAAAGGTGAAATATAGCACAGGTTTTCAAGGTAAGGCAGCAATGGCTTTATATATGGTGGAAGCTTTCTACACACAACCACATATTTCACCTCATAATAAATCTTTACTATGAATCAGGCATCATTAAATGGAAAACGGCTTAACTAAGACACAAAAAATGCACAGGTTGGCAGCAACAAGCCAACAGATCAATGGACACGAAAGTTACGCCTAACGTTACCAAAGAAGCATTCATCAGACCTTATGGGTATTTATGTCCACCAAATCCCTCTGCCCAGGCACCAACTGGTTGTTTGATTCCTGCACAGTTCATCAGACATTTATATACTACCTGGCAACAGCGCATAAGTACAGAAGGAACAATTCATCAGCTTGGATTTACATACCTGGAAACTACGGGCCTCCTCTTTGTCCTCCTCAATCAGCGGTGGCAACGGATCCTCCATATCGAATGCTTCACGCAGCGACAACCAGAGCAGGCGATACTCCCTCCTGGAGGCCCCAAGCCGCAGCGTGCCACCAGCGGCCAGATCCACCGGCGTATTAGGCGGGATCCTTCTTCCCGACACCCAGGTCCCGTGCACTGCACCGAATCACACACCCCAACCAGTGGGAAACCTCATATTAACACCCGTATCAGCTCGATCCAACAGCGGATCAGAGCACGCGACGCGAGCACCGCATTTGCCGATGAGCCGATTGCCGGCTAGTCGAACTGAGACGGTGCGCAAGATGACGACAGGATGCAGGGGAGCGGCGGTGCCTCACCTGAGTTCAGGTCGGTGACGGTGATCCGGCGCTGCCGCCGGCGGGCCCGGAGCTCGAGGTGGAAGCGGCTGACGGAGGGGTGGTCGACGAGGACGTGGCAGTCGGGGTGCCGCCCCACTTTCACTGGCGGGTCCTCCTCCTCCTCCTCCTCCTCCTCGTCTCCCGGGGCGGCCGCGCCGTCTCCGCGCCCCTTCGTCAGCCCCGGCGGGGGCGCGTTGAGGAAGATGTGCTTGATGAAGACCCCGCCCTTGGACACCGCGAACGCCGCGATCGGGGCGGCGTCTGCGTCCGCCTCGACCGCGCCCGCAACCTCCATCATGTCGCCGCTCTCTCTGTCTCTCGCTACGCCGAGAGGAGGGAGAGGCGGATGGATCTCGAGGTGAGGCGAGGCGCCGGCAGCGGGAGCGGGGGATTGATTGATTTCGAAATGCGAGCGGCGGTGGAGGAGGCGTTTGAGTGTGACGAGAGGAGTGAGTGGTGGTTGGGAATATAGGAAGGTTCGGTTTCCGTCGGCGTCGCAACGGCTAGAAATTGGAAGGGACGCAGGCGCGTGGGCTTCTCGTCTCACCTCACTCAACTGGGCCGCGTGGGATCCTAGTCTCATGATCCACCTGGAACATCCAATCCCATTCTACTCTATGGATTTCTGAGTACTTTGCCAGCTAATCTCATTGTGCTTTCGACTTCGGTGATTTGTCCTATTACTACCTATAGCGTGTGGCTGGTGTGGAAGCCAAACTCGACGTGGAATCCGTACGGACGAAACCAAAATCGGAGGACACAGCAGCCTCCGTGGACTTGTTTCCAGTATCCTATCTCGATCGAAGTCTCGAACAAACCCGATCGCGCGCCTCTCGACGGAACGGAACTGAACTCCACCGACGACCGCGCCGCGCGCCATGGAGACCACCGCATCTTCGCCGCCGCCGCCGCCCTCCTCCGGGTCGTCTTCGCTGTCCGCCGCCACGACGTACCCTGGCTGGGTGATGCTCGCGCGCCGCGTACCCCGGACGATGGTCGATGACGACGACGCTGACGACGAAGACTCCCGCCCGACCGCCGCCGACGGCGAGCTTCACCTCCGCGGGCGACCCCATCGTCTTCTTCTTCCGGCGCGAGGCGCCGCCGCCGGCGGTGTCGTTCCTGCACGCGTACTTGCCGAGGCCGAGGCGACGACGCGTCTGGTTCTGGCCGCGCGTCGTCGCGGCGCACGGCGACGCCGCGCTCGTCCAGATCGAGCTCGACGAGCCCGATGATCGGTACAGCGGCGTCGGCGGCATCTACCTTTTCTTGGAGCACAACACCATGGCGGAGCACTACGTGTACACCTGCGCCAGCGCTTCGCGGCCGGCGTCGCTGAGGCGGCTCCCGCCCTGCAACTTCGCCCTGCGCAAGAGGAAGAGCTTCGTCTGCCCTGACGAGGTCCGACGAGGGTTTTTCGTGGCGGGGCCCCGAGGCGTGCCGCGCGCCCTGGACGAACGCGGCGCCGCCACCGGGTTCCTGCGCCGCGCCGGTGGGGACGCGTTCGTGGTGGCGGAGCTCCAGATGCTCTCGACCGAGCTGCGCCAGCCGGCAGCCGAGCTACTCATCCTCCGCTCCTCTTCCGGCGGCGGCAAGTGGGTCGTCAGGCGCGCCCCGATCAGCCACGGCGGCGGAGGCGACGACAACGAGCTGATGTGCCGGGAGCTGGCCGCGTGGAAACCCGACGTCGTCGTCCCCGTCAGCGACCGGCAGCTCTGCTGGGCCGACCTGTCCCGCGGCGTCGTGCTCGCCGACGTGCTCCCCCCCGCCGCGGCCGACGACGACCGACCACCCGAGCTGCGGTACGTGTCGCTGCCGGTGACGCCCACAACCACCACGACCCGACGGTTTTCCGGAACGTGTGCGCCACCGCCGCCGGCGTGGTGCGGCTCGTCCACGTCCGGTGCAGCTGCGGCGTGACAAAGCCCACTACGGCTACTGGCGCCGGTCCTGCAACGCCTACACGGTCCATACCTGGACGCTGAAGAAGGACGACGACGGCACGGCGGTGGCGTAGGTGGCGGACGGCACCGTCGTCGACGTCGTCGCCGAGCTCTGGGCCGCCGACGAGTGGAAGGGTGGCGGGCTCCCGCGCGTCTGCCCCGAGTACCCCGTCGTGAGCTTGGACGACCCCGACGTCGTCTGTTTCCAGGTCGGCGAGTTCGTCAATAGCGAGGAGCGGTGGCTGGTTACCGTCGACGTTAGGAGTAGGACGGTTCGGTCGGTCAGGCGCTGCCCGCAACGACGGTACGGACGGTGGTGCCGGTACTACGACCGTTGGGACGACCTTATGGATTGCATTCCCAGTAAGCTCTCGTCCTACTTGAATAATTAATTAGATTAGAAGAGGTAGCATAATGGGCAGCCATGGCAGCAACCTTTTTCACTAGAAGTAGTGCTACAGTATATGTAAGGATCAGCAGCCATGGCAGCAAGAAGCGCCAAGTGGCACCTGAAATGCTCGAATGTCTGGTAACATTCTATGAAAAAATATGGCATTACCAATTTTACATCGTAGTATAGTAAATACTCTATTTTTCGGTTTGATGTTGCCACCGTGCGTTGTTGTCGTAGCCACCTCACCGTCTCAGATTCTATGTCCATCAGCGATGGAGCACCGACAACCCCTAACCCTAAGCCGGTGCGATGATCACTGCCATCGAGGAAAATAAGAATTTCTGTTAAAGAAAAAATTAGTTATGAGAATTGATGTACGATGTTCTTTTTTAATGCAAGTAAAGGTTTGCATTATGCTCTGCGTATTTCCTGTCTTGCTATTTACTCTGTACTATAGGAAGAAGGAACTTGCTTGCAATTTATTTTTGTGAAGCTCCTTCTATCTTGAACATTGATTTGTTAGAATGTACTTCACAAAGACTACAAGCAAAAAACTGTTTCAGCAAAAACTTAAAGTTCATTCTAACAAATAAAAGAGTTTCCACAAAAAAAAAAGTACATTGTCATACTATAAATTTTGTTTCAATGTGTATGTGCTAAGGTGTGCTTTTTTTTTTTTTAGTAAACTGCAGTGGAGGTATGTAAACTATTCGTGTTGTCTCACTTTGGTTCATAAACTCTTAAAGATCATTTAGTTCCCTAAACTATTCACGTTATGTCACTTAGGTCCATTAATTTTTAAAGTGACATTATATATTTTTAGTCTATTTTTTTAGTGTCAAGCTAGGTCCAAATCTTATATGACGACCAGAACGTGGACGTCATAGTGTGGATTAACACGCATGTGTATTGCACATTCACCAGAAAATATGATCGGGTTTTTAAAACAAATGAAAACCAATCGGTTTTTTATGATCTTCAGCAGCAAGTCCAGCTCGGTTACAAAAACTTAACTTATATACTATGATAAAAAAAAGTCTTCTTTTATTTTTTTATTTTGGTTTTTGCGATAAAAATATAAAGTTGAATCTTGACTTCACGCGTAAGATACGTAAGTACTAATACACGCTGGAACATTCATATTATAATTTTTAGCACTGCAATAAGAATTTGAACCTATCTTGATAAAAAAAAATAGAGACCTAGATGATCATATTGAAGTTTATGGATATAAGTGACACAACACGAATAGTTTAATGACTCAGATGGTCATTTTAAGAGTTTATGAACGTAATTAATATAACGTGGATAGTTTAGGATGTTAAGTGCACTTTACTTTTTTTTTTCTTTTTAAACATGCTACGGTGTGTTTTGACTTTTTGAGTGCTCTGTTCTGTCCAAACCTGGTTCTGTCACACTGTAAACTTTTTGTTGGCACCCCTATGCCTTCTACGGATAACGATGGCGCTCTCGCACCAGCTTCATCTCTATTTTGATGGCTATGTCAACGCTAAAAGAAACGCTATAGCAAATTCTGCACAATTTTCACAAAGTAAAAAAAATAAGAAATCAAATTTTATTGTTGGACGATGCAGATACACCATTCCAAAAGAAAAGAAAACAATCAGTCGTTAATGCGAGTGGAGAAGGGATTTTTTACAGTATGACCCTTTCAAAATTAATATTTCATGAATAGTTTATTTAAATCAATATTTTACAGTCGCCGCAAGGGATGGCAGGCGGCGCGACAGTTGCTCAAGTACTAGCATCCTGCTCGACGTCCCTGCCGATGCCCGTTGAAGACGGAGTGCGCAAGCTGGGGCAATGGCGCTGCGGAGCCGCCAAGCCGGCGGCGGCGACGGCGCCAGGGCGGTCCCTGCGGTGGCTGTGGCAGCTGAGGACCATGGAGGCGTGGCGCGGTCTCCCCACCCCACGACGCGATTTGTGTGCTAGATAAGGTATCGCGAACGCATGTACATGGGAGAAGAGAAGTAGCTGCAACCTCAGAGGAAATTCATTCAGGTAAGCTTGCTAGTTCATTGATTTCTCAGATATAAGTAATGACAATAAATGAGACCGATGAATAATTATAATGTCGTTGATTTGCAGAAAAAAAAAGAAAGAAAATGATTGGAGAAAAAAAAAGAGAGAGTAAATTTACCGTCTGCTCATCTTGATTCTTGAATACTAGTCAAACTTGTGGAATTAAAACAGGTCCCTCAAGTCTAAATCACGGTGCCGTTTCATCTTTGAGACTTTGATGACCGTGGGGCATGGTTGCTGCTCTCTCTGTTTCCTTCGTGGCGATCGAGCTGAGGCCATCATATCATTGACTGGTTCTGTCCAGAAACCTTGCTCCCAATTTCAAAGGAAAAGGTGTTATTTTTAGCGATGCAATATGTCATCCACATCCACGTGGAAGAAGGCTTTGCTTGTTGCCGTGGTGTATCCCTTGCACGATATTTCCCCATTGGTGTTTTAGGCTTTGACCATTGTCACTTCAGAACCGCGCTTGCGCTACGTTCTGCGCTGGCCATTGCAGTTGGAAGGCCACAAGCGTCTGCGGTAAGCGTCTATTGCTCAGTCTCTCTTGTTCATTTCATTCATTTCCGATCGTATGCTGTTTCAGATTAGCTTCAACTAAGGATGCCATCCAGATCAACATACATGCTGCAAACATAATAGACAGACCGCGCCTTTAATTTCTGCTGAATCTTGTTGAAGGAATAGACACTAATTGGTTTCGAGACAAATACTAGACTACTGGAGTTTCTGTTTTGAATGTATAGTTTTGGAATTGAAGGATGTCTGTAAATTTACAGGCCAACAAAGGAATTAACGCGGTCCATCGCAATATGCTAGCTAGTATTCCACACATAAAAATACCTGCTACTGTTTTTGTACGGTAGTTTAAAATTAAGGAATTTCTTTATCAATTTTGGGCACTTTTGAAATTGAAGAATTTGCTCATCTCATATCGACATGACATATTCTGAAATAATTTCCTTCCACGCTGTTAGTGGATCACGAACCTAGGTTCTGTTCTGGAGTTGGTTAGCTCAGCTGCATCTAGATTTCCCTTTCTCATATTTCTTACTTTTTAGACTCTTTTTTCGTGCAGCAGTGCGACTCATGTATGTTGCAATAATTTCCGATTGCGAGTCGCATGCACACACTCAAGTCGAAGTGGCAGGCCGTACTTAATAGTCATCCTGCAGAGGAAATTTTCACTTTTGCTCAACACTACTGACTATCCATCCTCCAGGTACCTAAGATGCTATATAGGATTTTGTCGTTCTTTTTTTTGGTTAAATGTGAATGTTTACTGACTATGCAAAATTTTGCTGAGCAGTCATGAAAGTTCTCACTACGGTCGGGCAGTTTCTCGTGGTGTTCATGGCTTTTGGTGCACAATTCGTCGTCTGCAGGATCCCTTATAACAATGAGACAGATCGGATGTCCCTGCTTGAGTTCAGAAAGGCAATTAGTCTCGACCCACAGGATGCCCTGATGTCCTGGAATGAGAGCAGCCACTTCTGCAATTGGGAAGGTGTCATGTGCAGTAAGAAGACTCCACCTCGCGTGGTTTCTCTTAATCTTACAAGTCGAGGATTGGTAGGGCAAATCTCTCCTTCGCTTGGCAACCTAACGTTCCTGAAACATCTGGTCCTATCAGAAAATTCATTCACTGGATGCATCCCTCCTTCCCTTGGTGATCACTTGCATCGCCTCAAATACCTCCACTTGGATAGCAACAAGCTAGAGGGAATTATACCTAATTTTGCAAATCTGTCCAATCTTATGCTGCTACATCTCTATCAAAATCATCTAACTGGACACATCCCTATATATTTGCCTCGTCGCCTTCAAAATCTATCACTCTTCTCTAATAACCTTACCGGAACCATCCCTGCTTCAATTTCCAATATCACTATGCTGAAATTTCTCGATTGTACCTATAATAACATCGAGGGAACCATCCCAACTGAATTCGGAAAATTGCCAAGGATGCAGTCCTTAGGATTGGGTGGCAATAAGTTGGCTGGGAGTTTTCCAAATGCCATACTTAATCTTTCTACTCTTATAGGTCTATCCCTTGCTTTCAATGATCTATGCGGAGAGTTACCATCAAATCTAGGAAGTTCTCTACTGAATCTCCAAAAGTTCTTTATAGCTGAAAATTTCTTCAGCGGACACATTCCATATTCATTTTTCATGAATGCTTCTGGCTTATATGACCTTGACATGTCACAGAATAATTTGACTGGGTCAGTACCTAGCTCCATTGGTAAACTAGCCAAACTCTTGCAAGCGAATTTTGAGTTGAATCACCTCAAAGCTTCTAACAAAAAAGATTGGGAGTTTATATACAGCTTAGCCAACTGCACTGAGCTAGAAAAGTTATCAATAGACGGAAACAGTTTAGAAGGGCATGTGCCAAACTCAATAGGTAACCTTTCTGTTCATCTCCAGACATTATATCTCGGAGCAAATAAGTTATCAGGTGGTTTTCCACAAGGCTTATCAAACCTTCCTAACCTGATTCTGATAGGACTGGACGAAAACCGGTTTACAGGTGAGATCCCAGAATGGCTGGGGAGGCTGAAAAGTTTACAAGTTATAGCGTTACGGGACAACCACTTTTCAGGGTTTCTTCCATCGTCTCTTTCAAATTTATCACAATTGGGAACTCTACTTCTAGGGTCTAATCAGTTTAATGGTCACTTAGATGCAAGCTTTGGGAATCTTAAGATGCTTGATACATTGAGCATTTCAAACAATCTCATCAGTGGAATGATTCCAAAGGAGATCTTTGGAATTCCAGCATTAAGAAAAATTGGTTTATCTTCAAACAATTTAGAGGGACAACTTCCTAGAGAAGTTGGCAATGCCAAACAGCTTGTAGCTATTCAAATTTCCTTGAATAAATTATCTGGAGACATCCCAAACACTCTGAGTAACTGTGAAAGTCTAGAATCTGTCCAATTAGATTTCAATAGTTTCAGCGGAAATATCCCAACTTCATTGGGCAACATAAGTAACCTGCAGGATCTCAACTTGTCTCACAATAACCTGAATGGATCAATTCCTTTGTCTCTTGGGGATCTAAAATTTCTTAAGCTTCTTGATTTGTCATTTAATGACCTCAGGGGTCAGGTACCAACACGAGGAATTTTTGGTAATGTAACTGCCGTGCGTTTCGATGGAAATCCTAGCCTTTGTGGTGGGGCAAAGGAGTTAGACTTACAGGCTCGTTCTGTTGTACATTTGAATACAAGTTCGCACAAGAAATCTATAGTAAAAAAAGTGGTGATCCCATTAGGCATTATGGTGCTACTTGTTATCCTTATATATATAATGTTTTTCTGGAGAAGAAAGCAGAGACAAAAATCAGCAGCACTGCCCTCATTTGGTAAAAAGTACCCCCAAGTGTCTTACAAGGATATTGCAAGAGCAACAGAGGATTTCTCTGCATCTAGTTTAATCGGCAAAGGAAACTTTTCTTCTGTATATCAAGGAAAACTATTCCCAGAAAGAATTATGGTTGCTATCAAAGTTTTCAGTTTAGACACAAAGGGAACACAAAAAAGCTTCATTGCAGAATGTAATGCTCTGAGAAATGCACGTCACAGAAATCTGGTTCCGATTCTAACTGCATGCTCAAGTATTGATTCCATGGGAAATGATTTCAAAGCCTTAGTCTATGAATTCATGCCAGGAGGTGACTTGCATGCTCTTCTATACCCATCTAGAGGTGACGGAAGAACTGCAACTCTGAGAAGCATTACATTGAGTCAAAGGTTAAACATTGTTGTTAACATTGCTGATGCATTGGAATACCTCCACCACAGCAACCAGAGGACCATTGTTCATTGTGATATAAAACCAAGCAACATTCTTCTTGATGAAAGTATGACAGCATATATTGGAGATTTTGGTCTTGCAAGGTTCCAGGTTGATTATACTGCATCAGCTTTTTCTAACTCGATCTTAAGTTCTTCAATTGCTATTAGGGGAACAATAGGATATCTTGCTCCTGGTAATGAATGTGTCAATCTTTATCTTTGTTGTGTCCCTGTACCATTAAGTTTTACATTTTGATTCAGGCATTCTTATATGTTTTCTAAAGAAAAGTAATATCATCCTTGCATGTGATTTACAGAGTGCGCAACAGGTGGTGATGCTACATGCGCTGGGGATGTTTACAGCTTTGGGATTGTTCTTCTTGAAATACTTTTGCGAAAGAGGCCAACGGATGATATGTTCACTGATGGGCTGAACGTGGTAAAGTATGTTGAGATGAACTTTCCTGGCCTGGTAGCTCAGATTGTTGATCCTGAGTTGCTAGAATACCACCACGATGTCTGTCACAGAGATGCATCATCTGTGGCCATGAGGGAGAAAACCTTGACATGTTTGCTTGCTGTGCTAGACATTGGACTCCACTGCACTAAGGCATCCCCGAGCCAACGCTTGGACATGCGGCGAGTGGCTGCAAGGCTGCATGCAGTCAAGGAGGCATATCTTAGAGGAAATTGAGGAAACGCAAGCTAAGTTCATCGGTATCTCAGATATGGAAAAGGCTGATGTGTGGAAGCTTCTTCCACCGCAGAGATTCCTCAGGAAGATATCAGCAACACAGTTTAGTGGCCTGGGGCATATTTCGATGTTTTATTAGGTAAATTAGGATATCTCATGTAGTGATTCAATCAGGATTTTACAGTAAAATTCTCCTTGTGACAATGGGGTCTTTTGAATCATATACTATCTAATTTCTTGTCGCCAAGGGCTAAATAAGGATTTCTGCCATGCAACACGCAGGACACGCTGCCATAATTGGCCTAGTTTCGTATTAGTCGCCCTTGAACATGCCATGCCTTATAGCTTTATCTGCCGAAAGCATCCGTTATCTATAATAACAGAGCATCACTGCAGCTCAGTGCGAATAATCAAAGTAGGAAACCGCTTTGGTTCGATTAGCCAAAAGCATTATGTTATCTTTAGAGAAATGAGCACGCATGCAACATGACTGACGGAGGACAAAATAGATAAATAGATAATGCTCCAACGTCCAATTAAGAATGAGGAACACTTGGTCCCCAAGTTCATGTGCGCCAGGGCACGTGACTTCAACTAGCCTAAGCCGCGCGCTACAGACAATTAATAAATATTTAAACAAAAAATATATATGTAATTAAAACTATAAATAGTTAAAAATAGAAGCACACGAACTTATACGGTTTTCTTTCGAAAGAAAAACTGTAAAGGCTAAAAGAGGGGTGTTAGATTTGAGAAATAAAATAGTTCGAAATAAATCGATAGTGTGATTTAAAAGATGATAAATTATGAATAAATTTGACTAAAGTACATTGTCTAATAAAATTTAGAATAAGTTTTAGAAAAATAAAAAGAATCAAAGTTATAGAATAGAAATTACTTAAACAATTGACTTTCATTATTGGAACATTCGAGTAATTATGATGGAATATTTAGAAATTCAATTTTTAATTTTTTAAAAAACTTTAAATTTAAAGTTTTAGAAAGTATATCATGTGGGATCTTATTTTATTGGATTAATAGTAAGGAACACGATGGTTCACACAATTTGAAAACGGAGTTACGGTTTAATCGAATAATCAATTTGAAATCTACTTATTAATTTTTTTTCTCGATAAATACCGTTGCGATACGTAGTAGGACACGTGTCGCAACGATATAGATTCACAAGGGCTGAATTAATATGGTGCTTCCAAACCTCTGCCAAGTCAAGCTCGTAATATGGAGGCAAAGTTTTGCTTTTTACTAAGTTGTACGAGAAACATGTGCACATAAGAATGTTAGGTAATAAAAGCGTCAGTCTGATTATAAAATGACTTGGAAATAATTAAAACAGGAAGAGCAGACAAAAGCATCTTTTCAAGCACGCGGACAAGAAAAGATGCTAGCCACTGCTCTGGAAAAAAAAGAGAGGCAGGTAGCCACTCACTTTTTGATGATTGTGCATTGTTCAAACCGTTAACAATTAATAACTGGCCGCGCCTGAGGTATACCAATACAGCTGGGGTGATCTGAGAGGTAGTGTTGGATGCAGAATGCGTATTGGAGAGAAGCGCTGCTCAAGTATGGTGGACATCCAATAATGTTCAAAAACCACAAAGTGCTGTGTCCGGCGAAGAATATCTCCAAAGAATACAATTAATCAGCTCTTGGACCCAGAAGCTGCAAAAGATGTTTAATTACAAGACCGGGAAAGACGACTCAAATGGTGGAAGATGGAGAGTTGCATTGGTGGTGTTCCATGATTATTGCAAATGTGCTTAATCCCGTTGAAAAGTGATGTAAACAGTGTTTGCCGATGCTTTAATTAAGGGGGTCATGCTTCATTACACTCAAGTAAAAAGAAAAATACTAACCACTTTTCACACCAGAACCGATTTCACATGTGGCGCAAACATTCCGCTGAAAAGTGATTCAAAGTGAAGGCGCCTGCTTTGCTGTTGCCGGTGCTGCCGAGCCAATCCGCCGTCCACCATTCCTCTCTTCTCTATCTCTATATAAAGGAGCCATCTAGCTAGCTGTGTTGTTGTGTTACTAGCGTCGTTGTGGATAGGACTGCCTCCATGGCAACTGGACGGCTAACTTCGCATCGACTCCGTTGTCCGAGCTGTTAAGAGTAAGCAATCTTGTTCTCTTGTTTTCTTTGTTTAATTTTTATTCCAGCCGTTTGAAATCGTCTATTTCCTTCGAATTTGAAAGGTAGTTTTTTTTTTATAGCAATCCAATATAGCAACATTGTTGGAGATGCTCTAACATATAGACAAACCAAAATAGAAGAGAGTAGTAAAATAGGGAGGAAGCTAACATTTCAAGGTAGGTCTGATTTGCATACTCCTTCAGAAATATAAACGAATGCCTTTTAGTTTTGAATCAGATACACATTTAAACTTACTTTTGTGCGGTTTTTCTGAATATCAGTCGAACTTATTAGAAAGATGGTTATGATGCTAGATTCTTCAAAATGTCGCTAGAATATATAGAATACTTAATAAGGATGTATATATGATGAGGCCACTAGAAATATTCAGCACATATGATGAGGGCCACTAAGTTATAATATTAAAAAGAGGTCACATTGTAATGTTTCTAGTTAGTGATGAAAAAGGTGGTGATTTGTCCGTTCGGTACATGATAAGTCCACTAGGTAATAATATTTAAAAGATGTCATGTTGTAATAATATTTTCTAGTGGTAAAAAAGATGATTTTTTGGTTTGTTACATGATGACGCCAATAGAAATATTCCGGATGTGGTCAGATTGGATCGATGTTTTGTTTAATAACCAAAAAGTGTGTGCAAGGGATGTGATAAGTTAAAAAATATTGGGTACTAGACCCACATTAACTGTAGTCTAGTGGTTATAAAAATGACTCAATTTTGTAAATTCACCCATAAGTTCTTTTAGTCTGATATTTCCTATCATAAAAAATAATTCATAATAAAAATCCACCCATCACATACTCTAAAGGTTAAATTTCCCTCACTACATGTACCGTGACTAAGCAATTTTTTACCACGATAGATTCTGCATAGCAAAGATTTAACCTTAAGAATATGAGGTGGTAGATTTTTGTCTCAAATCATTTTATAGAGAATATCGAATTAAAGAAAACTTATAAGTGAGTTTATACGATAGAGTCGTTTCGTTCCTCATATACAAGATGGATGGATTTTTATCACAAATCATGTGAGTAATATCAGCACGAGTTTTAAAATACGTACATATATTTAAGGGGTGAGTGTTCGTATACCTGTATTAAAACAAATCGAAAAAAAACATGTGGCTTTTTAAGACGTTAGGGGCATGGATCTGGGTTTCTCTTGGTCGACGAATGTGATCGTTCTCTATCGTCTTCAATCTCCGCCCGCGTGAATGGAGCTCATCGCCCTACGCGCCAACCCACACCTCCTTGCCGCTGTGCTCCCCGCGCTTCCCCCTCCTCTCTACCGGATTTACGGTTGCAGTAGAACAGGCAATATGTACAACCGTCTCCTCCGAGGGAATGGGATTCTCACCCAAACTAGGCCCCACACGCGAGCAGTTTCCAGGGAACTCTCTGCTCTGCTCGCGCTCGCACCGGCGCCGCCACCGCCCGAGCCCGGCCAACGCTTCCTATGTTCGCGGATGACCCCGCTGTCCTCCCCATTTGCTGGTGGCCCACTCCAAACACGGCACCTCTACAGCCTCCGTTCAAGCGCCAGGCCGTACCAGATCGAGAGCATGGGTGGTGCGGGCTTCCTGATACGGTCTGTCCTAGGGTCCACCTCGGGCACGCTGGTGCGCAGCATGGTCGACATCGTAGCGAGGCTGCGACCGGCGGTGGAGTCCTCGAACCCACCGGCGATGTTCAAGTCCCATATCGGACAAGAAGATGGCGAGCACTGAATTAGAAAAGAAGGGAAGAAGAAGATGTCTATGCCACTGAGACCTATGGGTCCGACTAAGAAAGGTTAATTATCGGAGGCATCCTTAAATAGCTTAATAACAGTTTAAATATGTGAAATATCTAAAAATAAATTTCTTATTGACTGATTATATAAATTGTCTTGCCGGTCCAAAAATCTTTCTTACGATCTTACCTTTCACCACTTGTCACCTGCAGATACTTCTATGGAAGCTATACAAAAAACCTTTTGAGGCCAGAGTGCGTGGCTTTTGTTGAAGATTTTTTCACTCCCTTGCTCATCATCACCATGAAGGCAGCTGCAGTTGGACTGTTTCCGCTAGTGCTCATTGCTTTTTGCAGTATGCTGCGTGCTGCAAGTTGCAGCTCCATTTCTGGAAATGAGACAGATCGACTGACACTGCTAGAATTCAAAAAGGGCATCAGTCTTGATCCACAGCAAGCCCTGGCCTCCTGGAACGACGCGACTCATTTTTGCAACTGGGAGGGTGTCCAGTGCCGGATGAACCGTGTCACTTCTCTTGACCTTAATACTCTTCGTTTAGTCGGGAATATCACCCCGTCGCTTGGCAACCTTACATTCCTAGAGTATCTTGACGTTTCGGACAATAGACTCACTGGACAAATACCTTCATCTCTTGGCCAGTTGCCCGGACTCCAAACCTTGTACATGAGCAACAACACGTTACATGGGGCTATACCAACTTTTGCAAACTGTTCCAATCTGAAGGCACTCCTTCTAAACGGCAACCATCTAGTCGGAAAATTCCCTGATTTGCCTCTTGGCCTTGAAGTGATAGAACTTTCATCCAACCATCTTTCTGGAACTATTCCTTCTTTTGTTGCAAATATCACAACATTGGAAGCATTAGGATGCGCTTCAAATAATTTTCATGGCACAATTCAAGATGAGTTTGCAAAGTTGCTGAAGCTAGAGATACTGTATGTCTCTGACAACCTTTTGGCAGGTGAGTTTCCACATGCCATCCTGAATCTTTCAACTCTTGTCCAGCTTAGTCTTGCAAAGAATCATTTTAGTGGTGAGCTGCCACCTGATCTTGGTAGCTATTTTCCCAGTCTCCAGTATCTTACAATAGCCCAAAACTCTTTTCATGGCCACATTCCATCATCACTAGCAAACGCTTCGGAATTGGCCCAAATTGATATGTCAACAAATAATTTCACTGGTGTGATGCCAAAATCGATCGGCAAACTTCGCAAACTGTGGCGGTTGAATCTTGAGTACAATAAACTTGAAGCTCGTAGCAAGAAAGATTGGGAGTTTATTGACAGCTTAGGGAACTGCAGTAAGTTGCAAATGTTGTCTGTAGCATGCAATCATCTAGAAGGGCACATACCAGTTTCCTTAGGTAACCTTTCTGTTGAACTGCAGTCCCTATATTTGGGGTACAATCAGTTATCAGGTGGTTTTCCTTCTGGCATCGCAAATTTTCAAAAGCTGAATAGTTTGACAATGTACAACAATCAATTTACAGGCAAAATTCCAGAATGGCTTGGAAATCTAAAAAGTTTAAAAGTTCTTGGATTAAGTGATAACATTTTCACAGGAAATATTCCATCGGCCCTTTCGAACTTGTCTCAATTGTTGTATCTCGATATGGGCTCCAATCAATTGGAAGGGCATTTGCCTGCAAACATTGGGAACCTTCAAAACCTTCAGGAATGTAATGTTTCAGACAATCTTCTTCATGGTTATATTCCTAATGGAATTTTTCGAATTCCAACAATTATGCTGATCGATTTATCTACAAATAAACTAGACGGACAACTCCCTTATGATGTAGGCAATGCCAAGCAGCTCAGAGAATTGTACCTTTCATCAAATATGTTGTCTGGATATATTCCGAACACTCTTGGTAATTGTGAAAGTTTGGAAAACATTGACTTCGATCAGAATAGGCTTGAAGGGAGCATTCCCATTACCCTAGGCAACATCCGTAGCCTACAAGGTCTGAACCTGTCCCACAATTATTTGACTGGATCAATACCTATGTCTCTCGGTGATCTACAGTTTCTTGAGCAACTAGATTTATCATTCAACAACCTCAAAGGTCAGGTCCCAAAGAAAGGAATATTCAACAATGTAACTGCCATGCGAATTGATGGAAATCCAAGTCTCTGTGGTGGGGTAGTGGAATTACACCTGATGGCATGTTCTTCTGTCATGCCATTGGATAGAAGTTTTCAATCTATTGTCAAAAAACTTGTGATCCCATTAGCCAGCATGGTGTCACTTTCTATCCTTATATCTATAGTGTTGCTCTTGAAAAGAAAGCAGAGGACCAAATATGTGACAATGCCATCATTTGGTAAGAAATATCCTCGTATGTCTTACAGTGATCTTGCAAGAGCAACAGAGAGTTTCTCCACATCCAATTTAATCGGCAAAGGAAGATTTTCTTCTGTGTATAAAGGAACACTATTCCAAGAAAGAACCATGGTTGCTATCAAAGTTTTCAGTTTAGAGACAAAGGGAGCACGAAAGAGCTTCATTGCAGAATGTAATGCTATAAGAAATGTGCGGCATCGGAATCTAGTCCCTGTCCTAACAGCATGCTCAAGCATTGATTCCAATGGAAATGATTTCAATGCCTTAGTCTATGCGTTCATGCCCGGAGGTGACTTGCATGCGTTGTTGTACTCAATTCAAGATAATGGAGATACATCAACTTTGAGCCGCATTACCCTGGCTCAAAGGTTATGCATTTTGGCCGATGTTGCTGATGCATTGGAGCACCTCCACCATAACAACCAAGGAACTATTGTTCATTGTGATATAAAGCCTAGCAACATTCTTTTGGATGAAAGTATGATGGCATATGTTGGAGACTTTGGTCTTGCGAGGTTCACGGTTGATTCTGCTGCGTCATCTTCCACTAATGACTCAGTTTCAGCTTCCTCAATTGCTATCAAAGGAACAATAGGATATGTGGCTCCAGGTAATTTAGATGTGCCAATCTTCCTACTCATTTGTCCCTGTATATTCAAATTTGAAGTTGACTTAAACTCAATCTTACTTGTATATGTGGTCTACAGAGTGTGCCATAGGTGGTGATGTTTCCTGTGCTGGGGATGTTTACAGCTTTGGAATTGTTCTTCTTGAAATAGTTTTGCGGAAGAGACCAACAGATGATATGTTCGCTGATGGGCTAAACATTGTAAAATTTGTTGAGATGAACTTTCCTGACAAGATATCTCAGATTGTCGATCCTGAGCTACAAGAGTACCAGCATGATAATCATCTCTCACAAGAATTATCATCGACCTTGAGGGAAAGAACCTTAGCGTGTCTGCTTTCAGTGCTAGATATTGGACTCCAGTGCACTAAGGCGTCGCCAAACGATCGCATGGACATGCGAGAAGTGGCTGCAAGGCTGCATAAAGTAAAAGAGGCATATCTTAGAGAAAATTGAGGTAATACTAACTACTTTGTTCATTGATTGATGTATATGGTGTGGTTCTAGTTATTTACACAAGGATTATCATGCAGATATGTGAGATTGATGCTGATCCTCTTCTTCCATGCAGGTTCATGAACCTTTAGACAACTCAGCTTAGTGAGCTGGGCCATTGTCGATGACATGTTGAAGCAGCTTTAGTACCTGAACGTGGAGCCTATGTTTTATTTTTGTTCTGTGTTCGGTTCTAAACATTCTTGCTTTTGCTTTGAGTTTAGTATAAGTTCTGTTTGGTTTGCAAAGGAAGATGACAATTGAGGTGCACTCTACAAGTTTGTCTGCTTGTTTCTGAATCTGACTCTGGATGTGTGCAGAAACTGAGGGTTCGTTTCACTGGCCCGAATTTTCAGTCTGCACATTCATCTTCGCTGCCCACCTCATATGAAACTGTAGTCTTCGACCTGCTGAAGAGAGAGAGTTTCCAATCCAAAGATATGTCTAGGCTTTTTTTGGATGGAGGGGTGTAGTAGTCTGAGGACTGCCTGAGTTCAATTTATTTCGGTCTGGATTATTCCAAAGTGACCAATAACCTAATTTTTGGGTTTTGCCTATGTATGAAACATATTTACTACAAATTGTGAGAATGGATGGGATAGTGCTGTCGTTATTATTTAAACTCGAATTTGAGTATGTGATGTTTTTCTCTTTTAAAAAAAATTGGAACACGTGTGAGTCAGAAATGTGAACTAAGCCATCTTTTGCAAAGCCCATGTGGTAATTTCACGCTCCATAGAAAAGTATCCAATGCCACAAATTACACATTCTTCCAAATATTCATCAGCCATGTCAAGCAATATATTTCAAAAGAGACGGAAGGAGCACTTCAGTAATTTTTTTAAATATTTTCCTCGATAATTTATCCAGCATTTAAACTGCAACAGGAGTACATAGATAATACCACTTTTCTTTTTCTATACATAAACCAAACTAACACTATCAAGCGTAACAAATGAACGGAACCAGTCCACTGAAAAGAAGCATTTCTGACGAAAGGGGTATATTTGAGGGATTGATTAAGTTTTCTGACGACATTCCTGGAGGTGGTTGAGATGAGCCATCGGTTGTGGAAGGGTGACGGCCGCTTCCACACCGCGAGAAGCAAGATGTGCAATTGAAGGGGGAAATGCAGGTTTTCTATGAGCAGTAGAAACCTCTTCCCTATCGATGCATTTTGAATCATATTTTGTATTGGATTTTCAGGTTGATAATATAGTGTTCTCTTATGAACTAACTTGTACTCTGGTCCGAAAGCCTTGATCATTACGTGATTGGAGACTCTGCCGTATCCATAGGAGCTCTCTTCTTCGGCAAGTTGCTTGAGCTCATCTTCGTCAGGCAGTGGTATCCCGACGGCTGTTACCGTTTTCATGAGGACTTCAAGTGCCACCCGACGCTGGTCTACTACACTGCTGCCGGCGGGTGGGGGCAAGCCCACACGTACAGTGTGGTCATAGGGCCCGTACAGGTCGTTGGTACGCTCGAAGAGAAGACGGGACAAGGTCCGCACAAATGAAGCTGCAGATCCAATTCCAGCGTTCAAAAACACCGGGTGCTGCTTTGTCCACTTGGCAACCTTTTCTTCCAGCGGCCGCATGAGAGTCCATCGAGTGAACTCCCCTTCTCTCTCATAAAAAATCATTTCACCCGTCCTTCAAAACATAAAAATGAAATGCCTTTATATTGAAGCAATCGCTCGATGGCAGTCAACACATAGGTAGGTGGAGTACGTAGTACATCTTTGCAAACATAAAATTTAGAGATTATCATGCATACACCACTACTAGGCATAATCACTATATATCGTTTGCACGTTTGGTCCCTCACCTTTATATTTCCCTATCAATTTAGGACTGGAGCTGATTATGATTGTCCACTGCAGTTTTGATCGCAACTACAGTAGTACATAATTTCGTTCAGGGTGCTAGACCAACCACGTACTACACGCCATCCTACCAGTTCCATGAGCAACTCAAAGATGGATTAAACCATTTTGTTTCTTGTACCGAAAACTTCCAAACTTGACCTATACAGATATGTATTGATGATGTTTCTTTAAAGTCACAATATCATGATGCAATAGTACTGAATAGTATATTAATTTACTAATAAAAAATAAGTTACAAACTTGTTGGGTAGACAAAATAGTATAATGTTGACACATTAATCTAAAATAATGGATCAATAAATAAAAATATTTAGTCAATAAATAAAAATTTTAGATTGAATATGCTGGCTCACTAATCTAAAATATTATTGAATATGCTGGGTCACTAAGACTTTTATTATTTAAGTGGCTACAAGTACTTAACGTCTGCCATAGCTGCATGTTGCCACGGTAGTGAAGCTCCACCATAAATAGAGAATTGCCCAGATAAAATGTTGTTATCGCCATGCAAGCGTGCAACTAAGCCAACAAGTAATGAAGCTTCTTGCCAACCAGCTCTCAACCGCATCATACTCCCGATTTGCTAATGTCTTTCTTCACTGAGCCTTGATTAGATTAATCACTTAGACACATAATAAGTTGGATGATGCATGGACTGTCATTGTGTTTGTTAATAACCAAATTGATCTAACCACAAGCAGACAACAAGTTGACTGTTGACTAGCTGAGCACACATTCTGGCAGTTTATAGTAAATGGTTGCAGGAAAATCCATCAATTTATTTGATGACAATTCTTATGAAGACATAATAATATTGTGATGCAATACACACAAAAAGAATGAAAAAAATGATGCCCTTCACATCAGATCGCGATTTAGGCGCAGGGACATTACCGTGGAAAATTTATTGCTTGGTCGAGCAAGCAAGTATTGAGCGGTCATCCATTTCCAGCTGCTCCTGTTTGGTAAAACCAGGTACTTGATGCCACCTAAAACATGCATACTTATTTCTTCTGATGAAATACTATGGCTTTAGAAAAAACATTGGTTTTGCTAAGCCAAAGGGTGTTTGGATGCCGACCCTAATATAGTAAGCAAACCTGGAAAAGCCAGCTGGTCACGTAATCAACGTCCAGTGCCAGGGGGTCAATATATTTGTACATGTATCCATTTGCAGCACAAACATGTCAACTAGTTTTGTTTTTTTTGTTTTTTTTGAAACAACGAATATGCAAAAGCAATGTAGTCAAGGTTTAGCACTTTTATGCAAAAAACTCTGGTTACAAAATAGGGATAATTTGTTGTATGACATTGCAAACTCGCGTAATATGGTATCTGCCATCAAAAAAAAAATACGGTGTATGTCATTGTTTTCACAAATCTTAAATGTTTTGTGCCATTGTCGAGAGGCTGTCATTAGATAGGACGTGAAGGTCATATGGAATGACCACTACAGCCAAATTAGTACTCAGATTTTAGAATATTATGTATGCTACTTGTATGTATAAATTTTCATATTTTTTGACATATAAATAAATATTATATTATCTGTAATATGTAAACATGTTAAGGGCAATGCTTGTTTATATGCAAAAAAATATGAAAATATTTATCCATGCAGCGGGATATATAATATTACAAAATCTCGGCGCTGATTCGACTGTGTAGGTCAGCTGTCACGTCCTGGCTAACGATCGGTTAACGAAATGGCACAAAACATTATGGTTTGCAAAAACGATGGCGTATACCCTATTTTCATTTTTTCGATGGCAAATACCATACTATATGAGTTTATAGTGGCACATAGAAAATTGGCCCTAAACTAGAAAATATGATACTATTACCTGAATCTAGTTTGTAAAACCATGGTTTCATAGTACAATGGTTTGTAATCCTGATGTGCCCTGAATAAACAGATCTCTTTTTTCTGAAAAAATAAAGGTAGACTTAGTCTCGCAGCGGAACACTAGCCGGAGCTCTACACTGACAAGTTAAAATCTACAGCATAGTATAAAGCTGGGTCCTCCGATTTCTTTTGGGTCAGACTATAAACTGCATTAATAAAGATTAAATTTCAGATACCCATACACCAAATAGCTAGTAGTATATCTGTTAGGTAGAAAAAGGATACACTTGTGTGATGCCAGTTAATATTCAAATTGGTAGTAGATTGGTAGTAAATTGGTAGTAGTTCAAATAGTAATACAAGTACGGTTGTCTGTGCTACATCCTACATTATTTTTATTTTTTAACACCACACTAAAAAATATGCGAAAACTGCAATTTTGCCTCTAGATAGTAGATAAAGTAACTCGATCACTTGTCATGCACGCACGCACAATTTTCATTTGATTTGTAGTTGGAGGAAGATAAATAGGCCAAAATTTAGATTTGGAAATGGAAAAACAGAATAGTTGCGACTTGGGAGTAAACTGGCCTTTTTTACAGTCTCGGAATTGTTACGATTGTACTTGTTCAGATTTCCTATAAATATGAATTTCTATTTATGGAACATTTACATATCTGTACTTGTAAGCTGCAGTACTCAAAGAAATTGTGGACTATTTATACCTTATACAAAGAAAAAATCAGAAAGCCGTATCAAAAGATAAATCCTGCGTGTTTATATAGTCAAGAGCCGTGTGTGTGACAATCTTAATCTGCAGGAAAATGGAACAGATATTTAGTTACGAGACAGGGAGGCATAAGAAATTAAACTTTCAATTCCGTATTATCGGTTCAAAGGATGGATTATAATTTGCTATTCCCATCCCATTATATTCTTAAGAGCGGTGGTAGTGGAATGAGCAAAATCCATGGCCTCGACAAACCATGTAGATTTGCCCAGAGTAACAGATAATCATATATTTGCATTTTTTTTATAACTGTGTCCACAGTTATGGATAATCATTATATTAGTCCAGATAAAATGTTATTCAGTGTTAACAGTGTGTCAATGAAATGGTACCTGGTTTCTGATGGACTGGCATTGTTGTCCTTCGTGGTGCGGAGGTTCTCAATATGACGAAATAGCCTTGGTAGAGACTGAAAAAGTATACAGGTTTGGGAGCTGAGAGTGACGCAAGAAAACATAACAACTGCGACGCTCCTCTAGGCATTACTCCTACATATACACACCCAGAAAACAGAATATTGGGATGCCTTTCTTTTTCAAAGCTGGACACATGGACAACAAGCAAGAAATGTGTTCTCTTTCACAAAGCTCGACATGTCATTTTCCGAGGCGAAGATGCCACAAGCAAGGAATAGTGTTGTCTTTTGTTAGGGAAAGTACCAGGTTGAGTAAAAGAGCAGGTTATGTGAATACAGTTTCCTTCGGTCGGGTTAAGAAAAATGTCCCCCGGCCTCTCTCCGATCTGCGTGAATGATGGCTCACCACTGGGCTCCGTTCATCACCACTGTCAGCGTGCTCATCATCAGCTCTGCCGCGGGCCGCGGTCGCTTGCCTCCTGCTGGACATTGAGGCTGTTTCCGTCGGACGGACGATGTCGTCAGTACCTTACTAATGTGAAACCCATGGCCCAGACAAGGGGTTTTATGTAAATGCATTGGGAGATATTGGAGAAAGTTGTCAGCTCCTTGTTGGAAGCAAGCAAAGCCTTGTAGACTACTAGTATGCAGATTGGGCGTCCTAGAAACAGCCTATCCTCCAAGCCCGTGGCCTTTGCGACACCTGATCCAGATGGGCTAGCTGGACCATTTTGCACGATGATGTGCCTGATGGCCTGATCCATCATTAGGCACGACCTAATCGTCGTTGTCCTAGGCAAGAGCCAGACGGCTGAGCTAGCAACACACGCAGCCGCCGCCATTGATTACGCATTTCACGCAACCGATCATCCGCTAGCTCCAGCTCCATTGGCCATTGCCTAGCTAAGCTAGTATACCTACTACGTTTTGATCGGCTTGCAAAGGAACGCACGCCACAACAAATAACCTTCAGCAAATCAAAACCAGAGTATGAGGCTGCTGACGACAGAGGTGATCGCGGCCCACAGAGACTCCCTCCTGATCCAGGTGCACGATGCGCAGGGTCGGAAGCCACTCGATGGCGCGCGACTACTTCGTGTACAAGGCGCAAAGATCTACGAGCGCAGCCTCTGAACATGCACGACACCGGCCTGCTACGGCTGCGTAGTTGGCGAGGACGGCGCCGAGGAACCCAGGTCGTTCAGTTCGAGATGGCGATGCCCGGTGGCCGCCCGGATCCGTCGGCGGCCGACATCTCCGTGCTCCACCTCAGTACGGGCGAGTCGTGGGAGTTCAAGCCGGCGGTGCCCATCGTCCCCGCCCACAGCGATCGGCCGGACGACGTCCACCACCTCGTGGATCGGGCAAAGCGTGGCCGTCGTCCCCGTCGGCGACCGGTTCATGTGCTGGGTGAACCACCACTACGGCCTCGTCGTGCACGATCTGGCGCAGCAGGAGGCGGAGTGCGCCCCCAAGCTCCGGTACGTGCCGATGCCCGTGGAGCCCCGTCCGGGGTACGTACGGCTACTACGACGACGACTACGTTCCCGAGCCCAACTACACGCGGAGCCTGTGGAGCCGATACAGTGAGGTACATCAGCATCGACTCCCAGTGCTGCTGCGGCGGCCCGGGCAGGGGCACGTGCGTGCACTCCCCGCTCAGCCTTCACGGTCACCACCTCTGGAACCTGAGCCTCTCGTCGACGACATTGGTTTGGGTCAAGGACGCCGTGCTCGACTGCAACGACGTGTGGATAGGAAGCTTAAGTTTCAACACAATTAACATCTGTTATTAACAAATATTGACATCATTTAGAAGAACAAAAAAGCAACCATAGATTGAAATGACCGAGAAGGGCACTCCTAAGCAAATCATGTATTTCCCTAACAAGTTCCATATATCAAGTGTAGGCAAATGACAGCAGCTGCAAGTCTATGTTTTTTGCATTCATCGGAGCAATATAATTTAAAAAAGATCCAGTGTTCATCAATGAATAAATATTCTTGGAACAATGTACAAGTACAAAAGAAAATGAGGGAGCCTACCAAAAGCTCCAGTTGTTCATCAAACCATATATTTGAGAACAGTGAATTTGTTATTCCAATATCAATGAGCTTGAACAGCAGTTTCAGATTGGTTTTAAAGGGAAAACAAAAACAAAAAAGAGCGACAAAACGTTGTGTAAACTCCTATGACCATTATCTATGATACACTTGTTTCCCTATCTTAAAAGGTACCGGTACAAATGGCAAACTTTTGTGGTCTCAAGACATCATTTCTATATCCTTTTTCTTAATGAAAAAAAAAAAATCTAGACATTCAAGCATTCCATGAGGCAGACCGCCGCATCGTCGGCTTTACAGGGCGGTCCTCTTCCATGGATATCATCATGAGTGTCGATGGGTCCTCCAGCATCATGCGGGCAACGAGGTAGCCAGCGATTGACCATGTTTGGAACTTCCTGGCCTGCTTACCCACAAATCTTCCCAGCTTGCCATCGTAGTACTCTGGCCAGCCGTCCTTGAGCAGCCTCGACTCAGCTAGCTCAATGGCACGTTTTGCCATCTGTGGCCGCCCAGTTTTGATACAGGCCGCTGTTAGAAGCCACAAAAGAACTGCATATAACAGAAAAGAAAATGAGAAGTTTGAACTCAGTTTTGCTGTATTTGGTTGGAACTGCAACTTCTACACCAATCAGGAAGATAAAACCACATCCCCAACACCTAATGCATCAGAAAGCACTAAAACATTTTTCTCAATTAAGCATATGAAGAATAATCCAGAATTTCTTAGGTAACCTAGTTCAAAAGAATACACATACTGCTACATTCAGTTTCAGAATGTTGTGATGAATGGAGATGGAGTTGCAATATTCATTCTGGGAAAATATTTTGAATAGCAATAAGTCCAGGAACAGGTTCTGGGATCTAGGATGGTAGTTCAGCAATAGTGTAGAAATGACTGGTCCTGTTTTAAGAGTGAACTGAACAGTATATGTTGGTAATCCAAGCCATCATACAATACATATGGAAAAGAAGCACATCACCTGGCCATGATCCTCCATTGTGATAACTCCACCGTGTGTTCTTGGGGTCACAGCCAGTTACAATTCTCCACTCATGGTTCTCAATAGCAGGATAGCATATCTTCAAAGGCATCTCACCCACTAGCTCATCCCACCGCTCCTCAATAAGGTCCATAATAGCCACTGCTTGTTCTGGAGTGGCTAGAGATGATACAATGGCAATGCAGTTACCAAGAGCAAACCACCGGAAATCCATCATGGCAGGACTAACATTGCCAAGAAAGTACCCTCCTCGGCATGGCATGAAATCGAACACCCAATCCGGGATAGAATCTGGTATGACATTGAATTTGTTCACAGCAGTGTGGGAATACTCCTCTGTTTTGTATCTGTATATGTTATTCAGCTGATTAAAATCAAGCCAGAAGTAATTCCTCATGTGGTAGGTCAGTGCATGTAGCCGTTGCCCTATCTTCTCTATGAAGTCCTTCCCTTCACCATCTGGTTTAAGCAATTGGAGAGCACATCTTAATGCCATATAGAATAGGGCCTGAATCTCAATGGGATAACCATATATACCCTGGAAATAGAAGTAACTTATTCTGTCAGTACAATTTTGCGGTGATTTGTCATTTCAAATTAAAATGTAATTCAAGAGTAGAACAGGCAACGGGAAAACATAAAGGTCAGAACAACCTTTTTGGCACTATTTTACGTATTTGTACTTCTGCAGAAAGCATTTTTGCCTTATTGTGCTGATATGGATACATACAAAACTGTCCTTAAATTCAAGTAATACTACAATAAACCTTAGAAACTAAAAGGGGGAAACAGATCCTGGTCAGGGTGTGTTCAACATCTGATGCTATCCCTATCAAAGTTTGTATATAAAGAAACAGGACATGGTCCGCGGTTATAGAAGAACAGGCAGAATACACAAATCATGTAATGCAACTATTATTGATCTAATATGAATCACACCAAGATTAAATGCTCCTACCATTCGACGATCTATCATGGAACAACCATCTGTGCAGAGCAGTGTTGGAAAAGTATCGAATCCCTCAGATAAGCAGAGATTCAGTATCAACCTCATGCACTTTTGGCAGTCAGGTGACTCTGCCAAACTAACATCTCCAGTATACTTTGTATATGCCCGAAGGAGAATAATCCACCAAAAACCAGAGTCCACCGGTGCTACCCTGCCGATTGCACTCTCCCCGAAGTCAGCAACTAAGGTTTCAGTGTTCCTGTTACGATTACGGTCCACCTTGAAACTAGCAGGCATCGCTCCTGCTCCAAGCTTGAACCGATCTACCATTTTCTCTGAACTCTGAAGGTGAAGCGTTTTTAAGAGAAAATTCTTCACAATGTCAGTCTCATTGTTCATTAGAAAGGCCAGTGCACTCGGAACAAAATCCCTCACAAAAACCTGCAATTATAACAAAAAAAATTCAACAGTAGCATTTGCATCAGATATCAAGCCTTTAAAGAGGAACAATAATGACTAAAAGTACAAGAGAATCACAGCTAAAGAACAACCAAGATCCCAAAGGCATACTGCTGATTCTCTACTGTAATACATGATGCCATTTAATCAAAGAAACTCAAAAGTTAAAATTTGATGTGACTGGTGTTTAAGATGATGGCAAGGTCATTTTAGTGATAGAATAAAACATACACCATACGAGGAACAATTTGCAAAACATAACTTATCCAATAGTACATATTATGACATACGTGTTACATACTAGCCTGAAAACATAGCATTATCAAGCTAAAAACACAGTGGACTAATCAACAGGTGAAGTAAAAGGTAACATGTCAAGCATTACAGAACTGAAAACAGTAATTCACTTTGCAATCAGACACATTATGGGCTACTGATTTCTACCAGGTCAAAAAATAACAGTAATCAGAATGTTAAAAAAAATATAAGGTTCTCGTGCAATGAGAAACTAGATTGGTACCTGATCATAGTTGAGCACCTCCTCCGATGCATGATCTGTGGCAGCAATGGTGCCAACCGGCTGTTCACGGAAGTAGACTACCGACTTCCTGAGAGCCTCCCATGCCTCGTTGACGAGCGGGTGCGGGCCACCAAAATGCGTCCCCATGGAGAACGGCGAGTCGAAACCAGCGGGGAATGCAGGGGACTGCAACACGCTATCAAAGCCATCGTTCTGCCGGTGGGAGAGCTCACTCCACGACTGCTCGTCAAACGACCTCTTCCGCTCCAAGGTGTATTTCGGCTTGTCGATAATCAGTCGGGAGAGGTCGAGGTTGATCTCCGCCTCTGAGGCAAGCGAGACGTGCGACGATACTCTCTTCATCCTGCAGCTCTCTGGTCAAGTCGCCCCAGTGAGAACAGATCCTGCAGGTGAAGAAACCTTTTGATTATCAGTTCAGTGTGCATGCTGGTGCCGATTCTGACCAAATTGCTCAGGCAAGAGTATCCTACACGAGCGACCTACAACCACTTCGTGATAATCGAGATCACTTTGCTGAAAAATGAAGAA
The DNA here is from genome assembly GCA_001182835.1 of Oropetium thomaeum. NCBI lineage: Eukaryota > Viridiplantae > Streptophyta > Magnoliopsida > Poales > Poaceae > Oropetium > Oropetium thomaeum. Next base: position 742,373 of record LFJQ01000031.1, on the reverse strand, counting down.
AGAGCGAGCACGATTCGCAAACTAGATGAAATGTCGTCTCTCTCTGCTGCGAAAAGTTCATTTCTGTTGCTTGTCACAGGACACTAGCCGACAGGCGCAGGATTAGCGTGGGGGAATGGGGCATCATCCCAACAAAATTTGGAGGACAAACATGATAACATAACCGCGACTACAGCATGAACCTCACGACAGGATGAATGAATTCACGAATCTGCGAGAGACAGGATGCATCGAAACATCAACCTCACAACGAGAGATTTGGATTCGCTGATTCGCATCATCATCGTCATCATCACAGAGAAACAACGAAACTAGAACACAGGTCCGTACGTACCAGCGAAAGAAGATCCAGAAGAAACAGCTCCGGTCGGGTCCAGGGAGGCTTCGGGCGGCGGCGACGATGACCGGTGGATCTGGATCGAGGTGGCGCGCAGGGAGGTGCGGAGCGGACGGAGGGACAGCCTCCAAAAATTGGGGGAGAGAGAGAAATAGTGGTGTCAGACTCAGACCTGTTCAAGAGCTGGGCTACGGGCCGGGCCTTAAAAAGACACATCTGAAATCCCATTCTATATTATCTTCGTATATACCTTATCCAAATCAAATATTAATATACGTGGAAAAGATTTCCTCAATTGTAATAAAGGTTTTTTTTGCACGGGGTAATAAAGTTTAATTAGCATACAATCAAAATTTTCCATTTTTGTTACCGGGTAAAGCAATGATTCTTTGAGAATCAAGAGATTCGGCAAGGATAATGACGTGATTTTTTATAAAAAATGGACATTTGCATTTTGAAAGGTCAGTTTACTTTATTTTATTATTAAGGCGATATTTTCTGGAGGCTTTGGTCAAGCTGAAGTTGCCGCCGTCAGGCTGCTCGATCGGGAGCTAGTAGTGGCCGGAAGGTGGCTGCTATGTTGTTTTGTGTACCGTCACCACCAACAGCAAAAATCAATATTGGCTGACAGAATTGTTCGTGCTGGCTGCTATTATAAATCTTTTTTCAAAGGGGAGGAAGAATTTCGGTTTTACAATCGTCATGAATTCCTTGGAATTTTTAAAAGTGTGTGGACCTAGTAACAATTTTGTCTACAAATGGATGGTTGACGTATTTTTGTCTTGATTTGTGTGGTGTGGACCTCTCTTTGATCATGAAAGTGACCTACACTGTTCACTATCACACGTGATTTTTTCCGTCAAATGGATACGTTTCATTCAACGAAAAGTAAGAAAAAGGAAATAGATGTGCTAGATTAATTATCCGCTTTGCAAAACAGACAGTTCTGAGTCGGTTGACCTGTCTTTTGCAAAAAGGAAAAGAGAAAAAAGAAGAAAACAAGTGTTGGTTGACCTGTATTTCTGTGTTACACCGCTTTATGGCCCACTTCGAGTCCAGTTTAGATTGCTAGAATCTTGGACCAATATATGGGCTTGCTATTTAGCAGTGAACCATTGCTCCTAGTCCTATCCTAGCTGATTTGGGTCTGAATGTAGCCCTCAAACCTCCGACGGTACAGCCGGCGCGTTGTGTACCAAAAGGAATGAGGGCCCAAGTGGGCCTAACGCCGCAGCACAAAACCCCCCACTTCCCCAAAAGAGAAGCAACCGCTTCCTCCCCCGTCCTCCCTCCCCTGCCTGCGCTGTCACGCACGTCGGCCGTCCATGGACGCCGGCGAGTGCTCTACCTCCCAGTCCCTGCCGCCCCAGCCGTGCTCCACCTCGGCGTCCTCACCTTCGGGAACCGCCGTCTGGGCTAAGCTAGGTGACCGCCGTTCCCGATCCGTTCCTCAACGGGTGCTTCCTTCTCCCACACGGTTTCTTGATTCTTCCGTTGCCCGTCCCCCATTCCCCGCAGTGCCAGCCGATTCCGCCTTCCCGGAGGTGGAGGTCGCCGAGGACGACGCTGTGGTCTGCTCCCTGACGAGCCCGTCAGGTGGGGAGGAGCTCGCGTGGTGCGAGATTAGGCGCGGCGGCGACGCGTCGTCCGCCACCATTCGGAACCTGAGGTACTTCCTGTTGAATGATTCTTCTCGTGTTCTTCGAGTGCCCATTTGGGGAAAAGATGCGGGTTTTGGTTGGTTCTACAGTCTTTCTGCGGTGTCGTGTCTTGCTTATGCACATTTCGTTTGATTAGAAGAGTTTGTTAGGATGTTGCAGCTACAGAAACGCTCCACGAACGGTCCTGTGGGAACTGTACTGAATCGTGATTAGGAGTCATGATTTCATTTTAAAGTTGCACTGCATTTTTGTTTTCTGAACTGTTACGGATGCGTTACATGCTTATGTTGTCCAACTTTTGTTGTATCTTGTGAGATTGCATTCTTATCCACCATTTTCCATATGGCATTGCTAAAGCTCGGATGCGATTATTGTTGATGGAAAAATAGTCAAACAAGAATCAGTTGACATTAAACAAGGGAGCGAGATCATCTCTGGACCCCAGAAAGAAGGTAAGATAATTTTGCATGACCCTAAATATATGATCCTGACAGGTATTTTCTTTGAATTGATTATGTTTTTAAGACATTCATCTTCTTCATTTTGCTTCCAGGGCATTTAGTGTATACCCTTGAAATAACAGATGCAAAGGACCATGGTGGAAATCATATAAAGGTATTGTTTTGTATTTAATGTTTAAGATAAGAAAAACTTGACTATTGAATTTTAAGTTTCTAACTTCTTGCTAAATTGTGATGTCAGATTGTACTAGATGTTGAGAATGCAAAATGCAGCATATGCCTGAATTTGTGGCATGATGTTGTCACTGTTGCTCCATGCCTCCACAACTTCTGGTACAGTTGCTAGTTTTCCATGCTATTTTAAGCTTTTCTCTGGTTGTTTCTCCTGATCCTTCAATTTTTGTTTAAGCAATGGCTGCTTCTCAGAATGGTTAAGAAGGTCTTCAGCTAATTCCCGTGATAAGACTCAGAGCGCTGCATGCCCACAATGTAGGACGGCAGTTCAATCAGTTGGAAGGAATCACTTCCTACGTAATATTGAAGAGGCATGATATTTGCTGCTTACTTTGTTCCACTGCTTCAAAACTGTTATGCATCTGACAGCTCTAGATGACAATTGTGCATCTTGCTTTTTACAGGCTATATTGCAAGCTTTTTCGTCACTGCAGAGGTCTGATGAGGAGATTGCGTTGTTAGAGTCATATGCCTCGGTTAAATCTAATATTGTGAGTCCAAAAGCTTACCACTTACCAGAATAACTATTGACCGCTCCATACTGCTTACATAACATGCAGAAGCTACTGATAATGTGCTGCCACTGATTAGTGATTGGAAAATTCTTTAGCTCAAGGATTGAATAATTGCAAATTAGAATTTTGTTGAGCTGATTAATAGAAGATGATACATGCAGTTGCTTTTTTGTTACAGTTAGAATATGAATAGTGTGTAACTGGATGAATTGTATTGAGCCTTGCGGGATGTTTATATAGAGTACAAGATGCTTGGATCTTAAGGAATTGTAGAGATAAAAAAAAAATTATCCTAGAGATAAGATGGAAAGTAATCCTACCCTACCATAACAAATATATTATTCCAGATCCTTGCCATATCCTCTAAGAAAATCCAACATGAGTAGCATGTAACAGTTATTATTTGCTCAGCCTACTGAATTCTTGGTTCATCGTAGATTCTACTTAACAACTATGTTCTTTTGAACTTCTGATACTTATATGGTATGGGCCTGATACACTATACTGAGTGATGTGTCCCTTGATGCATTAGATTTTGGGGAAACGGAAATATCAATCAAGGAAACGCCCTTTGCCACCTCGGAGTGATGAAGTTGACAATCGTGATGCACCATGTCCTCAATGTCGTAAGTGAAAATTTTGATCGGACTATTGTACTGTGGGTAAACAAGCCTCATCAACCAGTTCTTTCTAGTTTTATTTTTAATTTATAAAAATAATAGCCATTTTAGTCTTGTTATATACTCTTGCATTTGTTGGGTTATGCTTCATGACTTACTATACTTCTTTTTTCTTGAAAATGACTTATTATAATTCTGGTAGATCGATGGGCTCTCAAATATTTTACAGTCCTATTTTCTTTATTTCCATTTATTTATTTAATAGAAATATGGATTGAAAGCCTGGCTAGTAACTTGCCAGTGGCCACATCATTTCCAGAATTTTCGTTTCATGATGCAAGTTTTATGTCAAGATATGTACACATGAATTCGAAGTTACTTTGTCCTTTCGCTGATGTGGTTATTGAGAGTTTTGTTTTCTTGTCATGCATAGTGATGGCAACATATTTTCTATCTCATAGTAACATCACCGATCAAGGTTTTGATGTAGCCTTTCATGTTTACAGGCTTGGAAAGTTTGTTTTCATTCTTTTCTTCATGCATCTCAAGTGAATGGAATATTGCAGGTAATGAATTTGGTGGATTTAGATGCAGTCCAGGAGCTGCACACTTGCAATGCCATGGATGTGGAGGGATGATGCCAATTAGATCTAACATGAGTATACCACAAAAATGTAGGTTTCAATTTTAATATCTCATCTTCTCTAGTATACTTTGGAAAATTTTTTTTTTCATGAATACGCAAGAGAGCTGCGTATCTTTATATTAAGAGTAGAGAAAAAAAAAAAAACGAGCACGGTCCATTACAATAGACCTCTCAACCCGGACCGAAGTTGAGGGGTTTTGGGCAAAAAACTAAGACCCGATAGGTAAGCACTAAAACAAAAGTAGGGCTGGACCAAGATAGGCACCACCGCCAATGAGCTAGCTAAGCAACCACTTCACCAAGACCTAACTCCTGGAGTTTTTTAGCCCCAGCTAGGCACCATAGATGATGATCATTCCTCAAACACCTTTTTAACTCAAACATGTTCGGAGCTGCTCCTTCAAAGACGCATGCATTGCGATGTTTCCATAAGTTCCAAGCTCCAAGCACAATCAGTGAGTTAAATCCTTTCCTATGTGCCTTAGGGACCCGATTGGGCGCTCCTAGCCACCAGTCTGCAAAAGACAGCTCCTCTTGCGTTGGGATAATTTGCTGTAGGCCAAGAGGGCTGAAAATCTGGAACCAGAATTGCCTTGTAAACACACATGTCGTGAGAATATGCTGGATAGTTTCTTCCTCTTGGTCACAGAACAAACATTTGTCCGGATGAGAGAGCCCTTTTTTTGCTAATTGGTCTGCAGTCCAGCAACGGTTTCGAATTGCTAACCAAACAAACATTTTGCATTTTCCTGGTGCCCATGTCTTCCACACTAGTTTCCAAGGCTCAAACTTGATTGACCCAAGGAAGAAGGCTGTATAAGCGGATTTGGTAGACCTGTAGCCGATAGGTTCCAACTATGCTGATCCTCTTGATCTGACAAGGTAAAGTCCTCTATGACACTCCACAGATGGAGATAATCCCAAAGGCCAGTGAGTGATAATCCCCCTCTAATTTCTTGCACCCATAGGTTATTTTGCAAAGCCTGTGCCACCGTTCTTTTCCTAGTAATCTGAGGCGACACAAGGCTGAAAACTTCAGGGGCAAGCTCACTTATACAGCATCCCTGTAACCATCTGTCAGTCCAAAATAGTGTATTTGTACCATTCCCAACTTGTGACCTGATGGCGATGTCAAACAAGGCCTTGCTATTTTTATTTACCGGCAGAATTAGGCCTTGCCAAGGACGCTCCCGGTCTGTTTTTTGGAACCACAGCCATCTCATTTGTAGGGACCAAGCCATCACTTCAAGGTTCAGGAATCCGAGCCCTCCATACTCAATGGGTCTTTGTACTTTATCCCAAGCGACTAAGCAACAGCCACCATTGATCTCCTTCCTTCCTTTCCAGAGAAACCCCCTTCTGATTTTGTTAATGGCTTTGATGACCCACTTCGGCACATTGACAGCTATTAGGAGGTATAGAGGTATAGCTGACAGCACAAACCTCACCATAACTGATCGTCCGGCCATATTCATTAAGGATGCTTTCCAGAAAGAAAGTTTATCAGCTATTTTCTCAATCCATGGCATTATATCAGCTGCCCGGAGCTTCTTGTCGGACAAAGGGAGGCCTAGATATGTGCAAGGAAATGCTCCCACTGGGCATTGCAAACTACTGCTTACCTCAGTAGCCCTTTGCTGGTCACAACTAATGGGAAGTATACAGCTTTTCTGCAGGTTAGCATTTAGGCCAGAAGCTGTGCCAAAGACATTCAGCAACTCCTTTGTGAGCTCAAGATCATCCTGCTGTGGTTTAACAAAAATCACAACATCATCAGCATATAGGGAGAGTCTCTGATGATGAAGTCTTGGTGATAGGGGTTGAAGCAGTCCAACTGAATCAGCCTTAACAAATAAACTGTTAAGCACGTCCATCACAAGGATGAATAGCATGGGGGACAATGGGTCGCCTTGCCGGAGCCCACGCTTATAGTTGATGAATTCCCCTGGTTCTCCATTCAGCAGTACCCTAGTAGAGGCCGAGCTCAACAGATTTGCAATCAGGTTGCGCCAAGACTGCCCAAACCCCAGGTGGAAGAGAACTTCAAGGAGGAAAGCCCAAGACACCGAATCAAACGCCTTGGTGATATCCAGCTTCAGAAAAAGACTAGGAATTTTTCGATGATGCAAAGACTTGATTGTTTGCTGTACTAGAATAAAATTGTCATGAATACTTCGACCTCTAATGAACGCACTTTGATTAGTTGACACCATTGAGTTCAGCAAGGGAGACAGTCTGTTGGCCAAAATTTTGGAGATGAGTTTGGCAAAACTGTGTACTAAGCTTATTGGTCTAAATTCCTTAGGATGGATTGCATCGGCTTTTTTGGGGATCAGAGTTAAATATGCTGAATTCAACAGGTGCAATTTCCTAGAATCCCCCTGCTGTAACGCAATGATAGCAGCCATGAAATCCACCTTGATAACTGACCAGCAAGAGTTGTAGAAATCTCCTGTATATCCATCTGGGCCAGGGGCTCGATTGGTCGGGAGAGATTTAATAGCAGCCCAGACCTCCTCTTCAGTTATTGCATTGTCCAACGATGACAAATCAGATTCTGGCCGGTGAAAATAATTCAAGTCCAGAGAGTTTTCCCGTGGTAGTACTGTACCTAAAAGGCTCTCATAGTACTCCAGCATGACCCGTTGTTTATCTTCTTGAGAGGTTACAATCTGTTCTCCATCCATCAGTTTGGCAACAAAATTTTTTTTCTTGCGAAATGCTGCCTGCGAGTGGAAGAAGTAAGTGTTAGCATCCCCCTCTTTGATATATCGCACGCGTGATCTTGAACGTGCTATAGTGCGCTCGAGGGACGCAAGTGCCAAACAGTGCCTTTTCAAATTATTTCTTAACCATACTTCCTCCTCATGCAATGTACGGCGATCTTGCGCCATTTCTAGCCTGTGTAAAATCTCACGAGCTAAGGCTAGTTGCGACTTGATATGTCCTATAGTTTTTTGACTCCAAGATTGTAGAGCTCTTGTCAATCTTTTAAGCTTAAATGAGATCCGTTCCAAGGGGCAGATCACATTTGTTGGTGCCTCCCAGGAGGTTGATACCGCGTCGTGAAATCCCTGCAACCTTGGCCAGAAGCTTTCAAAGTGGAAACGTCTTTTCCCTTGTATACCATCCTTCAGTCCCAGCAGTAAGGGGCAGTGATCTGACATTTCTGAGGCTTGGCTTTGCAACAAGCAATCAGGATATAAACCTTCCCAATCCATAGTGCATAGCACTCTGTCCAGCTTAACTAGAGTAGGCATCTGTCGTTCATTTGACCAAGTGTATCTGCGACCTATCAGCGGAATTTCCTTTAGTTCAAGGTCATTGACAAACCTTCTGAAGCGTCCTAACATGGTTCTATTAATATTCTCGTTATTTTTGTCTTCTGAATACAGAATCATGTTAAAATCACCAGCTAGCAGCCAAGGTCCTGCACATAAACTTCTGACCTCTCTTAACTCCTCTAGAAACTCGACTTGTTCAGAATCTCTGTGAGGCCCGTAAACTCCAGTACACCACCACTCTTGTCCATCGGCTGATTTGAGTAGGACTGAAACTGAGTGTCGATGTACTCTGTGCTGCTGCACAGAAAATATATTCCCCTGCCAGGCCATGAGAATGCCACCCCTTGTGTTTTGCGCAGGGAGAAAAACAAAAGAAGAGCTAAAGGATGGCCCTAAAATAGTTAAAATATCCCGTTCTGAAATGAAGGAGAGCTTGGTCTCCTGGATACAAATGATGGCCGGATTACAATTATCAACGACCTTACGAACTGTGTCCCTCCTAGCTCGGTCATTCAGGCCCCGAGCATTCCAGAATAAGATGTTTGATGGATCCATTGATCAGAAGAAAAACAAAAATGCGACCATTCAGAAATACAGGACCCTCACAAGCCTATCAAATTGTCCGCTGATCGTGGCTCCATATTTGGCGGAACATCCCATCCGAAGAGCGCAGCAAGCGCAGCAAGATGAGCGCTGCTCAAGGGCTGTTCAAAAACACCAACATAATGAGCAAGGGCTTCCTCAGATAATTTTTCACCCTCGGCCACAAAACCCAATTTCCGACATGCCGTGGAAACTGCTCGGCAGTCAGTTAGAGGAGAAAGTTTAGCAATTCTGCGGCTACGTCTTGGTTTGAAATCTTGAGGCAGAGTCTTCTTCCTTCTTCTTGCGGTAACTGGCTCAGAGATTATTGCTGCCGCAGGTTTTGAGACCTTTTCCAAAAAATCTGTAGCAGGTGCTGCTAATGGAGAACTCTCCTTCTGAAGTAATCCTTTCCTTCTAGAATAGGTACTGAAATCCTTCACTCCTCTTGTAGCAGTAGTCAGGCCCAATACATTAGTCCTGTCATTATCAGTTTGGATGTTCGCATCATGTCCAGCACATTGCCTCACCAGCTCAAGAGAGATATCTTCTGGAGAGGAAGGGCCGTCGGGCTGCATCACCAGCACATTGGCCCGGACGAGCTTGGAGACGTTGTCTGCAGCCAAGCCTTCCGCAGTAGGTGACACAAAACGAATTTGAGTTGTCTCAGGGTTACTAGGGGGTTCTCCATCGCCCGAGGTATCAGCAATTGCAGCCAAAGCGTCGCCATTACCCAAGACGGTAGCAGCAGTCAATGTGTCCCCATTGCCCAAGGCGTCAGCGGCAGCCAAAGCGACGCCGTTGCCCGAGGCACCAGCAGCAGCTGAGCCGTCAGCACCACCCCCGGAGGATTGGCCCAGCCGCTGAAACACCGAAGCTCGAGGTCCATGAGCAGGGGGAGCTGGCGATTGGGATGTTCGGCGGCGGCGGCGCCCAGTGCTCTGATCATAGTCCCCGCTTCCCGAGGGTGGGGGAGGGGGTGGAGGGCTGACTGCTGTAGAGGCGATCGCCACTTGAACATCAATTGGATACACCAAGCCACGCTTCACCGGCGGGATTTCTTCCAAGATAACCGGAGGTTCCACTATGATCAGGTCCAAACTATCCGGGATCAAGGACGGATCAGAACACCAAGCAGAGAATTTGAAGGATGCATAATCACGCCTATTCACTGTGTCAGGATGCAAGGCGCGAACCCAACACCAATCATTGAGGAGGTGTTCTGCAGTTTCAAGCTCCCAGGCATGCGGCGGGATGCCGCGGAGCTCAACATCGATAAGAGAGGGTAGAACAAAACCCTCCGCCTTCAAGAAACGCGACCATCTCTGGAAATGGAGAGAGAACGGCGGCATTTGGAGAGGGCGGCCTTCATTGTATACACGCAGCGCTGATTCCTCGTCAGCGAGGACCAACAGGAAATCCCCATGACTGAGACAGTGAAACTTCAACGAATGTTCCGGGAGCTCATAGCGACGAGCAAGCTCAGTTGCTATGGCATCGACCGGGCCATTCGGGAGAAGTCCGACAATGGAGACTGCCAGAGTGTTGCAGAGTTCAGATTCTGCCCTTGCAATCTTGGAGGATCGATCAATAATCCTTCGAGCCCTAGAAACAGGCAGGGCTACTGTGTCCCCGCCAGGGATGTCCTGGGCAACTACAGCATCCAACGGGGGTGGTGGAGAGCCCTGTGGATTGTTTCCTCCCGAGCCTCTCGGCCGCTTCCTTCTGGTGCGTCGACGACGACGCTTGGCCGGACCTTCTTGAACAGAATCTCCAGCGCCCCCAGTAGACGAGCCCTCTGATCCAGCCACCATGACCTTAGTCTCAGCTCAAGGGAGAACGCGGCGCCAAACTAAGTTGGGTCGCGGAGCCTGGACTGCAGTCACAGGGCGATCAGGGCACGAAAAGGCGCGGTGACCCAAGAGCCGGCACTTGAAACAGCGTGGTGGGACGCGGCAATACGCAGCACGATGATGTGGAGAGAAACAATTGAAACAGCGCCCACGGAGGTCCGCAGGCACCGGCCGCCCCTGTGCCCGCAGCGCCTGGAGACGCCTCTTGCGGGAGCGGCGGCTCTCTACCTGCTGCCATCCATGCTCGTCCGGCCTTGTACTGGCCAAGGACGGCCTGGGTTTAGTCTTGGGGACGATTTTAGGACGGGACGGCAGAACCGCCGCGCCGCGCGGTGCGATGGCCGCAGCGGCTCCACTTGACGATAGGAGGACGTCCTTGAACAACGCAGGGGCCCCTGCCGACGAACTCTTCAAAGGCGCGCTCGAGGAGGAAGAGGGCCTAAGTATCTTCCATTCCTGCTCCTTGGATCGTTCTTTGGGGTGGAAAGGTTTGGCGAGGGGAGACAAGGGTGAGGTGGAAACCGACGCCTGATGTGGAAGAGAGGCCGCCGCCGGGGTAGACGTGGCTTTGGAGGTGGTCGCCGGGCCAAGGGATGGCGCCGGCGTGGGGCTGGTGGGAGGAGGGGCGCCGGGAGGAGAAGGGGCAAGAGCGGGAACCGAACAGGCGGGAGCCGAACAGGCCCCCCAAAAAGGCTGTCCTTTGTTATTTTAGTATCAGTAGGACCCAAAGCTGTCCAATTAGTCAGTTAATTAACACTAACATGGCCTTGCTGTACTTATGCATCGTAATGCTCCCTATTATTATGAAATTGAAATGGGCTGCTCTTGCTCTGTATTATTATTGACCATGTTTGTTTTCTCGCTTTTTAATATTCTTTGTCTCACAATTCACAAAAATCCTTGACATTAATTTTTTAACTATGGCTATTTAGTTGTGTAAACATGCATGAAACTATATAAGGAATATTTCACTTGTATTGGGGGACGTCTTTAAATGTTAGCACTGCATCCCATGCATTCTCTTAATTTTGCTGGTGCCAAAGTCTCAAACTTATGTTTGCAGGTTTGGGTTGTGATAGAGCATTTTGTGGTGCTTATTGGAGTTCGCAAGGAGTGAACTCAAGCCAGTGTAATCTAATTTGCAACCAGGAAACTTTCAAAATGGTGAGTTACCTTCTGATGTCTCGTCTCATTGTCTAATCATCATACTGGTGATGTTTTAACATGCATTCTTCATAATGTTACAGATATATCAGCACAATATGTCGGTACTTCCTGACACAGTTCACGGGGGCAATACATATGAAAAGGATGTAGGAATACTCAGACATAATCATATCTTTTATTCTCAAATGTCCTAGATTATAGTTTCATAAATTGTGCTTTCTGCTTTTTTTTTTGCTGAAATATGGTTTGTCCTTCTTTAGATTACAGAAAGATGCATACACCAATCAGGAAAAACATTGCAAGCATTTATCTCAGAGTGGATATCAAAGTTTGACAACAGGGAACTTGGTAACCTTCAATGTTCTCCCATTGAATTTGTTTTCATGAACTAGTCTATTATTTGTGAAAAATACATGACAAATGAATTTTCCCTCGAAATATGTTTTTTTTAGCTCTGCCACGGTTGTGCACCATTTGCTGAAGTATGGTATTTGTAGTCCTTCAATGTCCCCCTATACATAACTGGTATCATGTTCTTGTTGCATGCAGATCGGTCAAGGTTGCAATTGAGTAATGTGGATGCAATTACTTCAAGGACATATGTTTGCAAGTAATTTCTCTCTCTGAGTTAGAAAAAAAAGACAGCCTTTTTATTCCGTCTTTCTACTAATCATTTTGTTGATTTCAAACGAATGCAGCCATTGCTACAACAAGTTCATTGATTTCCTGGTCTATTGGTTCCGGATATCAACCCCCAGACATGTATGTATACTACAGATGTCATTTGGAATATATTTGTTTTTAAATATAGTTCTACCCCAATATAATAAAAAGATTATCCATACTTTTATTAAAAAACCGTGGCTGAACCTAGATAATCAAGCCGGGTCAGGCGACCGATGAACAGATCTGACATACAGACCCTCGTATGGACAATGGGTTCTATGTATTCCAAAAGTTATTCTCAACTAAACAATCTACAAAGTACAATTGTTAATATATATTGTTCAAAGGCAAGGTGGATAGTGCCGAATGCATCATGGTTATTTTATAGCTAGTGGTTGGCATAGAATAGCATGATTACCAGGGTTTTTTTTTTTTTAATGAAAGCATGATTACCAGTTGGAGTTATCTGATTTTCCTCATACTGGTATTGCTCTTTGATCTTCCAATACTGGAGTACTGGACTCCTGGTTGAGCTGCCAAAGAAAGAAACAAACCAGTGCTAACTACCTAACAATTGTCACTTTCAAATACCTGATTAGAATAACAAATGGTTCCCTGCTAATTAAGATGCTGAAAACTTTATGCTCATTGTTTATAAGTTAGGTTCCAGTCTCCTCGTAGAAAAGTTAGGTTCCAGCTCGAGCTGAATCACATCTTTGTCATGCAGTGGAAACATCAAGCATAAATAAATCTGTATAAACATCTTCGAGCACCACAGCACTGCCTCATTTATTTATGTTCCTTATCGGCCTTTTAACAGCGATGATATATTCTTTTTCCAGCTTCTTCCGCCTGATGCTGCAAACAGGGACAGTTGCTGGTATGGATTCATGTGCCGCACCCAGCACCATCGGCCTGATCATGCGAGGAAGCTGAACCACGTCTGTCGCCCAACAAGAGGCAACCCTTAGGTCCCCTCTCTTTCATCAAGCCTATCTCCCAGTGATGAACGAATTGTACAGCAAGCAGGAAGACTCCCAAGCTCTTTCTTGCACCTTTATGTAGAGTATTAGTGATGATAAGAATATAAACAATTGATAAGCATGAACTATTTCACCCATTATCATCCATTTTGTGAATTGTGTGGTATTCTTCACATTCCAGAAGGCTCTCAACAGACATGCGGTGTTAGCACTGGCCATCTAAAGAACTGTTGCTTTTTGGTTGTGATGGGCATGACATAGCATATTCAAATTCTGTTGATCTTGACTGCGCCAGACACTGAAATCATACTGCATTTGACTTGCAGCGATTCTGCTGCTGCTCTGTCGGCAGCTTATTAAGGCATGATGTGGAAGAAGTCTGAGCCTCCACACGCCCTCGGCAACGTTCTCAAATAGGGATGAATTGGTGATGGCGATGCTGCATTTCATCCCGTCTCCCCATCCTTGTCGGAGAACTGCCTCCCATAAGTCTCAGCCTGGAATTTGTTAGCACGTCATTTTCAGATCACTGTCGAGTGTCAACATGGGCGTCTCTGTTCTGTCGTCGCAAGCAGCAGCATCAGTTTGAAACCGCAAGCAGCTGATACTTCAAAGCGCGGGAATTTTCAGCAAAATTTCCTCGTTTCCATAGACTTTAATTTGAAAAAGTTGAGAATCGTGTGTTTCATTTTTGAACTAGAATTCTTATCCTAATAAACAACAACAATTTGATAGCGGAGAGACGACTAGAGAAATGTTGAACTTTCTGCTCAGTTTTAAAGCACGCGTGCACATAACATAACAATGTAGTAAAGCACAGTACAGGTACTACTCACGTTCAGAAACTTTTGGCGCGCGGGCTGACCACGAAACAAAAGGCTCCGGAAAACCTGCAGCAAGAAAAGGGAAAGACAACAGTATTTTTCATCTGTGACATTGATGCATCACGAAGACGTCGGAGAGAGGAATCAATTCCTTCCTGGTGCTCAGCTCGGAGCTTGTTGTCCGGCCAAAATTACCGGAGCCTATGCACCGTCTTCTCCATTGCACAGTGGCCAACACACATGCCAATGCCTTGGCTTTCTTTGTGCATCCGGGCGGTCTACCTTGGTTGGCCTTTCTGGGTTTGCTTCTTGGCTTGGTTATAAGTAAGTAGTTTTGCTCTTCAGTTTTCCCTTTCTTTCTTATGTGCAATACAGTAGTATTTGTTTGGACGTTGTGTAGCACCTTTGTTTTTTTAATTGTTGATACATTTAACTTTGAAATCATCCTTTTATCGCTCGTTTTAAATCATAATAATGAAAAATAATATTTATCATAACAAAATAAAACAAGTGGTTAAAATAATATTAAATATCTGAAGTGATAACAAAATAAAAAAAATGGAGATACTACTTAGCTAGAGCGACGGCACTTGGATATATGCCTAGAGAGATTGACGCCATGGTTAATTAGGAGTAGCTGAAGCGACATGGAGAGCGCAATAGAATCTGCACACCATCAGGGACGATGATAATGACGTCTCCGTTTGTTAATTTTTGGCTCCATGATAGTGCTCTTGTGCCTCATTATTTAGTTTTATTCTTTTTTTTTTCCCTTCATACCTCTTTATGTTGTTGTGACATAAGTACGGGACCTACTACTTAGTACCACTATTTTTTAAAAAATATATATTTCAGATGAACGGTCAAAATTCACTGCGGCGGTGCCAATATTTTAGAAAAAATGGAGAGAGTACCTGGTTGCAGCTTCGTGCTTCAACGGTATTTCTACCTGCCGGATCTTTGAGTTTGGATTACAAAGATAGTATTCTAGTAATTATCTTTATTTTTAAATTTGTTGTCATCTATATAGCTAAGCTCGATGTGACATGGCGCGACGTCGACCCACCAGTGCCGGCATTAATATTTCCTCCGTTCTTTTTTATGTGTCATTATTGACTTTAACTAAAAACTTTGATCACTTATCTTATTCAAAAATATTAGTTTAAATATATAAAATTAAAAATTAAGATTAAAAAACTTTTTAATAATAAATTAAATCATAATAAATATTTAATATTTAATTTTTTTTTTAATAAGACGGATGGTCAAAGTTAACGATAACAAAATAAAAAAGAGGTGCAGGTGCAACGGATGAACCAAAACCCTAGTTACAACCAGTCCAACTAAAATTTAGTCCTATTGTTATGTTAACAACTACTGTATAATATACTAACTGCGTATTTTGTATTTATCGTACGCAATTCCCACTCCAATGTAGTTTTGTTTAACTAAAGTTCCTGCGGGCGTTCCAGAAGCTGCAATTTGCGAGAGAAACACACGTTCATCAATGAAAGTGACAACGAAAGAGAAACGAACTGTACAAATCTCTCTCAGCACTCCTGTCTGTCTTGACGCCATGACACAACCAATGAAGGTCTCATCTTTTTTAATCTAACCGGACCCACTGCTAATCATCCCACCCATTGTGTCCATCAGCACAATCATTCATAGATTAATCCATAAAAAGAGAGCAAAACCTAAAATATTCCCCCCAAAAAATACGCTAAACAACAACAACAACCAATGGAGTAATGAAGTAGGAGCAGTAGCAATCAACCTAATTAAGCCACTACTAACGCTGCCCTAATTAATCATCATCATCGATCATTCGATCACGCACCAAACCAAACGCTATTGCACTTGTGCGCCACCAAGCTGCTGCTGCTGCTGCCACGGCTCCAGTCTCGTTTGTTCGGCATCTTCTTCGTTCGTCATGTGATTCCACCACCACTTGTTCGGATGCCTGGGTTCTCGATCACTGCGGGCTCGCAGCGCCATGACCAGCGGCGTCGCCGCCGTTCGTCGTGCCGGCGTTGTGGCGCCGGGTCATGGTCTCTGGCTGTTGCTGATGCTCCTCATGTTGTTGGTGCTGCACGTTGCCGCCGGCGGCGGCGGTGGTGTTGTTGAGCGCGGCGAGCATGCCTATGCTGCTGTCCGCCATGGCGCCGTGGAAACCGCTCCTTGTTGACATGAACTGTAGCGGCGCCTGCACCGTGCCTCCTCCCCCGCCGCCGCCGAACGTGGCCCACGCGGGCTGCATCCAGAAGGCTGCGCCGCCGCCTGCCGCGGCGGAGCTGTTCGGCGCCCACATTGCCGTCGGCAACGCGCGGGCTTTCTGCTCCTCCTCGGGCTCGGCGTCGGGGTGCTGCTGTTGCTGCTGGCGCGCGGCGGTGGTGTCCTTGAATAGGTCGTCAGCCTCCCTGTACCGCTTTCTCATGAACTCCCCGGCGCCGGGATCCTGCTGCAGCGCCTGCTGCTGCTGCTGCTGCTGCTGATGCGGCGGTGGTGGAATGAGCTGGTGCTGCTGGTTCCAACCCAGCATGGCGGCGACGTCGTGCTGCTGCGGCGGCTGCTGGAGGTGGTGAAACGCCGCGGCGGCGCGGGAGGCGGCGGCAGAGTGGTGGTGGTGGTGACCGGAGCGGAGGGACACGGCGAGCGAGGAGAAGTTGGCCGGGATGGTTCCCGTGCCGGTGGCCGCGACGATGGCCGGCTCGGCCTGCTGTAGCAGCCACTCGACGGTCTCGCCGTCCGTCTTGTGGCCGAGCTCGCGAGTGAGCTGGAACACCCGCGCCGCGCACAGCGCCGGCATCCGTATCCGTCGCCCGCGCCCGTCCACCTTGGTGTGCCGGTCTTTGGTCGGTCGCTTCGCCGCCGGCACCGCCACCGCCACCGCCTGCTGCTTCTTGTCCGCGCCGCCGGACGACGCGACGGCCGGGGCAGCCGGCGCTACCGGCTGTGGCTCCGCCACGGCGCCGGGCACGATGGAGAGGGAGCCCATGAACGGAGCCATCCCGGCGGCCGCCGCAGCCCCCTGCACAGCGGCGTAGTAGAACGGGTGGTGGTGGTGCTGCTGCTGCTGGTCGGAGGCGCTCCGGCTGCTGTTGGTGCTGGTGCTCGTGCTGCTCGACGGCGCCGCCCCGTGATCCATGCTTCTTTCCTCTCTCGCGCGCACAGATGAAAGAAACTCTATATCTTACTACTGTATTAGCTAGGTAGTATAAGCTACGCTGGGTCTCACTCTTCCCCCGGCAACGCAACCGACTTACAGCGGCGCGTGTTCGCCGGAACCCAAGCAGAGAGCCAGACGGCGGCGGCTGACTGAGAGTGTTGTGCACGTGCGCAGCACGCGGTGTGTGGGGATGGGGGAGGGGGATCAGAGGTGTGGGGCTGGGAGGAGAAAGAGAAAGAGAGAGAGGGACATGGATGGAAGAGAGAGAGAGAGAGAGAGGTGGAGGACGATGGATGATGGTGATGCGAGGGAAGGAGGTGGGGTTGGGTGCTCGCTCGCTCGCTTTGATTATGTTATGGCCATCCTAAACAAAACCATGGGGCCTTTTTCTTGGCGCCTCTTTCTCCCTCTCTTATAATTATCTATACACGCTCTCTCTTGCTGTATTTTGCTGGGTGTAGGTTGGCAAAGATGGATCGATATGATCATCGATTCAATTCATGAGGTTGATGATGATCAATACAGGACAGCTAGCAAACGACGAGCGTATATTTTTTCCATTGCGAGATTTTCGAATTCTCGTTCGAGTTTACACGCCGATCAGCTCGTTAATTAGTAGTTTAGATAATGAACGCGAGCATGGCGGATTTGAAAGGGAGAGAGAGGAGAATATGAATGAATAGTTGGATTCTGGCTGGTGTCTCTGCAATGCGATCTGGTTCCGGTTGGCCATGCATGTGTCCCTGCTGCTGCATGCCACCTTCTTCTTGCGTGCACTACTCCTTTAATTTCCATGCATACATGTACATCACCCAGGAGTCTGTCCACTCTACTCCTGCCCGTGACTGACACCATGTTCATAGCCAGTTCAGACTTCAGGCTTAGTACCAGTACTCCCTTCGTTCCGAAATAATTGTCACTTTCGATTTCCGTGCATAATTTAGTATTATTTGTCTTATTCAAAAAATTTATATGAATAATAAAAATTTTAACTCACATATAAAATATGCTTTATACTCTATCAAATAATAATAGTATAATTCATAGTTGCATAAATTTTTTAAATAAGACGAAAGGTTAAAATTAAGACCTCAAAAGCTAGAATGACATTTATTTTGAAACGGAGGGAGTAGTATTATTTCAAAAAGAGTACTATCATTATCTGTACACCAGCAAATACGAGTAGTAATTATTATGTTGTGATTAATAACTAGTAGTATAACAGGTTTTTTATTTTTAGCTTATTTTATAGGGAGTTAGAGCCTAGCTAGCTGTGGCCTGTGATTGAGAGCGGCCACTCGTGGGGCCTTGGAATGATGAGCCCAAAGAGCAGAGAGGTGGAGCGGCCCCCTTTTCACTTTGAGCCAAGACACAGCTGAGAAACACTGGGAAGCCCCCACACAATGCCCACAGGTTTCTTTCTCGCTCCACATACATCTGTAACAGTACTCGTTTTACCCGACGAGGGAAAACCTAGCGGATAGTATGTAGTCAGTCCATTCTTATGTCTAAGCGTAGAGGCTTTATTATTTTAGACTCCTAACTAATTTTTTTGTCGTAATACTATTAGGATGCACAGGTCATCTTAATTAGTTTTCTTTATATGTAGCATGCGATCCACATGGTGATTGTGAGTCTAATCATTCGCTTTTTCATATTTTTTATTTATTTTTATGTTGTTTCGCATAATAAAACTAAACTACACATAATGACTGAACGTCAAATAAAAAAAAAGAGTATACTACTATCTACGGGTGTCTGATTAATTGCTTCTCTCTTGCTGCTTAGTGAATTGTTTTAGGCTTGCAAATAGGGTAGAGATATACGCCTTCATCACTTTCACGACGAACTACGCATAGTAGACCTATGAGCTCTGTATGGCGGAGGATGTGGGTAGAGATGGAGGGGGCAGCGGAGCCATGGCGAGGAGGGGGACATCGCAGGTGCGGGGTGTCAGAGAGCGGGGAGCATCTAATGCTGCTGACAGCTCATCCCCAACAGCGCCAACCAGGTCTCTTCACTCACCCAGCACAGTCAGTCACTCACTCTTACACAGACACAGCTACTAGCTACTCTCTGCTCTCGCTCTCTAGACTCGCAGATGTAGAGAGAGAGAGATTAAAGATAAAGCTAGGGCAGTAGCCGCAACAGTGCTACTCCTGTCCTCTCCATTTCCCAGGCCAAGCATGCATCATCAAGGATTAATCGCAGAACGATGCTACGCTATGCTATATGCTAGTCTCCCTACTAGTACCACCACGAGAGTAGGCGCTGAATTTAACAACGACCAATCCAACGCAACCGTTTGATGCCTCCTCTTCCATGCAAGCAACGGCCGCCTGACAAGATGACAAGTTTTCAAGGAATAGTATTCTTAAGTGAGTAGTAATACAAACATGCAATACTCTACATAGAGAATTACTGGACCAATTAATAAACAGACCGTGAATTGTTAAACCAATGTAGTACATAAACTAGACGCTAGACACGGTTTTGATAGACTAAAGTGCATCGTACTTTCTTAAAATATTCGCGTTGTGTTAATTAGATTTATAAATTTTTAAACTGAACATTTGGTTCTTTAAACCATTCATATTGTGTTATTTAGATCCATAAACTTTCAAGTGACAATCTAGATCTTTAATTTTTTTCAGTGTCAAGCTAGATCCAAATCCTTATATGAATACTAAAAATTATAACGCGAGCATTCTAACGTGGATAACTTACGTATCTAACGCGTGGAAGTCAGAATTCACCTTTTTTATTTTTATCGCAAAAATCAAAACTAGAAAAAATTAACAAAAAGCTACTTTTATCATAGTACATAAAATCAGTTTTATGAACCGAGTAGGATCTTTCGCTTGATCGGTATTCATTCGTTTTGAAAACCTCGATCATATTTCTAGTACATGTGCAACACACATGTATGCTATTCTATACATATATATATATATAATTTAAGGACCACCAGTGCACTTTACTCATTTTGATATATATATATATAGTATTACTCCCTCCAGTTTGATCCTGTTGTTGCTAGGACACAATTACACACAGTTCACATTTTCATGTGCACGTATATTTATTTGCATGCAACAACAACATGAAATGTTGGCGACTCGACTGCTGATCATCATCATGTGCCCGCACAGAATATATATATATATAGGTATGTGCACGCCCTTGTCCTTAACTTGTCTCTCTGAGAAAACCCATAATTAATATTAATTGGAGCTTTGCGATCAATGCAGGTACAGTAGCTGCTGGTATGCATATACACACAAGCAGGCACGCTACAGCTACAGATGCCAGTGGTTGCATGGCTTCAATACAATCTCGATCGTCGACCGGGGGAGCACGAGCACTGCGCGCGCGC
This sequence comes from Oropetium thomaeum, assembly GCA_001182835.1. Lineage (NCBI taxonomy): Eukaryota > Viridiplantae > Streptophyta > Magnoliopsida > Poales > Poaceae > Oropetium > Oropetium thomaeum. Next base: position 721,995 of record LFJQ01000031.1, on the reverse strand, counting down.
GCGCGCGCATGCAGATAGCAGTAGCGGAATGTAGCAGCAGCGCTGGTGCGCGCGCGTGGTCCCGGCCGGTCAAACAGGCACCGCACTGTCTGCTCGTCAAATTGAATACTGGTACAGTATCTGAATACTACTGTAGTAAGCACGATGTGAGTGTGAAAGAACTTTCAAATATGCGGATGTTGTAAACTATACTATAAGGATAATAAGGGTAAGCGTGTAATACAGAATACAGTATGTACGTCCATATCCCTGTGCTGAGTTGAACTAATAAAACAAACCGTTTCACAATGCGTCGTCAGAAATATCCACCAGCAGATCAGAGACGATCATCAGTAGTAGTTTGCAACAAATTTAATTTACTCTCTCTGTTGGAAACTGCAATCACCGGCATGCATGTGCGCGTGGACCGTATCGTGGACGACAGTGCATGGAAAGCCGTTCCTCTCCATTACTAGTACAGACGCCATATCAGTGAGCAAGACCGAGACGACGATCCCTAGACCGGCCTATAGCTAGCAGGAAAGCAAGCTGATCGATCAGCTCTCGTGTCCAGTCCACCCACACCCACAAAAAGCTCATCGTCACCACCACCAAGGATATCGAGATGAGATTCCTCTGCGCCGGCCGCCGTGCAGGTGTGCTAGCTGCTCTGCAGCAGCGCTCGCTGGTGAACCTGTGTAGGAGTAGTACTGCTTGGTTAAGTCTCGCACGTGTGCCTAAGCGGACCTGAGACTCTGCTAAATAAAGCTCTTAATAAGAACCGATTTGGAAAAATAAATAGATCTACGACATACGTAGTACGTACAGTACGTAGTGTGCAGTGGTGTGCATGCAGAGCAAGATTCAAGCCGAAAGCATATACTGTACTGTACTGTTACACTCATCGATCTTTGCCCAAAGGTCGATCCTCAACTTTTAATCATCAGATCAGAGTATCAGAGAGAGCAAGAAAGCATACGATGCTTTTGTTGTTGCGAGCAGTGGCGCGCGCAGGCTTTTGGATCCAAAGGCCACTCGGCCGCCCGGGCCGGCCGGCCGGTGGCGGGAATCTCGAGCCCTGGGGGCTGAACGCAGCGTGCGCGGATGTGTATGCGTAGGAATTTATCCTTTGGCGCTTCCTGCACCTCGACGTGATAATAGTAGTATCTGTCATCGCATGCTCGTAAAGTCTCGCGACACACGCATTGCTTTCCTTGACCGGCTGATCCATGCATCTGACGACGTTCGGGCCTGCAGGATCTTCTCGAGGAGCTGGACTGGCCTACGAAGCTGCTCTCTCTATCTTAATTTACTTCTTCATCTAATATTTTATATTTTTTTATTTTACTTATTTATTTTATTTTTTAATATATTTTTTATTTTTTATTATTAATCTCCGTATTCAAAGTTAGATGGACAAGTAGAGAACAACTATTTATCTATTTCTATAACCAGCGACAACTGCGCAAAGATATTTTTCCATTCATATCGTACTCACAAATCAAGATCGAGCCCCAGATAAAGCTATACTCCTGGCAGGAAAAACTTCCTTCTCTCTCTGATTCCCCATTTCACCAATCCGTCCAATAAATGCGAACCACCTGGCCCTGCACACACACCGCGCATGCGTACATGGGGCACATAAATGCCCACCACACTGTACACACGAGTAGGCAGAGCAGAGCTGACGAGTAGTATCTTCAAAGTGGTCACGTGTGGTGGCTCAGCTCAGCGCAGCTCAGTCAGCTCCTCAGTTCAGGCGTGCGTGGCTCTTCTGCAGCCACGGATGGACGGTTTTCCCAGCTGCAGCAGCGCCGGAGCGTGATGCGCTCGCAGCTTGCTGCCTAGTACTACTGTAGTTGTGGAACGAGTGAATGCACGAGTGCATCTGCCCAGAGATGGTCACGATGCTACACGTGTGGAATTTCATCCCATTTTATCTACTAACCTGATCACGGAAATTAAGGGGAAATAAAAGTATTACACTGAATATGCAGTAAACAAGGGAGGTACGTACTTACTAGTAGTACTTAGATATTGGGAAATAGAAAATATATGCATCGAAATGTAGAATGACAAATAAACACTGCAAAATGGAACGACGGTGGGAGTAATTAATAAGGATTTTCAGTTTTTATGGTCTGGATTCTGCTGATTATAGAATCGAGTTCCTGATGATTACAGCTTTCAAGCGTCTCTTATGTTTCCTGCGAACACGCTGACACTGAAAATAACCGAAACAGGATTTTAGTAGGCTCAGGCAGCAAGGCCATTTCCCTCCGGCCTGGGAGGCTCGTTGCAAAGCGACCCAATCCAATTTTGGCTTTCGAGCTCCGGGAAAGGAACCTGGCTTCCTGAGACCTTTTTATATCAGGCCTTACACATTATAGAATAAACTTTGTTCCACAAATTATACAATAACCTTAACCTTTGCTTCATAATTCCATAAACATATCATAACATCATAAGATCAAACGTCAGACATCAGACAAGGTGATCACTTACTTAGGCTGGAAAAGGAGACATCCGAATCCAGCATAAATACCTACTTTATGTACTGGCACTCCATTACATTTTTTTTCTCATCCTTTTTTTTACAGACTATCCAGCCAACGAACTCACCCAAAATAAAACATTCAACACCTCCAACGTACAGTGCCATTAATTATCACACTCTTGCAGGACAAACGCCATCAAAAGTCAGCAACAAACAGCGAATAACTCCACACTGTTGTTTCACTTCAGACAGGTTCATTTGCTTATTGGATTGAGAAAGGCAAAATATATATGCAATACTAATCCTACAGCCCAGCAGGCGTTCTGCTACCGGCAGCAATTGATCTCTCCTTCCTCCATGTCAACGTCCGTCGAGGGTGATACACTGTCCCCAGATTCATCTTCAACATCTTCCATTTCATGTTCCACATCTTCCTCAAAATCTTTCTTCATGAAGAGCCCAAGCCTCTCCAGTGGGCTACCTAGACCAGGTGGCAGGTCAAACCCATCGACAAAATCCACGATTAATTTGCCAGGGGGACTTGACTGCCATGTCTTACTGAAGTTTTCCAGCTCCTTTAGAAAGTCACTGTTGTCAATATCAACAGTTTTCTTCATCTGCACCAAAGGTAGCCATCACATAACATCCACCATAAGAAAATTCATCTCGGAAAAAGCAAATGATGGGCAAGGGAGTACCATATGTAGTGCCAGGCGTGCTGCCTGTCTTTCTTGCTCTCTCTTCATCCTAATTTCTTCATCAAGCTTTAATTGTGCAGCAGCTTCAGCAGCCTTCACCTGGGCTTCAATCCTAGCTTTCTCTGTAATATTCAAACAAATTTGTAAACAGACCATGCAGCTTCCACAGGAAGTGAAAACTAATCCGGATATACAGACATGTCAAATTCTAAGCTTATGGCACACATATAGATATTCTTGCAACGATGTAATACTTCATTACTTTGAACTTCTCTGATATGAAAAGAACAACTTGCCCCGAGAAAACTGAGTTGTGGACCCTTCTTCTCTGGCTCAACAATCTTAAGGTCTATTTTATTAAAGAAGAACAAACTACCCTAAGATCAAATATCATGCCTGATGTTAGCATCTCATACTAGAACATGCATTTGGGTGCAACACAAACAACCAGCCTTTTAATCCCAAGCAAGTTGGGTAGGCTAGAGATGAAACTTGGCACTGCAACACTACACTAAATATACTGCTGATTCTTTTCAAGGAATCGTTTTGTAGACATGGAATATCTCAAAATGAGGGAAACTAAACAAGAATTTGCGTGTACAGTTTCATCTAGGTGAAAAGTACACATATTAGATAATTGTTTAGACAATTATGAGATACAATAAGTTATCTTTTTTACCTTCTTGCTGCCTTTTTTCCAGTCTTTCTTTTTCCAATTGCAATTTCACAGGGTCTATGTTTTTGCCCTGGGGCATCAAAACAGCATATCAGCAAGAGCTGTGACTGTAAGTAGACATCTGTTCCTGCAAGCTTAACTGCAATCCACAAAGTTCGGTAAATATTCTTGAAATATTACATGATCCAGAAGTGCCTTCTGTTGCGCCTTCACAATAGTCCCAGCAAAACGACTCCTGAGCATTGCTGCACGAAGGGCTCTGCTTGGTGATAAAGGTTCATCTTGTAAATAGCAGCTATCTTCACCTGGAAAGAACATCAGAGTATCTAATATATCAGCTGAGGATCATGCGGACAAAATAAAGATTATGTAAGTACCGGATAGTAGAGGTTAAATCTTTTTACTAAACTAATTAACAAGCACATGAAAAATATGAGACGTAAAATAACCTTGGCCGGAGGAGCCGAGTGGTGAAGTAGAAGTATCATTACAAGACCGTGAGTCATTCCCTAGGATTGCAAGTAAGTTAGCTAAATAGATAGCGTAAGATAACATTATGTGAGACATCCTCAAACATACCAATTACTTCGGAGTTGCGCTCAGGTGCTTGTAACCTTGATATTTTAGCATTTTCCTAAAGATAGAAGACAATGATGTAGCTTTATATGGAGTTGGAAATTTCTTTATATTGTCAAACAAGACAAAGGGAAACACTCAAGACCTTAATGGAAGGGAGAGAACACTTTAAGGATTCATTTACAGCTGGGAGAGAATGATTAAATGATCCCTCTCTGCTAACGTCTGCTCCAAAAGGAAAGAAATGGAAATGATAAAGCATTAATAACCAATCCAGTTCCAATGCATTAAAATTGGCCATGTGAGAAAAAGATTCGGGGCATGTAATGCAAATAATTAGTGGCATTCATACCTTTGGAAGATGACTGCTCTGAGCTCCTCACAGAGAATTTAATTTTTACCTGCACAGAAGGCATATCTAGAATCATATTCGCAATAAAGAGGAAAAATATCAAGGGAATAAGAGTATAGGATCTCACTTTGGAGGATATCATATCTGTCAGCGTCTTCTGTGCAACTGAATTTGAGCAAGGTGCTGGGCCTTTGTCAATAGGTGGCTTTAAATTTGAGCGTGGCACCAGCCCATTAGCAATCCCAGATTTCGAGTCTACTGCAGCTCGTATTTTTATAACCTTCATTGATTGTTGTTCATTTACCAGGTTTCTGTCTCTGCATTTTCTTTCCATTAATGACCATTCTGACTCAAATATTCCATTTAATTTTTCAGCTACAGTGTGGACATAATTTCCTGGAGGATTATATGTCATGGCATTCGAAAATGTAAGCCTCACATCTGCTGCAAACTCATCGATGTTAGCATATTGTCTGTTTGTTAGTTTCTTCTTCACAGTACCCAAGTCCATAGGATTTCGGATAACATCAAAGTAATCTGGAATACCATATAATACTGGATCAACTGGTTCCCGAAAAAGCAAACCTAATTTGTTATCCATGAGCTTCCTTAAGATATTTCCACACATTCTTATCTGACTAGCATTCAAACTTTCAGTCCTTTTCTTACAAGATGAATGGTGTTCAAATGTAGATATTGATGTCACGCAAGACTTTTGGGAGAGTTTGCTTCCCTCAACCTCAGAATCTGTACTAGAATCTTCTGACTCACTGCTTATATAAGCTGCCCTCCTCTTTTTACATGCTTCTGCCATCATTGTGTTTGGTTATAGAATTTGCTTTCTTGTTTGGCAGCAGAGCACTAATAGGCAAAGAGTACTACTTCCCCGTCAAGACTGTAAGTAAAGCATCTAGGTCAAAAGAAGCTGTTCAACAAAGATGAAAGAAAAGGTAAGCCCAACATCCATAAATTGGCATTTTAAACACAATTTATGCATTTAAATTTGCATAGAGGTCAAAAAAAAAGTATTCCACTAAGTCTATATTTTGATTTATAATTGCCCAACCAAAATCCTCCCTAACAGTAATGGTTGTTAACCTTCAGATGTTAATAAAAATGATTTCATTACAAGTTCCCCTTACTATTGCACCTCATCAAAAGTTAGTGCGTGGAAAATAAGCGTACTATGGGATCCTTGTGTGATTTGTTAATCGTATTGCTAGAATCTACAGGATGAGATGATTTAGATCAAATTGATACCAAATCACAATTTTTCTAAGAAAATACAACCGATCCAAGCAGCATCTCAAATGTTGCTCAAAAAAGGCATAGCCAGAAGAGGAGTGCCAGAGGCAACAACAGATCTCTTCTTTTCTTGCACCAACCACTATAAACCAGGCAGAGTACACATTCAATAATTGTCTATCTGGAAATAATAACTAACCACAAAAGCAGGACTGTGAAAGGCGCAAGTCGGAAACTAAAATTGAATTAAATGACAAGGAAAGACAGGATCCAGCACGCAATTCATTGACCAAACCCTTTAGGGGCTTAGAATTCCCACAATGTCCCTTAAAGAGGTCCAACAAGCATTCATTCAATTAAACCTTCATCTACTTGGAGGTTTTGTTAAAACAAACGACAAGCTTTTAAAGTTGGCAGGGAAACCAGTTCAATTCCCCACATATCCAACACTAAATCTAAAAGGTATCCCTGTTACGCATAAAGAAATAAGAGCCATATAAATCTACAGGAGCCTTGGACAAGACACACAGATTCCCCGTTATTCAACGGTCATTCTATGGGGATCAACTTAAAGCCGCATGAAAACCCCAGCTACTCTGAGAGAATAACAGCACAATTGTGTACCGTGAGTAATTAATCATCAAAGCAGAGTTGTTTCATATATCAGGATAAATAAAGTTAACGTTTACAGCCTGATGCAAGGAGTCAAGGGACAGGTGCCTGATTAATCGACCAAACCCTAGAATCACCAGTTACTACTCACGAGAAATATCGATCTAGGAAACCAGCATCTCCTTGTTTGTATAATTAGAGATTCTAGGGTTCGGAAGGGCGGGGATGATAAGATCCAATCTTTTTAGGTTGTCCCAGTTTAATCCCTCCGCAAATCCACCATGAAATTCGAAAAAGCAACGGCCCGTAATGAATCTCCAGGAGCCAGGAGTTTGGCACGCCAGTCGCTCCGTGCGTGAATCGTCCGACTCGGATCGAAGGAACAACCAATTTTACACGGTGGCGAACCCTAGCTAGTATTTATCATTCCACAAGAGAAATGGAAGCCTAATTCGCAGGCGAGAGAGATGAACCAACCTGAGGCCGCAGCTTCGAGCACGCCGCATCGAGGGAGGACGGGTGAGACGCGGAGCAGAAGGGCTCTCTCCCTTCCCCACCCCTGCCAGATCCTCCGCCTCGGGCCGGGGAAGGGAGATCGAGGTGGACGGCCCCGCCTTCGAGGTGGGCTACCCTCTTCGCTGGGGTAGAGACGCGCGCGCGCGGCGCCTCCGAGGCCTCGCCGGTTCCTCTTCGCCGGCGGGGGCGCGGGGTGGGGGGGGGAGGCTAGGGTTGCGGGCACGGTCGCTGTGGCACAGGCGAGCGGAGCCTTGCTTGGTTCACTCGGTCGGGAGTCGGGCTCGGACTCGGATGGGAATGAGGGCGGAGGAGAAAAGGAGGGATTAGCTCTGGGCTCGAATGAGCACAAAGTAGGTACAGAGCCGGAGCCGCTTGGCTATTTGGTGGGCTTGAATAAGGCACAGTGGGCTTATAGTAGTAGCCCATAACCAGCCCATAGAAAAAAGGTATAAAAAAAAGGTATACAGTCCATGAGAGCCCAGAATTGCCTTGAATCAACAGGCAAGGCAATCACGAAATACATCAAGTTCTCTTCATGCGCTCAAAAAAAAAAGAATAAAAAAATCAAAGTTCTCTTCCGAGAGAGGAAAAATAAGGACAGACTGACAGAAGCAAATGGACCAAAAAAATTGCCTCTTATATGTGATTTTCTGTAAGTTTTCTCATGTATATACATCAAAATTGTTGGATAACAAGGGTATGCATGTACAACCTAAGACTACGAGTATTCAAATGACAAACTCTGCCCTGTGCTCTCCAGCATTCTCCTCAATAAAGTTCCAACTCTAGTTGCTCTGCAATTGCTCCTCCTCGCAAACAACTCTTTGCAATTGCTCCTCCTCGAAACTAACTCTTTTCTTGCGGCAGGCCATGCTTGGAATGGAAGCTTTGAAGTGAAGCTCTTTCCTTCTCTTGCAATGGCATCTTCCTTCCTTTGGCTGCCTTCTTTATATAACAAAAGAAGTTGAAGCAACTTCTCAGCTCAACCGGTAGACAAAAAGAATCATATCATACTGTATTAGCTGCAAGAGAAGCCACCAAACTATTAGCTTCAAGACTGTCATGTTAGTGCTATTGGCAGCAAACTCACCAGCACGGGTGAAGGAGCACTGACATACATTTGATCCAGATCCAACGATGAATTAATTATCTGCAATTGCCGGCAGAGGAATGAGCAGCTAGTTGACTTTTTTCGCCCCCCAGTGTCAGGATTCAAGCAACCTGTCTTTTTAATCATTTCAGTTTGATCTGATGCAGGGCTACACAGTGGATCAATGATACTATTCCTCGTCATTTCTTTTTTTCATGAATACGCAAGAGGACTGCGTATCTTTGTACTAAGAGGGAAAGCAAAGGTCCATTACATTACCCCCCAACTCGGATCAAATTGGGGACGTGTGGTACACAAGAAGGAGGAAGTGAAAAAACACACGCGAAACTTGACCCGACCACTACAACCCATTCGGGAAGCTCAACCCAAGCTCTTGAAGCTTCCTAGCCCCCGCAAAACACCATAACTGATGTTCTGTTGTAAGACCCCGAAGTGCTTCAGCAACACTTGGAGCTGCTCCGTTGAATACACACGCATTCCGGTGTTTCCAAAGAATCCATGCTCCTAAGATGATTAAAGAATTAACTCCTTTCCTCTTCTCCTTTGGCAAGCGCTGGGCCACTGAGCGCCACCATTCTGCAAAGGATGGTTCATACTGATTTGGGACAAGGTGCTGTAAACCAAGGGGCAAGAAAAGTTGCATCCAGAACTGGCGGGAGAAGACGCAAGTTGCTAATAGGTGTTGAACATTTTCATCCTCTTGATCACAAAGGGGGCATTGCGCAGGATGTGGAAGCCCTCTTTTAGCAAGCCTGTCCGCTGTCCAACATCTTCCGAATAGCCAGCCAAAGAAAAATCTTACATTTAGTCGACGCCCACGTCTTCCAAACCCTTTTCCAAGGCTCAAAGGTAATCGATCCCAAGAAAAAGGCTTTATATGCCGATTTCGTAGTAAACTGTCCAGAGCTTGAATAACTCCAAAAATGTTGATCCTCCTGGTCAGATAGGGCGAAGTCCTCAAGCAGATCATAGAGATGTAAATTCCTCGTCATTTCTCAATTATGCATCACACACACACACACTCTAAACATATTATGCGCTTCAACAGGTTCTTGGCTGTTAGTAACCTGACAGCAAAATTATAAGCAAAAATGTACAAGGATGCACTTGATGCATTATGAAATTGCACAAACACATGAATCTTCTGACTCCACTAAGTAGACTGCTGAGAGAGACCTGCTGTTTGACAAAGTAGAGAGAGAGAGAGGTACAAATACTCTGCTATTCCAGCAATTCAAATAGATTTTAGGGCGCGTTTGGTTGATGTCAACAACTCGCCACGCCACAGCTTCGATGCTACACCCTAGGCCAGCGTTTGGTTAGCAGTCATACTTGTGGCATAGTGTGGCGCAGCTGCAGTTGCCCGTTCATTTTGCGCGCCATGCGATGCCAGAAGTTTGGCGAACGAATTCGTCGCCACACCTTAGCGGCAGCCCTACTTGCGGCGTGGCAATCTCTGGTAAGCGTCCAAACCGCCCCTTATACTCTAAACATTTTTTGTGCTTTTTGAAGCTAAAATTATTTCACTCTGAAATTTACAAGGGCATATATCCCATTAACCCAATAATAAATGTTTGATTAGTTCATGCACTACAACAGGACTGACATTTTGAGGAAAAGAGGAACCGACTTTCGCATAATCCAAACTTTTCTAATATCATCTTTAGATAACTTTACTTTCCTTCAAATTAGGTATTATCCCTTGACGGGCATGTGTCTTACCTCTTAAATTCCATATAAGTTTTACAGCACATCCTAGTTTTCTTGGGACAAGTAGTACAACTGTTCTTGTTATGTCACTGCTAGTTGGTTTCAGAAGGAAGATTGTCTAGTTCTGGAAAATTCTGTTTAAGAGCCATGCGTTCCAAAAATATATTACTACTGTCCAGCTATCTTCTGAAAAGGTTGTTTCTCTCAGTCTCTCACCATTATTATCAACCAACCGTAACATCCTTAAATTCCTCGAGCCCCTCTCAAAAATGAGTCCCTGAGCTTAGCTTTAGCCAAGGTTAGAGGTCTGATTCAGAAAACAAAAACGCAATGTTACTGGTCAATAAATTGGCAATGTTAGAGGTCAATCTCCCAGGTACTAGTGTAGTTTCTTTCAAAGGACATATTGCCTAGCTTCCTTCGTCATAGTCCTCAAGCTTTGATTAATATCTAAAAAGAAAAATCAAGCTTTGATACACACTTTCAGACTTGCACGCACAAGCACAATATTCAGGTCAATAACCCTACTTAAAATCTCACCTTGAACCCTGATACATTCAGTTTGCGAATTGTGAAGCAAAAAGAAAGCTGAGCCCTTCAACCCAAGATTAACTAAAATGTGAGCTCTTCAACGCTCTGTCCCATCACTGCAGAATTGCAAATTTAAAAACCCGTAGTGACATGAGAAATCAACAGAAGGGGAAGATATAGACTGACTTAATCGTACCCATCATCCTTGGGTTTGGCACATGAAGGCCGAGAGATCGGTCACCACAAATCCAGCGGCGGCGACGGCGGCGGCCTTGGGTTTTCCGCCTCACGTATCCTCCCGCCGGGGACCTCATGCCCGATAAATACAGGGAGCACGTTGGTGCTGAGAAGGTCTTTTGTTCAGAACGGGGGGATCCAGCGAGAGCCAGCGCGGTCGCCGACCACCTCTGGTGCCCACGGACTACGGTCAAGACATTTACAAAATCGGCCCCCTATTTAGATCGCAATAGTTTCATTAAGAGTACATCTTTTGTCTGCATTCGATTTGAATGCGGTTTGCATATTTTGCTTGCTGCTGGTGAATTGATTCAGTCGATGCTTGATGTAAAGATTGTGGCAACACCGGCAGTGAGCCAATGCTCATTCTTTCCAAACACTGAAAATGTTAGCCCTTCTACACAGCACCCAACTTGTTTCGTTGGTTAAAATTCACTGAAACAAATTCTGATATATTCTAAAAATCAAATTAAAGTCTTTTAGCTGTCATTGAATATTACAATTAGCTACATAAAATGGACCCAACTTTGATTCTCTAGTTCACGGACCACTTGACATCCCTCCAGACTCCAATCGCAGTTGCAAGTTTGGGCTGCCTCTTGTAAGAATTTGCCCACAGCATTTAGGATCTATTTTGCAATCCAAGATTATCCACATGCACCATCTCGTTTACTTGAAAGACGTTTCATGTTCCAAGTATCGGCAGCAAGAACCAACGTGACAAGGTTGCTCTAGCGATGGCTCCTGCCATGTTATCCTTCTGACCTCTGACCAATTATTAGTAGCCACTCTAATCTCATAGCACAAATTGGCATTCTGTCAGTTATTGAAGGCAGGATCCACTTTACAAGGATCTTGTGCCTGATAACGAGCCACATCCCACGTGAATGTTTAACACTGCTCTGAAAAAACAATTTTGAACTACTCCAGATTGCTTTTATGATAGATCGATCGGCAGTATTGATACATTTTCTGAGTAAATTTTTTATTCCTTGATCAAATTTCAAATGAACCTTGCAATTCTGGTGATTGTTTAGCTGTCAAGCCCTGGAAAACTTGAGCTAACACAGAATTTGAGAACATAAAAAGTATCTAATGCTTTGTTTTTTCTCCTTTGTTGCATACTTATCTGTAAACTTTCTCTCATATGTACATCAAAATTGTTTCAGTGATCAGCAGAGTCCTTTAAAAGGAGATGCTAATCACAGTGGGGTTAGACTTGTTATATGGTCTATCTACAAGCTAAGAGCATTCAGAAAAGAAACTCTGCTCTGAATCAGTGACCTGAACAAAGCCTCAACTCTGCTTTCAAGATCAACAATGTCCAACCCCAACTCATGTAGTTGCTCCTCACAAACAACTCTTCTCTTCTGGAATGTCTTGGAGACTAGGGACCACTTGCTTGAACTTGGCATCGTAATTTGCTTTGTCAGGAGATGCAACAAGGAATCTAGCATAGAGAGAATAAACTCTCTGGCTTCAGACATCAGCTTGATCACACTGTAGCTTTTCTAATCAACTCCAGTGGATTTCATGCTGATCTTCCTGTACTGTTTCTGCGCCTTCTTTGCTGTTCGGATATAGGACTTGATCTTGGCTTGGAAAGCTGCATCATCTCCTCTCTTGAGTATACGTAATACAGCTAGTATGGCTGCTGGTGTAGCCCTGCCGCAAGCAGGCAAATTTTGGTCGGAGACATCAGATTCAGAATCCGATGTTGAGGACCTTGGTGATGCTGATGCATGCGCGCACATCTTCCCCGTCATCGATGGCACAAAGGTATGTGATTCGGTGGATGCAGGTGATTGGCAAGAGGTAAAGAAGAACAAGAAGCGTCAACAAGGAGTCCAATGGCCATGGCTGGCCAAATCGAAATCCAGCTGGAAGGGACCGTTGCCAAGACAAAGATCTTCACCTCTCAGAACCATTGGCGATCTGATTACTCCGGCGCTATGTCAATGGCAGCGCAACGGAGGGTCGTCAGACCATCACCGCCGACAACAAGACAAGCTAGATCCGCACCTATCGGAGCTTCAAATTTCGAATCGTCAGCAAGTTGGGCCCTGTAAACAAGGGAGGTCCAGCCCACTGCGAAAGGATGTCAGCCCAACTGAAACAGAATGGGGAAAGAAGAACCCAGGATTGGGAAAGCTGCATCGTAGATTGACACAACGCCGCCCTCCACTCCCAGTCCGCCGCCGTACGTACCTACAAGCAGCGATGGCTGGAGGTCCTTTCCGCACGGGCGCTTCTTCCGGCGGAAATGGCGACGGGGAGGGGCGCCGGAACCTAGGAAACAAGATCTCCCTCGGCGGAAATGCCCGCGGCCGCGGTGGTGGTGAGGGCGGGAGAGGAGATCGTCAGCCGCAACCTCAGGTCCCAAACCCAGGACAGACACACCCTGCCCGCGGCGGTGCTGCTCTGAGTAGGGGGGGCAGAGGGCGCGGTCATGGAAGTCGCGGCCGTGGCCGCGGCCTTACTAGGGTGTCGCACGCGATCCAGGATGCAGGCACTTCGGAGGCTACTACACAGGCGCCGATAACGGAGGAGCCAAGTGTGCCAGTTGAAGACTCAGGTGAGAAAAAGCACAAAGGCACTGCTTTAGCTGACCCGAAGCCTAAGAAGAAGAAGAAATTTGTCCTGCGGTGTGAGCTGTGCGAGGGCGAACATCACACAACTCAGTGTCCACTGCTGCACGGTCCGAAACCATCAGCTACGTTCTGTGGCCTGGCAGGGGATGGCTTGGGCTTCTTTCACATTCCTTACGATGGAGCTGCAAAGCCACCAAGGAAAGCGTCAGCTACTGCTCTGGTTAGCATTGTGAAGGGCTCTGTTTCAGCGGAATTATTAAAGGCTGAATTGACACGTCTGATTCCAGTGAAGTGGGATTGGGTGGTTCGGGCACATGACAAAGATTCATATATTGTTCCGTTCCCTTCCCAGGTGGAATTACAAAGGCTGGTGGCAATTAAAAAGATTCCGACTGATAATGAAGAAGGCATGATGCGCTTTGAGGAATGGAACCAGGAGATAAATCCTAAGAGGAAACTTGATAAAGTCTGGGTTCATGTATATGGTGTACCATATGAAATCCGCTCCTTCCTGCCACTGTGGGCACTGGGATCCATCATTGGGTCTACGCAACGTGTTGATATGAGGTATATGCGGAAGACAGGAGTGGTCAGGATTATGGTCCCAGTTCTTGAAGCGGATGCCATTCCAAACGACGCAGAGATTGCTGTAGATGATTCTCTATATGATATTTTCTTCAAAGTTGATGAGGTTGTTAGTGATAAGGATCAAGCTGGCAAGGACCCATTTGATGACATAGACGATCTTGATGACACCGATGAGCATCAACTTGAAGAGGATCAAGAAATGGAGGACGTCAACAACAATAATACTAGTAGTTTCTCTGGGAATATAAATGGCTCTAATCTTAATATATCAAAGTCTCAGCCCTCCTCTAGCAAACCTACTGATGAGCTGAGGCAAATTGTTGAAGCGGATCTGGATTTAGCTGTGGACCATATGCTGGACGAGATTAGTCGCAAGGTAATGCTGGAAGACAAGTGGGAGGAAGCCGATGAGCTAGCAGCCAAGACATTGACCTCTCATATTGTGGCACAAGCGCACTCTGGTCAGGCACCAGAGGAACTGGTTGCGACAGAAACAAACTCAGCTGATGGCGTGATGGGTGGTGTACTGGACACTACTGGTTTGGTGCCGGCAATTATCCACGACGCGCCAGTGACTGTAGAGAGGGCTGTCGCAGCCATACGCGCAGTCGTGCTGGACGAGGAGCAGATGCTATCTGCCAAGACAAAGGTTGTTGCGTCGGGGACCTTGACGCAAGGAATCGGCACGGAAGGTAACAATCTAGCTGTTGCAGGGGTGGGTCCAAGCGATCCAGTGGTGGAAATGGAGCTGGCTTCCGCATGGGCAATACAGGTTGCCACAGAGGAGCTGGTTCCTATGGCTACGGATACTGCGACGACGGAGCAAGCTCCTTCAGCCTCGGTTTTGACCAGGAAGGCTGTCACGATGGGGCTGACTCCTTCTGCTGAAGTTTTGGCCGTGAAGGCTGCTGCTCTGGAGCTGGAATCCGCGGCAGGAGAGGTCCGGGACGACCGGGCTCCCGCGGCGGCAGGCTCTCCCACAGCGACGGAGGAGCTTGCCCCCGTGGTGGCGGCTGTCATGGCCGCTGGGGTCCTCTGTTCAGCGTCTGGGGCGGACCCGGTAGGCCAGCTCGTCGCGGCGGCAATTTCCTCCTCGACCTCCGCACCAGTTGTAGGGGAGGCCACTGCATTCGCCACCGGTCTGTCGCCTACGCCTGGAGCGGCGGGTCACCTCGAGCATGAAGTGGAGGCTACGCAGATAAGCGGAAGGGCACTGGATATGCCAAATGCGGCGATCGGGGGCACTCAGAAAGTGGTGGGGACGAAGATGGACAAGAGGAACAAAGACAATCCTCTGCGACGCAGTGCACGTCCATCTGCCAAGCTTGACGAACACACACTCGCGAAGACGGAGCGGATGGCAGCAAAGCGGAACTTAGAACCTGGTATGAACTCATTTCCGTCTCTTCCGAATTCGCTTATTTCTTCTAAAATTAGCAAACTGGGGGTTTCTATGGGTAGAGATGACATTGAAGTATCTAATGCTGTCGTCTTAATTAAAAACATAGAAATTGATAGACTTTCAGTTGCTCCTAGGAAGAAAACAAAAAGCAAGAAAATTCTAAATTATAATGCCGATATGGAGGAGGAACACTTGGATGCGATTCTCAACCACGCATGTGGTCATTTAAATGAGAATGGGCACGAAGAGGGACTAGATCATATTTGCTGTGATCTAAATGTAGTCCCTCGCAAGAAAAAATCCAACTCCGGCAAAAAGTGCACGATGGCGCGACCATCAAAAAAATCAAATACTCCCTCTAAATTGTGTCTCCGATGAAAGGCATCTTCTGGAATAGCAGAGGTCTTGGAGACTTGGCTAAACATAGGTACTTGGGGGATATGGTGAAAGAAGAGCAAATAAATTTCATTGCTCTAATGGAAACAGGTCGGGACGAGTTCCCTGATGAGACCTTAAAAAAATTTTGCGCCGGTCAGGATTTTTTATGGCACACTATGGCACCACACGGGAGGTCTGGTGGCATTCTTTTAGGAGTGGACCTCTCTATTTTTGACATTGGATCTATCTCTGAGGGTGATTTCTATGTAAAATTCACTCTTAGGAATAAATGTGATGGATTCAAATGGGTGTTGTTTGCCGTATACGGGCCGGCACAAATAGAACACAAAGAGAATTTCCTAATTGAAATGGCTAGCGTTTGTTCTCATGAAACTTTGCCTTATATTATTGGTGGAGATTTCAATATTATGAGACACTCCGGTGAGAAAAGCACTGATAATTTTGATTCTAAGTGGCCTGACCTTTTTAACAAGGTCATCGAAGGACTGGACCTTAAAGAAATCGAATTGTCAGGGCGCCAATTCACTTGGGGTGGACATGGGGATGATCCTACTTATGAGAAACTGGACCGTATTCTTGTTAGCACAGAATGGGAGGAAAAATTTCCACTATCTACGGTGCAAGCCAGGGATAGGAGTCAATCGGATCATACACCTCTACTATTAAACACAGGGCCATCAACCCATGAAAACAAACAACCTCTTTTCAAATTCGAAAGAGGATGGTTTTTAAGAGAGGGATTCTTCGACACGGTTGCGAATATTTGGCAATCTGAGATACGTGGAAACACTCCAATGGAGAGGTGGCAAAATAAAATTAGAACGCTACGCAAATTTCTCCGGGGCTGGGCTAAGAATGTAGCTGGCCATTACAAGAAGGAGAAAAAGAAACTTATCTCACAAATTGATACACTTGATAAAAAAGCTGAAATACAAGCTCTTTCGGATAATGATATTAATTTTAAACATTATCTCAAAGAACGTTTAGCTATTCTGTTGAGAGAAGAAGAGATCAAGTGGTATGAGCGAGCTAAAGTAAAAACTTTGCTGGAAGGTGATAATAACACCAAATTTTTCCACTTAGTTGCCAATGGAAAACATCGAAAACAACATATCTTCAGATTAGAGCAAGAAGACGGAGTGGTTGTTGGAGATGAACAACTTAAGTCCGATATAACAAATTATTACAAAGGTCTGTTCGGGCCTCCAGATGCTAACAATTTCACTATGATGGAAAATCAAATTGATGATATACCACAAGTGAGCGCAGCAGAAAATGAAATCCTAACAGCTCCTTTCTCGTTAGAAGAAATTAAGGATGCTGTATTTCAAATGGAGCATAATAAGTCTCCAGGGCCAGATGGATTTCCTGCTGAATTCTACCAAGTATTCTGGGAGGTGATAAAAGAAGATTTGCTTGCTCTGTTTAGGGATTTCCAAGAGGAAAAATTACCCCTACATAGTCTAAACTTTGGGATACTAACCCTACTTCCCAAGACAAATGACGCAAGACAAATCCAACACTACAGACCGATTTGCGTGCTTAATGTCAGCTTTAAAATCTTTACTAAAGTTGGCACAAATAGAATAAATAGAGTGGCAAGTTCAGTGGTCCAAACTTCTCAGACGGCTTTTATGCCCGGAAGGAATATTATGGAAGGGGTGGTTATCCTACATGAAACCATTCATGAACTGCACAATAAAAATCTTAATGGTGTCATTTTCAAAATTGATTTTGAAAAAGCGTATGACAAAGTTAAGTGGTCCTTCCTCCAACAGACACTACGTATGAAAGGGTTTTCCCCTAAGTGGTGTAGGTGGATAGATGAATATATTATGGGCGGAAGTGTGAGCGTCAAAGTTAATGACGATATTGGTCACTACTTCCAAACAAAAAAAGGAGTGCGGCAGGGGACCCCATGTCTCCTATTCTTTTCAATATTGTCGCTGATATGTTAGCCATTATGATTCAGAGGGCTAAAGATGCTGGGGAAATTAGTGGAATTATTCCTCATTTAGTGGATGGGGGCCTGTCTATTCTACAATATGCTGATGACACCATATTATTCATGGAACATGACATCGAGCAGGCCAAAAACATGAAACTCTTGTTGAGTGTTTTTGAACAACTGTCAGGCCTCAAAATTAACTTCCACAAGAGTGAGGTTTTCTGCTATGGTGCAGCAAAAGATTACGAGGATCAGTATAAGGAGCTTTTTGGATGCAAAACAGGGGAGTATCCTTTCCGCTATCTAGGAATTCCAATGCATCATAGAAAGCTTCGTAATGCTGATTGGAAAATTGTAGAAGAAAGATTTGAAAAGAAACTGAATTGTGGAAAGCTAAGCACTTATCTTATGGTGGTCGATTGACGTTGATAAATTCTGTGCTTAGTAGCCTTCCGATGTTCATGATGTCTTTCTTCGAGATACCAAAAGATATTATCAAGAAACTTGATTCCTATAGGTCTAGGTTCTTTTGGCAAGGTGGTAAAGCTAAGAAAAAATACCGTCTGACAAAATGGGACCTCATATGTAGACCTAAAGATCAGGGAGGACTTGGTATTACTCACCTAGAGACACAAAACAGATGCTTATTAAGTAAATGGTTATTCAAATTACTTAATGAGGATGGGATGTGGCAGTCGATTCTTAGAAACAAGTATCTGGGATCAAAGACTTTGTCACAAGCCAGCATTAAACAAGGCGATTCTCATTTTTGGCGAGGTCTCTTAAAGGTGAAAGATCAGTTCTTGTCATGTGGGTCTTTCGTTATTGGGAACGGTACGCAAGTCCGTTTCTGGGAAGACATTTGGAATGGTACAAGACCCCTCAGTGAGTTATATCCAAACCTGTTCCATGTGGTATATAATAAACATAATACTGTGGAATCAGTTATGTCTACGACACCCTGGAATTTATCTTTCAGGAGAAATCTAGATGGGATCAAACTTACTGAATGGGTAAACCTGCAAGCTAGACTTTCGAATATAAACTTAGCAGATGTAAAGGATATTTATTGGTGGAATTTACATAGGACTGGTATTTTCTCAGTTCGTTCTATGTACCAATGTTTGATAAATCAGAATGTCCCTTTTCATCATAAGTTTATTTGGAAGATTAAACTACCCCTTAAAATTAAAATTTTCCTTTGGTACCTCGAACGGGGTGTTATATTAACAAAGGATAATCTTACCAAAAGAAATTGGAAGGGCAGTCAGAAGTGCTGTTTCTGTAATTGTAATGAAACGATTAAGCATATTTTTATTGATTGTCATCACGCCAAAAACATTTAGAGAGTAGTATATACAGCTACAGGCATAAGACCACCAGATTCTGTTTCTCATATGTTTGTCAATTGGCTATCTTGGGCTAATGACAAGGAGAAAAAAAGAATATGGGTGGGTGTGGCAGCCCTAGTTTGGGCTATCTGGAGATGCAGGAATGATTTTTGTTTTAACAATTCAAAGTATACATCATTTTTGCAGGCTATTTTCAGGGGGGCATACTGGCTACGCTTTTGGGCGCTGCTGCAACCTGAAGACTCAAGAATGAATTTTAGAACAGTGAGCTCTGCTATAGAAGTTGCTGCAATGGAACTCTATGCGAGTCATGGATGGGAATTCAATAATAGACTTGGTCCACCGTAGCTTATTTTGTTGTGTGCCACCCGTGGTCGCATCAGTCAAGTGGCTGAGTTTATTGTAATAAAAACCGGGCTGTGTGCATTTTGCAGAGGCCGGAAACCATGGTTTCCTTTATCTAAAAAAAAATCTCCTCTCTTGAGAACCAGTTGCTTGTCTACGATAATTTCCTTGAGCTCTCCAAAGCTCTCCTGCACGCTGTTGCAGAGATCGAGCAAGACAAGTGAATGCTCAAGCTCTTCCTCCACTGCTTTCCTTTGGTGCCTGATTTAGCTGCTGGTGCTGGGTAAGCACACAAGCTCACCTATGCAGTTGTAGAAGTTCCCAAGCTTTGTGAAGCCATCGCACACGGCTCCAATTGTTTCAGATGATGAGACTGCTTTCTTCACGCCCTATAGCTGACTATCAACATCCATGTCATAATTGCATCGGGGGCTGAAAGGCACACTTTCAGATCTGAGGTGGAAAACGATGGCTATGGCTGTAGTGCAAACTAGTGTGCTTTTCCTTGTTTGAAAATGGAAGGTGAAAGAGGAGAAGAGGAGTTGTGTTGAAGTGGTATCCTCCCAGCTACAGCAGCCTCTATATATCACGAAAGAAGCAGAATCATTGGCATTGTTGACCTTCTCGACAGAAAGATAATGAGCATCTGCCCTGCTGCAACAATGCCACCTATCTCCACAGCAAACTGTTGGCTTTTGTGTTTGTCCATCTTAAGAGGCATCTCCAAGTTTAGTTGATCCTATGATTAATGTGCGATGTCTCAATAGTCGGTGACAAAGCATCAGCACGAGCACCTGGTTTACAGATCCAGATCTCAAGATCAGTTAGCAAGCTATGCAGTGGCAGAATAAGAGCTGTGGCTATGCTGGCTAGTGGAAGCAACGGTTGACTTCATCATTCAGAATAAGAGCTGTGGCTATGCTGCGTGACAGTTTTAATACTCGGTTCTGATGTCTTAATGTACCATTGCTGCCTTGCTGGCATGTCTCTTGCCTGCAACGTCCAGCATCCGTGCCAATTTCAGGATGATAAAAGTGTTACATATTTGCGGTGGTTCATTTGCCATGTTATATAATTCAGCCTGATGTATATGTGTTCATGAGGTGTTGAAGATAATGCTGGCTTAGTTAAGAACAGTTGTACTGGGCATGTCCATTTGTTTGGTCTGTAGAAGTAATGTTGATCAATTACCCTTAGGCCTATTCTAGACTTTTTTGTTTTAACTAGCTGTTTGTAGAGTTTGACGTAATATGTCGTTCAGGTCACGCCACAGTTTTGGCCAGAAAAATATTTTGGTATATTAGACCACAAGGGCGTAAATATATATGGATTATAGAAGTATAAGTACCATTTCCTAACAAATACTGTTGTAAGAAATGTGTTTGCATTATATTAATACATCTCACTAATTAGAATATCAGCTCTAATGGCTTGAGCGGTTGCCCTGGTATGTTAGGCTGTGGAGAACAAACGAGATCATGTGTACTTGTTGAGGTTCATCTCATGCGAGCGCACACCATGACCAACACATTTCAGTTATCAAATTAATGGTGAACACAGAACGTGTATTTCTCAACAACCCAATAATGCTCACCAAGAAGCCCTCATGCGAGCAGTTGAGCTGGTATGTTAGGCTGTGGAGACCAAATGGGACCTTGTGTAATTGTTGAGGTTCTCCATCTCATGCAAACGAACATCATGACCAACACATTTTCTCAAATGAATGGTGAACACAAAACGTGTATTTCTCAACAACCCAATAATGCTCACCAAGAAACCCTCACACGTTTAGTTGTTGAATTGCCCTTTGTACAATATAAAAGCAAAATATGGTAATAAGAGATAAGAGCAATAAAATTGACGGCAATGGAGTGAAAACTTTGTTTCCCAATTGGCTGTGTTTTCTGTGCATTTCTCTCCTATATATTTACATCAAAATTGTTTTGATGATCAGCAAATCCTCTAGAAGGAGGATGCTAATCATAGGGTCGGATCTGGTGTAGGATCTATCTACAAGCTAAGAGTGTTCAGGATTGAAACTCTGCTCTGGATCATTCTCCTAAACAAAGTTTCAATTCCGAATTCAAGCCCAACAATGTCCAGCTCCAGTGCCTGCAACTGTTCCTCCTCACACACAACTCTCTTCTGGAAAGCTTTGGATACAAGAGACCACCTGGTTGTACTCGGCACCACAATCTGCCTCGACAGCAGATTCAATGTTGATTCAAGTGTCAGCACAGAGATCTCTCTTGCTTCAGCCAGAAGCTTGACCATTCTGTATTCTTCAGCGTCAGAAACAGCCTTGCTGTTCATTTTCTTGAACTGCTTCTGCGCCTTCTTGACAGAGCTAGCATAAATCCGAAACTTGGCATGAGCAGCCGTGTTTTCTCCTCTCTTGATAACAAGGTGCATTTCCTGGACGCTGGCCTTCAGCTCCATGAAGCAAACTTGCATCACAGTGCAGCGGTCAAGCAGGGCGAGGGAACACTCGAGCTCCTCCTCTACTGCTTTCCTCTGCTGACAGTGATTACGGGGCAAGCACAAGAGCTCATCGATGCGGGTGTAGATGCTCCCAAGCTTCGTCAGACCATCAACCATGGTTTCGACAGTAGCTGAAGGTGAGCAGACTGTATCCTTCAGGCTCTGCAGCTGTTCTCTGATGCTGGTTTCATTGACGCGAGGGCTTGACGGCACACTTGTGGATCTCTGGTGGCAGGCCATTTTTGGAGCAGAATAGAAGCTTTACACGCCTCTCTTTCGTTGCAAATGAAAGAAAAGGTAAGCTGATACACTGGTATCTTCCTGGCCTTGGCTTCCTGCTTTATATAGCAAAAGGAGTGGAAACAACAGCACAGCTGAAGGAGCAGACAAGAAGAATCTTTCACATGTGTAACCAAGTGAACATTATGTTGAGCTTAGTTAGGTGCATCATTAATTGAGGTTGATTACAAGGCTGCCATGTCTCCGTTATTGGCGGCAAAATCATCTGCACGAGTGGCATGAAGCATCAAGATTAGCGTCGCTATATCAACTTGACATGATGAGATAGATTAGTTAACATGCATGTTGCCTGTCGTGGAAAAGGAAG
Source organism: Oropetium thomaeum (assembly GCA_001182835.1). NCBI lineage: Eukaryota > Viridiplantae > Streptophyta > Magnoliopsida > Poales > Poaceae > Oropetium > Oropetium thomaeum. The sequence goes on along the minus strand of LFJQ01000031.1, from coordinate 699,542 downwards.
GAACGTCTAGTTGACTTCGCTCACCTCCAGCTTTAGGCTTCCTATCAAACCACGTCTAATTATTTGGTTTGATCTGATCACAGCATTACACGGTGTCTTAATAATGATAGCACTTGTGCAACTTCTGAGACCTTCTTTGCCAACCCGTCCGTCTGCAGCGTGATCTTCTCGATCCTCCACGTGTTTCTGCATTTTCTAATGAATTAAGTGGCTCACCTGAATACTTAGAATTATCAAGCTGTCACTCATGGTGTCTTTGCTGCAAGTACCATTAGCAAAGATTGCGCTTAAGCATGTAACATGTGTTTCCATTGATGCAGGTCTAATTTTCAAAGCTTCCTGAGAAAAAAGATATGATTTTCCAAAGGCAAAGAAAAAATAGAAGAGAAGAGAAGAGGAGAAGAGAGGTTGTACCGGCATATCTCACTATTTTGGTTCAAGTATTTCTCTCCAGAGATATGACTTTCTAAGGTATCACATATGTAGAATGTTTCACTCATGAAAATTTATCTTTGGTCCAAATGTTTGTTCAAACATCAAGCATAATACAACATCAAGCAATTAGCACTTTTCAAATCATTTTGCTAAACTGCAAACTGCAAAGCCAGCTTGTGTATGTGTATGTGTATGTGAATGTGAATGTGAACCCATACATATCAATGAATCTACACCATCTATTCATCGAAACATTTTTATGTGCAATTTCACGCTAATATTCAAGCGTATCATTGATTCTCAGTAAACTTCTCTTCGATTCGTTCCTCAATCCAGATCTGTTTTTAGAGAACTGGCCAATTAAGATCCCTAATTTCAGTCTCCGCATCACGAGGGTGCAATCTATATGCCGGTGAACCAAGAGACATACCATAGGTACAATTAACTGAGCAGAGTGGATCTTAATCGCCCCATCGCTGCGCTCTGCAAAAATGCGAACTGTAGGACCAAGTTTCATCATCCATTCAGAATAGCTGCTGCCCAGAACTCTCGGAAGCAATATAGGCAGCACTGGTAGTAGTATATACTAGTATTTATAAAGAGGAGGCAAGCTGACCTGACACCACCAATGGCAATATATAATCAACTCAGCCGTCATCATCTTTGGATGCCAAGGCCGTAGAGACCTTCGATTCGAGCGCGTCTGCCATGTGTCGCCTCCTGCTAGTGTTCTCGTCTCCCGTCGCCTCCCACTGGCGTCCTCCAAAAAAACCAGTAGCATGTTGGAATTCTAGTCAATTTTTGACATATTTTAATCCAAAAATTCATCGTCAAAATAATCATGAATAAAACATGCATGGGTGATTCATTACTGATGCTGTACATGAACGTGAGTATACTAATAACGGAAGCAGTACACTTAAACATGTTCATCCTCGTAAAACAGAAATACATCAGTTGAGAAATAGAGATATACCCAGAGACGAGACCAGTGACTTTGGCATCGCCGGCGCCGTTATTACCGGTCGATATGGTGACCTATTCGATGTAGTCGATCTAAGCTGATGCAGAATGATGTACGCAGTGCAGTCTCACGAATGGATCGATCACCATATAAGAAGTAGTCAATGTCGTTGTACTGAAGTAGCGCGCTGTGTATAGGACAGTCGTCAGGAGGAAGATGTCGCTGGTCACCGAGAACGAGAAGCGAGCAGTCACGCAAGATGCGCTCCCCAAAAACTTGATCGCCTGCCTACCCGTGCAGGTACACAAGCGAACGGAGCTTCGGAGGCCTACTCGTCTAGAGAGCTGTGCACGCAGCGTTCTGGACCGGAGACGACAGAAAGCAGCAAAAACACAAGAAGTTGGTGCATTTTGGAGTTGAGTTCTCTCATCTCACGTGAAGGTGCTATTTATATAGCATAGTATCAAATTTGGAAATGAACCTAGATACTTCAAAGAATTAAGGCTATATTCATTACATGTAACGTAAAGCTCATATACAAATTATTCTTTATGAATACGTCCGTTTCAATTCTCAAACAATGAACCAACGCATAATATTGGTCTGCCCTCCTTCACCCGTTTAGACTGAGTCAATTCCGATTACACCAAACGTTACTAGTGTGCTTTGAAATTTCATTGATTAATTTATTTTTTGACAAAGATGGACCTGCTTTTATAAAGCATATAAGAGGTTTTACAGAGTTCTTGGACTGGGGTTACCAGTTTGCCAGCAATACACAAAAGGTTAATGAGACTAAGAAAGCCTAACAAAAGCATTTAGAAGTGTTGAATTCATCCTTTCACCCCAACACGGTCTAACAGAAGACCTCCCCAGCTTGTTCACTTCTCATTGTTGTTAGATGCGTTTTTAACCACTCGCCAACGAGCCTGGTTGCCTCCTCGATCTTTTTCTTGTCATGGTCTTTCAGCAGAACCTTCCAGCGCTGCGTAAGAGACAAAGTTTTTTTTTTTTTGAAAGACCCGGAATATTTCTGACATTTTTATTATATAAGAAAGAAGTTAATAGAGTTTTACATGCGCGAGTAGCGCAAGGCAACATGGCGTTAGCCGAGTAGCATGGCCTAGGCTGACATTTAAGAACCTATTAACGGATTACTCGCTAGCTGTTTGAGCGACCGTGGTTGCAAGGCATTTCGCTCCAGCAGCACACCAAACACTTGCCTCCTCTTTAATTTGGCTAATAATGTTACTGATGTTACACTCCATTCCTTCAAAAATTCTGGTATTTCGCTCTTTCCAAATTGTCCAAATAGTCAGAATTATCAACGATCGGAGCCCTTTTGCCCGTTTGCTTGCAGAGTCATCTGTCAAGCCGTCAAACCAAACAGAAATGTTTTCCTTTACAGTCCAATGTGTCGGGTGGATCCGTGATTCACATATCCACGCACTGAGTGTCGTCCATATGGCTCCCGTTACAGGGCATTCTGCAAATAGGTGCGCGCCGTTTCCAAGTTACGATAACAAAAGTGGCAGAAATATTGATTTGGCCACTCCCTCTGCTGCAATCGGTCTGCTGTCCAAACTTTGTTTTGTAACAGCAGCCAAATGAAGAGCTTGCAGCGCGGCGGAGCCCATACCTTCCAGAGTTTTAGTGGGAAGGAAGAGGTAGTGCTTCCATCGAATTGCATGAGATAAGCTGAACTTGCTGTGTACTCTCCAGACACGGTCCTTGTCCAAGTTATTTCATCATCTTGCACTGCCATTGGGTCAAATTGTTCCTCAGCGATCAGTCCCCATAGCTGCACGTAATCATCCCACAATTCAGCAGTGAGGTTGTGCATGATGTCTCGGATCCAGTTTTCATTTTCTAGGGCTTGTGCTACGGTTTTCCACTTCCCCTTGCTGTGTGTGAATAGTGCCGGGAACATCATCGCTGGCGCTGCTCCTTTTAACCAGCTAGACCTCCAAAATTTCGCTGTGGTACCATTGTGGACTGTGACCTTTGTTGCTGCTGCAAAGAGCGACTCATCCACTGCATCTATAGGGAGCTCCATTCCGTTCCATGGCCGATCTGGCTTTCTCCAATTGTACCAAAGCCATCGCAGCCGCAAGGCCCGTCCTTGGCGTTCCAAGTCAGCCACTCCAAGGCCACCGCGATTCAGCGGCCGGCATACTCTGGCCCAGCTAATTTTGCACTTGCCGCCCTGCAGTTGTTGGGTGCCCCCCCATAGGAAGCACTTCCGAATCTTGTCAATGTCTTTGTAGAACTTCTTTGGCGGTTGTAATGCAGTCAGCAGGTACGTTGGCAGAGAACTGAGCACTGTACGAACAAGTTCCCGGCGGCCTGCCAGGTTTAACAGCTTGCCCTCCCATCCTGAAAGCTTTGCCAGTGCTCGGTCTGTGATGGGTTGCAACTGGGCCATTTTCAGGCAACTAAGGGTGAGTGGGAGTCCCAGATATGTAATTGGGAAGGCCACTCTCTGTCCACTGAAGCCGGAGAGGATCGCATCCAAGTCCAAATCTGAGCATTTGATCGGCGCAACTGAGCTCTTCTCAATGTTGATCTGCAGTCCTGTTGCTTCTCCAAACAGTTTTAGTATGCTCATTGTCATATCCACATCTGCACGTTCAGGATTAATGAAGATGATGGCATCATCTGCATATAGTGACACCCTGAGTTTTGCATGACGACCTCGCAGCGGAGATAAATGACCTTCCTCCGTGGCCATTTCAAAGACACGCTGCAGTGTATCAATTGCCAGAATGAATAGATATGGAGACAACGGGTCACCCTGCCGCAATCCACGTTCATGCCTGATTGGTTGTCCAGCTGCTCCGTTTAAAATTACAGCAGAAGAAGAAGATCGCAACAGCAGTGACAGTAGGTCACGCCATCTGGGTGAGAAGCCCCTTGCCAGTAACTCAAGCAGGTACTCCCATGATATAGAATCAAAAGCTCTGGATATGTCCAGTTTCATGAGCAGTGCCGGCTTTCTTGTTCGATGACAGGCCCTTGCATAGTTCCGCACATATAAGAAGTTGTCTTGAATACAACGCTGTTTTATGAAAGCGCTCTGTGCGACGGATATCACCTTATCCATTTCCTTGGATAATCGCAGCGCAAGCACTTTGGACACTAATTTTGCAAAGGAGTGAATGAGGCTAATTGGTCGGAAATCACCTGGGGATTCTGCTATATCCTTTTTCGGGATCAGCGTGATTGTAGCCCTGCTGAGCTTTGGGAGAGGCCCAGTGTTGAGGTTGTACAGAGACTGGAAGGCTGAGATCACGTCAGTTTTTATAATTGGCCAGCATGTCTTGTAGAAGACCCCCGTAAATCCATCCGGCCCCGGCGCCTTATCTGCAGGTAGCTCACAGATGGCATGCCATACTTCCTCTTCAGTGAACGGTCCATCTAATCCATCACAATTAATTTTTGGCAATTCCAAATCCTCCCAGTTGAAAGAGGTTGCCGGGTATTCCTTGTTCCAATTGTTGAGGTGAAAAAATGGTTTATTACTGCTTCTTTTTCCTCATGAGTCCATACATATTGCCCGTCTGCGTTTCGGAGGTTTGGTATGAAGTTTTTCCTCCTGCGTCCATTTGCTTTTAGGTGGAAGAATTTGGTACAGGCATCACCTTCTCTTAGCCATGTGATTCGGGAGGTCTGGCGTCGTCTCGCTCGTTCGATCGCTGCAAGGCCCAGCACTCGTGCCTTGAGCTCCTTTCGCAGCTGTATTTCTTCCTCCGATAATTGCCTTGCTTCCTGAGCTGTGTCCAAGCATTGGATCACCTCATTTGCAATGTGAAGCTGCAGTCGTGCATTTCCAAATAAGCTCTTGCTCCATTGCCTTAGCCCTCCCGCCAACCGTTGTAGCTTGTAGTGCAATATATTTAATGGAGAGATACCCGGCACCGGTTCTATCCATGAAGCCTTCACTCTCTCGAGAAACTGCAGAACTCTCACCCAAAAATTCTCAAATTTAAAGGCCGCTGTCCTTGTCGGTTTGTGCTGCTGAGATAAGTAGATTGGACAGTGATCAGACATTGAGGAAGATAAAGCTTGCAGACAAAAGTCTTGATGCATTAAGTCCCATTCGGCTGTACAAAAAGCTCTATCTAGGCGCACTAGAGTTGGGTTTTGTGGTTCGTTGCTCCAGGTGTACTTCCTATTTTGCAATGCAAGCTCCATTAGTGCTGCCGTGTCCAACATGCGCCGGAAGGTCCCCATCGATCGTCTGTTTAGATTGTAGTTATTTTTGTCTGCTGCTTGGTAGATAAGGTGAAATCACCCAAGCAAAGCCACGGCATGGCTGCAGCTGGCTTCAGGGATAGTATTTCTTCTAGGAATCTTGGCTTGTCACCGTCCTCTGTTGGGCCATAGACTGTTGTGATGAGGGACTGATTATTAGTTGGGCGGTGTGTGATCCTCATAGTCAACGAGAAATCTTTTAGCTGGGGATCCGTGGCCTGGATATAATCTGGATTCCACGCCAAGATGATTCCTCCTCTTGTTCCAGCAGCCGGTAAGAACTGGAAATCTGTTAGTAGGTGGCCAAGGAATTCTTTGGCTAGTTGACCATCGATGTTCTGGAGCTTTGTTTCTTGCAGGCAAACGATCACCGGCTGCACCCCATTCAGGAAGGTCAGGACAGCTTCCCGCCTAGCAGGCATATTCAGCCCCCGGACATTCCAGCTTAGTATATTGAGTTGTGTACTCATGGATGACAGAAACATAACCACCATTGTTGATTCATTGAAGCTGAACCTGAAAGCAGAACAAACAAAATAGTACACTCCCCACTTTCCTTGGACGAGTGGATCCCCACCAATAGGCCCAATACAGACTCCACTCTCCTGCTAATCCACTTTCCTTGTGGTACTAATTTTTCCACCCCACTACGACAAACACACTCCCTGGCGAAACTGATAAGTTGTGTTAACATCTTGAACCTGACTTAGCAACTAAGTTGTACCCCACTAGCTTCAGGCCGCCGTGGCTTGCGCAGCGAGCTCAGCCTGCGCCAGACCGGCAATAGCCTCGGTGATGTTGCCGTTGGCAAGCCTGGTGATAGCTTTGATGGCCGCCATCGCCTTCTTGGGCAGAGGTGTCTTGTACATGCTTGCATATTTCTGTAGCGCCTCGTCCCCAATTGGCTCGTTTGCACCCACCAGGTCCAGTTGCCGTATCAGGCGGTGCGTGGCCCGTTGTGCCACCGGTATAGTTGTGTTTTGCTTCGCTTGACGCGCACTGCGGCGCTGGGGGTCCGCAGAGGCTGAGCGCACCCGCGCCCTGCGTTTCTGGTGCGGGGGAGGCAGGCTGGCTGCAGGCGGCGCTGGGAAGACCACGTCAAGGAAGGCCTGCCCTGCGTCCGGCCCACCCCCTTCCTCACGAGCCGTGTTGTTTTCATCTTCTTCCGTGCCCAGCGCCAGCGGCCCATGCACCCCCGGCCCGAATACTATCTCCCCCGTCTGCACCCCACCAGCCCACTCCTTGGAGGTTGGGACGTAGGACGGTGAAGCTGGTGGGCTGGGGGACAGTGTATGCGGGAAGCGCTGCTCGCTCCGTGGCACCGCAGGTAGCTTGCAGCTGGCCTCCTTCCGCCACTCCTTGGAAACTAGGACATAGGTCGGTGAAGCAGGCGGGCTGAAGGACAGCGCATCCGCTGCCCAGTTCCAGGCGACTGTCTCCAACTCGTGAAGCATAGGGTCAAAACTCCTCCCAGTTTGGTAACTGACGAGGTCAGCCGGCTCGTAGCAGAGACCTGCAAGAAATTCCATCAACGAATCGGGCTGATTAGCAGGCAATGGTGGGGCCACCAATGCGGTTTGGGAGCCTTCTAGGCTGTCTGCATTGGGAGCGGCGCCTTCTCCCTCGGGGACTGGGCCCGTCGGGCTTTGTAGCGTCTTGGCCGGACGGCGTGGTGGGGATCGCGAGCAGCGGCACTCCCAGCCCTCATCGTCCCGGCGCTGTGGGTCGCGCGCTCGACTTCGGGTCGGAGAGCGGGAGTAAGCACGGCCCCGCAGCGACTGAGAATTAGCTTCATCTTCGAGCTTGGCGTGGCGCCGGCCATAGCCTCCGCGTGGGGAGCCTGTCCGGTCGCGGATGACGAACGCCTGAGGAAGGTCCTCAGCCGGCCGTCCGCGCGCATTGAAGTTGCGCCCCCAGTCGTTGCGTCGAGGTCCGCCATTGTCCTCATCGCTGTCAGGGTCGTCGCGACGGGTGCCAGCAGGCGGGCGACGGCAAGCGTCCAAGGCCCGTGGCCTGGGGGCTAGAGGCCTGCCATCAGCCACACCGCGGCTCCAGTTGAAGCGCTTGAAGACAGGGAAGGGAGCACCACTGGAGTCTGAGGAAGTGGAAGACGACAAGCCACTCACACCCGAACTTGGTGTACGGCCCCTAGCCGGAGTCCAGTCGAAGTACTGGTCAAGATGCAGCAGCAGCTCCACTTCCCCCCCCCCCCCCTCTGGCGGAGAGGCAGCATCAGAAACATTGGGGTCAGATCGACCGGCCGCCTCCGGGAAGAAGGTGACAGTCATGGAGCGGGGAAGCAGGCTGGGGTTGCGCATCCAGCCCCAGAAGGAGAAGATCTCGGTGTTCTCCTGCGTGAAGGTAGTGGTGTCCGTGTGATCGAACACACACCGGTTACCCAACACCTGCCTGACGCCCTCCTCGGACCAAGCGTGCATGGGCAGATTCTCGATGAAAATCTTGACGCGGAAGTACCAGGTGGAGGGCCGAGTGGCCAGCCGCCACGGCTGGATAAGGAAGGTGTCACCGCCAAGCTGGAAACTACCTGCCTGAAGCGCAGCATCGCGGTGCTCGGCATGGTCGAACCTGACGAAGAAGTCTTCAGGCTTGTGCCTGGAGGCGGTGATGGCCCAGCGTGGGGCGCCCAGTAGGTGGCTCAAGGCGTAGACCACCTCAAGCACGTTGGCCCGGTACGTACGGTCGAGCGCCAAGACCACCACCGCCGTGGCGCGCAGCTTCCGAAACTCCGCCGACATTCCCCCACCCGCAACCACTGCGGAGGTCTGGTGCAGCGGGCGGTCTTGCGGGAGGCCGACGATGTTGTTGTGCCCCTGGCGTGCCATATGGTTTCCTTTCACAGCGACCGCCTCGCCCGCTGTCACTGCTGCGTAAGTGAGTGGTGGGAAGGTGAGCCGGCTATGTATGCTTGGAGCAGGAACTGTGAGAGGGGAGCGTGAGCTTTCGCGTCTCGTCTGTGCAGCAGGCGGCCGCTTGCAAGTGCGAGCGAAGTGCCCACTGCGTAGACAATTGAGGCACCGCAGAGGTTCACGGCACTGAGCAATGCGATGGTCCTTGGCGAGGCAGCGAAAGCATCTCCCCCAAAGCTTGGCTTTATAGTCCGGCGAGGCAGCTGGGCTCCGGGTCTTGGTTGTCGCCTGCTTCTGCTGAGCATTGAAAGTCAACACCGAAGGAGGACGGTCATGAACGCGCCGCCATCTGTCGCAACCCCGTCCGATAAAATCGTACGGTTGCTCATCCAGGATCATTCGGGGTGCCACTTGGCGAAGCAAGCGATCATACAGTACAATAATTAACAAGGACACGCAAAATATGATTTAAAGGGTACATGAATTCTTAATATTACAACATTGGTTCAGATAGTTTAAGTGCGGAAACGTAGTTCGAAAACAAGCGAAAGTCAGCGGAAGCTACTAACTACAACTCGACGATACAATTAAGCACGCCAGCCCACGGGTGCTTAATCTTCATAGGTCGGAGAAGCGGGAACCCACTCGAAGGTCCACTCCGAGGGTGCCTCCCCTTCCCAACCACCACAACCACACGAAGCAAGGTTAGAAGAATCACCTGCAAAAAAATTAATCCACAAAGCCTGAGCAACTAATACTCAGCAAGACTTACCCGTCAACGTGGCCATCTAATGACCGACTCCTAGAATGCAGGGGTATTGGTGGAGGTTGATCGGGTCTTGCGAAAACAGCGCTAACATTCTATTCAAATTTTAGCCAAATTAACTGTGGTCACTGTGAATTCCCTAAATGTGCCGCTATTCTAACAATCAAGAATTCATTGCAACAAAGCAGAGTGAATTTAGCCTATTTCATCATAATTCTCTATTCTCATATCGTTGCGGCGGAAAGGAGCAAGTGCTACTCTTAACCACGAGGAGTGGCAATTATAATTGATTTACATCCTGCAGGAGAAACCCGAATGACACGACACGTGCACACTCAACTTGAGTCACACGTGGCTACCTTTCGTAACATCGTGACAGTGTTGGATCAACATTCATCCCTCCAAGGACATGGTCCTCCAGGCGATGCCCTGCATCCCTGTACGGCCCCAATCCTTTCCCACTGGCACAAGCCCAAGAAAACAAAAGCAAATGCATCCACCTTGCTGGTCCGTTCACCCAGAAAAAGGGATGGCCAATTGTCCAACAAAGCACGGTGAGCTACATCGGTTTCCTGGTCCCATATACCAGTATGCACTCGGTACACACCTCAAACTTGACCAATGCAACCGCACCCGATAGGGTTCTCAAATTTTAACCACACTTAAGGTCAACCATATTTCTCGACTTTTCCTTCTTTGAATAAACAGGAGTAGTCTCCATACTACTCGGATGCTACCGGATTCCTATCCTTAAGCATCGCATTCTATCGAGGGCTCTATCAAAATAATCCATAGGAAACCTACCAAGTCATGCAACTAGGTTTTCACGGCAATTTTCTCGAAACTTAATGCACAAACAATTCCTACATCCATAGTGATGAAAGGAAAACTTGTAAAACATAGGTGTGCACCGGGGCTTGCCTTGGTTTGCAGAATAGTCAGAGCACTCAAACAAGGAGTTAGTTCCTGCGAGTGCCTCTTCTGGATTCTCGTTCACCGGCGGGAGTCCCTGGTCGGTTCCTATGTGATGAAAATGCAAATTGATAGTTTAATGCAAAGAGTCACAATGTTTCTATTAAAGACCGGCTAGGGTTTCATGGTTAGAGAATTAGGGTTCGGCCGACACATTGCTTCGGGGGTTAATTGTTTAATACTACGACTATTTATCTAAGTTAAAAAATAAAACTTTTAATTAGATCCCAAGATTATTTTTAGTTGATGGTACTCTCTGAAATAGGAATTTTAAACTTGGGTTGAGGCCTAGGTGAATTTCCTAGATTTTATAAAAATTCAACAAAGTTTCTGTTATTGGGTTTTATAAAATCAGAAACCATGTGTAAACCTTGGAAGAAAATTATGATATTTTATGGTATCACTCAGGGGAACCATATATACAACTTTGTTTTTGGGGTCTAATCTTTTTACTGACTTCTACAATGTATTTTAGAAAATGGTATTTTAATAGGCAGATTTGGGGTATTGTGAAAGTATTATATACAATTTGGTGGTCCTAAATTCCCAATAAAATTACCCGAAGGTGTGTATGGTCATGAAGTACTTGTAGATCAAAAATTAGCCCTGGAAACGCTCTATAACTTAATTTAAAATTCAACAACAGAAAAGAGTGTTTTATTTATTTCTGCGAAGTTTTAGGGATTTTTGTGAAAAGTGCTTTAACAGAAATTTAGTTCATGGTTCAAGGATGCAAACAAAATTTGGTTTGGCATTTTTGGATTTTTCCGTGATTTTCTACACGCTTGACAACTCCTGGTTAATTACTGGAAAATGGAGAAACCAATGGAACAGTGGCAGAGCGGCAGAAACCAGGGCAGGGCGGCGCTCCGGTGGGATTCTCGCCGGAGAAGGGGTTTAGAGGGGAAATGAGAGTGTCGTGGAGCATCACCGTGAGCTAGCACGCTGATTTGACGAGGATTACGTCCACGGGGAAGAAGGGAGCAGGGTCGACGACGATGAGCTCGGGCGGCTGTCAATGGTGGCCGGGGTAGTGGCGTGAGGTGTTCTTCGTCAATGGCGATGAACTGCAGCCACAACCGTGTCAAATGGAGGCACTAGGGCTAGAGGAAGCAGCCGGTAGAAGGAATTGGAAAAGCAGCGTACCACGACGACGAATTTTGGAGAATGGTGGCTGCCGGTGAGGTCCTCGGCCGAAAAGCAGGGCGGCAGCGTTCCGGGCAAACGGCGGCGTGGTCGAGGCTCTTGGTGTTCGGAGAGCAATAGTAGGAGGAGTGGAGCCTAGCCGGCAAGGTGGTGGAGCTGGGGAAGGGCTGGAACTCGCCGGCGTCGTGGAGGTGGTGGGCGGCGGCTATGGCGGCGGCAGAACAGAGGAATCGAGCTTGCGCGCGGAGGAGGGCAGGGAGAAGAAGGAAGGGGGCGTCGGTGCTCGGCTTTACGCTTGAAGGTGAGGTAAAGAAGGGAGGGAGGAAGGGAGTTGACGTGCGGCGCGGTGAAGACGGTAATGGCCGGCGGATTCCCGTACTGCGGTAGGCAGCCGGACGGCGGGGCAGCGGCGCGAGCGGGGAGAATTGAAGGCGCACGACGCCAGGGCACGTCGAGGAGGTACGGAGGAAGGGGAGCGAGCATAGAAAAGGGAGGAGGAGGTACGGCGGCGAGGGCTAGCGCGCGGCGCGTGCAGCGCTGCCCGGCAGCGCCGTGTCTGGCGGTGAACAGTGGCGACGCGTCACTGTTCACCGTACAGCAGTTGTCATTTTCATTTGACAATTTGAAAGATCTGGCTCCCGAGTTCAAAGATTTTTGAAACTTTTTGTGTAGGATGAGTGAATTATTTGGAACAACTTTTCTTATAAGAACTTTCCCTGATTCAGCCCTAAAGACCTGTGAATTTTCAACTTGGTTCAAGTTTGTCGGAATTTTAAAAGGGTTTAAACTCCTTCCAAAAATTCTGATAAAATTTCCAAAATTCCATTTTAATGTGTAGTTAATTTTTATGTAAAAATATGGCTAGGGTTTTGTGGAAATTTGGATAGCCATGAGTTAGGGTTTGGATTTGACTCCCGTTAATAATATTTCGACACCGTTGGATGAAATTTCTCCGAATTAGTTATAGGGTTCTGTTGTGTGCCAAGGTCTCCCTGGTGATTCTTAGAGCATTTCAAATATCATTCTTATTACTTCCAGTGTTGATTGTTATTTTTAGGCGAGTGAATCGTCGATTAGGGTTTTAGTATATCGACTAAACCCTGGTGACACCTGGGGTGTCACACCAGCGCTTGGGTTTCACCGTTTGCCAATCCTGCGAAAGACTTGACCATAATGAATTGTTGGCATCGCGCTCCGGAACGACAATGGTCGATTTTAGCTTGCCTGCGCCCTTGGTGGCCTCCATGGCAGGTGGCGGAGGTCTGTTCGGGTTATCTTCAGCAATAACTACGCCTTTTCCTCTGTGTTCGCCGCTTTCTCCAGGCTGAAAAGATTTGAAGGTAGCCGCTGCCTTAATATCCGGATTTTCAGCAGATTTGTCTTCGCTTGTGCATTGGTTGCTCTTCTGCTTCGCTGCTCCTCTCTACGAGGGAGGAGTAAAGGGCAAAGGCTCCTTCCTCGACTTCAATGGAACCCCAGTCCAGCTTTTCCGGCGCGCTGTCCGGCGTAGAGGTCTTACCAGATGGGGTGGCCGTCCCTTGGTGGCTGCTTGGTCGCTGAGGCGTCTTGATGGGTGGGAGCTCTAGAGCTGCTGGGTGGGGGGAGGAGATCTCAAGGGTCGTAGATGGAGTAGGGGCATGGGCTGCGGAGGCGGGCGCATGGTGGGTGGTCGCCGGCGCCTGGTGGATGGCGGGCGCATGGTGGGTGGTCGCCGGCGCCTGGTGGGTGGTGGCCGCAGGAGCGGAACGAGCCATCCGTGTGCTCGAGACAAAGTTTTAGAAAGGGAGTTAGATACGGAAACCCCAAATTTCTTTTCTATCGCCATGTTGTTTCGGATTTTTCATAACGCCCATGCTACCACCCCAAAGCTAAAGAGAGTAATATCATAACTCGGATTTCATAACGGCAGCCAGGAGGTGAGAAACACTTCAAAACTAGTAGGAATCGAGGTCCAACCCAAGGCTTCTTTCAGGCTAAGCCATAGACTTTGTGCTAGGATGCACTGGAAGATTACCTGATTAGCATCCTCTTCTATTCCACACAAACAGCAGTTTTTGCTCCCCTTCCAGTTCTTTTTTTTTTTTTTTTGGGAGTTGGACTGCTGTTGGTAACAGGGCTTGCCAGATGAGGATTTTCAGATTCAGAGGCATCTTGTTCTTCCATAGCTTCTTCATTCGCTTGTTTAGCGCTCCCCTCTGCATCAGAAACCTGTATAGGGATCTGGTGCTTTATGTGCCAGATTCGAGTTGCCATCGTGCTTTATCCGCCATCTCACTAATCGTTACCCCTTCTAGAATTTGATGTAAATCTCTAAATTCTGCCACCTCAGCATTTCTGAAACTTCGTCCGAAAGGTTGTAGCCAATCCCCTCCATTCCAGGCTTCTCGCACTGTGATGTTCCTCTTTGCGCAAATGTTATATAGGTTGGAAATTGCAGCCGAAGTGGACTGCTACCTCTCCATGTGTCTTCCCAAAACAGCACATTTCTCCCATCGTTTATCTCTGAAAAAAGACCCCCTTACAAAACAGATGTTTAACCTGCTGAATGCCATTCCAGAATTGAGACCCTTTTTGTTTTGCTAAGCTGAAGGGTTTGTGTCGAAAGTACCTTTTCATTAAAATCTCACAACATAGATCACTGACATCTGCATTGTAGATTTTCCATATCCACTTAACTAAAAGTGCATCGTTCTTCACTCTTGTGTTAATAACCCCCAGTCCTCCGAAGTCTTAAGGTGTACAGATTTTGTCCCATTTAGCCATATGATATTTGAATTTGTTGCTATCTCCCCACCAGAAAAAACGAGAACGAATAGTGTCCATGGCCTGATGTACCCCTTCTTGTAAGCGAAAAACCCCCATAGTGTAAGTCGGCAGGCTACTTAGTGACGTGTTAGTTAAGATAAGTCGCCCTCCCGAAGATAACAGCTTACCCATCCCTGGTTGTAATTTTTTCCCCAACCTTTCCTTTAGGAAGTCAAACCCTGATACACATATTTTGCGATCGTTTATGGGAAGACCTAAGTAGGTCATGGGTAATGCCCCTATTTTGCCTGTTAAGTAGGTCATGGGTAAGACCTGATACACATAATTTCATTGATTAATTGCTGGAATTAATTCAATTAATCCAACATAGCAGAGCGCGTCGGGATTGGGACCGGCGGCGAAAGCTTAGGTGGCTCCGGCCGGTAATGCCATGGGCCACTTGGCCTAAGATGGAACAGACGGTTCCTCTATCGTCGGTACGAGGCAGCAGGGACGAGGAGTTCATTCAACTTTTTTTTTACAGAGAAGATTTACTCGGTCTATGTTTTTTTTAATGACCGATGCTCGTGTATGTTGAAGGTTAAAATAACAGAGTTTTTCAAACTGAAAAAATATAAAAGACTAGGGTTGTTGACAAGTACTACCTCTGTTTTTTTATTGTCGATACTTTTTAATATAGATTAGTACTAGAAAGAGTCAATAATAAAAAACAGGACAGTACTAAATAGACTTCATTAAATAGCCTAAGGGTGAGTTTGGTTTAGCTCCCCACTGCTCCGCTCCAAACACTGTTGTCTGCGCCTATCAGGCGCTCCCGGGGCGATGGAAGCTGAAAACGCTGCTCCAACTTCTCCTAGTACAAAACAAGCAAGTGAGAGATAAATGGCTCTAAGCTACAGTAACAAATACAGTGCGTGTGACAGACTTTTGCATAGGAGTGGAGCGGGAGAAGCTCCACCAAACTGCCCCTAAGAAACATATGGATACATGCAAAGACTAGCCGACACTACAGATCAACCAAATCGGACACCTGAGCTGCTATAGGCCTAGTATGCATGTGATCCATTAAGCATTCAAGCTTGGCATCATCTTGTGCACCTGTTGCGCGTCCGTCTCCTTCAACAGGGGATCTTCCATTTCTGCAAGAATAACATCCCACAGAAAATAGCATTAGTTGCTTGTTAAAACTTCTTTTCGATCACCATTTTGTTTCTGATTGCCACATAGACCAAGCAGAACCTGCAACCAAAAAAATCCTGGTGATTGTTTTCTGTGATCAGATATTAGTAGAAAACTCTCTTATTACATCTTTAGTTTTCAATTTAGACCTATCGCGACTATTCTCTGCGATTCAAACTGTGTTTAGAAAAACCCTTAATTTCGATAAGTTTATTTTAATTCATATCGACCCTTAGTGTACTTCTGCTGTCCCCGTTGCTCTCTTACTGTCTCCGGGCCAGCCTCAGCACGTCACATTTTGGACTGCAGCGGTCCCAAAGAGCTTCTTCAGCAACGTCCGGCGTGCGCACCGCGTAAAGAATCAGCTTCGCTCATCCACGAAAAGAAGGCATAGTTCTTCACTCTATTTCTTCTTATTAATATATGATGAAAATGTTCCGGGTCTTTCAGAGAAAAAGGGCTCGATCGGCAGGCCACTTCATTAGCGTCGAACGGCGGAGCAGACAAGAATCAAAGCTAAGGCAGCCTTGTTCTTCACTACTTGCCAATCTTTAGCCTTTGTAATTTATACTACCTTTTAAAAGTCCTGCAGCCGGTTGGTACCTTGCTAGGTGTGCAAGCAAGGAACCCTTGCATGTGGTTACCCCACACAAATAACAAAGACCTAAGTCTACCAGACATTTTTGTTTCATGCATAAATAACAAGGAGCCACATAAATAAAGACCTAAGCGTACAAGCAAGGAACCTAATGTTTCGTTCTACAACAACATCAATTAAAAATCAAAGGTGCTATGTACAAAAGAACAGAAACGCATAATGTACATGCACATTTGAAAAAAGAAAAGTTCGTCTGTACCACCACCAGCCTCTTTGCTGCAAGGTAGCTATATGTTTTCTCCTCCCCCCCCCCCCCCCCCCTCCCCCTCCCCTCTTCTCTCTCTCTCTATAACACACACAAACACACAAACACACAACACAAACAAACAAACCAAAATTCATCAAGTGTTAGTTTCGTTTCGATCTATCCGGCTTCTTTCAAATATCCCACTATCGTCAATTCAAGTTAACTCAGGTATGCAACGTAATTATTATACCCGATCCATTCCACGTACTGCAGATACATGTAGATACATTTCAGATATTAATGCAAGATGAAACTTAAATTAATGTATGTATGCATAGTATTATATTAACTAGTAGCACAAATTAAGTATGTAAGTATGTGATGAATACTGTATGTAGCATGTAATATATGATTGGACTGCATTATGTATACTCCTGTGTTCTTTTAAACATGATGTTATTAGGACAAAAAATTGAAGGCAATGAGTAATATTAACTGTTGCTCTTTCCTGCATGACCATGTAGTATTGACCAGAGCAATCGGATATCTGCTCGAGCTGGCCGTTAGCTGCGTGTATGCTTGGGCGCCCCTAATTAATTAAGGATGCTGCAGCCTTGTTCCTGAACTAACGCTGGGTGTATCCCCAAGCGAGCTGACGGTGGGTTCATCCAATCAAATCCACCATGCTCAACAAGGTAAACCTCTATCTTTGTAGACTGAAAATCTGAAGCAAACGGTGATTCTTTACTAATGACTAATGAGCATGCTACGACTCACCCCGGACACACTGACATTTGCGCAACACAGGTCATCTGGGCAGAGACAATCCATGACGCCGTGGAAAAAATTCTCGACGAACTGAAGGAGGACGATGCTGGCACCGCCAGTAGCGGCGGCGGCGGCGGCAGACGCAACGTCATCTACTTCGACGGCTGGGATGGGCTGGGTGCGTCTGCCGTCCTTGGGGACGTAGGCCGACGCCTCACCTCAAAAGCTGCTGGAAGGAGGAGAGCCTTTGCAGCCGCCGGTCTGAACTTCTCGCGGATCTTCCACATCGACTGCTCCAAATGGGAGAGCAGGAGAGCGATGCAGAGGATGATTGTACAAGAGCTGAAGCTTCCCGACTCAGTGATGGAGATGCTTGACGCCCAAGACGAGGAGGACGACTTCCGGGGCGTGGACAAGGGCTCCCGTGCTGAGATGCCACAGGTGGCCCGGGCAATATACGAACAGATACAGGAGCTGGTCGTGAATGGCAAGGTCTTGGTGATCTTCCACAACGGGAGCAGCGAGGAGATTGATCTTGACCGTAGCTTTGGCATCCCTCTCTCCGGGTACTCGAGGAACAAGGTGTTGTGGTCATTCCAAGGGAGATTCCGTGCCTACCCTCGGATGAAGGTCGAGAGGGCCCTGGAGAACACAAGGACGACGGATGTTTTTCTGTCAGCAGATTCCAGTGGTGTTGGTGAGCAGGGGTTGCAGGACATTTTGCGTCAAGAGGCTGAAGAAGTTGCACGCGAAATGATCAGTGCTGGCAGCGGCATCG
The DNA here is from genome assembly GCA_001182835.1 of Oropetium thomaeum. Taxonomy (NCBI): domain Eukaryota; kingdom Viridiplantae; phylum Streptophyta; class Magnoliopsida; order Poales; family Poaceae; genus Oropetium; species Oropetium thomaeum. Next base: position 681,802 of record LFJQ01000031.1, on the reverse strand, counting down.
ACTGGCGTGCAGCAGCCACCAATTGCTTCTTGTACATGCTGAAGATTTGCCGCACCGGTAATGACTTGCTACTGACTATGACTTGGCCACACATGTCTGCAACTACTGGAGATGTGAGGGCGGCATCACACAGATACAGCAGGAGCAGCGAGATGATGACTGTGTCGAGAAACTGTGGCAATCTTATGATGCTCTGCAGCATGAGATGCGATTGGATGTCAGCCGCTACCAAAATCCATATTTTCCGTCTCCGGTGGAAGGGCGCCTGCTTAAGCACATGGCATACTGGAGCTCACCAACCTACGGGCTCATGCTGATGCCTGATGATGACGGGCACATTCCTACATGCATGTTCCAACACTTTGACAAACTTCGTGTGCTCAAGCTATCAGCTTGCACATTCAGCTTCGCGTCGCCGCCGTTCCTCTGCTGCCACAATCTTAGGTTTCTCTGGCTTGACAGATGCCGAGACGAAACTAGTGGGGTACCTGCTGAAGTAGTAGCAAAGGAGGAGGACATCGCCCGTTTCTTACAAAGGCTGTGGGTGTTGGACTTGCGCTATTCAAAAGGAGCGTTCTTGTCCACAGCAATGATGGATCTCATGACTCAACTCATGGAGCTGAATGTGACGGGAGAAGAAGACTGGCTTCACACAGGTCTTTGGATGCACAGTATTCGCAGGCTCCGATTGAAAGATTCTTTTTTTGATCCTAGGTTCGGATCAGAAATCTTGCTCCCGGGGATGGACAAGATGGAGCTTCTTGAATTCTCAAGTTGTCCATACTTCTACTCCTCACTCTCTGTGCCAAGCAGCTGCAGCAGCCTAGAGACTGTCATTATGTGCGGAGCTTCTCGTATAGGTAGGATCTCCTTCAAGGGGTGTACTAAACTGAAAAATCTATTCTTGAGTGCGAAGTTCCGGCACCTCTTCAAAATAGAAATCGTTGGAGCAGCAGTAGAAACACTAGATCTCAGCAAAGTGGTGATCCCAGATTTAAGTAAGCTCATTCTACGTGCCTGTAGGAAGCTTTGCTCAATCATATGGCCACCAGCAGCGGAAGATAAGAGGAAACAATACTTGGAGGTAATTCACATCGACACCACCGGAGAGGAAGGCACAACTGCCACAGCCATGCGAGATTATTTCAATTGGTATGTTTCTGTAATGGATGCAAGGATCCTTCAGTCACTGGAACCCGTTAAAGGTTATATCGGTCCGAACGCTGCACATGTGGACATTTCATCCCTTAATAATAATCTTTGTAATGATGATGATGATGATGATGATGCAACTGGTAGCAAAGAAAACCAAATCATGAGCAGCTGCAAACCACTTAAAAGCAATGCTGCAATGTATGCGGATGTCCTTCTGTCCTCACAGAGGAGTGATGAAGGCAATACCGGTGATGCTCCGGTGACTAAGTGCATATGTCCTCCACCACCAGATGTGCCATACACAGGTTGCTACATACACATAGAAGACCACTTGAGGACAAAATCACAAGCTGCTGCAACTACTATTAATTTACCGGGATTCGTATGCGATGGTGCTAAGATACTGCACATACATGACAGCTTGCACATTACCAGTATCCACGAAACTCCGTTAGGTTCAGCAGCATGGAATCAACTGGAGTGGTGCCGACTTGAGGGGTGCCCCAAGTTAGAATGTGTCTTCAGTCCAGGGTTAGGTGGTGGCAGGACAGAACTAAGCTACGCTACAAGCATGTTTAAGAAGCTAAGGACAGTCTGGGTCTCAGATCTTCGCAAGACACGCTACATTTGGAACTGGATTTCCTCATCAGAGAACTGGTATGATGGTGAAACATTTGCAGACCTGACATTGTTGCACCTCGACTGCTGTCCCAACCTGATACATATTGTCCAATTCACTATAGTCGATATGGCCTTTGATAGGTTGGAGAGGCTCGAAATCATGTGGTGCAGTGATCTTAGTGTGGCATTTCATTTCAATACAATTGGGTGGAGCTTCCTCAAGCTCAAGCACGTCTTCCTGCACGAGCTCCCTATGCTGCAGAACATCTGCAGAATTGGCTCGAAGATTTACATGCCCGAGCTTGAGACCATCAAGATCAGGGGCTGTTGGAGCCTTAAAAGGTTACCGGTTATTAGTGAAAGTGAAAATATTGCAGAGTGCGACTGCGAGAAGGAATGGTGGGACATGCTGGAGTGGGAATCCGAGGAACATCGTAGGCACTACAAGCCGATCCACCCCCGGTATTACAAAAAGACTATGCTTAGGGGCTCCGTCCTCAGGTAACCCTTCTTTCTTAATTAGCAAACACCGCCTCGTGAGGGTAATTGGAGCTAATTAACCGTCCACTATACAGATATTCTTCATTTGTTGGTCCATTAATTCATTTTAGCTTCCTTCTATGTTCACTTCTTCCACAAATATTTGACACCGTTGATTTCAAACATCATTTTTTGACCATTTGTCTTATTCCAAAAAGTATGGTAAACATCAATTTTTTTCATGGCTATCTTTAAAAGTATTTGAAACACGACTTATAATTTTGCACATTTGATCTGATCGTTTTGAATAAGATGAGTGAATGGTCAAAGATGACGCTAAAAGCCAATGGTGTCAAATATTGTGGAAGAAGGGAGATGCATACCCAGGGTCCTCCCATATTTCAAAACGTAAATTATACTGAAGTGAGTCTTGAGCATCGAAATAGGGCAGCTATATAAAGGACATGTGATGCAGCAGTGGGGATTTAACTGCAACTTCATGTGCTGGGTTCGTTTAGTTAACTGATTCTAAATTGTACCACTCTAACTAATTCTGTCTTGTCCTGTCCTTTCCTGTAGGTGATTGGTGACCCTTCCTGATTCCTGCCCCTTCCTTGGCGTGTTTCTATTTTCACTTGCACTTGCTTGGTTTATACCACTGCAACTGCCATCCATAGTGGCCGTGCCTGTCCCGTCGTCGTCTACCAGTTCATCCTGGTCCTGGTTTGCCCTGCTCTGCCTCTTTCGATTGGTCGAGCTGAATCATCTCTTCCCGTCCAAGACACAGAGCTAGTAGTATTTTCAAATGTGTGAGAATTTCATAAATAAAGAAAGGAGCAGAGCGTTCAACAGCTGAATTTTTTTCAGCTTTTACCGCGGCGGCAGCATGTCTTGAGCCTCATGCTATTATGCTAGCCACTGCTAATTGCTCTGCTCTTGTCTGTGCCGTGTGCTATGGCGCACACGTGCCGTGGTGTGTGATTTGTCTTAGTGTGTGTGTGTGCTTGTGGATTGATTATTGTAATTTTGTGTGTGGATTTGATCACTGTTAATGTTAATCATCTTATTATGACCTTATGAATTCATAAACGATGATGAATGTGTGTCATTTGTATGTGCAATAGTCATGGTTACAGAACTACAGACGGTATATAAGGAAAGGAAAGCCCCTCCCTTATTTGTCATCCATTGAAATTATGCTCATTAGATGGAAATGAGTGGCATGACAGGGTTATTATATCGCTGATGGTTCCTACCAGCCATTACGATATGTTTCATGACGTTTAAAAAAAAAAGAGAGTTGCCAAATAGATTTTACGGGCGAAAAGGCAAAGTGACCTAAACCTAGAAAAAAAAAGGGACATGATTTGCACGCATGATTACCTCTCAGTCTCTAACCGGAGTTTGGATATGGGGACATCCTTATTAATTTGATTCTAAAACTAGTACTCCAGATTTTCAGTTTATTGAGCCCTCTTACCACATGTATTTCTTCCTCCTACACTTTCAAACAAGAAGAATACCTTACTTTACTTCATCAGTACTGCATCCTTATGATTTCTCGCCTTCATCTCATATTGATATCATACGATTCATGCTAATATCTGGAACCAAAATATAAGTATCAGTTAGTACAAATGATTCCACTAAAAAAACGTTAGTACAAATGCACCATCATCACACTTTAGATTTCTGGAAATGTTTTGCAGTTCTATGGAATTGTTCTAGGATCAGTGCTGGAATAATCTTGTAGCATAACAAAAATTTAACTTCCATGAATATGAAGTAGGAATATTAAAAAATGAGTGGATTTTTTGAGTTATCAGGACCTTACTTTCTCGCTTTATGTGAAAAGTAACAAATAAAGGGAAAAATCCTTCTAAATCATGAAACATTTGGCCAAGAAGAATATAGAATTGAAAATGTAATACTCACTTTCCAAAGAAACTGAAGTTTATTCAAGAAATATAGGCTGAAGGTTAATTTCTAACTGTGTTGAATATGTGGATATGTACATAGTTGTAATTGTGGGTAAATAATCTATTATTATTACCTAGAATAACTACGACTGTGATGAGGAAGATCTGTTTTCTTCGTTGTAACACAAAGCTATGTAGATTGCTGAAAACAAGGATTTCAAAGTCCCTGTTATCCTGGATGCATTATCAGATGATTACATGCTTGTTCATAATTTTACATGAAGGTTCCCAGGGCACCAAGTAAATCATTACGTTCCAAGAGGTAGTTCCCAAGAAAGCAATACTCACAGTTTGTCAAATGGTCCTCCATTAACAGACATCAGAGTTGTTAAATACTTCTTGCTCTCTAGGAAGTCTTTAGAAATCTCAAGGAGACAGGAGACAAAGGCACTCTATAATCTCACAATTCAGTTGATCAAGGGACTGCAAACCATCTATAGAAGCTAGCACTGCACATTTTTTAACGCTCAACTTTGACAATTCCTTGCAGGAAAGAAGATTCAGTGATGTTAACTTTGAACAGTTATGTATTTTGAGTTCAGTAAGGGCAACATCATCCACATCTTCTTCAAAGAATGAGAATCCATGCTTGCACTGGCATTATCAAAATCAAACTTGACCTCCCTCAAAGAAGACATACCAACCAAAGACAACTTCTCCAGAAATGGCAGTTGAATGAATGGTGTTAGGATCTCCATTCCTGGACAATCATGAAGATACAGACTTTCTAAATTCTTGAGATTGAAATTCTCTCCCAACCAGGATAGAGTTGCACCTTTGTAATTGTGATATGAAGGTGCTCGAGGCGATCTGTGGTTGAAGACCCTCTAGTGTTTCCTTTGAAAAATTACAACTTGCTCTTCCCCATGACAGTGACAATGTCCTGAGATGCTTTTTATCTTTAATTCTTGCATGACTAGCCTCATCCTTTTTTCTGACATTATCAAGATTAAAGATTCTAAGTGATCCTCTGATCTCATTCAGGTTATCCAGCTGTGAAACTTCAAATCCACTCTTTTTTTGAGCATGGAATTCTTTCAGTTCTTGAAGATTTGTAAGTTCACCAACTCTTGCTATCTTTGAATGCAGGTGTGATGCCTCAGACTCTGGAACAATCAGATAGCGCAGATTGACAAGATGACAAGTGTCCCTTGGCAAATCATTAAGACCACGCCAATAACTTACGTCCAGTACCTGAAGATGATAAAGTCTACATAAGGATCTAGGCAAACATTTGACGGTGTTCTCAGTGGATCTCAATTCAAGATAGCCAAGATGGATGAAATTGCAATACTTGAGTGCAAAATGTCGATAGATAGGCAGAGTACACGTACGTACTTTAGTTGCCCCAGAATCTTTGCATAGATTCCAGAAGAAGTCTCACCATATGAACCAACTAAAATTAAACTGTCTAAGCTTCTCAAGACATCATTGTTCTGAATGGCATTTAACCCTTTTTCAAAAGTTTCATTATGTTCTATTTTGCCATTTGGCATCTTGTTGTATGCTGACTCAGTCCAGATGCTTATATGACTAACATATGGGGAGACAGTTGGAGGACCTGAGCCATCTATAGTAAGGCATTCAATGGTTGTGACAATCTGTGCAAGGTCATGAATTAAATCATGCATGAGATAGTATGCATATTCCTGTGTCTCGATTTTTTCAAAGAAACTTCGGTCTACCAGGTCATCAAAATAGTCACTTCCAGTATCCTCTGGTCTTCTACTTTCGTTATTGATAAAGCCAAGAGCAATCCGGATATGTACCAACTGGTCCTTGTTAAACTTGTAGCCCTTAGGAAACAAAGCACAATAAGAGAATAATCTCTGAAGGTGGTAGGGAAGGGGATTATAACTAAGCATGAGTGCTGGCATGATGTCATCACTGTCTTCCTGAAGCTTCCATTCATCACCGTCGAATATTCTCTGCCAATAACCCTCTTCAAGTCTTTTTTTCAAAAGTGTGCTTACGGTTTTTGCTGCTAACGGATTTCCTCTTAACCTATCAGCAATGTCCTTTCCAATTTTTTGCAACTTCCTTCGGCCTTGATAGTTTTCATCACCAAAAATGCATCTTCTGAAAAGAAGCCAAAATACATCTTCCTTCAGACCACTCAAGTTTATCTGCTGCTCCATTGTATCTGTTATTTTTGAAATTGATTTCATTCGAGTAGTCACCAAAACCACATTACCCATCACTTCTGTACATCTAAGTGGAGCCAATAGCCTGTCCCACCGTCTCTCATTCTCTTCCCACACATCATCCAAAACTAATAGAAACCTTTTGGTCAAATATGTCTTGATACCAGCTTGGAGCATAGTTCAATTCTTAGGGCTGGACTTATGCTTGCCTTCAGAAATACATTGGAGAATCTCTTCTGTAAGCTTGACTTCATCAAAGATAGAGGAAACATAAATCCAGATCCTGATACCAAATTCTTCTTTTACTTTTGGGTCATTGTAGACTAACCTAGCAAATGTTGTCTTCCCAACACCTCCATTACCAATAATTGGAAGTATAGAAAGCTTTTTATTACTTGTTGAGTTATCAGTGATTAACTTTATCGTCTTGCCCTTCTCCACTTGCCCGTGCAAATACCTTCGTTTCAGGATAACAGGCTCCCTCCTCTCATGAATCTGAGCTTGTGCTCTGAGTTGCTCGAGCAAGTTCAGCAATCTTGTCCAGCTTGAGAGCCTTGCGAACATCCTCACAGACCTCATGTAACTCGTCAACAATAACTGCTATCCTCCGTGATATGTCATCCCTTCCTGGTGCTGCATCTAAAACCGCCCCCCCTTCAACTTCTCCCTCTGAAGTGACTTGATCGTCAGAACCACTAATCTTCATTTTTTTTATTCCATTCATGATGTCACGACGCTCGATTCTTCTTTTCGTTGTCACCGGATCCTCCTCCTTACTGCTCATAGCAGAAATCTTCACTCCAGATGATATAAACCTACTCGTCTGGTTGGCAAACCCACATGCGAACCGAAAAATAGATTGTGCCTTCGACGAACTTGGGCTGCTGTTGTTGCGCTCCTTATCTTTCATCTGTTTGATAGAATAAACTAAGAGCAACTAGAGTTCAGCTGCATATCGACCCATCAGTTCTCAGTAGCAAAAGAGCAATAACACCTATAACGACTGAACTGATAACATTTAGAGCATAACCAAAGTGATACCAACTACTACATTATCCATAGCAGCAGGCGCTAAACTTAACAAAGAAAAGTGGAAACACGAGTCCCTGTAGCGACGCTGCGACAGGACGCGGCTCTCTCACCTGCTCGTGGATGTGAAGGTAGTTGAGCTCGTCAAGGAGATTGCGCGCGTCAGCGGCCAGCCGGCGCACGTCAGCGATGGGCTCCGCGAGCTACTCGTTCCCGATCCTCCCTCCGGCGCGCGCGGCGCCGAGGACGAGGTTGGCACGCCGTAGCTCGGCCCCGAGGCGCTTGACCTCATCCTGGCCGACGCCGTGGCGGGCGGCCCACTCCGCCACGCGGTCGCCGACGAGGCGCTCGGCCACCACGCCGACCAGCCACGTCGCCGCGCCGACGGCTTGGCCGACGGCGTCGAACGGGAGCGGCATTGGCGTAGGAAAGGTCGCGGATTGCAAAGCGACGAATCTGCCGTTTCTTGCTTTCGTTTGCAGAAGAGCAATGGCGATGGAGTGGAGAGAATCGGTAGGAAACAGTAGTGGAGAGTGGAGATAAAGGCGGAGACCTCGACCTCAATGCCTCAACGGTTGACTCTCACAGCCAAGTAGCCGCTGGAAATTGCCAGGAAGAAAAGTTCCGAAAAAAAAATGAAATAAAGATGGCAAAAGGACATGGATCAAGACAACCTGTCAGCACTGCACTGATCGCCCTCTCGTTTGACTCGTCAATTTTCCGTAGACAGCCATGGCCGATGGTCAGGGTGCTCGTCAATGACGACGGCGGGATTGCCGGAAGCTGCTCAACGGCCGGAATGTATAGATTGCGGAGGCTGCATTGTCCTATTAATAGGCCTTCAGTGCTTATAATGCTTTTTGTCACGTGTTATTCAATTGTGAATCTACTAATGTGATGTCATTCTCAATATTTTTGTGTGTATGAGTGATCCAGTTTCCAAAGCTCGATTTTAACCTGAGAAAATAGAGGAAATGCAAAACAGAGTAAAATAGTTTGTAACAGGACACTATTAGCCCTACAAGACAACATGAATAATCAGTGGTACACCAATGAATGAAATCAAATACCAGTGAGCCAAATCGACAGTATCATATATACATACAAAATGGTTATAAGAATCAACAGTGAATGAAATCTAATCAAACTGTCATCGAATTCTCTTTGCACTGCTGGTGCAACCATGTTAGCTTGACAGATGCCACCGTTTTAGCCTTATGGTACAGCATATAAAATTCTGTTCCTGCAAAAGGACTGGATTGTTCATATCCAACAAAAGGAAAAAGAAGTGGTTTTACAGTATTTGCAGTAGCTCAGTTGTGATGATGTATACACATAAAACATAATTGTGAAAAGTCAGCAGAATACCAGAGTTTAGATGAAAAAAATACAACATTTCATTGCAGCTTGATGGATGTCCATCAACAAAAATGGTTATGTTGTAAGGTCTTATGTATAGAAGAATATGCTTCAGACAGATGAATCCTGGGGATTTTAATTGGAGCTGAGCTAACCATTGCCGATATGATTTGCCCAAAGAGAAGATTCACCCAGAGTGAAGATTCAGGCGTAAGAAAGATAAATGAACAGAGCAAAAAATGATACACAAGATCTGCATTTGAGGTGTGTGCCCTTCCAAGTTCCAACTGGGTGTTCAATAGAATCAAACGTCACCAGCTACCTAAAACAGGACACAGTAACTTAGTATTGCTCTACCAAGTTTTGAGTACACTAAGCAAATGCAATATAGTAAACAGAAGCTATCTATTATTAGAATGAAACCTATAATTACCTTCTTATCAAAATTTTGGAACAATTATGGCCTCCATTCTTTCCAGCACTGCAAATCATGTTCACCTTCTGATCTGTGAACTGTGAAATCGGTTCGGGATCGGACTGAGCTGGGCATCTGGCAAAGTACAGATCATGAGTGTAGCAGCTCGTGCCAAGTACTGATCATGTCTGCATCAGCCCTCATTTCTAGCATTCAAGAAATATTTGGCTTTGAGGAAGACACAGCTTGCTGCACATTGCAAAATTTCCAGCAGTCAGCATACGGTACCTCTGAAAACGGATTTACATGAGTAGCACATTTGTAGGAATAACATAGTCCTATTTGCCTTCCTGTATGCACTGATCAAGTGACCTGATGTTTCATCATCCACCCCTGCAAAGGATCTTCTGTTCTTTGATACACTGATGTTGATCTTGTGCAATATATAAAGCTACAGGTCCTGTTTTCTTGGACTACGATCGCAAGAACCTAGACATATATAAAGCTGAGCGAACTTTCCTCAGATCATTCTTAAACCCTGCACTACGAAGACCAGAAATGACTGCCCGCTTTGCAGATGCAAGAACATTGTTCCCTTCACGTAAGCAGATCCGCAAGAATTTGGATGCCATATGGTATCTCCCCACCTTACACAGACCATGGACTAGTGATGTGTACGTAAAATCATCTTTTAGCTTCATGCTGTGCAGTAATTTGATGGCTGCATCAACCTCACGAGATTTGCATAGTGCGTCAATCAAGCAGTTATATGCTACCACATTTGATTGCATGCCCATCATCTCCATGCACCATAACTGCTTCTCTGCAGCCTCGATTTGCCCCATCTTACACAAACCATTGACCAAAATTGAGAATGTGTACTCATCACTCTCCAGGCCACCTTCTTCCATCATGGCCAAGAGCTCAAATGCGTCATTCATCTTCCCTTCTTTGCACCGCAGGTGAATCAGCGTGTTGTAGCATGCATTGTCAAACCTGGAGCCACTTCGTATCAAGAGCTCACAATAGGTATTGGCTTCTAGCATCCGGCCCTTCTTGACCAGCGCACTGATCACCGTGCAATATGGAAATGCATCAGAAATGTATCCTTCTTCAAGTAGGGACAAGAAGGTCTCCAACCCCTGATCAAATCTTCCATACCTAAAGCAACACTTCATAACTGTAGTATAAGTGATGACATTAGGTGCATGCCCGGCCCTCCCGAGCTCCTTCAGGACCATGCGGGCATAGCCCACCTTGCCTGACCTGCACAGCCCATTGATCATCGTGTTGTAAGTCACGATGCCAACAGGAAGCCCCACCCTCTGCAGGTACCTGAACATCCTGTACGCATTCGTCGCATGGCCAGCCCTGAACAGCCCATCAAGGAGGGTGTTGTACGTGGCGGCACACGGCGCGACGCCCTTCTCAGCCATATCAGTAAACACCCGGTAGGCGTCCTCCGGGTGGCCAGACCGGAATAGGCAGTGCATGAGGGCGTTGTAGCTCCACGCGTCGGGGGAGATCCCGGACCGGAGCATTTCGTCGAACAGATCGAGGGCACGCATGGGGAGCCCGACGCGTGCCGCACCAGCGATGAGGGAGTTGTAGGTGACGGCGTCGGGGCTCAGCCCTGCCTCCCGCATCCGGTGCACCACGGCGATGCCGGCATCGAGCCCTGCGGAGCGGCAGTGCGCGGCGAGGAGGGTGTTGTAGGTGACGACGTCCGGGGGCAGCCCGAGGCGGAGAGCGTCGACGAGGACAGACTCCGCGCGGTCGAGGCTGCCGCCGCGGCAGAGCGCGGCGAGGCCAACGTTCATCAGCCGGGTCGATAGCTTCAGCTGCGCGCGCGTACGGACCATGGATCCGCTCCAGCCACCCCGCCGCCGCGAGACTCTCTTCCAGACACGGCTGCACTCCGCTTACTGCCTCGACTCTCATACAGCTCGCTCACTATTTGCGGTTTCACTAGGAGCAAGGCGGCGGGCTCATTGACATGGAGAGACAGCTCCGCGGTACGCGCCGGCGCCCTCGCCGGCGCCTGGTATTCGAAAGGCTCCGCTCGGGACAGGTGGGAAACTGGGGAATTCGCAGACCGCGCAAGGGAGATGTGCGCTGCCTACGGGCCCTGCATGTCGTTACATTGCCCTTCTTATCACTGCGAAATACTATACTCATTAAAAAATGTTCAATATTTGTTGCAAACATTATGGAGAGAAGGAAATGCTAAAAAAAATTGAAGGGAACAACAACATCTTAATTCATTGTACAATGGATTTTGACACCATAAAGCTCAATACTATGTTACAAAATCAAAGTTCGTTCGTACCGTAATACAACAAGATATGTATGTGAATACAATGAACGAATAGGTGAGTGAAGTCAGCAGGATCATACATACGCAAAATTGAAAAAACTAAACATAACACAAAATTATACAGGCAGGCGTCACATCATCCACTTGATCCAAACCTCACTGCACTTTCATGGCTTTCTCCTTGCACAGCTGGTGCCACTCCTGAAGCACGGCCGCCTGGAGCGCACGATGCTCGGCTTCCTCTGCCGTGAGCTTCGAGAGCGTCGAGGGCTTGGGGTTACCGAACTCGTCCAAGTCCTCGTTCTGCTTCTTCTCCTCTTCCTCTTCTTGCTCAGTCTTCGCAGGTGGAACCTTCGGTTTGGCTGCCTTGAGCAGGGCTATTCTCTCCATCGAGATCTTTAGCCGCTCAGCAGCTGCGCTCTTCACCTCATCTTCAGGCATGTATTCCACGGCACCGTCACTGATATCATCAAGCCAGCCCTGGAGATCTGATTCAATCTCTTTCGTGATCGATTCATCAGATGCACGTACAACAAATTTGCAGATCATTGTGGTTGTCTCATCACCAAGGTCGACATTCCGACTGACTTCACTTGCACCAAATATCATCATGCCCACAAAACCACCAAACCAAGTCTTCGCGGCATAACACAACTGTAGTAGATAATGCTACGAGTTATTATCTAGCATGCTTCCAAATCATATGCAGAAAAGAAATAAGGGGGAGTCCCTTTCATCTAAAAAAAAAGAAATAAGGGCATGTTTGGATGTTGGAATTGAATTCATTGTAGTTTAGGCACATATTGAGCTAGCTATATATTTGGAATGGAATATAATGGAGACAGAGATTGCAAACATAGCATGTCGATATATAGAATCTATTTCCCACCTCCCACCCTATGAATTTGAGGTGGGCTTAAAAGTGAACTTTAGAAAGTGGTGGAAAGTTAAATTCTAAGCCAACTAGGCTAATTTATTATAGAGATTTCAATTCCACCAAATGAAGGGAGCCAAACGGACCCTAAGGGACTGTTGTCATGGAATTCAAATGTCTGGTGTTAATGTATCGATGCTTACCTGGAAACCAGCTACAGTCCGGATGAAATGAGAGCAGACTTGATGGAAGGGTTTAGCAGAAATTGACTTCAATCCGCTAAGGAAAGGAGAGCTATCGTACTGCTGAGCAGCGGTGGCCTTAAAACCACTGCCTTCATATGTGTATGTGCCCGTGCACTCCACCATGGCTGGTAGGCTAGGCCATAGACGGAAATACTCGACAGGAGAACATTCATACGGCAGTAGCAGCTCAGCAAGAGGGACCTTGTAGGGTTGACACCGCAGAACAACTGGCTCACCGAGCTCTAGCCGAAGCGAGCGTTTCTGCCTCATAACCTGTGAATCCTCTTCAGCATAGTCTCCTTCATAATCTGCAGAGCCTCCACTTCCATAAAATGGGTAATACAAAACTTGAACCCAGAGGCAGCATCTCTCAAAATGTGAAACTCCAACAGTCACACTACTTTGGACTGGATCCTGCAGAATTGGGAAAGAACTTTTATATTAATAAAAGGATTGGCTGATCAATAATGCTAGAGCTCATCCAAAAATTCTATCCTACTGTCAATTTTTTTACATTGTCAATAGACTGTTTGTTTTTCGTTAAGTACAACCTACCAGGAAATAAGATACAACAGATGAAATCCATTGTTTGTTTGGTGATTTTTGCGGGCACCAGATATTAAGATAAACAGAAGATTAAGAATTCTAAATTCTAAAAGCAATCCCAATACCAGATTTCAAACAACATAAATAAGTATTCACGCTAAACTATATTCAAATTCTTTATGTGCAAGTAAGACACAAGTCAATTCATAGAAGCACCTGCGAAACAAGATTCCGAAGGTGACGAACAGTGCGAGAGAAGCCATCCATATAATACAGTGCTCCAGAGAGGCCAACTCGAATATCCACCCTGTTGAGTTCCAGCTCAGTCAAATTTAAAATCTGCAAAACAGGACACCCTTAGTCAAAGTTCATGATAACACACTAGCACAGATCCAAATCAAACAGTCAACATAGATCAATGCAATATGTGAAGAAATAAGCATAGCTGCTTTCATCAATCTATCAGGTTGCAAGAGTGCCATTACATTAAGCAGATAAGACAGAAGCATCATTAGAATGAAGGCTAATGAAATATGAGAATAACAAGCATGGGCAGGTAGATGTCCTTTAACAGGGAACATACAACTTGTTGCAGCTATTTTTTGCAGTTCTCTATTATTCACTGGTTCCTTCAGGAACTAATGAAGTGCCAACTAAGATGATCAAAGAAAATAGTAGACTTCATAATTTAGCATACTGAAAAGAATATTTCAATAAAGATGTTGTCTATTGAACAAAGAAAGATGCATCAACCCAGTAATACCTTTAGATGCAGGGTAATTCTGCCATCAGTTGGGTCAGCCAAATGATATGCTTCAATGTAGCACGGATCACTGCTGCCAGTCAAAGTACAGGCTTTTGGAAGCTCTTTATGCAAGGCACCAATTCCCTTCGTTTGTAGGAGAGTTAATTGACTAGGATTTGGCCTCCAAAGTTCACAAATGGCCTTATGAACTAATCCCTCCAGTTTCCTATCTTGTGCAGCAGCAGCCTCTGAAAATTGAACAGTAAGTTTGTGGTGGCTAAATGGATAATCCCCTGTAGCATCACCTACACCAATCCACCTGAAACATTCAAAATATATCACATGATTCAATGTTACCAATAATGTGAAGCATTGCCGACAACTTGTTGCACAAGTTTCAAAGTGCACTCACCTGTTATCTGGATGGTTTGTCACATACTTTATTATCTGCAAGACATAACGTGACTGATGCTTGGTAACAAAATCGGCAGAAGTACTTGCCCTAAACTCTTCCAGTTCTTTACTGAGAAGTTGACCTGCCCTTGCACTTCTCGCTCCCAAACGTTGAGCACATATTAGGACAGCCTGCATGTCCTGTGTCCTATTTGATGTAGGGGCGGATGCATCGGTGTTGAATAATATCTTATGCATGTTAGATATGATAATATTCAGTGGATCCTCTGGATCATCAGCTAAAAGAGGATCCAGACCTTCAAGATCGAAGTGCTCAGAAATTGCCCATATCAAGCGTGCCGATATTCGTACAGTATGAACCTGAATAAACATGATCACTCATATAAATCTCGTAAGACATTCTGAAACAAAGAACATGGATGAATGGAGTTGCCCTTGTTAATCATCTCCGAGTAAGAAAACATCTCTAAGTTAATCAGATCTAAACAGTCTTTGGCAAAGCAGATGAATTTCTACAACTTGTTATGAATATAGATCCAACAAAAAATATAAGATGCCCTGGATGTATATTTTACTAGTCAGATACATATGGCAGGTCAAAATATAGATACTAACGAAAAATATTTGTCATACAGGTTAAGAAAAAGGAGCACTAGATATAACTTGGAAGAGTTCTATTTGAAGAAAAAAATATTGGAAGTTCCCATGTAAATGAAAGAGGTGCATAAACTACTAGTTTAACATTCAAGATTTGTAAAGGATCATAACCTCGCGAAGATCCCTGATAAGCTGCAACTGCAAATTTCTAAGGCGTGTCTCATTCAAAATCTGATCTTGCGACGCACCAGCTTTGATTGTCTTCACGCCACCTCTGGTGTCATATATGTGGCAAAGCCTTACAAGTAACTTCAGATAGCAATCAATGGCATAGGTACGGCCATCGCAGTCCCAAAGAACACATGGCCTGCAGACTTCCACCACATCCAAAGCAGGTTCTGTCCAATTCAGTGCACCATAACCAGTTCCATAAGCTAATGCTCCTATAACTCTGCTCTCTGTCCCAGAATTCTTCAGCTCAGGTAGCGGAAGAGATAGCTGGAAACAACTTTCAACCAGGGACGCTACCAGCTCTTCTCTGAACAAACTTTTGCTTGTTATGCTGTTTAGATCATCCTTCACCCTTGCATCCTCGAAAAGGGATATCACATCTGTTCCTGGAACAGGCTTCTGACCTCTTCGAACACTCTCCTTTGCAAAAAGATCAACACAAAGAGCAGTCCGACAAATGCATGCCAATGCATGCATACGATCCGATTCTGCTCTCAGGTTTCTTACCATCTGAAGCAGTCTTTTGAACAGAGACACCTGCATCGCAGAACATGCTCTCATAAATCCATCTTGAACATAACTATGAAAATCATACCCACTAAATTAAACTTATTTTTCTAAGGGCCTGTTTGTTTACTTAGCAGATTATATAATCTAGATTATAATCAAGATTATAAGTTCATTGAAAATTGCATGAGTACTGAAACTTTTGTATCAAATAAGTTGAAATAAGCTTCTCTTATATGGATTATTGAATTATATAATCTGGGGTGTTAGATTATATAAGCTGAGAAAATAAGCAGTTTGTTTGTTAACCTCCTATATTATAATCTACCAGATTATATAATCTATAGATTATAATCTGAAACAAACAGGGCCTAAATTCAATAACATATTCAGAAGTTCTGCGGAGAAGTAAAGATACTGAACCAATTTATCATAGCTATGGATTTGGAAAGTTCTACGGAAAAGTTTAGAATGGACCTCAGAGCCATGTAAGGCAACTTTCGACTTTTGAGAATAACTTTGGACTAATCCAATACAAGCATGACGTAAGTATCTGTGCTAACATCTGAACAAGGGGACTAGTTCATATGTTTGTGAGAACTGTTTTTGAGATCATGGGATGACGAACAAAGGATGGCAGACACTTTCTTCAAGGTAACTACTCAGGAAGTGGCTCTCGATCCTTATGTTCCATGGCGTATGCTATTGGCAAAACTGTTGCAGTCGGTATTCAGATCAGTATAGGATCTCCTGATAATTAATTAGTATACTTAAAAGCAATTTCCTTCTTTTAAAAAAATATACTGGCTTTGCATCGATTCTTGTTTTGGGGGTAGTTGTGTCTGTGCTACATATATGGTTGTATATTACTACTTGGACATGGTCCTCACCCTAGAACTAGGATGATGAGAATGTTTTATCTTTTAATGTTTTAATAATGTGCATGTACAAAAACAATGACAGTGAGGTTCAACAGAACTAATGTGTCATTTGCTAAATCTTTACCATTAACAGTAATTTTTTTCTCCAAAAATCTTTAACAGTAATTGATTCCGTGAAGTAACAAGATAAGACAGTAATCAAAATGGTTACATTTAAACAAGATGTATTATAGTGATTGATTCGGTACCTGCATTCCAAGATCCAGCAAATGGAGATTGGTCACAACAGCCCTGACGATCGTCTCCCTCATGGATGAGAACTCTTGCCTATCCCATAGTGTCAGGATTGCAATTATAGCTGCTGAAGCCCACTCTGGCTTGCCGCCAGGCACATCTGCAAGTGACAACATATTGATCCCGACCTCAAATACTAGCGGTGGATCCAGCGAGCTGACAAAAGGCAGCAAATGTGAGACAATGTCCGACACTCCAACCAGCTTCTCTGCGCTGGACTCCACACTATCAGCAATTGAAGTGTCTCCTGGCTTGGCGATCTTCCGCAGCGTGTTCAACACGCCGGAAGCAACCATTTTTGCAGCATGCACCAGAGGGTACACAGTGACTCGGAAGCTCTCTACAGGCATCACCATGGAACGGGCAATCAGCATGTTGCGCCGTGACCAAATGAAGTCAATTGCATCTGCCGCCCACTGGGCACGCACTGCTAGCGCGCCCTCTCCGTCAACAAGCTTGTCACCAGCGAGCCGGCTCATGCGGCGCGCATCAAGCTCCTGGAACAGCCGCGCAAGAGCCTCAAATGCCCCGGCAGCCACAGCATCCGCGGAGTCCAGTGCAAGCTCAGCTAAGCGTCCCCACCACGTGGTGGCGTGCGCCATGAGAGACGGGTTCGTGGAGCACAAGAGCGCGAGGTCGTCGCGTGGGAGGAGGGAGGAGAGAGACGTGACAGCAGCGAGGCGAAGCGACTCGGCCGGCGAGGACAGCGCGGCGGCGATGTCGGCGTGGGCGGAGGAGAGGAGAGAGGGGAGCAGGTGGGAGGGCAGCGAGGGGAACGAGGCGATGGAGGATGCGGCGACGTCGGGGTCCGGGAAGGAGAGGTCGGAGCGGAGGGAGGAGAGGAGCAGCGGGTCGAGGATGTCGGGCGGCAGCGGGAGCGCTCGGAGCAGGTCGAGCGCGAGGCGCTTGCAGACGGCGGAGGAGGGCGCCGAGAGGATCTCGGTGGCGACGGTGCGGGCGAGCGCCGAGACGTCGCGGCCCGCGGCGCACTGCTGCAGCGCCTGCAGCAGCGCGGACGACTGGCGTAGAGCATCCGAGGAGCGGAGGTCGGTGGTGATCTGCGCGATGAGAAGGTCCATCGCGCCGCCGCCGCGGTGGCGCTCCGGCGATCGCCGGAGCCGGGGGAGAGTGGGGCGGGCTGCCTAGATCTGAGGAAGACGAGTGACGAGGATCGGGCTGTGTGCTTGGGAGCTTTTCGGTTAGTAGTGAGGACGCGGGTGGCAGTAACGGGCGGGTCGGGTCGGTTCGATGGAATCAAGCCCAATACGGCTCTATGGAATCGGAGTTTTACGTCTCAAACCGATTGGTTATTGCCCTGATCGGCTGCCCGTATTGGGCTGCTGTTGTTTCTGTGTGTAGTTCAATCTACAGTAATTTTCTTCTTCAAGCTGCATACAGCAAATAAAACAAGCAGTGGATTAGACCTATATCTCTAGCACACCTCTAGCTCATCTCTGCTCATGTCTCATGCGGGGTGTGGCGGCGGTGATGAATTCTTCTTATCGTATTAGTAATAGCAGGATTTCGTAGCCGTGGACTGACAGATGCAGTAGCCGTTCAGGCCCGTTACCTCTGCAGATGTCTCTGTCTTCCTCAGATCAGTAGGGAGCATGAAATGTCCCTCCACCTGACGGTGAGTGCAACAAATATTCTCCTTCCTTCCTTCCATGCTGCAGTGACATTCGTATGCATAGTATAAAAATGAAATGAACAGGCTCACAGAACATCAAAACAAACCTAGTCAATGCTTGCTGGATCTCTTTCTCAGTGGTGGAGTTGTCCTTACAACTCGCAAGAGCGGCCAGGTTTCTATGGCCCACAGCGGAAACATGAATCTTAGACATTGGTGTGGAGGGATCTATAGATCTTTCTTATCTTTTTTGAAACATATGAATCACTAGTTATTTTTTAAAAAAAGTTAAAACAAATACAAATTGTTATTTTGTTTTTTTTTCACTAGGAGAGATCCATGAGAATCCATTGCTAAGAACAATTATCGCTAATGTCTCCCCGATTGATCTAATTTTCAAGAGCAACGACTTGACCATGAAAAACTTATTCCATTGTCCTTGGACATGAGAGTGGGGTTCCAGAAGTACCTTGTTGAATTCAGACGCAAAGAAAGGACTGATATATGCTGAAAGATAAAGAGGAATTAGATTCATCTGTCATACCTTCTTTTATTTATCAAAATTCTAGAGGGAGCTTCATAAGGCAGTGCCTAGTACTCGAGGGAGTAGAGATATTTCCTACTACCTTTTAAATATACCGTACTAATTTTAATCAACGAATTGCTTTACTCCATTTAAAATAGGACCTTAGAACATCTCCAATGGACTGCTTAAACCCCTTCTTAAAATAAAATATGAGTGATTTGTAAAAAAAAAACCATCTCCAACGGATGTCTTAAAACGATCCCTTTCTTTTGGTTCCCTTAAAATCATCCTACTTGTAGCTATAGTTAGACAAAAAATTGGGGGCGTGAATCCACCTCGTTCGGTGCCGCGCGCGATATTTGCTGCCGCTTTCTTCTCTATCCGCCAATTATTTTCCGGCGCTCCTTCCTCTCTGCCGCTATATTCCCGGTCACCGCACTGACAGCCTCTGCCTAGCAGTGATCTCTTTGGTCATCAGGGGAGTTCGTATCCACCACCATCGGTGGTGTCTTCGTGAACGACGACTGCAACAGGTTCCCGACAAGTCAATCGCCCGCCCGTCCCCGGCATGTCAAGCTCCGTCCCCGGAAAGTCGAGCTCCCGCCCGACCATACCCATCAACCTCATCTCCTCTTGACTCGAGCTGCATCCACGGCTGCTCCATCCCCCATCAACCTGGTTAAAATCTGTATTATGAACTGGAATCCATTACAGGCTTAGGACGCAAATGCTTGTAAAATTTTTGGTGATGGTCTGTTGCTTGTTTTGCTTAATAATCTATCTGATTGGAAAGCTGGGGGATATGGTACCATTCGTTTGATTTTCTCATGCTTATCTGCTCGATGGTGCTTGTTCAGTACTTATTGTTACCTATGAGCATTGTTGCTTGGTGTACTATCTTTGTGGCTGCCGAGCCTCACAGGAAGGCATCGATCCTAAATGGCGGGGAGGCGATTGTTGACGAACAGAGCAGGAGCAGAGGTGAGGGTGATCTGAGCACAACCTGACGAACAAGCGGAGTACTATAATAATGAAACTGTTGAACGTACCTTGTCTTATTTTGGGCCCAAAAGAGATGACGTGTCTGGGTTTAAGAGCATCTTCAACTAATTTTTAAAATTTTACTTAAAAAACTCTTTTAACGAGTTCGTAAATAAGTATTAGAAGTAAAAAAACTCGAGTATTTCAACGACTCTCAATATAAGTTGTCAAATCTATTTAAAATATTTGATACATATGTAATTTTCTTTGGCCCAGTCCATATATAAAGTTGTTTTAATCTTTTGAGAACTCTAACTTAATATCTAATTGTAGAAAGTGATAGGGTTTATATAGAAACTTGCTAAGTTTAGGAACTTAGTATAGAGAATGGTTGAAAAGCTATTTTTTAATTACTTTCTAAATTTTAGTTTAGAGATTTAATTTAAAGAGCAGTTGAAGTTGCTCTAAGAACTTTTTAAGGGAGTCGCCGGAGTAGTGGATAAACATGAGACCCTTAAATTTTTTGGCTCATCCTAAAAAGGAGTTTTAAGGGATAATTTTTAAGCAGTCTATTGGAGATGCTCTCAGTCATGTGCAACTAAGCTATCTTAATAACACACATCAGATTTTTCTATTATCTCTTTTTTTCTATATATAGTGATTAAGAGATGAGATTAATATTTTCTTGTCCTGAATACTTTAAGTATGCCTATCAATATTAAATAAAGTGATTATAATCGTGAAGCGATAGATGACTTTATTCTCTGTTCTAGTTGTTGTTGAAAAGGAAATTTCTTTTCTTTTCTTTCTAAGTACATATTGTTAACCTTAAAACTTAATGAGAATATTATCCCATTTGAGTTGTTTGACGAGTTAATAATAATCCTATTTCAGAAACTTATTTGAAGTAAACTTATACTAGAAATAAAGATTTTTATTTCCTCTGTCAAACGCATTGCATTGTCTTGTCCTGCTCGGCTGCGCCGAAAGGTTTTCTCCCAACCTTTTCCCAACGCCGCTCGCCGCTCGCCGCACGTATTTATTGACGGAGTCCGCAGAAAACAAATTACTACTTGCTCTTTTTATTTTATTTTTTTTCCCTCACCCTCGTTCTGTTCTTCTCTCCCGCATCCGCCGTCTCATCCCAAATCAAACCGCGTCTCTGCGGATCTTCCCTTCCGTCCTCCCCCAATCCGGCCGCCTTCGTCTCCAAAACCCTACACGGTGGCCAGGCTGGGCATGCCGAGGTGACCGCGCGCTCTCGGTCAGCTCTCGCCTGTTCTCGCGTCCTGGGCACGCGGTTGCGGCCGGAGTGCGGAGCGTGATCACGACGGGGCCGCGGGACATGGCGTCCGCGGCGTCGGGCAGCGGGGGCGGCGCAGCGGGCGGGCTCAAGACCTACTTCAAGACTCCCGAGGGGCGGCACAAGCTGCAGTACGAGAAGACGCACTCCCCCGCCGTCGTGCACTACAGCCACAGCGGCAAGACCGTCTCCCAGGTATCGGCGGCAGGGTCGGCGGCGATGCTGCCGTAGGTTACCGTTAGCGATGAGGTCGATGAGGGGACTAGGATCTCGGTGGGCTGCTGCTGGTCGTTTAGATGGGAAATTGGGCGACGGTGTAGGGATGGGTGTTGACCTTATCTGATCGGGTGCGGGATGGGTTTGTGGGGAAGGGTCGTTGTAGATGCGCTGCGATTTTGATTGGTTATGCGTGGATAGGGTGCTTGGGAGTTCTGCTGAGCAGCAGCTTTTGCAGCTTCTGTACTCTGTAGATGATTTTGTATGATGCTTCAATGTTCAGATGGACCATGGCTCCACTTGTACATTTACAAGCGCTACATTCTGGATCAGTATAAATAACTAGTTGGATTGGAAGTTACAGTGGTAGATCGAATATTCTGTTACTGCTTGCAGAGTTTTGTGACAACAGGTTTTGTCGTGTTGCGTATCAATTACAATTCCCTTATATGAAACTAAGATAGGCAATTGGGTGTTTTTGGCAGATGACGGTAGCGTACTTAAAGGAGAAGCCGGCCGGTCAGGGCTCCACTCCTTCGACGCCTAGTGCTGGAAGCGGGATGCGATCTGCAGCTGCAAGGCTGCTCGGTTCCGGTAACGGTAGCCGCGCGCTTAGCTTTGGGAGCAACGGGACTAGCAAGGCTGTCTCAGGAACCAGCCGCATGGGTGGAGGTGTTGGCGCGTCGACGAGCGCCAGTGGATCGCAAGGCTTGGCGAATTATGATGGCAAGGGCACCTATATTATATTCAATACAGCAGATACGCTCTTCATCAGTGATCTTAACTCACACGACAAAGTATTTATATTTTCCCTTCCTCTTCATCAATTATTGCCAGGTTTTTCCATCCTGTGGCTTCCTAATCAGTTCGTGTTTTGTGAATTGTGTTAGGATCCAATAAAATCCATCCACTTCAACAGCTCAAACCCACTTTGCCATGCATTTGACCCGGAAGCCAAGGATGGGCATGACCTGCTTGTTGGGGTGTTGTCAGGAGATGGTCTGTTGGGTGCATCTTGGTTACTAATAGTTGTCTGTATTGTTGAATTATGTCTAATATAAGGTATTGGTGCACGTTTTGCAGTGTACTCAATGTCATTGAGGCAGCAGTTACAAGATCCTGGAAAGAAGCCCGTTGCATATCAACATTTTGTCAACAAGGACAAAGACAAAGATAAAGATGTAACTCCAGGTGGCGCCGCCAGCAGGCATGTTTTCATTTTTGTTTTGACTATTTATACTTGAAAATGGGAGATGTCAAATTGAGTAAGTAATGATGGCCTGTATGGATACTAATGCCTTCTCTTAACTTAGAACACAATCAAATTCATGAACGAAGGCAAAAATTAGCATGCTTGCAGTGAGCACCAGTGCATCACAAGAAGATACCTGCATATCATCAGCTTCTGTCTTAATAAAAAAAATTTACCTGGAAAATGAATGAGGTAAAAAAACGCAAAATAATGCAGAAGAGATTTATGAAACCAGTGACATTCAGCAACTTCTATGTGACGGGTAGAAGTTCTTGTGGTCTTATTGCATACACTCTTGGAACATTTTGATTTTTTGTTTTGTATGGGATAATGCCCGAAACAAATTTGGTTAGCATGCATGCTCAGGGCTACTGAAATTTGATATTTATAGGGCAATTTAGCTCCTGAAAGATAATGATGAACATGTTAATATGTTGTTTATTTTGCAAATAAGATGTCTGATAAATATATATGGTGACATAGCTCTGAGATTTCTATGACACTACAGCCTATAAAGTATAAGATTTACTATGGATGCATACCTTTGCTTGTTTATAAAATTATTAATTGTAGTTATGATTTTTTTACTACAAATATTGCAGCCGGTGCACTTGTGTTGCGTGGGTGCCAGAGAATGAAGGCATTTTCGTTGTTAGCCATGCTGATGGAAATTTGTACGTGTATGACAAAGTGAGCCCTAATGCCTTTAGACTATGATCGCTGAGTAATCATATTGCATTTAGTTGAAGCTTATATTCTTTTGTACATTCAGTCCAAGGATGGAAATACCGATTGGACATTTCCAACTGTAAAGGATCAAAACCAGCTGCTGATTTCACATGCGAAGTCGAGTAAGGTATTGTAGGCACTGCAATATCTTTAACTGCAAAGTTCATATGACTTGGCTATCAGTTATTTTATATTCTATCACGTGTGGTTATTAAAATGCTTATTCTGGAACGCTCGTGGCCATAGTACGGAACATTGTGGACTATTTTCTGACTTTTCCTAGTAGGGAATCAACATTTATTCTAATATTATGCGTCTTGCGGTTCCAGTTCTAGCAGTATAAAACTTCTGTACATATCTTTTTTTTTCTTTGTAAGTAGGCCCTAGTAGCTGTTGCATGTCGGCTTAACTTCTCCTTGGTTATTGTGAAGACCCATGGATTTTTTATAATTTGTGAGCATGATTTGTTTTGAATCTGTTGCTCAAATGATCAATTCTGGGATCTAAAATACACTACAGGGCAACCCAGTTGCAAGATGGCACATCTGTCAAGGTGCAATCAATGCCATATCCTTTTCGCCAGATGGAGCTTACCTGGCTACTGTTGGGCGAGATGGTAATATTCTTTCCAATAATGTGAATTTTAACTTTTTACTTAATAATGCAATAGCTGTTGCTGAAGTTGTATATGGAAATAATGTATCCGCTCATATACAGGTTATTTAAGAGTATTTGACTTTAAGAATGAGCAACTAATATTCGGAGGAAAAAGTTATTATGGTGCGCTGTTGTGCTGCTCTTGGAGGTAAGCTGCCAATGTCATGTTTTGTTTCTGATTTGTGTATACTTATTTCATCACAACGTCCAGAACTTGAACTTTGGTTGTGTCCATGTCGGACATTTATGAAAAGCAACATTACTGTTCTGTTAAGACAATAATCTTCCAAGTTACATCTTATCAAAAGTTGCATGCAATTTCTAACTTCTTGTATTTCACATTTTACTTGTAAGAAGAGTTGCTTTAAGGCTCCTTAGTGTGATATCATCGGTTCATTTTTCTTTTCTTGGTTTTAGGATCCCAAGCCACAAATGGGCAATATTCAATGTAGTCATAACAAAAGATTACTGCAAATTGTACAGTTTCCTTATTGCGGCATGGTTTGTGCCATTTGACAACATTCGCTATATATTGTTGTATGTCAAGTTGTCCACATGCTTGTTTGCTTATCAAGTTACCTGCTCAGACTCTGTCCTGCTTGCAGCAAAGATTCTGGTGAATGGACTAGTTGTGCATATAATCATTACATCTTCAATTTGTTCCTCTCTTTTACTTTCTAGTTTTGTAGATAGAACCTTGATGATACTAATTAATAGTGCTGTCTATTTACAGTGCGGATGGCAAATATTTGCTGTCAGGTGGTGAAGATGATCTGGTTCAAGTATGGAGCATGGATGACAGAAAGATAGTTGCATGGGGAGAGGGGCATAATTCATGGGTAACATAATCCTTACGTTGTCATTTGTTAGCTCCATGTTGCTCTTCGTTTTCTTTGTTTTGAGGCAGATTACTTTGCTTGTTGCCAGGTTAGTGCAGTTGCTTTTGATCCATATTGGTCTCCACCAAATTCTGATGAAACTGGAGAAAGTGTCATGTATCGCTTTGGTTCTGTTGGTCAGGTAACCCAGAAGTTTATATAAAATGTATATGCATCTGTTGATATTAAGTAATAATGAAATTTCGTCCTGCTTTATGCTACCACTAAAATCATGAAAATAAAGCTTAGTAAGAATCTATTCTTTTACGAACTTCAAAGTACTAGTAGAAATCTAGACGCTACTAATTTCTGAATTTCTTATCATCATCTTGCTATTTAGGCTTTTCTAGTGACCTCACATTTGGGAGCAATTTGTTTTACATTCTTAGGTGTTAATAGCTCTGAGCAACATATGCCACTAAGAGCATGCTTGCTGTTCCTTTTGTATGGTACTGTATTCCTACTTTGTGTTGATGTTGGCCCAATACCTTTTCTTTCCCAAGAAATTTTGTATATCCTGGTGTTTTCTGACTATACACTAAGAGGAGGATATTTAAAATGTAACTGCCTGCCCCGTGATGCTTTACTTGCTATATTCATACAGGTTTAGTACTGGCATTAATATTTAATACATTTCCATTTTTCACAATTTTAGGACACCCAACTGCTTCTCTGGGATTTGGCAATGGATGAGATTGCTGTTCCTCTTCGCCATCCTTCTGCTGGCTCTCCAACATTTAGCAGTGGAAGCCCTTCTACACACTGGGATAATGCCTGCCCCCCAACAGGTGTTCTTCAGCCTTCTCCACGGATGCGAGATGTGCCAAAGCTCTCACCCCTTGTTGCACACAGAGTACATGTAGACCCACTGTCTGGTCTTGAATTCACCAATGAATCGATCCTCACCATATGTCGTGAGGGGCTAATAAAAATCTGGGCAAGACCCAGCAATAGTGAAAACAACCAGCACACAGATTCTTCTGAGCAAGTTGTTGGCAATGCCACTTCCAAGGATAAGGTGATAACATCATCGAACAAAGCAGGTGCAACCAGCTCCAGCTTCAAGCAACCGTCGTCAGTTGTTTTCACATGACTGGGCTTTGCTAGCACTTTTATTATGCTGGCTTGGTCATGGTCATTCATCTTTTGTCACTAACGCGAGGATTAATGGAGTGGAGCGGGAGTAGTTTGGGAGGATGCCAGCAAAGGAGGCGTGCCTTTTTCTGCTTCATTGACTTGTCTGAGTTACAGGAAGTGTCATTATTGCCATCTGTTTGGCGAAAGAAAATAACGGAACTTGCTTCTGTACATATACAGAAATTATCGTAAGATGAATATTACAGGCTGGTTATGTTTGATATCGTTTTATTGTTCTTTTGTAACAATTCGATAGTCTAGTGTACCCATTTTCTCTCTTCTTTGTGTATTCATGTTTAATCATGAGTCTGCAGATCATAGGCGGTTGACTGGATTCCATTGGCCTGAGCCTGATGGCAAATTTTCACCCTTGAGACAATCTATTCTTTTTCTCTTGGCATCATTGTAAACTGCTGAAGTTTTAGTTTTAAGCTGCAATCCTGAATGTTGACAATTTTCTAGAAAACATGGTTCACATTTGAGCATGTGTAGTTTCTAAACAAAAAAAGAATATTTGAGCATGTGAAAAAAACACGTTATATTCAGATTGCTTCAGGACGGAGAACCTGGAGCATGATTTATTGAACTCTTGTCAGCACTTTTGTTTATCATTTTGTTTTTGAAAATTTGTTGTTTCTTCAGCCGAAGGACACAGCAAAGTTGTGAACGCACGAGTCTTTGTTTCTCGGCACTGCAAAATCGTGAAGCTCCACTGACATGCACAGGACAAGTCGTGTCCAAAAAAAAAAAGCACAAGGCTAACATATGATTAAATTTGCAACAGATAGGTATTGTGAAGCACTTTATGCTTAAAACGACAAATCGTTTTGATAAACAAATTTTAAGTTATTATGGTTTAAAATAGTTTCAATCAGATGAATAGATTTTTCTTATAAATTATTTTCATAAAAATATGCGTATATCACTTTGCAATCAATATTTTATTATTTTCCTATCCCCATTTAAACTAGTTGATGACCCCACGCTCGATGCTACGGATTTTTTATTATAGGCAACACCTATTGTGAGTTCAACTCTTCGTTTAAGCATGATTTTAGCACTATTTATTAAGAACTTAGCAAAAGTGTATAATTTTTGTACTAATTAGACTAGTATAATATGTTAATGATGTTAATTATATGGCTCTCATGTAGCGATGACGTGGTGCAGTGTTGTAAAAGAGAATCATACGAGGCTTTAACTCTAGACTCGTGGCATAAGGCTGTCTTATCGAAATTTTAGTCTTGTTTATGGAGACTTCGAAAAGAAGAACAAGATATTTGTACAGAAGTAAAAAAAAAGATATAGAGATAGATATGTATCGATAAGAGAGAGGGATATTGTCAAGCTGAGAGCCCTAAATGGTGGATGCTAGAACGATGGAGGCAGTAAAATTTAAAAACTAATCACTCCGTTCTTTTTTATGTGTTGCTATTGGCTTTGACCACTTATTTTATTAAAAAAAATAGTTCATATGTATAAAATTAAAAATTAAAATTAAAAGGACTTTAGTAATAATTAAATCCTAACAAAATATTTGATATTTTTTATATTTTTTAAATAAGATAAATAGTTAAAATTATTGATTAAAATCAACGATGACGCATAAAAAAGAACGGAGGAAGTCTGTTTTAAAGCTGTATTATTTATTATAAAAAAAGTTCCCTCATGATCTTTAACAATTAAATCAGATCCCCATAATAAATCCAGTTGAAATTAGTACTAGTAGCCCCAAAAGAACACGACACACGCACCTGCCAGGTAGCCGGTTCCCCTCTTGAGTGGAATAAACGAAGCCAACGCCGCAGCTGCGACTGCGAGTCCTCCGAGAACGACGCATATCCACCGCCGGCGTTCGTCTCTTGACGGACGAAACAGCTCAGCCTCCGTGCTGCTACCGGGCCCCTGCTCCGACACCTTTGCAGATGTCGCGCCACCCCGCCGCCGGTAAACCCTGCTGAGCATGGCCGCCGCTCCCGCGGGCGCCCAGAACCGCTGCGTATTCGGTACGGCCCTCAAGACTCCTCCTCCTTAATCCAGTACGACCCGCGGGCACCTAGGACCGCTGCGTATTCGGTACGACCCGCAAGCTCGGAGACTTCTGGATCCTTGCGCTGACCGCTGGCGGGCGGAATCACCGTCGATTGGTGTTCGCTCGCTGCCTTGTTCATTCGGCGTCAGAGGGTGAGGGATCTCCGTGGTCGGCGCTATGTTAGCACAGCCATCTGTGTTACAAACCGGAACTCTTTCGTTTCGTTGGTTTAGCTAGGGTTTGCCGCGCTTATGTCTCAATTGGGCGCGTATCGTGCTGGAACCCTCGTCGAATCTCGATAGGGTTGCGCTCTCGCCAGCTCAATTTCTGTTGGTTGGTTTGCGGATCATTGTTGCTGGTTGCGAATATGGAGCACCTGGTGATTTTACTACAGCTGATGGGTGTATTCATCCTTGAATCTGATTGCAGTTGGCAACATACCATACGATGCAACGGAGGAGCAGCTTGTGCAGATCTGCGAAGAGGTTGGCCCAGTCGTTTCCTTCAGGTGTGCCTCCCTCACGCACAAGAGCAACGGGAAGTTGTGTGTGCTGTGCTAGTAGTATGCAGGATAGTTGAACTGGTTTAAGATTTATTCACTACCACTTCTGCAAATGCAGAAAATGAAAATAGATATACATATATATGCCTGTTGGATTTAAGATTTTCATTGGTTTTGTACTGCCACATTGCTTTGTCCCTCATTATTTACTGTAGAAGAATACTGCTTAGTGTGTTTTAGCGAGACAAACCTCTATGTTGGCAAGGAAAACTAGGGATGATAGAGAAGAAGTGGTAGTGAATAAATACTTTATCTTTCATCTTAGCCCGCTTTCCCTCCTCTGCACGAACCATGAAAACCAATCCAAAGAATCATAAGAGTATTGAAAAATTGATTTAGAAACTTACTGAGCCAACAATATGACCATATTGATTCCTTGCTTCTAACCTACAGAATATTTCTCTTGTTGCCCATGACTGAGCTCATATCAACACCATATAACATTGTAATTTCTTATAAAAATATTTCTTAAGATATCATACTGTTGTGTTATGACATTGTTGCAAGCTGAATGTTCCAAATTTTGCAGATTGGTTATTGATAAAGAAACTGGAAAGCCAAAGGGTTATGGCTTTTGCGAGTACAAGGATGAGGAGACTGCTTTAAGTGCGCGACGCAACCTTCAGGGTTATGAGATTAATGGACGACAGTTACGTGTGGATTTTGCCGAAAATGGGAGGAATACTGACAGAAATAGAGAAAAGGTCGAAGATCCTCAGTTTTCTACTGTAGAAGAACCTTTTCTACCTTTGTTGTTATCTGTTAAGATGAGAAGTTGTATGGCTTCAGTTCCTATGAATGATAATAGTTGCGCTTTCTCCAACTGCTCTGTGTCCCCTGTTTCACTTCTCACATAGCATGTTTGTGTATGTACAGCTACCTGACTGTACATACACATGCCTGCCATGATGGCCCAGTCCCGTTATTCTGTTGTGCTGGACCATGTTTGGCATTCTGCTCCTGATGTTCTGGTCTCAGTTTTCTTTACTTTCCTTACATGAAAATAGCATGCCAAAGCTGTTGGGCTATAGCATGAAAAAGCTGTTAGCTTGCAAAAATATGTAGTTATGGCTGGAAGAGCTTCAGAAGTCTGCTGATTGCTGAATATACATGGTTTATCTTTCTGCAAAAGCAGAAGGACTATAGTTTTATGGAAGATTAATACTTGAGTAAAAGTATGTGCTAACATTATTGCTGATATGTCAGTGCGCACAAGAAAATACTATCACAAGTTCACAACTAACTGCAGTTAATTGTACATAAGGACACAGTTTTTATAACTAATCATCTTTGAGATTCTAGTAACATTATTACTATTATGATTTATATAACTATAAATGTTGGAGATTAAGTTGCTCAATATGGATACAGAGTTGACTTATGTTCATTGCATGAATGAGAAACATCTGAACCAACTAGAGTTGATTTGGCTTCAATAAGAACAGACTACTTACTTATATTGGATAAATTTTGTATTGCAGGGTCGTGGAGGGCCAGGAATGGCATCTAATGTTGGTTCGTCTCCATTTTTTAGTTCATCATTCGACTCACTGACCTTGCTTTCACATATGCTAACACCAATCTCTTAATTGCATGGTGCAGATGGCCAGAAACAGCTAACTGTGTCTTCCATCTCTGGAGATGCAAGCCTTCATCAGCCTGTTGGTCTTACACCAGCAATACATGCTGCATCTGTGATGGCTGGTGTTCTTGGTGGGGCTCAGACTGCAAATGTTCAGAACGGTTTACCCGTCCAGTATGGACTTGGAAATGACCCGCTAACTCATTATTTGGCCAGAATGTCAAGGCATCAGTTGCATGAAATCTTGTCTGAATTGAAGGTTGACCTGCAGCCCAATGCACTTTAGTTGCTTAAAATTTATAAATAAAGGGAAACCTGTTGTTCTTAGTTTCTTGGTATTTTGTTTTTTTCCTTCTTATCACAGTCCTTAGCTACTCAAAATAAGGAACTCTCGAAAAAATTGGTGCAAGGAATTCCACAGCTGTCAAAGGCTCTTTTTCAGGTTGGCTTTTGTTACTGTTATTTTGTATTATTTTTTCTTTTAGCTTATCGGCTGTTACGTCCATGTTGCAATTAAGTCAAGCCGTTATATATTAGCAAAGGAGATCATAAATTCTACACAGGTCAAATAAGTGTTTCATCTATTGACATAATATTTCTAGAATTTGATTCAACCCACATGTTTTGCAGCAACTAATCTACACTTTTTTTCTTGCTCCAAGATTGTTTAAAACTTTGCTAGGTATACCCTAATTTATGCACATAGTAGGATATCAATAACTATTGTCTTGTGATCCTGGAATGGTTTATATTACCTTGATAATGCTGAACAGGTTGCCTCATGTGTACATCTAATGCAAGAAAGTTATGTTATGGTAACATTGTTGAAATATAAGAGATTTGACCACCTATTTCCTTGTTGTATGTAATGTCATGATATCAAAGAAGATAGGATTTTTTAGAAGACATTTGCTGTCATAAGAATTAAAAATTAAAACTTCTTAGTTGTATTATGCAGGCTCAAATAATGCTGGGGATGGTGACGCCACAGATGGTTTGTTTTTGTTTCTGTTTTTAGCTTGAAGAACCCATTTGTTTCTTTGCCTCTGTTATACTGATTTATGCTTTTGTTCAACTTGTAGATGCAGATGGTGAAGAGCCAACAGCCCTCTAGCTCCTTGTCACAATCTTCTCACCTTGTTGAACCTTTTTCACAACCAGATCCTATGATTCCAGTTGTGTCAAGGCCATTGCAGGAATCTATGACAACATTACAGAATTTTCCTCAGTATCAACATGCATCTCAGCCTCCAGTCAACATGTTTTCACACGGACATCAATCTGGGGTGGCCACACGTCCTCCAATGTTACCTCAGCCCTGCGCTGGTTCTACTAGTGTTGGAACTCAACCCCTTGTGACATCAGTAGGCTTAATGTCACAACCCCAGCCCCCATTCATGCCCCAGCATCATAGGCCACCAGTTATGCAGACAAGTGTAAATCTACCTTTGGCAGAATCTCATATACCTGAGGTAATCTTGATTCCATTGTAAAGGTACTTCTTTTACTTTACTGACAATAACTAATTGTGTCCAACAATCAACATTCATGATGGGTCCTCTCGCCCCCATGATATAATGTTAGAAGTCATCATTTCTTCTTGTCAGTAGTCACATAGGCTGACTTAATAATATCCCACTGCAGGTAGCCACTGCACCTGAGGTGCTTCCCAATGAAAAACGGGGAGCTGATCGTGCAGGTCACTTGGCAGAGTTTGCTCATCCCGCAAAGTTAAGAAAATTGGATGAAGGAATCTCTGTGCCTGGAATGTTAAATAACACCATTCCTGTTTATAATGCCCCATTGCAAGTGGCCCCTAATGGACCATCAGGGGGCTATAGTACCACTTCTGCTAGCATTCAACAACCAGAGAATGAAGTACAGCAGGTACTCTCAATTCATGGACTACGCTTCACTTGTCTAAACGTTTAATCATTCTATGGGGCTCAATTAAATATATTCACTTCACTCATAAATATTACTACTGTCTTGCTGCAGCTCACACCTGACGTGGAATCAGTTCTTCTGCAGCAAGTATTGCAGCTGACCCCTGAGCAGCTTAGTTCGTTGCCACTAGATCAGCAGCAACAGGTGATTGAGCTACAGAAGATGCTATCAGCTGGAAAATAGGGCCAGCTGAGATGGCTTAACGAAATTGTTGGTCAAGCAATTTGTACAGCCCGACATGGCAGCAAGTGGAACTGGAGGCTGTCCATCTGTTGTTTGAGCCACAACACCTGTAGCTTGACATCTCTATGCCATACAGTTTTGCTCATGATTATTTGAATGGCATTCTTTCCTCTGTTCAAGATAAAAATGTGATGGAGAAGATAGGTGTATGATGTTTATTATCCATCATTTGCTGTATCGTTATAGGAAAAAGATAATCTGTATTGAGATAACATTTTGTTTTCCCATTTTCCCGAATGGGTCGTAGCATCACAATTTTTGCTCTCAATTTTTCTCAAATGTAGTGATAATGAATGAACATTATCTGTTCACCATGAACAGAATGTACATATTTGTTGCCTTTGCTTTCTGTTTAAATTAACTAATCTCAAACTGCTGTTGAGTTGTTATTTCAGTCTATAAATTGTTCTTGAACTCAGCAAATGACTGACCAAAAGTCAGCATATTTCGTTTGATCTTCCAAGTTCCAAACGGTGTAGACTTACGACTGCATGAGCAACCGTTTTGTTCCCTATCTTTAGGACAAGGAAGCTAGACAGCTAGTTCATATTTGAACAAAGTTTTGTTATGGTGCTTGAAAAGTACCTTTCCTTTTAAATTAATTCTAACCGTTGATATTAAAAATTTAATACCGACTCACGTTCTGATAACGGTCCACCATTTTAAGTATCTTTTAGTAGGTACTTTCATATTCTTAATCACTAGATCTGATAAAATGAACGATTGCTATTAATTCCAAACACCATAACAAACCTCTTGAACTAAAAAACTGTTCCAACGACAAAAAAAAAGATGGAGTGTTGTTATTTTTGAAACAACAGCATCAAGTATTAACAAAAAAAATCCAAATTTTCAACAGTTCATCGTTGAAAATATGAACTTTTCTATTTCTTAAACGTCATTGTTTATATCTGCCCTGATACAAACGTCACTTGCCCTAAGAGTAATGACTGGAGGCTATGTCCTAGTCTCCTACAGATAAAGGATACAACTCCTCTGCCTTGAGTCAAAAAATTGCACTACATCTTGTTAGCTAATATATGGTACAATTGCTGCTCACTACAGATACAATGAATTGGCAAACATGATACCCCGATTTAAGCTCTCACTCGCCTTTTCAAACTTTGTCATAAGGTTGACCTCCCCAACAGCTTCGGCAGCTGCTTTCAACTGAGAAAAATAAGCTTCTAGTTAGTTGGTGCAAGTATGGCACAACTGAACATGCGCTTTGAGATAATTACAACAAAAAAGGGTGCAAGCACACAGAATGGATGCCCGTAAACACCTGTTTCAGAAATTCGTCCAGCCTTCTGGCAAGCCTAATGATGCTTCCTTCAAAAATGTCGGTCATTTCAATCACCTCTGCAAAGGTGGCCCCCTGTACTCAGATAATTCAATTCTTTAATAATACAAATATAGATCCAGACGTGCCAAAATAGGACATTAGATATGATATCAAATTTTTCTACATGAAGAACACTGACCTTTGACCAACAGTATATGACATCCATCAAGTAGGGTCTGCAGGACGATTCAACATATTCCTCCACATTTACTTCCAATTTGCATTCTCGTTGAACCTAAAAAAAGAAAAAAAAAAACACAATTACAGGGCACAGCAACATTTTGCTCTTACGGAACCTAAACAGATCAAGATATTTACATCTCAATTAGGGGAATAGGAAAATCGAAACTATACAACAATGCACCTCAGCTATTTTTCTTGCAGCCTCCTGAAGTTGCATCATGGGCCTAGAAAGTTCACTTCTCAGCCGTATTTGCTCACTTGACTTTTCACAAGGTACAAAGCAGCTAACGAGGGAAGCAACTTGATGAGGATCAAGGTCATTAAATGTACCTAAACAACAACACAGCCTTTTAGTCCAAAGCAAGTTGGGGTAGGCTAGAGATGATACCCACAAGAACTAATAAATGCACCTCTATAAAGAAAATATATTAAAGAAATGTTAAAGCAAGATACACAAGGAACAACAATGCATGGATACCATTGAACATAAGCTCTGTGATAAGCAGCTCATCCCCTGTGTCTATTAAACAAGCGGCGCGGCCCTTTAATTGGAGAACACCATCACCATCAATATGACCAAGCATCTTCAGAACACGTGATCGGTTCTTAAGCTCATCTCTAAATTTTTGCAGCTAAATAGAGAAATAAATTTTAGGAACTTGATTAGCTTTGAAAAGAAACCAAGGTACAAGTACATTGTTTCAACCAACCTGCGAATCTCGCATTTTTGACTTCAGTTGCTGAATTTCGTGATTCAGCTCTGCTTTTCTGTGGTACCATGACAATTCCTGCTCACTTTGACCAGACTGATAGATAAAAAAAAGGCATAAAATAAGTCCGTAAAAAAATACGACTCCAGACATTCATTGAATTACATATCTTTGTTTTAAGGGTTAAGAGTAATTGAACTATATACCTTAGCAAGTGGGTGCGAGGATTTTTTCTGCTCAAGATCCTCAAGTTTATGAACCAAATCAACTAATTCAGGTTCTTGAATACCCATATCCTGTTAAATTAGATAATCAAAATGAGTGCATCATAGTTTAATGAATGTGGCTTTAGATTTGGAGTAACTGCCAAGAGAGGTTTTGAATGAGAAGCTACCCCAGCTTCTCATTCAAAACAATATGTTACAGGGACATTTGTTATCGGAAGAGATTCATACGTGGACAATGCACCTAAGACCATAATAATAGCAATACGTTTGGAAGTGTTAACTGAATAGTTATCGGTATCAGAGAAGAAATAGCATCACATTTCATAGGTAATTATTACGATCTGGAGTGTTGTGCTCACATATGGCTAATCCTAATGCATATTCAATTTGTTAAATTTTCAGTAATATTCTGATAAAAAGAAGCTATGCAAATATAAGAGAAGCAGCTATATAGTATCAGAGAAGGAACAGTACAATTCATACGTATTTATTACAATCTTAAGCCTTGTGCTCACATACAACTAATCCTGATGCATATTCCAGTTTGTAAACGAATGTTTGTCATAAACAACAAAACTGTAGGTGCAAAAAGAAAGATTGGAAAGTAAATTTGTGCATGATGGGAAAAAATAATACATTGACTGGATGCAGCTTCGGAAGCCCTTGGGGGTAGCGCTTTGCTAGTTCTTGCACTGCAAAAAGTATATTTTGTCTTGCTTCGGCTGGCCTTAAATCAGGAGGGATGTTGATTCTAACACTGCTTAGACCAGATACCAGAGGTAATGGTACTGGCACCTGCAAAGTCCTCAAGATAAATATAACTAATATTTTGGCCATTTTGGATGACCTCTAATTAGTCTTAACACAATAAAACCCTGTAACTGACTCACCACATGCATTTCACCCTTCTCCCCTGGGCGAGCTGGGCATGGCTTTGAGCGTGATCCATTCTCGCTAGAACTAGAAGAGCAGTGAAGCAAGGTATCCACTATATAGTTATTACTGCGAGATGCACTTAATGCAGGGAGAAGTGTCCCAGATGCAGGAGGCTTCTTCACCACATTTACAACCACGCCCCATCCCCAGTCCGTCGAACCATCCCTCACTTTAACCTGTCACAATGCAAAATACTGAGTGCAAGCAAATGGTACAGATCTTGTAGAGTCCTTAACAGAAGTTTGTCAAAGAAAGAAAAAAAAAACAGCGAGCAGAAGTAGGTAAAGAATTACTGTAGTTTCTCATCAGCTAAATAAATCAACTATTCCACAGGCAGAACAGAACTTGTATAAAATTAAGTTACCCACCAGCCTTCCAGGAACCAGATATAACAAAGCCCTCTCTGGTCTAATCATCTCAGACATGATTTTTGTTTCAAGTTCAGATATATCGAACTTCAATTTGTGATATTCAGCAAGATCAGTCTGAAAAGGGAGATGTGTGAGTCAAAAAAAAAAAAAAGAATACTTCAATCAAAATAGAAAATACCTCTCCAGATGAATCAAGCAAGATAGCTTCATTCTCCAAACTCGTAATCTTTTGAACTATTTCTGGCAATGCCTGAAAAACGAGAGTACCTAATTGTTAACATTGGGTTATAGTACATAGCAGTAGAAGCATTTATAAGACGTCCTGAAACAGACCTTCTCATATTGAAACTGATGAAATGAATTCCTAATCACATGCTCAGCAGTAAACTGGCCCTCCACACGGCTCATTAGATTCAGAATAGTGTAATAACTCAGCCTGAAAGTACTGATAAGAGGTGCTGGTTTGCCTAATACCATTTCCTTGATAACACTCATTTCCATCTGCAGAGTTCAGTCATGAGAAGTCTGATGATGAAAGTCCCATCATGATAAAGGAAATAGTGAGAACAAAAGATTAAAGTGCACTGGGCAACAAAACTAATCAAATGTGTATTGATTTGTAGAAGAAACCACCACAAGATAATAAATCTTCATATAGAAAGCAACATTCAATCAAGCGCAAGTTTGGAACACAAAACAAAACGTATCATCAAATGTCAACACAATGTGAATCTGTAAGCAAACAGGACAACTATCATCCACATGTGAAGGAAGGTTCCAGTCCATGCAATCTGGAAACATGTGTTAAATTATATCAAACTACTCCCTACATTTTTAAATGATGATGTAAGGACAACAATTTTAGTCCATTTTTGAACTAAAAATATTGTCCTAACGACATTGATATAAACCTGGAGGTAGTAAAATATTAGTCGTACACGTAATATTCATATCTGTACCAATGTAAAAATTAATAAAAGAATGAAATATAATCAATTGGCATGTGTACAATTGAAAAATTAGAATTCGATCAGAATAGTACATAACAATGAAACAACTTATCAAATATAGCATCAGATTTGCCCACTGAAACTTGAACATAGAAAGACAAATGCAGAATCCAAATTGTCAAGAGTAGCATGCCAAGTCAACAAAGATACTGAACCCCCCTGTTATGAAAACATTAGCATGATATATACAAATTATTCTTAGATGAAAAAAGATGATAGAAATAGGCAAGTAGAAAAATATGGGACCTTACCTTCTCATCTATCATTACAACACAAATGCCACGTTCATCCTTTCCACGACGGCCAGCTCTTCCACTCATCTAAGAATCCAGTGCATGTGAAATTGAAGTAAGAACACATAAAACAATGTACAAACACTAATGGTATTTATGTATGCCTGGCTTGCAAATCACATATGTAAGATTTACCTGTATATATTCCCCAGATCCAATATAGCGGTTAGTATCACCATCCCATTTTTTGACAGATGTGAAAACCACTGTTTTTGCAGGCATATTAAGTCCCATGGCAAACTGAGGCAGAAAGGTAACATGATAAAAAAATTGTTATTGATCATGGTAAAATTAAGAGTGGATGATGCACTAATAATGCAAAATGTAAAACAATAATTACTGTAACAATTTGAAAACTACACAAAAGGTCATTAAAATGCAACTCTTCAATTATATCAAATGTGATGAGGCAAGAACAAGAATGTGGCTGAGTGGAATAATGAGGGCAAAGACCATACTGTCTCAGTAGCGAAGAGAGCTTTCACAAGACCTTCTTGAAACAGCAATTCCACCAGCTCCTTAATTATTGGAAGTAACCCAGAATGGTGTACAGCAATACCTCGTTTCAGAAGCGGCAACATCAACTCTATAGCAGGTAAAGTCCTATCTTCTTCCTTCAAAAGTTGAAGAGCATTTGTGAAAACCTGCTCGATGCAGCTCTTTTCCTCTTCACTGTTGAAGTCAAGTTTTGACATAGACATAGCATGGTGCTCACATTCCCTTCTACTAAAGCTGAAAATTATGACGGGTTGGAACTTACGCTCCATAATCATCTGAAGATTAAGATCCAAGAACAAATAAGGAACAAGTGAGTGGAAGAGTTTCAAACATGATAGCAACGAATAAACAGTCAATACGCACACAAGTGATAGGTAAAGTGGTAAACTACGGCAGTCTTTTGCTGATGAGGTAATCAACGACTCAAAAAGGTCAAAATCATGCAAGTAAAAGAACACTTGGGCGACAGAAATTTTTAAACATATAAAATTCCATGCATGTTCGAACTGTTAATCAGGGAGCACTAAGCCAAAGAATACTGCATATCTTGCAGTGAAGTTAAGTACGGCAGTGGCTGCTTACCTTAACAATTCTATATATGTCAGAATTCCCAGAAGCACTCCCACCTTTTGCAATTCTGCCACTAGCTTTGGGCCCACCACCCTTCCTTCCATCTAACTGAACTTTTGGCTTAGCGAATGAGTCCTGCAGCTTTGCAAAGTTATCTTCCCGGAACTGCCCATTTTCATCTACGACAAGGTAGAGCCCAGAACCTCCTATTGGAAACACATAGTGCTGCAGTGGAGTCGGCCTGAAGTCTGTATACACAACGTGACAAGGCTGCTTGTGCAGATTGCAAATCCACTCAGCAAACTCGGTAGCATTTGACATGGTAGCAGAGAGGAAGACCATCTTGATAGCTGGGGGCAGGAAAATTATACTCTCCTCCCACACGACCCCTCTCTCACGGTCCTTCATGTAATGTATCTCGTCGAATATGAC
This sequence comes from Oropetium thomaeum, assembly GCA_001182835.1. NCBI lineage: Eukaryota > Viridiplantae > Streptophyta > Magnoliopsida > Poales > Poaceae > Oropetium > Oropetium thomaeum. Next base: position 642,719 of record LFJQ01000031.1, on the reverse strand, counting down.
CCATCCAACCTCCTTGATTACCTCGGACCCCCTGTAGAGCATGGCCCTGAGGATCTCCGTGGTCATGACGAGGCACGCGGCGTTGGGCTGGAGCGTGACGTCCCCAGTCATGAGGCCCACATCGGAGAACTCGTGGCTGAGCTCCCTGTACTTCTGGTTGCTGAGCGCCTTGAGCGGGGACGTGTAGATGACCTTCTGCTTGTCCCTGAAGGACATGGCGATGGCGTACTCGGCGATGGCCGTCTTCCCGGCCGAGGTGTGCGCCGAGACAAGCACGGACTCGTTGCGCTCGAGGCACGCGACGGAGACGCTCTGGAAAGGGTCGAGCTCGAACGGGTACTGCTTGGCCATCTCCCCGTGGAACGAGGGGTTAGCAAGCGTCCCGTGCACCGTCTCGTCCTTGGCCGACGAGTAGTCCTTCGGGACGGCGACCTCGTGGATGCACGACCGCGAGAGGTTCCGCCGCTTGGCCGCCGGCTCGCCCTCCGCCTCCGCCTGCTGCGGCGAGTACGGCGGCCCCTCCTCCTCTGCCCTCGATTCCTGCAACTTGCGCTTGAGGGCGGCCTCCGCCTCCTCCCCCATCTCCTCTCGCCCAGCGCTGCAACCTAGCCTGGCCACCAACCCAAAACTTGGCATTAGAAGACACGAACCAAATGAAGCAATCTATACTCTAATCAGGCTATTCTGGGGTTTCGTACCTACGAGGCCGGGGAGAGGTTCCGCAGCTCCCCGGTGGTCCGGCGGAAGAAGGCCGCGGGCCTCTCTCTTCTCCAACGGCGGCGCAGCCCTATTAGCTCAACAACGGCTTGCCTGCTTGCAGGCGAAATGGGACGGGACGGAGTTCTAACAAACCCGCGCGAATCTCGACCGTTCATCATGGTACACACAAATATTATCGGGAGAGCTGGCCTGTTCACAGCTTGGGCCGTGCTGTCAAGGGCCTTCGTAGGTAGAGGCGGTGGCCACGGCCCAATTGACTACGCCGCAGGCCCCCAAGAAACAAGAAGGAAGGTATTCAATCCGGACACGAACCGACCGGCTGATCTCCAAATAAAATGGAAGAACGAATTGCCGGTATGATGGATGGTTGGAATCAAGGAATCATTGATGCTGGTGTATGGTAAATTAGGTGGACTGGACAGCTCGATGACGGTAGAGTACGTTGTAGTAGACTAATTTGTGTAATATTGTTAACTACTGAATTTTTACTATTATTAAAAAGTTGGATGCAGGAACAGCACAAATTATGAAAGAATCGAGAATTCCTACCATTTGTGCTATCAGAGCTAATTTTTTTTACTTTTTTTTCTGGCAAATTATTCGGTACCTATTTGTTCAGTAATGTGTGTTAACTGATTCTGATAGCTTGAGTCCAGAAGGTATCATTTGACTAGCAGATAGGAAGCATTCTGATTCCAAATACTGTATACCTCATCAGTGTTGCCTTATAGCACTTCTTGATCCTTCCTTTGCTTAATTCAGTTACGAGTATTAATCTATGTTACAGAATAAATACCTTGTAGCTACGTAATTGGATGACGCAGAAGGGCACAAATAGGCAGATTATTAGCCATTTGCAATCAATTCAATAACAACCAATTGTCATGAATTCAGCAACCAAAAAATGATACAAGAAAGTTCACTTATTTACATGAGAAGACATCCAGAAGACTACATGTTCTGCAGACAATATCTGCTTATTCAATTGTCCCTTGTTCTTTCTATGAGGGCTTAAACTACTAGACGTGATATCAGGAAAATTTTTCCCCGAAATGAACATATAGTGTAAAGAATTTGATGGCGTCTCAGAAGAAACTAAGAGAAAAAAAAATTATATACTGTTGTGTGGCTTCAATACATTGCTCCAAGTCACTCTATTCTGATTTATGAGGCGTGGATTCAGGATTCTAATGGACAACTACAGAGCCACATAAACATGGCATCTCTGTACTCTTCCTGTTTGACAAATGCAATCTTATGGCTGCTGATGATGGCGAAACATGCCTGAGCCTGACTGCCTGATGTTCAACTTGCTGACACATGCAGTCAGGCATCGGGAGGTTATATATGGATTCATCTGATTTCCTTAATCCAAAACCTTTCCTCTCACTATGCCGACGCATGTCCTGCATATGCTGCTTGAATTGATCCCATCTAGATTAAAAAAAAAAGACAAATAAGATATTAAATACACTCTCAAGAGATGTATCAGTATGAAAACATAATCGGATCATGCAGACTCTGGTCATTTCGGTGTCCAAAACTTGTGATTGTCCATTGTTTACCAGAGATTTGAACACCATAATATACATTGTAATCAAAATGAAACCAATGCAGTCATGTTCGACAATGAACTTGTTAACGAGGCCCATTGAGAAATCAGTTAGATGCCAATAACCATCTTGGTCAAAGGTCAATTCATCTTTTTCTCAATAGAAAAAAGGAGGCCATAATGGACATTAGATTGGCTATACCTAAACAAATCAGGCAACTCGAACTGAGAATTCAAAGAACAAGTAACTAAAAGAGACCTGATATCCGGATTGTCAAATAGTAGGACTAGTTTCTGTTTATTTGGTTTTATTGTCTTTGCAGATCCTCCATACAGATAACGTCTGTGCCCAACCAGAAAGTGAGGGAAGTTGCTTCCTTGTGTAGCAACAAACGCTTCACTGTGAAGACAAACGGTATAGTCCAATGCTGCCAGTCTAGAGGAATGTCCCTACATGGCACAAGCAGGACTTATCCTCAGATCGACCTAGCTCACTTTGGTACTTTGATGCAATGCAGAAAGGATGTAAAGAAAGTAATGCATACTTTCTGGTTTATTCGTGACAGAAATAGATTAACCAAGGAAAAAAATGGTACCTTGAACTGTGTAAGCTCCTCAGGTGAAATCAGAGTTTCTTTTGTCTGTAAAAGTGGAAACAACTGGCGAAGAGGAGCCATGTACTTTTCAGCATTATAGATTCTACCAGAGGCAACATAAAGTGAGGTAGTATTGTCAAACCCCATGCCTCGTAGCATCATTCCAACCTGTGTGAACTAGACTAGTAAGATAATAGCGCTGCAGTAAACTAGACTAGTAAGATAATAGCACTGCAGCATATATATGGTATCCCACAAAACAAAGAAAATCATTCAAAAATTTTAGTTGCCTTTTTTTCTGCTCAAATATTAGGAAAACATTTTCTCTAAATGATCTGTCAATATGCATGACCTACTACCCTCACATACTTTGTTATGCATTTGTTCAATGGTATGGCCTGAGAAATGACAAGTTTCCCGAAAATTGAATAATCAGTAAGCAATATGCACAAATTGTGTGGAACAGATGTCACAACCTCTAAAGGTGTCAAAGGGCATCTACCATTCCTTCTATTAGCCTCAGGATTTATCACTCGCCCAGGTCGGTGAAACTTCCCTCTCCAGCTCCTTTCACGAGCATTTTCCATCGCAATGTTCTCCTTAGGACCGCCATCACATGTCCAGCATGAGAAAGCCACCATATCCTAGACAGTACACATTCATCATAAGTTAAGAGAGAAAAAACAGTAATATAAGACCACACACTAAGAGTTTCAGTAAAACCTCTTCAAAGCGAAGATGCACTGAGACATACTTCCCTCCAGTTAAGAAACTCCTCTTGATCATTCGATCAACCATATTTTCTGCAAGACTTCTTATTGGCTCAGAGAATATTAGTGCCACATAGTTCGCCAAACATCTCAACGCCTGGATATTTGATGGGACTGAATGACCAATCTATTGGAGAAAGGGGCAATTCGGACAGCCCTGTGTCATAGAATAAGAAAGAAGTGAAGATGGCACTACGGGATATCCTAAGTTCCAATTATCTGACACTACTTTAAGTGGAGAAGGGTCAGCAGGTACCCTAGCTCCAACAATTTCGGAAGGACCTGTTGTAGGTACTAACTTGGGGGTGAGAAAGCCTTGGTTCTCATATTTGGTAGAGTGCTGATATTGTGGTCAAACTGCAGAAAAATGTCTTCAGGAAGTTCTTTCACGACCCTTATATATTTTCGGAGTGACTCAATAAAGTGGATTTCATCAAAGATATCGCCAAATTTGCTGAAAAAATTATCTAAAATAATCAGTAGGGGTCTTACCCCTCCTGTCCATAGAAGAAAATTTGCTGAAAGCAAGAAAGCATATTATCCTCCTGAAATGTAATCGACCAAAGAAACTACTAACCTATAACAAATGCCATATCAATGTTGGAGGAAAATCTTTTTTAGTATTTCCACGTCCAAGAATCATGAAAGTAGCATGTGTACATGATTAAAGGCCAAAGTTTAGATGGCTAGACAGACCGCTATGACACATAGAAGCTGATAGTCTAATACAACCATGAGCAAGATCAATAAAATATTGCATTGAAGGTGGCAAACAAACAAAGAATGGGGTACACTTTTGCCAATTAAAAAAGGATAATAGCCCTCAAAAAATATTAAAAGGATATTAATTCATTTTAATTTCAGTCTCCTGATGAAAGATTAACTAAATAAAATCTCACATTAAAATTGGAAACTACTGAAAAGGTAAATACATTAAAAGGAATATTAGTGAATATTTCAACTTAGAAAAATGACTAGTTTGAATAACTAGTTCAGCTGCTCTAAACATCAATAGGTATTCTGTGCCAAATAAAATTATTACCTAGAATCACGCCAAACGCTGTTCATGTGAAATGCTGGGATCACAAGAGTTGCATTAAGAAGTCTGGCCACAGCAACAGCATCACAAATCTGTATTGAGGCATCTCTCTTAGATAAACACTGCACATGTTGGCTGAAAAGGGGAAATCTAAGTTGGAACTCCAGATGCAATAGAATGATTTCTTGTTTTTCTATTATCTTTTCTATACCATTTTATGTTTTCTACTTTGTGATTGTGTAGTCATACATCTCATTTTTGTTACAACATATTAAGATTTTAATATTTTCTCTTAAAAAGTTGATGTTCGATGAAGCCTTGAAAAGCAATTAGAGATAACCAATGTGTTAAAACATAGGTGAAGTAAGATGAAAAAGGGGAATATCTAAAACTTCAAATTTGAAAGATAGATGTCTGAAACTATTGTCATTTCTGCAAATACTGGGCCTTACAAGGTTACCTAGAAACTATCAGTTATGGGCTGAACTGTTGAACATTCCAGTGCTCATAATTTTGAGCAGTGGAATAAAGATGATTCTGAGCATTTATATCACAATCTAAAAGTCAACGTATGCAATTGGACCACTTACATTTAAGTGGAAAAAAATTCTTGTAACTTACTGAAATGCGTTGTTGATTGAGGCCACCATTTGCCTCAACTATGAGAAAACCATTTGAAGGTGGTAATAACTCTGAAAAGTGTAATGTATGCCATCAATATCAACGACTAAGTAATGTTGTCTTTCACAGCTTGTACAAATACAGAGATAAATGAAGAAGAATACTTTTAACTGGCACGTTTAATGTGTTATCTAAACTCCTGACAGTCTACTTAAAGAGGGGTGATCGTCCAGGAATTTTAGTGGTTAAAGGTAAGTATATAAATGTCAAAGCTTTCAGAATTTCACCTGACTGTGCCAAATACTTGCTGGTACAAGGAGCCCATTGGTTTACAGTCTTTTTGTAATGTGTTGACTCTAACTGCACAATGTTTGACAAAAAGGAAAGGTGGTCATAAACATGACGTAAAGTGAGGTCCTATAATGAGAGAAAAGGCTGATCATTACGCTTCAAACAAAATGGAGAAACGATTCAAAACGGCACTGAAAGAACAAGACTTTGGGGACTCTTCTGTCCCTACTGCCCCACAGAACTAGTCCATACGATGGCAATTTAATCAAATCGTGCAGTCGCACTGAGATATGCGGGATGAGCCAAGAACTAAATTCCGCTCCAAAATGTGAGGCCTAAGATCGTAACTTTCCCCACGGGATGAGCCAAGAAGCGCTTGCCCCCACCCTCCCTCAATTTGGATACTCACAGGATTGGTGCGCAAGACGAAGGCGCGCATTTCCGGGAGGAGCCGCTCGAACACGATGTGACTGCGGTACAGGGAACCGGGCGGCGCCGGGGTGGGCCGCCTCGTCGCGACTACCCCGATGCCCCAGGCGCCCAGCCCGGCGCCGCCACCAAGGGCAAGCATGAGCATCCCGGCCACGTAGGCGAGCGCGAGGAGCAGCACCGCGGCCCGCCGCCGGCGCCCGACCAGCACGCGGGCCAGGCGTCGGCCGGGCTTCCCGCCGGCTTCCGTGCTGTGCATTAACGTCGACGCTGCCTAGGAGCGCTCTTGTGGGATCATATGACAGGGCTCCAGGTGTCAGTGTCACGACACCTTTTGAGAAAATTTCTTTACTGCTCATTTTCTGAGGAGTACTTTGAAACACTTCAATAGAAACAAGAAGAAGCATATGTCTAATGTGCATTATTACATGCTGAATTTGGAGTTTGATTGTCCCAGCGTACGGTAAGGTCGAATGGTTCAAATGGGGAGAGGACCGAAAGACAGAGCATGAAAGGAACATGAACTTTTTACTCACAAAAATCCAAGCCAAGTAGCCAACCAACCATACCATCAGTATCTCAAAAAGAAAATCTCATCTCATCTCAGGTTAAATTTACACCTGATGCTTACAAAATCCTGTCCACATCTAAAGCTTGTACGTAAGGTGAACACTGAAAATCAACGAGAAACGAAGAAAGAAATTTTCTGACGAAAGGCAGAAGACCAAAAATCCTCAACCGGTTTTCGCAATTTTTCTATCTAAAGCTTCATTCATCTAAAACTCTGCTTCTTTCTTGGGCCCGATCAATCAGCGCCTCTGTTTCCTGGCTCACGCAACTGCCGCCGAGGCGTCGATTGTCTGGCCTCGCTGAGAGCTCTGTCGCGGGGCCGCCGACCCACGGCGCCCCCGGAGGCCGGACCGATCGTGGCTTCCTCGCCTGCCTCACGCGACCGCTGCGCCTGGTCTTGTCGAGAGCAGGAGCTCGGCCGCCAGCCCAGAGCCCACGGCGGCGTCCACCCCTACCACGAGCCTCATCTGATCTTCGAGGTACATCTGCAGCAGCGCCGCTCGGTGCTCCGCGCCCTCCTCCTCCTTCTCCCGCTCTCCGTCGCCGAGGCAGCCGTTCCCCTTCGCCATCCTCCGCCAGCGGCGGCGGCGGCGGCGGAACCGGGCCACGGTGACGCAGACGCAGAGGACAGGAAGCGACAGGAGCACCAGCGGGAGGACCACCGGCAGGAGGAACAGCGCCAGGCAGGACGACCGCCACGCTGGCGGACGGCGGGCGGCCCCTCCCATGAGTCCAGAGGGAAAGCAAAGCCCCCCCGGCGCGCCGGACTGGCGCGGCGACCCGCTCTTGTGGAGGATGGGTGGGGACTGGGGGTTGGGCGGTTTGCCGTACAAGAGACCGCCCCAGCCCCTGTCCCGGCTGCTCTGGTCTTTTAAAGGACGGTTTCGTAATTGCTTTACTAAGTTAGTAAAGCAAAGCGTCTCCTGCCTGCCCCTTGATATTTTTTCTCTCTTCATTTACACGTCGCTTTCCAATGATTCTAATTCTACTTTTCTTTTTCTATTACTAGCAGATACTTTTACCATAAGGAACGTACTACTGTATTTTGATTATAGCGTACGAATTGCGACGTAAATACGCATGGCCTTGGATATTACTCGTAGACACGACAGCGATGTACACTACACACTGAGGGAAGAAAGTATCAGGAGGCTGAATTAAGTGTAGACGAAGGTGAATCGCATGTTTCCCAATTTTCCATGGTGGTGGGATTCAGATTAAGCCTCACGAATATAATCCTAACATTAAGATGGATACGTTGTTTGTGACACGCGATTGATAAAGATTCGTGAGCCTCACAAATGAGAGAGAGAGAGACATCCCACCGCTTGCTTGCGAGGAACGGGACCAGCCATGCCAAAAAAAAGAAAATGTTGCTTGTCGGGGTCTATTTTGCCCTGCTTTTGTTTGTTTATCCATTTATTCATTCGTGAGCCAGTCATTTGTCACGGCCACGAATTCGATTTGCTGATTGATGGCAACATTTAACGCTGTTTAAAAATTCAGGCGGTAGTATCATGGAGAGGTACATGATTGAAACAGTTTTAACCGTTTTTTCGTAAGATAAGAAGATGATGCGTCTAGTTCTGGTGTTTAGTCGGACGTGGGAGAGGGGGAAAGTGCGCGTTAAAACGAGAAAGCAAGCATACGTGGTCAGAAATGACCAATCGCTGCGGCCGCCCTGGGCGACGTCGGCTGGGAAAATGGAAGGATTAGAGAGGAGGCCGGCGCCGATTCGAGTCCACGTCGGACGGCGTTCACACGGGGCCCACCACCTGCACGGGACGGCTGGAGCTGACGAGGCATCGCATCTAGGAGTATCCGATAGGCCAATTTTTTTTTGGTGCGGAATGTACTGTCCAATAGGCCACCGACATCTGGTTGCATCGCCGCCACCACTCACGACTGAAGTAGTAAAATTTACGTAGGTTTGCAGATTTCCCCCCATTTGACTAAATGATATATTTTTTATGGTTTCCCCCTTGCCAAAAAAAAACGTCTTCTAATTTTATCCATTCTATCTATGTTTGTTTTTGGAATGAGGTACATTGATTCGAAGTTGTTGATCATCAACGTGGAATAGAATGCCATCTCTACGCCAACACCATTGGGCCGATCTACCTCGAAATCTCCTTATAAGGTTGGAGTCCATGGAACCTCACCGGAAGCCCCAACACTAAAATTCCCGCGTGATACGAACGTCGACAGAAATCTACTCTAATTTCAGTCGGTGTAAAAAACTAAAGATGTATCGCTCCTGCAAAGTGATGTTCGACATTTGGGCTTCCCTGTTAGTAGCTGCAATGCACAGAGTATGTCGAAACCGTGTGTGACACAAGCTCACTGTCCAGGTGGTCAGAATAAAAAACAGAGTGTTCTGCTCTGGATACTATTACAGACAAAGTCTACGCAAAAAATACACAAACAAACTCAAGTCTGAACTGAACACGCCAAGTAACGTCGTTAACTCCTCTAAATCAGCTCTACTGTACAGTACAAGGACGCATGGCCTGCCTGCGGTTCCATTCCATCTAGTAGTATCTATGTACGTGCTACAACAGGCTTCGAACGTGTGCTTCTCGTGTATGCATATGCGTCAGTGACCGGGAGGAAAAAAAACAAAAAGAAGAAGAAGCTGGTTACGTATGGTAAGGTGACGTCACTAGGCAGTCCCGGCGCGGGGCTGCTGCGGGAGTGCTCGCTCAGAGCACGTCGTCGGTGTGCAATGAGAAGTCCGGCTCGTCGGGCTTGGCCAGCTTGGGGAACTTGATGGTGGACACGTCGTCGATCCTCTGCTGGTGGTGCTGCGCCGCGCTGCGCTTGGTGTTCTTGGCGAACTTGGACGCCAGGAACGTGGCGCCGAGGTGCGCGTGCTGCCCGGCGCCGTCCGCCGCGCCATCGCCGCCGGCGCCACCACCATCACCGGCGGCGCCGGCGCCCTTGCCCAGCAGCGGCGCGTTATCGTCGCCGTCGTGGTCATCGACGTGCGCACCTCCGCCGCCGCCGCCGCCGCCGAGAGGCCTGTACCCGTCGTCGTCACCGCCGGCGGCGCCCGGGTCGTAGTATATGCCCTCCTGCTTCATGAGCTCCCTGGCGAGCTTGCGCTTCTTGTAGCGTCTCCACGCGCCCTGCACGAAGCACGCGCCCCAGCTGCGCCACTGGTGCGAGTAGTACCGGAACGCGTGCTGCAGGCGCTTGCTGTGGAGCCGCTTGAACTGGTTGGCGACGTACTTGAGGTCTTCTGCGCGCAGCGCGAACGCCTCGACCTCGGTCACCGACCGCACCGTGCGCGTGGACTGCGGGAAGTTGAGGCTCGGGTTGGGCATGAGCGCCCAGGTCAGCAGCTCCTCGCCGCAGAAGTCGCCCGGGCGCAGCGTGATCGAGCTGAAGAAGTTGGTCCGCCCGCCGTCCGTCGTCGAGCTCTCCAGCTCGCCGCGGATGATGAACAGCATCTCGTTCACCGGGTCGCCCTCGCGCACGATGTACGCGTCCTTGGTGCTCAGCGACGACACCAGACGCTCGCAGATGGCGTCCAGCAGCTGCTCGTCCATCTGCGAGAAGAAGGGCACGCGCCGGACCAGCGCCAGGCAGAGGTGCCGCTGGATCTCGCGCCGGAGGTCCAGCGGAAGCGACTGCAGGATCGACTCTTCGTCCACGCCGCGCGTCGCCAGCCACTTGTACTGGAAGAAGCGCCGCACGCGTTCCTGCAGCTCCGGCGGAAGCTGACGGTGCCGCATCCACTCCTCGATGTCGCGGCGCTTCACGCGCCACTCCTCCAGCCGCACCGTCATCGACTGCAAGTAAGTCTGCGAATTCGAAACCAAAACACTGTCTCTAATTAGTACCACTAATCGGCCGCCAATGAATCAATGCCACCAGCTCTCTCCCTGCTGCACCCAAGAGAAAGAAATCAGGAGAAGACCAAACAAACAGATAATGCACCTGCATGTTTCCAATGAGATGTGAGAAGAAGACAAGCCCCATTAAGCATATCAGAATGCAGAAGACGGTCTCTCCCTTGTAGGTGGTGTTCTGCAAATTCTGTCCATAGGAACTAATTTTGAACAGAAGCATAAAAAAATGTGTATCATTCTTCTCATGTCACAATAATAAACAATCTGATGGAACGAGAATTATTTCAGGTGTGTGTCACAGATTAATAAACCGCATCCTAAATTAATACAGTATTACCTCAAGTTCCTGAAACCCCACCAGAGGCAGTAGAGGTACTTGTCGATGAAGGGCACCCCGTTGCGATCCAGATTCAGCGCGTCGGAAAACAATCCATACTGATACGTGGCCTCGGGCAGTAGGCACTGCTTCCTAATGTTACTGCTTTCAAGCCAAGCAGCGCGTACTGGATCGTCCTTGCTTTTGCAGTCCAGAAAGGTCGTGGAACAGAGAGGAATGCCAGGTGTAATGCCAGTCTCGTTGTTGCACACTTCCACCCAGCAGGTGTACTGCCGCTCAATGGACAGCAGGTACCACATGGCGCCAAGAACCTACATTAGATTAAAGGTGAAGCCCATATTAAACGGAAGGTGTTTCACTGTTGGTGAGAAAATGAATATGATAGGAGGGGGGCAAAAAAGAGATCATATACATGGCTTGCCAATGTGTAAAGAAGCAGGTTGTAAGCAGCCCCTGCCCAAGCGGTTCTTGTGACCACTCCACTTGCCTTTACAATCTTGGCGTTCAAGGATACTATGAGAAAGACTCTTGGTATGTACTGGATCAATACGATCATCGAGAGCGTATTGTTGGTGTGATTGGCTGTGGAACTCACAGCTGGTATAATAAACCAGATAATAATCTGCAAGAACCAGAGTGTTATGACTTATGATGCCATATCAACTATGCAAATGCAACACTTTTGTAAGTAGACATGATACAAGGCAAGTTTGATCATTTCAGAGATGATTTCTGTTTGTCCCAGTTGAATACTGTTCATCCCATGCGCCGCCATTACTAGTCGTAACCAACGAAGCATTAATATCTGAAGAGCTAACAATCAGCAATCGGTCGCAGAGGCATTTACATGAGGAATTATTTAATTTTGCATGAACCATGGCAATTTTTGATGTTACGCCAATCACCAATCACATTCTCTTTTGGGCATTGACAGCCCATGCCAAATGGCAAACTATCACATTTCTTGTTTCCTGCAAGAAAAACGCATCGAACGTCCAGAATGTAGGACTAATTTGGGCAGCACCACCCTCTAGTATGCGTGGACGTGAAAGCTGATCAGCCGATAGAGTTATGGACACGTGGAACGAGAGGTGATCTACGTACCTGTGGGATCGGGAGCATGGCGGCGAGGTCGATAATGAAGTCGTTCTTGAGGTAGCGGATAGCGATCTGATCGGGGTCGCGGACGAGCTCGCCGCGTCCGAAGATTCGCGAGCTGGGCGCGACGAACGCGATGCGGAACTTGAGAATCATGTGCGCGAGGTAGAAGAGGTCGGCGACGGTGCGTGCCGCGGTGACGACGACGCCGATGCCCATATTCATGGAGACGCACGAGCTGTTGCCGTCGGTGTGGAGGAGGTAGAAGTAGAGCGGGTCGACGAAGAGCCCGACGAGGCAGCTGACGAGGAAGAGGCGGTACCATCGGAGCACGACGTCGTCGCCGGGGTCGAGGATGCGGCGCGGCGTCCACGGGCGGCGGTCGAGCACGGAGCCGGAGCCGGGCCCGCCAGCGGCGGCGGACCGCGGGTGGAAGAAGGGCAGCGGCGGGCGGCGGAACGGCGGGAGGATGCGGCGGTTGATGAAGGCGGCCATGTGCGGTGGTTGTGGGTGCCGGCGGGGACGGCGCACGGCGTCGGCGTCGGGGAGGACGGGCGCGGGAGGTGGCGCGAGCGCGGGGGATGCCTGGGTGGTGAGGATGGCGCGCGCATGGTCTGCGTGCCCGCGCGCGTTGCGGGCGCCATGAGGAGATGCTTCTCGCTCGATCGCGCCATCCTAGCCGGCGTTTGGTCGAACAGATGGCGGGCGCGAGGTATGCTGCCGCGCACTGCATGCACGCATTTTTTTTTTTTAAGAATATCGTATTAATTTGCTAATATTTTAGCCCCTGCGCCCATGTAATTCGGCTAGCGTGATGGCCCAGAAACGAATGGGTGGTTTGCTTCAACTAGCGTGATGGGCCGTCCATAAGGTGCGCGCGGCCCGTATACCTCGTCCATCCCTACCGCAACAGGCCGCACCAGGATTACTCTGTCGAGGAAAGAAGCGCAGAGGGCAGCGCAGCAGAAAGATGGACGAACCGGCGGCCGGCGTGGAGAAGGAGCACGCATCGACTGGCCCGGTCTCTGCTGGGTAAGAACTAAGCAGCACCAAATCCACAGGATTCCTATCTCCGTGTTAACTAACAGTATGGAACTACAAAGCTGTTTCTTCTCTGTGCAACCCCTCACCAATTTCTCTTCCGTGCTCACCTCTTTTTGTGTTGATGATCTAGTTTCGTCGCACTAACCATCCGTCCTTGGCATTTTGCAAGGCTACATACTACTGCCATGCTTGCATACAAGGTGTTTGCTCAATTGCCTCAGTGTCTAATCCTTGTAATAAAGTATCGGTTAGTTTTCCTCGGTGTAAGCTTAGTCTCGACATATAACAGTCAGGTAGAGTTGAAAAGATATGCAGCTCTGATAAGAGAAATTACTTGCTGCGTTATCTATCAAACGATGCAGATCATAGTCTACATTTGGCACTTCTTCAACTGCCTAAGCCCATTGACCAACCCTTTTGTTATTATATTATCGATTTTGCAGAAACATGACATGATGAAGCACATTATCTTGCTATTGTTTCTCTTGTACGTGGTGGTGGCTGGCCATGACGAGGTTGGTGCTATGGCGATGTGGCTGTTCTTTATTTTGTCACCGTGGCTGGTGTCTGTGTGTACGCGGACCACCTGCTGAAGGAATGGAAGGCTAAACTTGAGAAGCAGGGCCGTTGAAGCAGAAACTTGAGAAGTAGGCTTCACATTGTTCTCGCAGATTGACAGAACGCTTGATTTTGTTGGTTTTATGTGGTGCCTCTTAAACGGTGCCATGAGAAGTTTATGGATCATCATAGTATCTTGCTAATAACTATTTTTTGCAGCTATGGTGACTGCTAAACGTATGTTCATAAGTCAAAGAAAGCTGTGAAATCGGATGACTGAAGATGCAGGTTAGATATTGGCCAGCCAAGTATGCCAGGCTCCTGAATCCTGATTGAACATATCTTTTTAGCAATTGTCAAGTTACGGACAGTATACTACTTGTTTTGTACTTGAATTATTATCACAACATCTGTGACCGTAGCTAATCACCTCTGATTGCCACTTCAACAAATGGCATTGTTTGCAGCTACTAATCAAACTTTCGTTGTGTTTCAAACTTGGCTCTTCATGGCAGAACCAGCAGGTCTAGTAAGGTTTGGTTTCCTGATAATAAACCTGTCCCTTTTTTTTTCTGACGGTGACAGAGAAGCTAGTGCTTCCAATTTCACAAGCTGCTGGCGTGGTGTTCCGTGTCCCTCGTGGTGCTTTGCTTCAGTGTTACGGAGAAGAGGAAGAAGCAGTATCAGCGCTAAGCCGCCGCTAAGTGCCGACGAGATTCGCAGACATTGACACACAGATCGTGTTCAGGGTCCCTTTGTTAACGGAAGAGGTTTTCAGTGCAACCTGTGACCGTGACCGATCGAATCATGGTATATGTATAGCCGTAATTAGTGACACCGGTGATTATTTTCAGGTGTCGAGTCTAGATCACCACAGCTAGCAAAACCGTCAGTGGTATGCCTGTCGCATGTTGCCCCGTATAAAATAAAAAAAATTAACCGCAAATTAATCATACGAATCGAAAGCTGATTCGTCTTCGGTTTCACTTCTGGTTTCCATCAATCATATATGCGTGTGTGTGGCAGTAGCATATCAGAAGAAAAGGATAACTCACCAAACAGATTTTTATCTTGATATTTATATATATTTTTTTGTGATGTTTTTTTTAAAAAAATCTTGGTACACATGTAGTATTATGACTGAGGTTGGTGAAGCGGAACAATCGTTTTGAGATCTCGCTCGTCAAGGTCAGGCAACAGTGCTGCTAGTATTATTTCATTACATCAAATTAAGCAAAGTCAACCGAAGGATATACATATCACTGACACGACCGATGATACCCGATTAATTAGTAGTGTATGCACCACATCGTCCTACTACCGGGTGTCAACATATTTCTGGTCGTGTTGGTACGCGCATGCAGTCTAATGTGGGTAGTTCAACTAACAGTACCATTATCAAACTTGGGAATCTTTCCCTCCCCCAATTTCCTCTCTTTATTTTTAGGTAATGATGGCCAGGTTTTTCTTGCCCCAAAAAATTGTCGTATCTGCATCCATTGGTATAGTAGTAACATTATGGGCACAAGAAAAGGAGTGTTTTCAGTTGTCAGTCAATAACACCCAGGTATCAATAAAAAAGATCCATGCAGATCAAGACGGTCCGAACGGCCACCACCAACACCGAGCTTGATGGCCGCAGTCGCCATCGGAAGAGGAATCTGGATCTCCGCGGAATCCGTGGGGGAGAGAAACCACGGCCAAGGAGTAGGCTCGAAACAGCAAAATGACGACAAAACGTGCCTCTGCTGTCTCTGCTGGTCCTCCATCAGATCCTTTTTCAGGTCCTCCGATCGTCCACGGCCGGGCTGGGCTGGAATCAGGACGCTCAATAGTCATGTACAGCACAGTATGTGGGTGAGTGGTCCGGCCAAATCGGACCATTATTTGCGTTGCAAATTCTCTGCTCCTAGACTCAAACCCATTATCGTTTTGAGGATTAGTCTCAAAACTAATTATTGTAAAAGGAAATGTGATGGGCACTTGGCACACCACTGTTCCACGACAAAGCACGAGTCAGATCGGGCGATAAATTATACTAGTAGTACTAGAGAGAGGACGCAAGTAAAGCAGGTCGAAAGGAAAACGAAACGCGGAGTCATCAACGAAATGGGACAGGACTACAGGAGAGAATGCGCAGAAAGGTACTACTGGCAAGTTTCGTTAAGGTTGCGTTCGAGAGAGAGAAGCCAATTTATAGTAATGAAGAAGAGGAGAAAAATAATAGAGGGGTTTGAAAGGAAATCGGAGGAAAGAAAATAAAAAGGAGGGGGCACAGCACAGGAAAAGAAAGCGTGCTGGCCGGCCGGCCAATGGCGAAGCCGAAGAGCGCGGCGACGACGACTCGCAATCGCAAAGCAGGCAGACCGCAGAGTGGCGTTGCCCTTGCCCCCACCACTACTCCTAACTCCTACCAGCAGCACACGCTTCCTTTTCTTTCTTTCCCGCCCCGCCGCAACAGCACCGGAAGCGGCGAAGAAGACGGAGCAAAGCGCGTTACGCGCCGATCGCCGGCGATGAATAAGACGGATTAAGAAGAGGAAGAAGAAGAAGAAGAAGACGAGCACGTTGCAGACGAAGCCCGTCTTTTCAGACCGTTGCCCGTTGGACTGTAGCAGCTCTGGGGAAAACACACACACAAAAAAAAAAAAAAAACTGTAGTAGTAGTAACTGCATCGGTAACGAGTCACGTACTAGGAGTAATTACCAACCGAAACAATGGGAGAAAAACGCGATGTGTTACAGTTACGAGGTTTCCTGTTTCTCGGTTGCGATGACGACGTACTTCAGTACCCCTACCTACGCTACGCATCCTGTCCCTCAAATCAAATGCGACGCCAGAAGAAGCAACAGAACATGTAAATACACTACACTACTACTGTACGTAACACTACTGTACTAATCAATCGGTTGCACAAGGCAAGGAGAAGGAAGGAGCAAGCAAGCAAGAAAAAAAAAACAAAAAAAAGAGCCCTTTAATTTCCGGCCTTGCGTCTCACTCGTCCTCTGCCTTCTACTACCTTTCACGGATAATAAGAATACAGCAGCGGATGACCTACCTACCACCTAATACAACCCCCACCATTGCGTACTTATGTACTACCACTGACTGCCTGCCAGGGAAGGATCGTATGAATGTATACTACAAAGCCTAAAAATTAATGGTATCGGTGCTGACCTGACGAGTGAGACAGTTCATGGTTGCAGTGCAGTGCAGTGTAATTAAAGGAAAGTCTGACGAGTAAACGGTCGTGCGTTACATACCAGATTACTATTAATATGGGTGCCAAGTCAAGTCACCTCTTATACAACTACAGTACTAACCCGTCAGTTGAGCTGTATGTACATAGACTAGGTCCTCTTTGTCTCAGTTTTAAATTGTGAAATCTATATTATGAATTTTAAATTATGGAATTTAAGATTATAGAATCTAAATATCAAAATCCGAGGGGATGTTTGTTTGTTTAGATTTCATAATTCAGCTATTGTCATATTAAGTGAGTCTTAGTGGCAAAGATATACATATGCGTAGCACAATCTGACAAAAGTTAGTCCATATCAGCTTATGAAATTGTGGAATCTGAAGGCTCAGATTGTGGAATCCAGAAATAAAATCTGATCATTTATTTCAACTTCCACTTTTATAATCTGGATCGTTTGTTTCCCTTTGGATTCTACGATCTGTATCGTGAAATAAAGGGCTCAAATTATGAAATCAGATTCCACAATCTTAGGTCTCAAATTTCACAATTCAGAATGACACAACTTTTATCAGATTGTAACATAGAAATTTATGCTTTTGCCACTAAGGTTCACTTGGCATGATTGTGGTGACTTTAGCTGAATCGTGGAATCTGTAAAACAAACACCTCATTAGATTTTATCCGTCAAATTTTACGATTTACAATCCATAATCTAAATTTTACCTGAAACAAGGAAATGGGACCTAAATATATCGAATCATTGAGGTCTCACCTTTAGCCATCACGCCGACGTCAGCGTATAAAACAGCAAAAAACTCTGTACATAGATAAGATTAGACGAAAACTCATGTATAGTATGATGCACACCACCTGACAGTTCGTTAGGTCACCGGTGAACCACCGCAGCTTCACAAGTACAGCATCATGTGTAATATACGTATGCATAATTATCTCCCTGTATGAAGATGACTGTTACTGAAAATATAAACGAGCATCAACTTCAAACGGTTATGATCAAATCAAATACTAATTGACACACACTCATCAATACTATAGCAGCAAGTAGCAGGAGATTTGCACCAGCGCGTAGTATCGTTTAAAATACCTTTTAATTTCCTACACGTACGTTTTCAGAGTTCTAGCCAGATACTAGTGTAATTTTTTCACCCAGCTGGCGGATGGATGAACCTACTACCGTCGTCCACTCTGAGTTAGTGTTGGGAATTGGAATGGAACAGAGTCAATATACATTGAGTAAAATACTCCTATACAGAGTACGTATCCGGCAACTAAAGATTCCCTTGCTTGGGAACGAAGGTATTATACGAAAAAAAAAAACGTATGCTCATGTTCGTCGTCACACATTTCCTCACTCGATGGAATCACACACAAAGTTTCATACTACTAAGATATAGTGTTCGATCTTCTGCATATATATAGGGACTGAAATGTCACAGCATGAGCGAAACCTATTAAGATGCATATATAATAAAAGTTTTCGTTCGGAACACTTTAATATAGCCAGATGTAACACGGGAATTTTGTAGAATTTTTCATAGTGAATAAGAGAATACACTTGGTTCAAATACGAAGAACATTTTCATTCTGGTCTTCTAGCAGACAAATAATTATATATTGTCATGTCAGGAGTAGTATATTAGAGAGCAGTCACTAGTGTGGAAGAAAAACATAGTATATAAGATGGGAACATCTCATTTTGTCAAAACTACAGGATCCTTGAGGGATGGCCATAAGAAATTTATATGTCCAGTAGGCAACTAATTAAGTTTTCTAAGCAAGAGATGAGCATTCATTCAAGCAAATCAACAAAAATTGTACTATAAAAAACGTTTGTTGACCAGAGCACAAAAATATAATCTGTTTACAAAATTTGCTAAGAGTTCTCACCTTTTATAGTAATGAAATGGATGCTTATTACCTTCTGTCAGCCATCACACTAAACGGATCAATTGAAATACAAAATATCACACAAGAAGAAGGTACTAGCGTACTAGTTCAATTCACACATGAATATTCGAAAAGAAAAAAAAAGAAATTCATGCACGAGTATTCACAAAAAAGGCAAAGAAATTCACATATGAATATTCAAAAAAAATCTTAAGTTTTATTACAACATGAGAAGAATGCATTTAAATGCGGCTTTTCAGAAAAATTCCAAGAACCATATATTCAACTCAAAGTGACGCATAATACTCAGTGACAATGAAATGAATTCGAAGTACAGTAGTAAACATGGACTGGTCATGCAGAGCCACTCCTTATGCACGAAGAAAAATCATTGTTATGCCTTGGATTGGCTTCTAACCGTTCCTCTATAATAATGTTATTCTTTTATCAGGGAAACTACTAATCATTACGAAATATATTAAATTATCAAATGTTAGACATCCGGGGTCCTAAACGCAAACCCATCTTTCTCCGTATTTATCTGCCCGCTCACACCCCTTGTCCCCGCCTTCCCCACACCTCAACCAAACTCAGCGACCATCATCATCACTGGCACGCTGGTCTCCTACTCCTACCCATCCATGCCGAACCACACGCGAGCGCCGCCGCCGCAACCACCACTGCCACCCACGCCGGCGGCCACTCACCGCCGGCAGCGCACCTTCTCCTCCTCGTCGCTGTCGTCGTCCTCCTCCTCCTCGTCCTCGCTCTCTGCGGCCTCCTCGCCGTCACCGTCCCCGCGCGGTCGCGGCGAAGCCGTCACCGCCCCCGCCAGTCGCAGCTCCAAGACTACGACCACCACCACCTCCGTGCCGTTCTCCTGGGAGCACCACCCGGGCATCCCGAAGGCGCACCGCGCCGCGTCCCCACCCGCGGCGGCGCCGCTCCCGCTGCCGCCGCCCCTCCGCGCGGGCACGGCGCCCGCCTCCTCCGGCGCCGGCCGCCGCGGGCACAACCGCCGGCGCGCCGCCATCCCGCCGCCGTGCGACCCGTTCGCCGCGGCGCTCGCCGAGTGCACGAGGGACCGATCCTCCTCATCGGACGCGGGGCTCATGGATAGCCTCTTCCCCACCGCGTTGTCGCCACCGGCTGCGCCCAGCGGCAGCCGCCGGTGGTCCGTCGCCGCTTCCGGCTCCGGCGGGTTCCTGGACCTATACGGGTGCAAGAGCGCCATGGCCGTGGCGGAGGGCGCCTTCATCCTGCGCCGGCCGGTCGCGGTGGCGCGTCCCGGACAACACGGACGGGCGGGCCACCACGCCGGCCGACCTGCTGTCCGGGCAGCTGGACGCCGGTGAACGAGGAGGGCCCTGCTCTGAAGCGTCGCATCACAACTGGGCACGGTTAGGTACATAAATAATTCGGAAAGTCGTGCAAGCAAAATGTGTTGGATGGAAAACGTAGTCCAACCTTTTCTTTGTTTTTGTTTTGTTTTTCTGTCCAATACCATGAATATGACGATTGATGAGCTTTTTAGTGGATATGGATCTAATACTATTCCTCTCTGCTCTT
The DNA here is from genome assembly GCA_001182835.1 of Oropetium thomaeum. NCBI lineage: Eukaryota > Viridiplantae > Streptophyta > Magnoliopsida > Poales > Poaceae > Oropetium > Oropetium thomaeum. The sequence continues at coordinate 622,560 of LFJQ01000031.1, read as the reverse complement.
AAAAGTAGGCAACCAAAAATAAACTACTTCCTCTAGAATTTATTCTTGGCATTAGGACAAGTTTCTTATTTCGAAATTGGACTACTCCACAAACATGCCCTAGCATCAACAATAACAGTCCCGAGGTAGTATTAAGAACGGAGAGATAGTGCACATGATTAAATATTGTTGCTATTTTGTAATCACAACCATAGTAGTGTTAATTGGGTGCCACGGTGTGATGTGACAACCATATACTAGCTGTACCACGAATAAGCTAGAAAGTCATATCAAATACAGTGCACATTACGTACTGTTGCTTCTGGTTCATCTTTTCCTAAGACGGTTAAGTCATATATACGTTCTACGTGTACTACGTTCGTCATGCATATATCAACAATTCTCCAATTGATCAGCGTAAACGAATCCCCCCCCCCCCCCCCCCCCCCCACCACCCCCTCCTTTTTTTTTTGGGCGAAAGAGCATAAATTAATTCCTTGAATCAAGCAGGATTCGATTCAAATCAAAACCATATGGGGTGGCCAATAATGTTTGGTCATGGTCACACACACACAACACTGCTAAAGACACGAAAAAAAAGCTAACCCAGCAAAAATATTACTCCTATATTATATGTAGCTCTGCCACCAGCGGCCATTTCTCGAATGCGTCCAGTTCGAACCACCCAAAACCTCCTTTTCCAAATGTGCATATGAATTTAGAAACCGCCTCCTTAGTTGGTGGGGACAATACGTAGGTGATCTAAGTTGTGGTTGGCAGCGCTTGATGATTTTGTAATAATAAGGCTACTTTATTCTAGTATACTATATGACAATGCCGGCGAGAGTGGGCAGAGAGAGGCCTTTATAATTTGGCAATACATTAAATTGAACCCTCTCATCGAGATCGTCATTTGCAGTACGAGAGATACGACGGGTCGATCGATGGAGCTGGTAGCTCGCAGCCGAAAGGTAGATGAAGATGCATGCCCCACGTATATACACACACACTTGCTGCTGTGTAATCCGATTCGTGCTCATTCCATTCCTTGGTTACGAAATCTTCAGCTGACGAGTTTTCCGGGCTGAGCTTGGTACGTTCGTCAGTTAATTTTTGGGTTTTTTTTTAACCAAAAACAAAACAGTTTTCTTCATTTTAACAACATCCATCAGGTAATCAAGCTGAAAGCTTAACTGCAGAGAGATCAGCTCGGACTATAAGTACAGTAGTATAGTACTACTACTGTATTCATCTCTGTTTGCCAAGCGTCAATTAATTACAGCACATCTTTGTCTTTGTCCTGCTCGGCTTTGACGCCTGTCTCATTCTCATGAGCCGCTTCTTTCGGTACTAGTGTACTGTAGTACTACTAGTACTGCTAGATCTGTCCGAAACATTACAGCCTCAGATTTGTTAAATTAATTACAGCCTCCAGATTTGTTAAATTAACGCCCAACCCGATCACCTCAGCTCCCGACAAACAGATACTATTGGGATCTGAGGAGATTAACGTGCGCTGGCTATTCGTTCACGTGCTTGTTACTACTACTCTTAGTACTGCTATTACAAATTTACATACAGTAAGTACTACTAAGTACTACTGTCTGATACACTGACTCCTCTGAGAGCTCGGATGACAAAAGGTTCATGTTCTGTGCGATAGGGATGACACAAGCATTGTGCGCGTGCTACAGCTTTAGTACTAGTAAGTTAAGGGCGATAGTAGGAGTACTTAGCAAATCCTACTATGTATTATTGTCTCTGCATTATAGTAGTATAGAGCACGTACTAGTAGGAACTTGAAAACTGTCGGTCGCAGATTAGTTTAAGTAATAAAGGCGCAACCCGGTTACCTCGAAATGGCCGGGCTGTTGCTGTTCTTCAGATCAGCTTGAGACAGGCTCTTTGCGTAATACTAACAATGTTCATCATGCGGGACTTGAGTTCCTCAGAGTTAGCACTCCATCAAGCTACCATTATAGTAGCGCTCAATCGATTCATCCTTTACGGTAATCTGAATATAGTACTAGCACTCCAGATTTAGCAGGGAAATGCTTGCGGTGCACTCCACGCGATCCCCAATTTTCTTTCGGGCGGCGTGCACGCGCGCTCTTGAGTACAGTAGTACTGTACCAGGCTACCAGCATTGCACCTCCTGCTGCTGCTGCTGCTGCGCTGCAGTGGGTTAGTACTGCTTCCTCCGTCTAAAGATATACGCGTTTGTTGACTATTATACGTTATTTTTAATTATTTATTTTATTTGATTTTTTTTAAAATTTGTAAAATAAATAAGTTCTGTATAAAATTATTTTAATAATAAAATATGTCATAAAAAAGATTTTTATAAATTTTTCAAATAAAATAAATAATCAAACATAATGTTTAAAAGTTAATAAATATTTATATTTTTGAACGGAGGAAATAGTAATTAAAACGGGGCAGTAACAAAAAAAAAACAAAACGGCTAGTTAGTTAAAACAAGAACAAAACGGCTGTTTCGTTAACTGATGACCTGAGCAGAGCGAGCTGAGCCGTGCTGACAAGTGACGAAGATTGTTCTTGAGATCTGGCTGGCTGCCTGCTGATGACTGTTGCGACGGTATTCGTTGGCTTTTGTCGGCAGGCTAGCGCGTGCTTGTTTCTACGCTCTCTGCAAACTGCAAGGCTGCACGTTCGCGGTACAGCAGAACGGTTGAGCCTGAAGTGAAGAACAGTTGCGCTGACTGTTGCGAGAGAAATGGGTTGTTTGAGCAGCACCCAGGGATTCGATGTTGGTCGAATGAATCTGCATTCTTATTACAGTAGTGGATACTACTAGTAGTACATAGTACGACTACCTGTTCGAAGCAGCAGTCGGCATGTGGAATGCAAAAAAAATGGAGGCGGATCTTCAGTTACTACTACGAACAGAGTACTACCACTAAGGATATTAGTACGGTCCGAGCGGGATCGAGATCTGTTCAACAGGGGCGAAGCCACAGGTCGGGCTGGGGGGAGGGGGGTTTGCAGCCCGGCCTGTGCCAGGAAAAAAAAAGTTCAACACCCCTAAAGTAATTTAGATATTTAAGCTTCTAAATAGTAATTCTCATTAGTTTGTTATGCAATACGATATGTATGATGGTAAAATTAGTTAATTATAGTAAGTCTAAGAAAATTTTGGGTAGATCAATTAGAATAGAAGTCGAAAAACCTGTATATTGTACCGTTGTTGTTACATAATCCTTGGCACCTCATCTACTACTGGACCAGACTGATTATGTATTGCCAAATCTTGACTACGTACTGTTGAATTCTTCGACTCTAATGTATATGTGTCCCACTTGAGAATATATGGGTAGAAACAATTGACGTAAGGTACATTGTACATCTTGGACAGATTTTTAGTCTAACTCACTTGGCCCCTGTCTTAGCTCCATTCCTGGCTCCACCTATGATACGTGCTTTGTATTTGCAAATCTCATGTCTAAATGCAAATCAATTTAGCAAAGGGGGGAAAAATGCATAGTACTACTACTTACAGTTATTAGGTTCATGTGGCACGTGTACTACGTATCTTGGAGCATCAGGTACAGACCGACCACTCAACGTGTTTCTCGGAAACAATGGTGATTAAATGCTGACATTTACTCCTACGGACTGATGAGAATTGATGGCGCAATGCGGTGTGGCAGGTGGGTGCCGCCGGTCAACCTGGTCCTTCATCTCAACAGTTTTTAATTAATTAACGATTCCGTGCACCCAGTAAATGGAACAAAAGCTCCAAGCTATACTCCCTCCGGTATATAAATAAAAGGCGTTCAGGACATCATTTAGCATATCAAGAAGTGATTTATTAGAGTAGATTTTTTTTTCCTTACCCATATTAAATAGTCTTGAGGTTTGTCAATGACATCAATGAAGATTGATTGGTGTGGTTAGTTTGGTTTTGTCTGAGCTAAGTGGTGCAGGTTCGATACTCGTGGCCACCACTTTTTCGTGTTTGGACAGCTTTTTTGCATGGCGCCCGTATTTTTCCCGTTCACGCTCGTGGACATCCGTTTTTTTCGTTCGCTCGCTGAGATGTCTGACTTTTACTTTGGTGCTCTTGTTTTCCTGGTTCGCGCTCGCGGACCTCAGTTTTTTCAGTTTGGCGCTAGTTTTGTTTCTCGTTTTTTGACTTGGCACTAGTAAATCGCTGCTGCTGTGCCTATTTAACTGGCTAGATAGAGCTAAGCTAAGCACAATGCACTAGTAGTATTCTTGTAACTTCTTCAAAATGGCTGAGTTCTGGAGGGATGGAATTGATCTAAATGAGCTCCCGTACCACGAGCAAGGTAACGGTAATGCATTGGTTCTCATTTTACTTAACCTTCCGCAACATCGTTCGAGTAGTAGTACTCTACTTTTTCCAACAGTAATTTTCTAATTTCTTTTTCCATAGGAGCTCATCATTTGAACGTGGGAGAACCAGAAGTTGAGTTCGATTTGAACGTGACCCTGGATGACTATGGCATGATCAACTTGGATGAAGTCCACGCTGGTAAGAGCTTTGAACTTGCCAGAACATATGTACTAGTACTTTTGATAGTATACTTCATCTTGTTTTTTTCTTAATATTAATGACTTTTTTACAGGGGGTTTTGATTTGAACGTCGAACCCCAAGATGCTGATGAGATGATTGATTTGGCATTGGAATACCCAGAAAATGATGATGAGGCACCTGTACAAGGTATTTTAACAAGTCATTTCAACTAATGTATCTAGCTAATTTGAACTAGCTAGGTGTTTGAACTAATGTTTGTTGCACCCATTTGAAGGGAGCCATAAGAGGAAAGACATGACCGAAGAAACAATAAAACAAGTGTACCAAACCTTGTTAGCTAGAAGTCAAAATGGCAAATTAGGGAAGTATGACACAAGAGAGGTTGCCGAACAATTTGGTATACACATTTCCTCAGTTCAACGTTTGTGGAAGAGGTATAAACCTACCCTTGCTCAAGGTACTCCTGTTAATGCTTGTAGCCGAAAGCGAGGTAGATGCGGCCGTAAGCGTATTCCAGTTGACTTAGAACCATTGCGCAACGTTCCCTTAAAAGATAGAACTACCATGCATGATGTGTGCAGAATCTTAGGCATTAGCAAGTCCAAGCTTATTCGATACATGAAGCAAGGCCATCTTAGACGCCATTCCAATAGTGTGAAACCATTCTTGAGTGCTGAAAATAAGAATGCTCGCCTACAGTGGTCTGTGGACATGATTGATCCTGATAGCTTGAATGACAATCCAAGGTTCAAGGATTTGTTTGATCATGTTTTCATTGATGAGAAGTGGTTTTTTCTTACTCGAAAATCTGAGAATTACTACTTGCTTCCTGATGAAGATGAACCACAACGTACGATTAAGAGTAAGAATTATATCCCTAGGCTAATGTTCTTGGGAGTGACTGCTCGGCCAAGGTTTAGTAATGGACTTTGTACCTTTAATGGCAAGATTGGTATTTTCCCTCTTGTAACTTATGAGCGTGCACAAAGAAGTAGCGTTAACCGGCCAGCTGGGACCTTAGTAGTGAAGCCGATCACATCAATCACAAGAGATGTTATTAGAGAGTTCATGATCAACAACGTTTTGCCAGCTATTCGAGCCAAGTGGCCACAAGAAGATGTCAACAAACCTATCTACATCCAACAAGACAATGCACCATCCCATCTGGCACTTGATGATCCACTATTTTGTCAAGCTGCTAAAAAAGATGGTTTTGACATACGACTTGTTTGTCAACCTCCTAATTCACCAGATTTCAACATTCTTGACTTGGGTTTCTTTCGTGCAATTCAATCAATTCAATATAAGAAAGCTGCAAAAACTGTTGAAGATCTCATACCCCATGTCCAAGAGGTAATTTTTTCGTGTTTCAAATTTCTTCCGAGAGCTAATTTTTGTGTTCTAAATTTCTGCCTAAAAATGTTCTTTTTTACCAATAACTTGTTTAACACTTGTCTAACTTGTCCAACAGGCGTTCCAGGACTATTGTCCACAGAAAGCAAACCGACTTTATGCTACACTCCAAAGTGTTTTGAAGGAGTGCATGAAGGTGGCAGGTTCAAATAATTACAAGATTCCTCATATGAGTAAAGGAAGATTAGAAAATCAAGGTCGACTTCCTGTGCAACTCACTTGTGAGGCATCACTCTTAGCCGATGCAACATCAAAACTCTAGCTTGTAGTAGTACATGAGCTTAATGTCGAATCTAGTTGCTTGAACTTAAGAGATGCAATCAAAGTGCGCATGAACTTGTACTCAGATTCTATGTATACTCAGAATTTACTACTATGTCTAACATGTCCATGCCCCATCCAAAATAACGTAACCGCTGCTTCATTCACATCGTCGCTATTATCTCCGTAGCACAGTGGGAACATGATGGGCAAAAACAGTTCGACCGTCTCATGCATGGATTTATTTGAATCAAACATCCAAACCTGCGTGGATGCGAGTTGAAGGAGGATGCTGGCGCCGTCGTCCTCCGGCAGGACGCCGTTCTCGACGGCAGCAGCGGCGTTGGGAACAACGACCGCGGGTCCAGCGTCGTCGTTCTCCGGCATGGCGTCGTCGTCCTCCGGCAGGACATCGTTCTTGACGGCAGCGGCGGCATTGAGAACGATGACCGTGGGTCCAGCATTGTCGTTCTCTGGCATGGCGTTGTCGTCCTCCGGCAGGACGGCATTCTCGGTGGCAGCGGCGGCATTGAGAACAACGACTGCGAGTCCAGCGTCGTCGTTCTCTGGCATGGCGTTGTCATCATCTTCGGAGTCTGGAACAACGACCGCGAGTCCCACGTCGTCATTCTCCGGCATGGCGTCGCCGTCTTCCTCGGAGTCCGGAACAACGACCGTGAGTCCCACGTCGTTGTTCTCCAGCATGGCGTCGTCGTCTTCCTCAGAGTCCGGAACAACGACCGTGAGTCCCGCGTCGTCGTTCTCCGGCATGGCGTCGTCCTCCTCCTCGGAGTCGGGAACAATGACCGCGAGTCCCGCGTTGGTGTTCTCCGACACAGCGTCGTCGTCTTCCTCGGAGTCGGGAACAACGATCGCAGGCCCCTCGTCGTTGTTCTCCGGCACGGCGTCAGCCACATCTTCCTCCGAGGCGGGAACAACGAGCGTGAGGCCGGCATGGTCTGGAGCTGCACCGTCTTCCATGGAGGCGAGCACCCTGCACGTAGCAATGGAAACCAACCGTTGGAGGACCAGTGCACCAGCATGGCAGCAGCGTAAGAGTGCTTGTTTAGTTTCTAGGCCGCGCGCTGCATGCAGCTGCTGGAGTTAAACGCGTGCACAGAAGACAAAGCAACGGAAGGCACGCACAGGAGACGAAGCAACTGAATTAATAACGTCCGCATGCAACAAGGGCAGAAATGGAAGAAGAACAACTGAAAAGACAAAACGACTTTCTTTATGCAACTTCGAGCAGAAAGACAAAACGTCTTTTATTTGATACCGGAGGGAGTACTACGTAAATCACGCTGTAACGACTTGAATGGGCCCTCAACAGGCCGGAATGAATGGGCTAATTCATACCCATAGGACGAGGGACGACACGTCCAGGTCCGGAAAGCCCGCCTACGCTTCACGGCGAACCGCGAGAAATCGCTTCCAGGCCCACATGATTAGCTGCGCTGGAAACAGGCCCACAAGAAATCTTTCTTCCCCTCATTGAATTTCATGTTGATACTACGGAATTTTTAACTCTTGATGTTAGGACAATTCTTATTCTAAGAACAAATTTAGAGAACAAAATAAAAATGGAGGGAGTGTTTTACTAGTACTCTTTGTTTGATAGTACTAGGCGATCGAAATTTCTGGAGCTCGGTCGAGAAAAGAAAATGAAAACCTCTGCAGCTGCAGTCAATGCTCTGTTTTTGCACCACCTCCTCTGTTTGTGCAGGTACGCCCGCAGAAGCCATTTCGAATTCGTGCCTGTTAGTTCCTCGATCAATTTCGAATCAATCATGGTATCATCAAACAGTAGAATTCATCACAGCCCTGATGACAACTTTACAACACACCCGGTCCTCGGTGAGTGATATAATCCTAATAATCAATAATGGTACACTTGCAGAGAAGTAAGGGCCACCCGTCTCCATTGATGGAGAAGAGGCCACCAGAATCTTACTAGTGCTAGTAGTAGGAAGAAGAGAAAAAGAAAAAAAAATAGAATATCGCAAGAGAAGAAGACGGCCGGGCCTTGTCGATCTCCACCAATTGGTAATAACAACAACACCGTCATTTTGGTCGAGTCATCATCCTCCCTCCTCGCCCGCCAGCCCGGCCGCTCGCTCCGCCGGCGCCGCCACGGCTCGCTTCGGCCGTGCGAGCCGGAGCGCTGCTTGCTCTTCAATCTTCATCATATCAATTGCACCGGCCGGCCGTGCTGGCTGGTGATGAGTTAATACTAGTAACAATCAACAACGACACCTAGCTAGCCTAGCCCGCCGTGATGCCATTAGGAAAACCGAAGGCCCCCACCCATGTCAAATCACATCCTGATGCGGCGCAGCGCGAGGTACGCCAGGAGTCTGTACCCGACGAACATGGCTGCGAGCGCGGCAACGCAGACGCCCGGGCCGGCCTCGCCTTCCACCTCCTCGGGCGGGAGCAACCTCTTGAGGTGCCCGGCGTACTGCACGGCGATGAGCAACCGGTACCCGTAGTACGTGAACGAGGTGTACTTGGTCCACGCCACGCACCGCGGCACGTCGCGGACGTAGAACCCGCCGGTGAGCAGGTACGCGAGCATGATCACCGTGACGAGCGCGGACGCGCGTTTGGCGTCCATGACGAGCGCCCCCACCGCGAGCCCCAGCCCCGCCGCGACGAGCACGTAGCCGAGCACGACGGCGAGCGTGAGCGCGAACGCCGCCGGGGACGGGTTGAGCCCGGCCATGAGGTAGACGACGACGGTGAAGACGGTCGGCAGCGCGAGCTCCAGCGGCAGGTCCCCCGCCGCGCGGGCCGCGAAGTAGGACGAGAGCGCGTACATCCCCGACGCGCGCTCGCGCGCCAGAACGGGCCGTTCCTGCGGGAACGCGAACACCGCGTTGAAGCTCGCGAAGACGCCCCAGAAGATGGACACGAAGAAGAGGAGGCCCAGCCGGTCGTGCGCCGCGAGCGGCGACGAGCGCCACCACATCGCGCCGGCGACGAGCGCCGGCGCCAGGATCTGGAACGCCCGGAGGGACGTGAACGTCTCGTGGCGGCGTTCCTTCAGCCCGCGCCGGAGAAGGATCGAGAACTGCGCGCACCAGCTCGTCGCGTACCGGTGCTGCCGGCTATCCGATGGTGGGGGTGGTGGCAGTGACAGTGGCAGGGGATGGTGCTGCGGGTCGTGGTGGTCGCCGCTGCTGTTGTCTGCGGCGCCGAGGATTGACGCCTTCACCTTGGGCGCCAGCACCTTGTTGTACGACGCGACCAGCAACTGCTTCACGCTCCCGCCTTCCGTCGTGCAGCTGTAATCCGACTGAGCGAACCCTGTAATACACACACGGTGACAGTGAAAAACAGTTAGTTACTCTACCGTGTTACTGTTATTATCACCAAACTAGACTACTAGATACTATAACAAAATCAATTCGTGCAATGAAATTTCGGATTATTATTTTCCTTAAAGAAAACTCGATAATCTGAAACTACAATTTGTTTCTTTTCCTTTTTTGTAGATTGAATGATTGAAAGGAGCAGTACTGGAGTAGTATTGGATTTCCGGCGATCCGACAGCTCAAGGGACGCGCGTTGAGGCCACCAACAAAAGGCGGATGCTGCGGCGGAAGCCGCCGCATTTTTATTTTTTTTCTCGCTTTTTGGTGCACTGATGAGCGGATCAAAAAGCATAGATAGAGATAGAGAGAGAGACCGGGACCAAATTTGCACCGAAAAAAAAATGATGCTAACACCCTGCCTAAAAGCCAGGCGGCCGGCATCTACTACGTAGTATTTGGGCCCGTCGTGCGCTGTGAGGCAGCCACCGCCGGCCGGGCCTGATGATTGATCGCTGGCTGGAAAGATTTTCTTCTTCGCTCATGCGTGACGCAATCGGAGCCACTACTACTACCGTGAGTGCATGCATGTACTCCTAGTACTGTGCAAAAAGGAAACGGATCCAACGAAAAGCCGGCACAGGTGTTAGATCGGATTGGATTGGGTTGGGTTGGATAGTTCCATCAACAACTACTTCTACTAGTAACTGGTTTGTGCAATACTAACCGGACGTGTTCACCTCATCATTCCGTTAATCCCGGCAAACTACGGTACGGTGGTGCGCTGCACCTTGCAAAGGAGAAGACGACGACGACGACGACGGAAAGGACCTGCTGGGACGTGCCCACACTGCCTGATGTGACCGGAGTACTAGACAGCAGGCTACGGTAGTACTCCTGCCGTGACACCAGGAGGAGGCACTCCTACGACATGTGGCTGGCCGGCCTCTCTAACCTGAAATACTAACTCAGTACTGCTACTGCTGTGCTACCTTTATTTTTTTTATTATTGATATTTTTTAATATAAATATTATTTAAAAAATATTAACAATTAAAAAAACAAAGATAGTAATAACGAATCTTTACCTATCATGTGGCTGTCCATCTCAGTAAGGAAATAAAAATAAAATCGAAACACACTAGCGTACCCCGTGGCGGTGTCACCGCACCGGGGAGTATGAAAGCGTGGTGGATAGAGTAGACCGCCCGCACTATCTGACTCAACAGACATAATACTCCCCTCTGCCCTTGTACGACGTCCATCTTGGTAAATGAATTTGTTTTAGACAAGATTTTGATTAAACCTTGAGAATAATTATGAATAATTTTTAAGTTATTAAAGATAATTTTTTATAAAAGTATTTATATATCAATTTTAATACATATTTTTTGATAAGTAAGTAAAGTTAAATTTACATTTTGAAGACCATGTTATATTTTAAACAATTTTTTTTCTAACCTAGAGAAAGTATATATTTAGTTATGAAAACTAGCCAAATACTTACTAATAGCAGTATAAAAGAACGGAGTGAGTAGCTTACTTTCTCCATATTGTGCAGTGTGATGATGATTTTCAGGCCCACCTGCTGCTGGTAGTGCCCTACTAACTCATAGCCTTTGGGTGACACGTGTGCCGTAGGAATGAATTTTCAACCATAAAGTGCGTCGCGCAAAAAAGCAAAAGTATATAAAAAAGGACAAGCACTCACTCACTCACCATCTCCACTCCTTTGTTTTCCTTTTCCCCTCTCTCTCTCTCTGTGTCCGTCTTTCTTGGGTGCAGCACTACACTAGTATCCCCCTCTGCACTCACCACCAGGTGGTTTATTGCCTGCTCGTCCTCATTAATTACTGTCATCATCATGATGATGATTAATCTAATCCCCAAGCCCATTATACAGGAGCGAAAGGGGAATGAAACGATTGACTAAAAAAAAAAAGGAGGGAATGAAACCTGCTCTAAGTCCTGGCTTCGAAGCTACCTACACCCACATACCAAATCTGATTGATGCCCCCAGATATCTTGCAGTACTATCTTCCTAATGACGTGAAGTCACTCAATTGCCAACTCTCGATGGTCTTTGCTTGTTCCGGGGATTTCGGTCAATCGAATGTTAGGCACCAGTATAAGTACCAACTAATATCAACTACCAGTTCTACGAAATATGATGGCAATTTTCATGGATCAATAATCGTACGTAAGAACACGCATTGAGGGTTCTGATTCTGAACAAAAACATCTGCATTCATCGTTGGTAATTACTACTAACTAGTACGTGCTTTTCTTGTGGTTCTGGAAGTAACTTTTGAAGGTTCGTTCTTGCACTTTGTAAAAAAAAAAAAACAATTTCTCCTGTAATCCTAAGAACGATTGAATGAGAAAGTAAAAAAGGGAGGGAACGAAACGAAACAGAGGAAGAAAGCGCGTGCTCACCGTTGGCGAGGTCGAGCATGAAGTCGGCGGGGTTGACGTGGAACCCGGGCGCGAACCCGACGGCCGCGAAGTAGTCCATGGCGTCCCTGCCGGGTCCGAAGTACATGCACCGTCCCTCGGCGAGGAGCAGCACGGAGTCGAACATGCGGTACACGCGCGAGGACGGCTGGTGAACGGACATGACGACGGCGCGGGGGCCGCGCCGCGCGAGCGCGGAGAGCGTGGCGACGAGGCGCGCCGCGGCGGTGGAGTCGAGCCCGGAGGTCGGCTCGTCGAGGACCAGCATGCTCGGGTTGACGAGCAGCTCGTGCCCGATGCTGACGCGCTTGCGCTCGCCGCCCGACACGCCGCGCACCAGCGCGTTCCCGACGAGCGTGTCGGCGCACGCGGCGAGGCCCAGCTCGGCGATCACGGCGTCGGCGGCCGCGGGTGGGGCGAGGGACGAGGAGCGTGGGAGGCGGAGCGCCGCGCAGAAGAGGAGCGTCTCGCGGACCGTCAGGTGCGGGTGCAGCACGTCGTCCTGCGCCACGAAGCCCGTGCGGCGGCGCACGGTACTGGCGCGGGCCGACGACGCCGCCGCCGCCGCGGCCCGCCCGCCGCTGCCCCGCGCCAGCACCGTGCCGCTGGAGCACGCGAGCCGGCCGCCTAGGATGGAGAGCAGCGTCGACTTGCCGCTCCCCGACGGGCCGAGAACCGCCAGCAGCTCCCCCGGGCGCGCCTCGCCGGTGATCCCGTTGAGGATCGTCCGCTCCTCGGCCACCGCCGAGACGGCGGCGGCCCCCGAATGGGATATGATCCGGCCCGGCTGCTGCGCCTGCTTCGCCTTCCCCGCCGCCGCCTTAGACGCCGCAGACCGCTCCACCTTGACGCGGTACGACACGTCGATGAACTGCACCGGCACGGATACCATCCCGTTACATGACGGTCGGTCGTCCAGATATCACGTACGCGTGCTGATGAATCTAATCGATCGTCGATTAATAGAGCACCCTACCTGAAGGTGGAGCGGCGTGGTGACGGTGGTCAGGAAGCAGTCCATCTTCGACGACGGCGCCGGCGGCGGCGCTGCCGTTGTCGCGGGTGCCGGCACGGCGGCGGCGCTATTTCTGCTGCCGTAGACGACGTCCTGGCCGTTTGGAGGCATTATTATGTTGCCGTGTGTCGATGTTGTTGTACTCAGAGCAGAGCAGCAGCAGCAGCAGGAGGCAGGTCGGCAGCACCAAACTAAATTACGCTAGCTAATAAGCGGGACAAGTAATAATCGGCGAGGAGGGCGAGGTGGCGCGCGGTTTCTCGCTCGCTCGCTGGCTGAGCGATGGTGGGTGGGGTGGGCGTGGTGGCGGTGGCGATCGAGTTATCAGTAGTACTACTACTAGCACTAGCACTGAGGAAGGGGGACGGCGAGGCGTGCCGGGGTATATAAAGGACGACGCGAGGAAGGTGGTGGGTTCCACGTCACGGGGAGGGGGGGACGTGGCGGGACGGCGCTTCCGGCGGGTGGAGCCGCGGGCCCACCGTTGAGGAGGAGGAGGAGGCTGAAGGAAGGACTGAGAGAGCTTTTGGCGCGCGCCACCTTTTGGACGGACCGGGGTCGATCGTACGTCTTGTGGCCACCATGCGTCGGGCTCCAGCTGGAGGAGGAGGACGAGGGAGGACCCGGACCCCCCGGTCGTTGAATACTGTACGTACTACGTAGTGAGGTGAGGATAAGCAGCCGACCCGGAGGATTCAGAAAAGGCCAGGCAGCAGCGCCGGATGATGGACACGCTCTCGCACTCGCGGTCTTCGTTTGCTGTTTCGGGGAAGAAGGCGAGTGCCGCGGTGTAGTAGATAGTGGCGCGGTATGAGGGGGAGGAGGAGAAATCGGATTCATGGCCGCCGGGCGGAACTCTTTTGCTGTGCCGTAGCAGTTAGTAGCTTCCTTCCAATCATTAACCCAGCTTTCTGGGATACTTCCAACGGTGCACGTTTTCTTTGCCCCCTTTTTCTTTTTTTTTTTGTGTGTGTGTGTGTGTGTGTGGTTTACGTAAGTATCTGTGGTCAAAGCTATACCTAGCACTACTACTAACTAGGAGGTTGGTTTTGTTTGCTCTTGGTTTTTTCTTTTTTTGGACGGAATTCGGTCAACCTAAAATCATTCTGCGATCATCACGATTACTGTAGCATATGAATCTTGATCGGGCGGGCTATACATACGTACGAACGAGACACATCACACATGGCAACAAAACGCAGCCACACACGTCTTCCTTCAGGTCAAAGGGAGTAGGGTGTTCGTCACAAGCACAGAGAGTACTGCCGAGGAAGAAGCGAGGACGCAGACAACAACCTTTAACCGATGCGTTGGTGTGCAAACTTGGTGGACGTCATGCGGGCGGGCGGGCGGGCGGGCGCCGCTTCCTCCTGCATGCACGCGCCCTAGCTAGAACTAGAACCACTACTCCTATCTACTGTACTCGAAAGGCTAATTAGGCTTGCATCGATCGATCGGCCTCTTATTCCGACGACCGCTCAACTGACCCTAAGCCGCCTGACCTGTTTTCCGTTGCAGAACTGGGAGAACGTACGCGTGCGCCGGCTAGCACCTACTAGCTGCTAGATATGCGTCGACGGATATGCACTTGCACTCGCGCGCGCCTACACACTTACTACGTCGCAAACTCAGAGGCGTAGCTGCGAGCCAGGCAGCTGCTACCTCGCCAGGCCAGCAAGTTTCCTTCCTCCGATCCCGTCAATTTTTGGAAGGACCTTATAGCTTGCCACCAGCTAATACCTATCCACACAGGTCCCCTTGTTTTGGCGCCCGTTCGATCAGTTCTCCGATGCATAGCCATGCATGCGTTGCGACAGCAGCCAGCGGGAAACCAACCGTACCCTGCCCGCCGGGAATCCTGCCGGCGACCCGCCCGCGCCGGCATGCAGCATGCACCGCTGTTTGAATTGAACGCGGCTACGCGTGCCAGCCACCGCCGGGATATGATGATGCCGCTTACGTGGACGACGACGGCGAGGTCAATCTGGCAGCTGCCAGCTAGTACCTATCCACACACAGAGGTCCCCCTGCTGTTTTTCGGTGCCGTTTCAGTTCTCCGATGCAAAGCCATTGCGATCGATAGCGCGCAGGAAATGCGGCATGCCCCGCCGGGAAACCTGCAAGCAGCCCCTGCTGCGGCAATGCGGCATGCATGCAGCCAGCCGTTTGAATTGAAGAACCGCGGCTACGTGCAAGCCACCGCCGGGACGATGATGCCGCTTACGTGTACGCCAGAGATGAGCTTTGACGTAGTGACGTGTGTGCATGTGTGCATGCGAACAAAGTGTCCGGCCTCATGCATGCCTCTCTCTCTCTCTCCTACTCGCGAGGTTGCTAAATGCTCTGCTAATTAGCTAGGCTTTCCAGCCAAGGACGACAATACTGGAGGAACTCATGCATGGGGATCAAAGTCTTCACTAAAATTAGTATTAAGTAAAGCAACTTTTCATCCTGATTAAAGGGCGCACGTACGTAATACAAAGCGGTCGGACGAGAGCTAGCATAGACTTCACTATTACTATTACTAATTAACTCCTACAACTACAACAAATCTCGATCGCGCCATGCATGTTTCCATCCATGCGTTTGGATACATATATACGCGCGCGGCGCACCTAACCTGCATGTGGTGGCTTGGCCGCCTCTCTCTTTTGGTTGTTCTTGGACGATTGCATTGCATCTCTCTAGATCTGCTGCAACTGCAACCACAGCTGAAAGCGATAGAGGAGCGTGGCCGCCGGTGATTGTTCTGCAGGTTCCGGTCCAGTCCAGGCAAACAAACAACCGACGACGAAGAAATCCTGCGTGCCGCGCCGCCACCGAGACCATCGAACGACCCGGCATCGTTGCTTCGCTTCTACGAAGTATTAGTACTATTCTCGTATCTGTTTTTTTTTCTTTTTCATTCACGCTGATGCATGGATGAATAATGAAAAATAAGGTTCCAGCATGCATCATGTGCCTGCTTTCGGTCCGGTTAGTTAGTTGTTGGGTGCCTTTTCCCAGAGCACAATAATATCAGGTGCCGATCTCTCCGACACAACGGCTCATGAGACGATTACTTTGCACATGTTCGTACGACACGATCGACACAACGAAAGCTCGATCATCACCCCCTTAGCTAGCAGCACGTTAGATAGGAAAGAGAAACTAGCACGCAAGACATGTGTCTGGCATCGCGCGATCCAACCGTGTTGTCAATTCACCGTACATAAAGACAGTGGTCGTGGTGTGAATTACTTAGACCCTGTTTGGTTAAGTTTTTTTTGGAGCTGTAGCTTATGTCAAAAGTTAGGAATTGGATTGACATGCAAAAGGACTCTGGTTGAACGCAGATCGGATAGCTTTTTCATATGCGAACCAAACTCGTGATTAGAGAAACAAAGTCTTCTTTCTCCTTCCGAATAGATGAAGGGCTCTTTCTCCTCGTCCACAACTCTCAAGTTCTCTTCTCCCAAATCCCGACGGATCAAGCTCAGACGAGAGGGTCGATAGTTGCGGCGGGGTCCGACGAGCTTGCGGCCCCCGGGAGGCGGAGGACCTACGGTGGCGGGGTACGATGAGCGGCGCTGTAGGATTCTTGTAGCAAAACATCGAGTGACCGTTGCCATGGGCTGAAGCTGTGCAACGTCGTAGTCATTGTATTATTGACAATATGTTAATGATGGATACTAGTTTCTAAAAAACTAATTTATTAAATATAACGGTCAAATTTATGTGAATCAGTGGATAATATAGTGATTTTTTACGTATAAACAGTCCCTCAAACATTTAGGAGTTTTACAACATTTTCCTCTCAAAGCTAGAGTCATAGCTGTTTCAACCAAATGACTTTCATCTTTCTCTACGGTTCACAGTCAACAGCTGCTTTTTCCACGGTCACAGCCTACAGCCAAAATTTCCACGGCTACAACTCAATCAAACAGGTCCTCAGTACTTGTGTGCAGCTAAGCCACGTGTATGTGTGTAACATACGCGCATGTGTGATGTATATATAATATAATATATGCACCTAAACCTGATTAGGTAGGTGAAGAGCGCATACTAGTAGACTATATGTATTGTGTAGTTATACACAAAAGACATGCGTCACGGAGGCAACAGGAAGAGAAACTATTTGAACTATAGCCCAAGCGTTTATAAATAATTAAGAAACGCGGAGGTAAAATATACTATATGTCATGGTCATTCTCATATCTCTATTAGTGCTAAACAAATTATTGGTACGGTACAGAACTTAGCTAATAGTCAAAGTCGCATCAATTATATTCTTGACTTCTGTTTCGTCACCTTCGTCGCGCACACACGTTCACGTGCGCGGACTAGAGATTGTTCTCAATATAATGTTGAAAAAAAAATGATAGTGCAGAGCTGTTGATGGAGGGCACCAATTTTCCAACTTCGTTGCTTGAGGGAATGGCAAAGGTAATTAGGTTAGTATCTAGTCTAGTCAACATGATTCCAGCGATATAGATAGTATGACCGAGGTATGATTGTATTATGTTAGGCATGCATGCAAAACTAAACCAAAAACTAATATCTCATCCACAATGAATGTCTGTCATTTGCATAGGTTCAATCCAAAGGGTTTTCAGATTTCACTTCCACACGCACCGGAGCAACTTTTTTCTTCCATGTTTATGCATGCCTGCATTGACGCATTGTAATAAATGAATACTAACAAATTTCTTCAGTCACATTTTTTTCCTAGTAATTTAAGTGTCAATATATGGAAGCAAAAAGGTCGTTAAAGATCTCAATACTGGAAAGTTAATTAATTAAGTATTTGTAATGACCTTGGGCATCCAAGCATCTGACTTCTGCATATCTGTATCATTTTATTTTCTTTATCACTATGTTGCAAATGATGCCGCGTCGAAGATGAACATTGCGCTTGATCTAAAAAAGTGGCTGGTTGGCTTTAGTTAGGTTCTGTCCCTTTTTTTCAATATGTTACATCAAACGATCAAGTGTAGATTTCTGAACAACTAAGTGCACATATAAATACTATATACATGTACGTAAAGTATATGCTCAGCAAAACAGAAAGGGACATCTGTATAGGAATGGATATGACGCGTGCCTATATGGCCGGTGCAATTTTCGGTTGAGACTAGAATGTGTGGTGCACTCAGTTGGAGATGTTTACATATTATTCACCTAGTTAACCACTTATAAGTAAACCTTTCTATTGGATATCATCGTTCTCATGACATGGAGAATTTGGAAGGCTAGCAATAATGGTTGCATTTTTTTATAACATTGACCCACACGTGGAGGATGTGCGGTCTAACTTCTAAAGGAGCTTTAGCTAGAGTGAAAGGCAAGACATAAAAATAGTTTAGAGAAATGGCTAAAGCAAAATGTGCGGTCTAATTTGTTTGTTTTCTCTTGGTCCGTTTATCTGTTTGTTTTGTTTTAACACTCTTGCACTGTTTAATGAAGTACTATAAGGACTTGGTCACTCCACTTTGCAATACAAAAAGCCACTTGGCTAGAACAATGCAGTCGTCTAAAAGACAACAACATAACACATATCATCCTGTGGAACACAAAAATTTCATAGGAATCATAAAGGAATTTCGCAGGAAATAATAGTCCAATTTCACAATAAAAATGTAGGATTTCGGAATTTCTCCTAAAATAAAGAACGAGTCCAAAGAGAACCAATGTCATACATGAATGTTTTTCTATTTGAAACATATGGTAAATATTACATATATAGACACTTGTCCTCCCTATGAATGCTTTCACACGTCCTACCACAACTACATGCATCGACATGCATGGGCTAGTGGTTAGGTTGCTTCCTAGCCAACAAGGATCAAACACCCTGTTCCCTGGCTCTGTCTCTTAGAAGGCCATGCCAAAGGCGAAAAGCACCGGCCGGTATAGAAATCCCTTTAGATATAATTGTACAAACTACTTTGGTTAGTAGTGTACCACTATTACTATATATGATTTCTCAAAAGAAAAAACTATTACTATATATGAATGTCTATAGTCTTTGTCGATAGATCTTGTGATTGACAAATTGTAAAAAACCTTGAACCTAAGGGAATTTGTAAAAATCTTATAGATATTCTGTTGTTTAGGTGCTCTGCTGGAGATGAGTACTATGCCCTGTACCTAAACCTTCTCTCTCTTATTGTTAAACTGGTGTTAGCAATTTATTTTGTAGCAATGTTGCTGGAGATGCTCTCAGCCTCGTTGTCGACAGACATATCTCCTACTACCACTGAAACATTAGTTAGTCATAAAATTAATGAGCACCCATGCGCGAGCCTTGCATGTCCCTATCGAACAAATAGTAACCTATAGGATAGTAGTGAAGTTTCAAAAATTTGATCCCCGCCGTGTTTAAAGAATGAAACATCCAATGGACTATAAGCTGTGATTAGATAGGAATATGTATCAGGTCGATATAATAAGTCCATCGAGAAAGCTGGGAGGTGTAGTAACAAAAATAAAATTAACGGTTTGATTAATGGCTACATGGATCTAAAACCTGGAGCATAATGCCAGGAGTTGAGCTGTATAAAATTGCATGCACATTTTGATAATTCGGTCAATTGTTCCATTCCTAACTTCGCCTTCTTATTTTAGCCACTACTCTTCAAATTGTTCTTTGTATAAAGATACAAAAAGGTCGAACGATCGCCGCCCAATGAAAGCCATGTATTTGATTTCATTTTTGCCGAAACACTTGCTTTTGTAGGGAAGTTCAATTACATATTCTTCCTATTAGGCGATCTCCTATTTCACTTTTGGACCATGCATGAACCAAAGATGTTCTCCTATTCTATGATGGAAGAGGATTGAAATGTTGTGCTACCAACAAAAGCATCTGGTCCCAGAACTTTATCTAGTGATGAATTGATGGTTCTGGTTGTTCGTGGTGAAATAACCTAGCCACAAATTAATTTATCTCACTAGCCATTGTTGATTAGATTATTTACAATTCAGAGGTGATCAAAGCATAAAATGACATCTTTGAAATTAATAAAGATAGAGAGATTTAGAGTAGATCGACCGAGGATATATCGATACAATATGCCTTGTATGTGATGTCTGATCCGAATAGTTCCCGCAGCATTATTATGTCAGAAATGTCCACACAAATGAGGTACTGTTATGCATCAGCATGGTTTGGAAAGTGTCACAGTTGTTCAGATTGCATGTTCTTGGTTTGACAAAAGGGGATGGTGGTTCGAATATTTAAGTATATTGGTAAATAATGTAACCAACTACCATGTGTTTATCGCGTTGCTTTCATTGTCAATCGTATGTGTTTCGTGGCTCTACAAATGCTTCTAAGAAATTGTAAAAATATTCATACTAATTTGTTAGCGACACATATAATTACAGTTAAGTAGCCATGCCATAATAATAATATTATCAGTTCGTACGAGGACACAGTAGTTTTAGACGCAGGACAAACTGGTCCGAGGAAACTTTGGTATTTGCCTTGTAACGAACAATCAGACTTTTTTCAGAATTTCTGTCATGCTGCAGAATCGATGAACGGGGCCGCACTTATATAGCCATGCCATGACAAAATAGATAAATAAAAATCACCAGTGATATATTTACTTCACCTTTATGTGCACATATTAAGCTAGCTAATCCAATTTTAAACTGCTAGCCCAATGAAAAATTTGATTTGCTACTCTAGCTCAAATTACTGTGGATATAAACCAAACTAAACCACGCTTTCGACCCTAGAGAGCTAACAGAACATAGTGTATCTGCTGCAGTTTCAGTATCAGATACTGAAAGGTTATAGCTGTACTAATAGCGCACACTGTCAAGGTGACGAAAGCATCCATCTCTTTGTTGTATCTTATCATAAAACAAAAAAAATCAGAGGCCCCAAACTAAAGCAGGATCGGAGTATTAATAGTTCTGCTGGGACGACACAGATGATATCAGCGAGCTGCGAGCATGATTATTAGCATCATATATATACCATGATGTACCGACTTTATATATGCTTGAGGCAAAGGCAGATATACTAGTGCATATGCATGAATGGTCGGATCGTTGGTCAAGCAAAGAACAGGATCCCAGAACAAAGCTCAAGAACTCTTTCAATGAAATGGGTAATGATCACTCTAATAACTCTAGCTCAAGGTCATGCATACATATTACTACATTGAAGTTTTTTGTCTACGCATCACTACTTGTTGTCTCTCTTTGTTTTTGCATACACCCTTCTGGATTGGACCATGCAGTACTCTAGATATGCTGTGTGGAGCTGTATGAATTGCCTTTTGGCGCAATTAGGAGGGGAAGAAAAAGGTGAAATGCACAATTCGACACCTCGATCTACTTTGTTGATCAGCCTTTGCTGAGCAATGCTAATGGGTATCTCAGAAAGACAGGTACCCAACACATAGAGAGCGGAGCCAAGCAAAGAGGTCTAGCTAAGATGCACATCATCAATTTGGTTAGCTAATAATAAGCCTATTCGATCGCTGACAGGTAGTACATAATAGGCAAACCATGGTTTTCCTTTCTGTCCAAATAAGCAGCTAGGGTCAACGTCAATGGATGAATTTAAGGGCGCGCATGTACATGTGTGTGGCTGGCCGTCCGTCCAGGCATCCAATACTCTGATCCAACGGGAGATGATGAGCACGCGATCGACACGTCTCCGTCATCGTCGCCCATGCAGGCACAGGTGTATATTATTTTAGGGTGTGTTTGGTTGGAGGGATATGAGAGGACGAAGAGGGATAGGGATAGACGTATCTTTCGTTATAGTGTTTGGTTTGGGGATGAGGGACGGCGTCAAAAGAATATTCTTCATAGATGCGGGATAGACTCATCCTCCAAAAACGGGCGGATAGCCTCGTCACTCGCCCGCGCGGGCGCGTCCGCTGCCACCCTCGCGCGCCCCGCTGCCGTCGCCCGCGACCGCCACCGCTGCCGCCCTCACGCGCACCGCCGCCGTCCTCACGCGGCCCGCCCGCCCTCGCCCTCACCCGCGCCCCCCGCCAGTCGCCGCCCTCGCGCGCCCCGCCGCCGTCCTCGCGCGACTCGCCGCCGCCCTCGCCCGCGACCGCAGCCGCTGCCACCCTCACTCGCGCCGCCGCCATCCTCGCGCGGCCTGCCGCCGTCCTCACCCGCGCCCGCCCTCGCCCTCACCCGCGCCCGCCGCCAGTCGTCGCCCTCCCGCGCCCCGCCGCCGTCCTCGCGCGACTCGCCGCTGCCCTCACCCGCGACCGCCGCCGCTGCCACCCTCACTCGCGCCGCCGCCGTCGCCCGCGCCCGCCCTCGCCACTCGCTCGGCCCTCGCCCGCCGCCCTCACCCACGACCGTCGCCGCCCTCGCGCGCGTCGCCGTCGCCGTCGCCCGCGCGCGCGCCCGCCTGCCGTCCTTGCCCCTGCGACTTCGTCACCCCTTGGCCCTTGCCCGCATCACCGTCGGCCCTTGCCCGCGTGCCGGCGCACGCCGTCACCCTTCGGTCCTCGCCCTTGTCCTTCTTCATCCACACAACCAAACATTACTGGGGATGAGTTTATCCCTGACACTCATACTTCCAACCAATCATTATAGGGGATGACTCTGTCCTTTCTATCCAGGGATGACTTTGTCCCATCCCTCTTGACTCCGAACCAAAAGCATTAGGTGTGTATATGTGACCATGCAACAAAAGCTTAATTATATCACGATCTCATTTCGCCCGACATGTCGTGTTTCATCACATGCGAGATTAATTATATTTGTCCCCGCACGCACTTTCTCCAACAAAATCTTCGTTCTTGATCAATGGCGATAATTCGTACAAAAGATGCTAATAATAATTAATGACATATAGTACTACTTTTTCCAGAAATTAATGACAAAATCAAAACGGATATTGCTGCAACATATGCATGGAAGTTTCATAGGTTTCTTCTTCTGATCCGTCCGTAAGAAGAAATTTTTGCTAACCTCTGAATTACTAGCTAGCACGATTGTTCTAAAAGAAACCGGCGTATCATAAAATAAACAGATAATATGTATATGATGACAAACATATTGTTAAAATAGTTACTATAGCATAGGAACCCCTGAATACAACAGTGGTCGAGCTGCTGACGATGTTGAAGAATGTGTAGTTTATTATTAATAATAATTACCATCAGAGGAACTTTGTGCGGTGGTTGATCTGAGAGCTGCAGCAGTGACCTTGTCTTACGGTTTACACTATCCCAAGTTCCGACGCCAAGGAACACCTCGACACCTAGCTTGATCGCGGAAGAATTGCAGGGCACTCAAAAGCAAAAATCCAAACACAGGTCAACAAGCACACCACAAATTAAGGCATCCTCCATTCCATTATTAGCTTTCACCAGTTAGAATGTAGTACTACTAATTGACGTTCTGATGAGAGAGACGCTCGCATGCAGGGCATGCAGGAGCCCACGTCTCCCTATCTACTCGTTTCTTTTGGATCGACCGCCATTTTTCCGTCCTTATCTTTAGTAGCAAAAAGCTGATGAGGAAGGCCAAAGCAATGGCGCCACGAGACCCTCGATCGGATCTCTCGCCGTATCTTATTGCTGGATATGCATGCGCCGGAGAGTGACCTGTAGTATATTTGTATATAGGGAGCCACGCGTCAATGGAATGGTCCATGCCTCCACATGAAAATTTATTGTTACGTCTAGTACTCCTTGGTGTATGTGTGTCCAAGTAGGATGAAAATATCTGGATCTCACTAGCTAGGTCGTACGAATTTCGAAGTAACCACACCACGACGACAATATGTTTATTTGTTGTACACTAGCTACTAGATGGCCAATTGCATGCAAGCAGCGGCGCGAGTGGAAATTAACGTCTGTGATCATTTTGTTAATAACATCGTGTAGTGTTAGTGCATGGTTACGTTTCGTTGATTCAAAGGTTGACATTATTTCTTTTAGGGTAAAAAGCTAGATTGACATTGTTATGACTACGGGACACACACTCCTTTCTTTTAGCAGTTGACAAGTTTCATATCCCAACAACTTGCTGGCCCAAAAGTAATGGAACTACTACACAGACAAATCATGCGTTGTCTCCATAGCTAAACAGTTTATTAGGTATAGTTGATGATCTAATTAGTTTACTGTCAGCTACACACAGGCGATGGTCGATGGCTGGCACCACTGGTCAAAGTTTTGCACAGGGCGGCTAGCTACTTATCACTTGATGAGAGTGACAACACAAAGCAGGGGTATATGCTGCGCACGGCGATCGGACACATGGATACGGTCTCTATCATGCATGAACGCATTGAAGAATTATTAATTAAGTAGTGCAATAATATAATAAGGTTAGGTCAAAGGCATTCGCATATTTTGGCCGCCGGCCAAAACAGTTGGCAAAAGCTCTAATTCTAGTAGTAGTCCTACAACACTTTTGAAGGCACAGAAAAAGCCAGTAGTGTTTAGATAATTAGGTACTCTATGTTGTTCTCCATGATAATATTGGAATTTAATGAAAAGAATTTGTCAAAAGTGGGTTTGATTGAATATTTTGTTCATTTCCTTTTAGTCGAAGAGGAAAATTCTCTACTTTTGAAATGGAGGATCTTTCCAAATATATACATGGCTTGTTCTTGCATGGTCTTCTTTTTCTTTCTATATATAAAAAACAAAACATAATTTAAAGTAAAGAATCTCACTTTCCTGAAAAGGGCTTAATTAAAATTTGATTTATCACGTCCAATCATGAGCTTTTCATTTTTTTTCCAGAATAATTATAGATTCTCCTTCTTCTTTACCAACGAACATTTAGGTGATGAGTTTATATCGCGCCTTAGTTAAAATATAATACTCCGCCATTGAGTTTAAGCCTCAACGATCTTTGACCAAGAGAATTAACTATGATAAATATCATATATATATTTTATTACGAAAGGTATTTGGACTATTTAATTTTGAATAGGATCACTGATCAAAGACACAGCGCTAAAAGTCAATTACGTCGTCACAGAAGGGGAGTACCAATATGATCCTGCTAATCTCGAACATATGCCCTGTTCAGTGGTCCGGCCCAAATAATTGTCCTCACTCATCGACCTGTGTTCGTCGTCGCATGATAACGAACTCCAGATGAGACGTCATCCTAGTACATACAAGATACTAGATGCAAAGTTGTCGCTCGATGGCGGCTAGACGCGTTCATTTCATGACACATCAGTCGTCCACGTAAATATGCAAACAGTTAATGACATATAATGGCATTGATGCATATCATTTTTTTGATGAAAATGCATATCATATTATGAATATACTATTTCATTTCATTTGTAACTACACTATATTGATCCTTCCTTTTCTTAATTGTTTGATTATATATTATAATTTCAAAGTAAACTAAAAATAATTGTCCTAATGATAATAATTGAAAAACTTTTATTCCGTTGAGTTTTATCCTATTAATTAAGACGTGGACAGAACACAACGCATGCATAATAAAACACAGCAGTTTTCTGTCGTGGTGACGAAAGAAAACCGATCAAAATTCTGTGTCTAGATTACTGACGGCGCGCGGCGCACAGTAGACAAAGCTAACTTACGTGTCAGGTGTGAGAGAATCATATCCTTTTTCCCCACCAGGATCGAAGGAAATCGCAAACTTGTCACGCTTGGAGGACGACGCTTGCAAAGTGGCTTTAATAATTGGTCGACATATTCGCCTAGCTAGCAGATATTATCTCGTCAGCAGTAGTACCACCTTCAGAAACATATACTAGATGACTACTCGCAAAAAGAAAAAAAAAACATATAGGTGACAGATGCCTACACGTTGCAGTTTAGTTGGGGGTAGTAGAGAGTCTGTTGTTGCTTGCGTCCTCTTTCACTGAATTCTCTCGTTGTTGCCAGAGGGCGTTTGTGTACGTAGCCCTCTTCTAGAAAGCAGCGGTGTTTTCTTTCCTTTCTTTTCCTTTTTTTTTGCATTATTTATTTATGGTTTATTTATGTAATATCAGAAGAATTACAACAGCCTGACAGCCAATGAAGTTAACAGGACTGTACTGTGTCCTATAATAGCTAGTACGAGTACGTAGTGTACTAGGCTTTAACGAACATGCTACATGTGCACAATGTTGCACAACGCGTGTGTTAGTTAATTTATATTGTTGCCGAATTTTGTACGCGGGTAGCTAGATCAAATAATATTAAACAAGATCGATATATCTATCTAGACACATCTTATGTAAAGAAGTTGCTTCGCTATCTTCTAACGAGAAACGACTTTAAATCTCTAGACATAGACGCGCGCGCACCTTATGACGTGACTAAAGGAAAAAAAAAAGACAGAGAGTTTCATTATCATCAAACCCTGTTACCCTCTATATCGATCGACAAAGTAAAGCCTTTTTCTTGCAAAAATTCTCTGGAACGGGGGCAGGACACGAAGCCACATGCTGCTGCACATGCATGAGATGCATGAGACGGAAAGAGGACGAACAGCTAGCTCGCCAGCCAGCCGAGGCGATGATCTCATGCATCTCCGTCGTGCAAGTGCAACTGCTTTCCGCCATAGCAGCTGCACGTTGATCTGCTCTGCTTTTGTCGGCTGTGGTGCACGCAAGGCTTTCGGTCGGCGGGCTAGCTGGCATGGCGTCGCTACACGTGTGCCTCCGCACCTTTCGCCGCGTGCCGCAGTGGACGTGGCGCGTGGAAGGCCTACCTAACTAGAACCACCCCGCCGGCCCTCCCCTGCTTTGCAGGACATTTTTAGTTTAATTTTTTGTTCCATTTAAAATTAATAATTTACTAAATAACCTCTCTCTCAGTGTTCATATGTATGATATGTAGGAGAAAAGTCTTAACTCGATATGTTTATCACATATGTTATTGAGTGAGTCATGCCAAGTTGATTGACGTGACCTAGATATATCAGATTTTAAAAATATATTATGATACGGAGAGATCGCGCATAAAATATTACTAGTAGTTTTGGAAAGGTCTGTGGGCCCGCTTCTTCCCGCCAAAATCTTTTTATTTCCCATGCCAACCACCAACATGCTATGAATGGTTGCGACGTCCTTTCTTTTTTCTCCCCGGCCCACGACAACCCACCTGCATCAAAAGCAAGGGTTCTAAAATTATTCGACGACACATCTCGTTTGGTATAATAAGGCGAGAGCTACTTGTCATCATCGCCTCAACCTGAAATGGGTCCCCGAGCTAGGAAACGTCTTCTGTGAGTTAATTAGTACAAGAACTAATTATACCAATGCAGACGAATATTCTTGAGAGAGCCAGCATATATACTAACAGCGAATAAGTTGAATTTTATAGTTATTATGTCGGAACAGTATTGGCGAGGATAGATATATATAGTACTCCCTCCATTTTTTACAGAAGCATTTTGATCTATCTATCGTCAGGCTCATGAGGAGCATCTCCCTATGCATACACACACACACACAAAAAAAACTCCTATATCTATGTACATTTAAGGATCAATGTTTATTGTTACATATCATGTATTTTTTGGATTCCTTGTCCTTCCTATATATACAAGAAACACTTATTAGTTAGTGATTGTTCCGCCATTAGTATAAAACAATTAAACACGGTTTTTTTGTCCATCTTTGATTTGTGCCATAGTCACTAAGACCACTGTTTTAGAGGGGAAATGGATCAATTTTGGGTTCCAGCCAACGAACCTTATGTGCCATGGGCCCGGCCTTGAAGTTCCGGCATCACATGCCAAAAATGGGTTGAAATCCTTGTCGGGGCGCATATATATAGTGAAAAAGATCACGACAAAAAGAAATATACTAGTGAAGAAAAAGATTTCATTGTGGTGGCCCCCTCCCCCCCACCCACACACACCCCTCCGATTCACCAAAACTTAATAAAAAGACCATGATCAAGAGGTAAATGACATGTGCAGTGATGTCATTTCCTCCGTATCCGTTCTAATTAAGCTTCGACGAAGCAGAGATTCCATGAAGAAATCAGAATTTGTTGTTGCAGTGATGTGCATGGGGAGAAAAGCGATCAAACTGATGATGCGCGTCATGGTTTTCCTCCTCTTACCATTTTCCAGGTCATTACGCCTGCGTGCTCGATCCTACAGCCTGCTTAATTATTTAGTGATACAGATCGTCGTGTGTATCATAATCAGCATGGATTTGTGAAAGTAATTAAGTAGTGCTATCAAACATATTGTTAATCAATTTATTGGCCACCAATCTTTTCACGGTTTAATAAGGCTACTTATGTAATGAACTGGGACAGTGAAAGCTGCATGTGTGCTGGCCTCGCAAAGGTTGTCAAGATCTCAAGAAAAAGTTAGTCATTTTATGTAATATGCTCGTAGGGCCACTGTAAGTGGACACTCAGACAACTTTGTATATGGGGTAAATCGATTGGATCAGTGTGTGTATGTTATTATTACTGTAGATAAAGCTATAGACCATTGGTGGCTCTTCAATGTACAATCGTTACAGAGCTTTTGACATTTCACTTTTGCATATCTCTCTTTTTTCATTTCATTAGAAGGAAACTTTCACCTCCATGTAATTAACTGTACAACATGTAGCCATGCGCGCACATCCTTTTGCGCCATTGACCATGCAGTGGTTGATTTTTATACTTGACACACCTTGCGTTCATGTCTAGCGTTGGACTTGTTACAAACTATTTATCCGAGGTTGACCTCTCGCACTTCCTAGCTAGTTGGTCAAGCAGAAGACAAAGTGTGTTTTGTGGAAGGATCGCAAACGTTGTCCCTATAGTAAAATCAAAATGACACATATACAACATTAAGTATTTATCCCTTGAAAACCATTACCCCATTTCACATTTGATGTGTTGGAAGAAAGAAGCCCTACATTATTTTCTTGACATGTTCGTCTTAAGAGATGAGAGGTGATAGCTTCTCTTGTGCCAAGAGTACGTGATAAACGGTCTAGCCTTTGTTGGAATTTTTTACGCAATACGTTGATATATAGTACTCCTCCATTCATTTTTCCTTGACGTTTAGGAAAAAAATATTACACTAACTACAATACAAAATTGCTAGTCTGAACATCAACAAAAAAGGGAAGGAGGAGTGTCTGACGACAGACGAATTGCGTGTTTCATTCTAATACCTACCTGTAAGAAACCAATATGCTTACAACCAAATATAACGAGAATCGGATAAACCATGTCATTCACATACAAAAAGGGCTTTCATTTTACATTTTATCATGGATGATGCCGACAAAAGCAATTGAGCATGAGTCATGTATGTCACCACGTTGTCTCTAGATATAGCGCACGGGTGTGTGTGCCAGTTTTACGGTACCTCAAAACAATATGGATCGTTCATTTTTTCTTTGATTGTTAGAGTATTACCTCCGAAGGTAATACTTTTAATTAAATATTTTATGATTGCTTAAAAATTTGATTTCTAAATTAGTTGATATTTTATTCCTCAATAATAAATTTTATACTGAATAATTAAAAATTAAAAGCATCGAGCCACATATTCAAAGAAAGCGGATCGACAAATCAATTGATCCTGCTGCAACCAAAGTGACTTTTGCATACTCCAACAAGAGAGACGGATAAAAACCGTCACCAAACATGATAAGTCCCTGGTGCTTGTTGAAAACACACATAGCATATTTTGGATGCACTCGTTGGCACATTGCCTTCTCTCTGCCAACCGGACGACTGATTAGAAATATCTCACATTTCACTCTCTAGTCACTGTCGTCCATGACCTTCAAATTAAAAAGTGAGAATGAACAAGCATCATCTTTTTCTTTCCTTTTACCCCGATTCTTGGATTGGTTGATGTAGTATTATTCATCATAATTTTATATCGATCACCGTGGTGTGGCACTGGGTCATCAGATAACGCTATATATGCTTTTGCTAACTAATGAACACTGCTTTTGACAGAACCGCATAAAGAAATGGCTAACGCGACTTGCTGCATCTATGGTTCGCGGTTGCGACCGCCCTGCTGTCAATAAGTCTGGGGAAAATATCACAATTCACAAGGTGGCCTTTATTAATTTGGGCGTAGAGGGAATAATAATGGGCTCTAGGGTTCTGTAGCTCGCACTAGCAATAAGCTCACGGCCATCATATAGGTTATGTGTTGGTGCATATGCGGGCGTGGAGGACCTTGCTCACACTCAACCATGCATGCATTATCCCTCCACTTTTAACATCTTGATCGATCACAATGACATTATATACTACAGTGTGCAAAAGCAGTGGACCATGGTATGACATCCTCGCACCATTAGTTGTTCTCGGCTTTTATGCGAGCGGCAAATATTATTTTTATCCGTGTCTACTGAGAACACAGGCCATATGACCATTTTTTTTTTCTTTTTGTACGTAGATAGTCTCAAGTCGATTCTAACATGTATGATTGGTATTTTTGTTTAGTAAGACAGACATTCAGTTATTAGGACGATGTAATTATTAGTATTAAAACAAACCCTAGTATTGTTGTCGGAACGACACAATTTAAAATGGGGAGAGAGAGAGAGAGAGAAACACGGGGTGCACACAAGCAATATAAAGAGCTTTTTTGTTAGACGTTTTTAAAGTATAAATTTGTACTAGAAAGTGTTAATAATAATAAAAATAAAGGTAGTATATATATGGTATTGTAGTAGAACACACAAATGGGAAAGTTTAATAGTTTCAACTATGTCAGCCAATGTGCACTTAAGTCCTCCGGTGACCTCCCTGGTGCGCGTGGTGACCACCAGTCCGTCCACCAGTCCACCACCACCGCTCGCTCTCGCTCGCCGGAGACAGCATATGCATGCGGCCACGTCGAAAGCGAGCTGGCCCAGGGCGGGCCGGGGGCACGCGGCAGGAGGAGGCGGGCGCGCGCCCCGGCTTTGCG
The DNA here is from genome assembly GCA_001182835.1 of Oropetium thomaeum. Classification (NCBI taxonomy): domain Eukaryota; kingdom Viridiplantae; phylum Streptophyta; class Magnoliopsida; order Poales; family Poaceae; genus Oropetium; species Oropetium thomaeum. The sequence continues at coordinate 591,746 of LFJQ01000031.1, read as the reverse complement.
GGAATGAAGAAGTGAACGAACCGATCAGGATCGGTGGCCGGCTCGTCGTCGTCTCAGGCTCGCTGTTGGACTCTGACGTCGCCGCCATCATATCGTCGAGGTGTTCTGTTCTATAGTGGCCTGTGTGTTGTCGCCGTAGCATGCGGGCGAGACGACCACTCGGCCACCCGGCCGCCGCGGTTTGATCGGCGTTGGCGCATAAACACGGTTTATTTAATTTCTCCCTCTTTGATCTGTTGGGTATATATAGGTAGAAGTGCTGCAACACGTACGATTAGCTACCTTTTTGTACGTGCATGTAGCATGCTCGGAATATATAGAGAACTTGTTTTTTAAAGAATATTTAGAGAACTAAGAACTTGTACGTGTGTTGTTATATATGTGCTCTAATAAAGTAATGCCGCACGTGCAGCAGAGAGACAAAACATGCGTACCTATAGCTCTCTAGCTAGCTAGAGTCGTGTCGTTAGCGCGTGCGTGTGGAAGAGTAGTGTGTTTCGGTGAGAGAGGTAGTCGTTCAAGTTTGTCCTAGCTAGCTATAGTTGGGCCAGGGCCAACTAGTTTTGTCTACAGATCGATGACCGTTCAACAGAGAGAAGACATATATTGGTTATTGGTATCGTCTTCACGGCACGCTGAGTGACGAACACATCCTCGTACGGTGTTATTCGCTATTATCAATTGAGGGCCTGGCGAGGCCAAATAAATCATGCATGGCCCAGATTTACAACCGAAAAATCACTTTTTTGAAATAAAATTAAAAAAATAAGTAATAGTTTGTACATACTGTCATTTCTTCCTAGTAATGAAAAACGAAAAGGAGCGACTTGACGCGCGTTCCACCGAGCTAGAGGAGAGCATGCTAGCTGTAGCTTGCTTCCTCATTGACCCCTCGATCGACCGCTTAATTATTACTCGATCCGGCAGCGCCGCCGGTGCCGTGGTCCGCCGATCCTACTATTTTCCTTACGGGATAGTAGTGGCAGTAGCGGCGTCCGGTCTACGTCTCCCTCAGTCGTCGTCGTCGTCGACCGCACCCGTGATCCGTCTCCACCATGGAGCTCAGCTCGGGGGAATTGAATTACGGTGGATGTGTGGATGGATTGAGACCGGGATAACGTGGGGGTGGGGGGCTGGGGTGCGGCAGCTTATTGCCGCCATTGAAACTTGAAAGAGAGAGAGGCAGGTAACTAAGCTAGCTCCTGTCCCTGCGCTAGCTGCTTGGATTTCCGCCTTGATTTGATGTATGGCGCGCGCACCATGCGTGGCCACGCGTGGTCGACATAAACAAACATACGTGCACGACTAGCTAGGCACGCCGCGCATTGTTTGTTGACGAAGAACCACTGCAATGCAGCTCGATCGATCACCGCGCTGGCCTATCATAATCGTACGTGCTGACAAGACTACTCTCTGTTTGCATGCGGTCGTTGCTCTGCTGTCCTGTCTTGTCGAATCTAGTAGTAGTTATTACTACAGTATAAGTAGTACGTAGTTCTCTTTTTGACAATGATAAAAAAGAACATGGGTTCCGGCCTAACTATTAGCACACACAACTCGGGCGTCTCTCTAGAAACAGAGGAATCTAATTAGTAAGAAATTTTTTTTTGACAAAACTGTAGATAAGAATTTCAAATTTCTATTGTTACAGATCCTATTGTTGAGAAAGATGTTGTCAAACAAAGTAGTAATTATTATTATTATTAAAATAAGAACTAAATAATCCCTACGAACAAAAAGCCCCACAAATATACCAACATAAATCAATCTTATCTGTCACATACTACTTACTACAGGGCAGCAGAGCGTTACACTCATTAACATCAGAACACACTTGTATTTCTACGAATGACTTTTTCCACTACAATACTTTTGTTTAAGCGAAGTTTCCACTACAATACTTGAGTTTATATCAGTATATGTCTGTGGTGATTCTTTGCAAGCAGCCCAGCAGAGGAGTGCCCTGCCAAGTTAGCTCGCCGCTCCAAACTCCAAAGATAATACTGTTACGGATAGTACTGGGCCCGCAAAGAGTGGACTGGGTTTGGGCCTTCGCTGCACCGGCATGAACACTGTCTGTTCGGCTTCTCTGAGAGAATAACTCGACTAGGCCTAGGCTAATCAATGCTTCTGCGCACGAATCCAGCCCAGTTCGGAAGCCCACCATTATTTGAGAGAGAGAGAGAGAGAGGAAGCGGAACCCACCACGACGGTCTCGCACGGCCACAAAAAATATAAATCAGTATCTCATTTCTTTTTTTTTCATGTGCTCAATTTTTTTTCATTTTTTCATATGTGATTTACCTTTTATTTATCTATACGTGTGTTTCACATTCTCTAAAAATATACGTGTGTGCTTGACTTTGACCTTATAAAATTTGCAAATTGTTGATGTAACAGTATCTCATATGGTATTTAAAAAAAACAATATAACATACTTCATTAATTTAGTTCAATTGATGTTTCAACTAATAGAGCAAAATCCCAACCTCTACAAGTTCAACTCTTATCGAGCCCAGTATGTTAGTTCTTATTCCTAGAGCCATTAATTACATATGCATAAGAAAGTCCAATCTTCTTCGGTAAAAAACAAAAGAGTCTAATCTGAAGGAAAGCACATTTGCTTCTCATAATGAACAATGAAATCATTACCAAAAAAAGAAAGATAATGAAAAATGAAAGAAAGAACAGACAGCTGCAGCATCTTTGATCCAGCGAAGCGTATCCATGGACGGTCCCCCGCAGTGGACGGCCACGCTTGTTTACTTATTCAAACCCGTGTGCTAGCTAGCCTGGGCTGGATCTGGAAAGAGACGCTCCCGAGACAGCTCCATTGGAGTACCTCGAGTCAGTCAGTCACGGTGCGTTTGTCCGAGCGTCAAGAGGGATGAAATATAGTCATCCCTGGATAGGAAGGACAGAGTCATTCTTTGTAATGTTTGGTTGGGTGGATAAAAAAAGATAACGTGATATAGTCACCTTGGGTGAGGTTTGTCGGTGTTCGATATCACCAACGAGTGATTATTTTAGGGGAAGCGCGTTTTTGGGCTCGGATGGTTCGCAAATGGACACAAGGATTTATACTGGTTCGGGCCGAATATCCTACGTCCAGTTTTGGTGGCTGCTCGTGTTATTTGCGACTGAGATTACAATGGGGGTTACAGACGGAGGAGGAAGGGAGAGTGCTTCCTGCCTCTAAAGGAGTTCGTGAGTGTTGTTCGCGTGTCTGTGCGTAGAGAGCTTGTTGATCTTCGAGACTTGTTTTTCTTCTTTAATCCTCCTCCCCTTTTATATGGTGGCGTGAGGAGGGCCGGTCCGTGAGTCTGACAGTAGCCGTACTCCGGTTAGGCCGAGCTGTAATGGCGATGCCTCTGGTGCGGTCGTGCCGTTCCTGTTTGACGGAGTGGTATTGTGCTGTCGCTCGGAGGGGTTCCATCCGTATGGAGGAGGCGTCACTGTAGGAGAAGGCTTGATGACGCCGTGGTGATGGCCGTCGCTCGGGGGCGTCCTATCGCACAGGACGGTGAGTCTCTGACAGAGGGCTGTTGGAGTGACGCCCATCCCGTGGACGGTGCACGTCGTGCGTATTTACTCTTCCGTTTACGGGAGCGGTCATAGCCACTGTCCGATCGGGAGTCAGAGCGTGGAGCTTTAATGGCTCAACTGCCCCCGGACACCTGTCTCATCCGGGGTTGTTGGATCACCCAGTCCCGTCTGACTCCGGAGGTTGGGCGAGGCGGGACTCTCGTCCGACCTCTCGAGGTCGGGGTCGGGCGAGGCGGAACTTTTGTCCGACCCCGCAGGTCGGGCGAGGCGGAACCCTCGTCCGACCCCTCGAGGTCGGGGTCGGGCGAGGCGGAACTTTTGTCCAACCTCAGGGGTCGGGCACTTCCCGTCCGAGTCCCGGACGTCGGGGTCGGGCGAGACGGAGTAACCTCCCTCGTCCTCGGGCCCGGGTTTATCAATGCGGAGGTGGTTTGGCTATACTGCGTGGCCTAGCCTTCCGGGCTAATATGATTAATTAGCCCAGGTACCAAACTTCCACAAGGTTACTCCCTATAAACACATCATAATTCATAAATAACTATAATTTAACATTTTTAATCAGTGCATGAATATTAATTAAATTTTACCATCACACACATAACTAATAACAATGTCTGATAATCATAGATAAAAACCGATTAAATAGTATCCAACCACATACACAGTTATGAAGTCTTATCATTGTGCACGTACAATAACTTCAAGTCTTGTTACACAAACAAAATATTACAACCTTACTAAACCTGATCAGATATTACTTGCGCACATACATAAGTTCAAGTCTTTGTGCACAACCAAAATACTACAACCCCACCAACGCTGATCAGGTATTACTTGCGCACATACATAAGTTCAAGTTTTCTTACACAAGTAAATTACTACAACATTACTAATGCTGATCAGGAATTACAGCATCAGAGAACTTTGCAGTGATGAACTCTATAATCCAATCGATCTTAGTGTCAAATGGAAGATTGTAGAATGCTCTACCGATGTGAGGGTTAGCCACCAAGTGAGAGTAGTAGAAAGAGATATAGGTACTGTTGAGACCTAGAATGCTTTTCAATATGGTATACAGATCAGGTGGGAGATCTATATTACTAATAGCCAACTTCTCTATAGCTGCAGCAACTTTATCAGAGCAAGTCTTGAGAGTTGCAATGAGCGGGTCAACCTCCCCATCAGCAGTTTTGGCTTTTTTATTCGGTCTAGTTGTGGAGGATGTCGCAGCTTGATCAATACTAGTAGCAGCAGGAGCAGTGGTGGAAGTGGTTGAAGTTGTTGGGATAGTACTGGCATCAGCATTATCTTCTTTCATATCAAATTCTGTTTCAGCATCTTTACCACCTAGCGGTTCACCAGACCCATTTGCGTACTTTTCAGTGACCATACTACTTCCATACAGAGTTTTCATTTTAGCATAATGCTCAAGAGGCTTGTTAAAGAGATCAGCATCAAGTTTGTGGTCCTACAAAAAAAAGTGTAAGAAAAAAGAAAACAATGTTCACCTATGTCTGAAATTGCAAAGTCAATGTTGTAACTTCTTGAAATACCTTAATATATGAGGCATAGTGCTCAGCATCAAGAGTGATAACGAAATTGGTTTCATCCTGACCGGAGCCACTCACTTTCCTTGCATTGATTTTCTTTGCATACCTTCGTTGTCATGTACGCAAGTGGTTTTTGATATTTTCCCCATTGTACTTAGTCATAAACTGTTCATTGACAGCCTTGGCACAAGCATTGTAATGCACTCTCTTGAATCCTGGTGAAGTTTGTGCGCCATTGGCCACCATGTTAGACATAAAAGTCAGCATAAAAGCAGAAGTTGTTGGAATCCAATGAGCTTTATCTTTCCCATCACCTTTTTTCTTGTCTTTTGCATCCATTTCCTGCCACCATAAAAAAACAAAAAAACCCTACTATATAGCACTTACGCGTACCAGCAACAATAATGAATCAAGCACCAATCCATATTAGTTGCAGCAAGTTAAAGGTCCAATACAAAGAAAAATTCAGATTACACACAATATGAAGCAATACAATGGTTCAATCCAAGAAAAATTCAGATTACACACAATATGCAGCAATACAATGGTCCAATCCAAGAAAAATTCAGATTACATATTAGTTATTTTGACGGTCCTGCCACATTTGATTAGCAATTTGTTGCCTCATATTAACCATGAATGTGTGGTCACTTGCATGGCCGACAGATGTGGTAGCATGAGTGTGAATTGGTCAATTAGATTCTTGTATTATGATATATCCCCACCATCGTGTATGACCTAATTATGAATGATGTAGCAAGCTACCACTATGTCTATTTGAGTTGAAAATGGAAAGAATGGTTTGGCATCATCAAGAATTTTGAACCTCCTCTTCAGTGATCCAAATGTACGCTCTACTGACACACGTAGTGCTGAATGTCTAAGGTTGAATAATTCTTTCTTGTTTTGCACCGGATTATTCCCAAACTCATTCAAATGGTACCGGACAGCACGGAAAAGGGGCAAGAATCCCGGCTTGGCTCCATAACCAGCGTCAACTAGGTAGGATTTGCCTATCATATAAGGGATAAATGTGTTACAACCTATGTTAAGCTACAAAAATAATCATGAAGGTTAAGCTACAAAAATAATCTATTACCTTGTGGTATACGAAGTACATTTCGACGTTCTAAAGCGTCTCTCAGAACTAGAGCATCATGTGTTGTACCCTCTCAACCAGCTAAGACAAAAGTGAACCGTAGATCAAAATCTACAGCTGCCATTACATTTTGAGTAGCATAGGACTTTCTACCATGGAACGAAGGTTCTATATCTTTAGTAACAGATGCTCTTACATGCGTATCAGTAATAGCTCCAATACAATGCTATATAAGGTACCACACAACCTAGGAAAGTTAGCAGCTATAAAGGTTCATAGTACAATTGTCAATGACAAATATGGATTGAGCATCACACCTTAAAATAAGGATCCCACCTTGGGTTTCCTTCTATTTTGGTAGGAGTCTCCAGTGAAGGTGGTCTACTAAAATCATTCCTCAGCTCTCCAATAGCATGCAGCACTTTGTTGAAATAACGACTAACAGGTTCACCCGATCTACCATAATTAGTAGTAACAAGCCTATTTCTAAGGTTGTGTCCAACTGTATTGAGAAACATAGCAACTTATTGCTCCACGCACATATGTATGGTGTCTTCAAGCAAACCTTGATCTCTAAAAACCTTACAGAAACGGAAGAAACGAGCTCTACCAAGCCTTAGCATATTAATACAAGTTGTCTCATCCTTTCAAATTTTTGTGTTAAGGTATTCCATTCTAATTCTGTCTCTCTCATGTATTGGGCCATACGTAATCCCTAGCCTACGTGCAACATGTTTCCTTTTCCTAGAGGCAACAATCATAGTCATCATTGATATGAACCAATGTGCTGCAGCTACACAAGCCAATATCTTCTTTCTTCTTGTATCCATCTACAATGCAAGAATCACAAAACTGAACCATATGAATCATGAACAGGTATAGATCGGAGTATATTTTGTATTATTTGCACCACATGAACAACAACCGAATGATGGAGTAAACATGAGCAGATCGAGGTATTTTGTTTTCTGTACCTTACAGGTAGCAAAGGTGCCACAGATCTGGCGCGGTGCTGTAGGGCGAGAGGCGACGGGTTGACTGGTGACGGTAAGGTGACGACGAACGGGTGGGGACGAGGGGCGACGGCGAGGGGCAAGGGGCGCGCGGGCGAGGACTACGACGACGGGCGCACGGGTGGCGGAGAGGGACAACAGCGTGGCGCGCGGGCGTGCGGGTGACGGTCGAGGCGTGACAGAGTCGCGGGCGACGGCCGATGGCGTGGCGCGTGTGCAGGCGTGCGGCCGACGATCGATGGCGTGGCACTGGCGAGGCCGGTGGCTGGCGGGGTGGCGCGGGCGAGTAGCTGGCGGCCGGCGGCGCACGGGAGAGGAGAGGGAGGAGGTGAGATTTGGGAGAAGCGGTCACGGGAAAACATGGATAGGGTCGTCCATCCGTTTCTGAGGGATAGAGTTGTCCAACATCTTCGAGGAATATTCTTAATCCCTGTCCCTTGACTCCGAACCAAACATTACGAAATGAGGAATGAGTCTGTCTCATCCTTCTCTGTCCTCTCCTCTCGCATGAGTCCGTCCCATCCTTCTCTATCCTCTCCTCTCCCCCCAGCCAAACACACCCTCAGTCACCTTCCTCACCTACCTCCCAGCTACCACGAGAGATGTTTTGCTTCCAACTTCCCCCCGATAATTACTGGAGTATGTTTGGACGCTTTTGTTACCACCTACTGGAAGTTAATAATAACAATACTATTAGAGCAACTCCAAGAGACTAGCAAAATCGTTTTTTATAGCCAAATATAACTATTAATCAACAAAATTGGTTTCCAACACACTCGCCAACAGCCTTTTTAAATTTAGCGGCTCTTCGTTCCGTGCACTTCGCTAGCTAAACCTGGCTAGCCAGCGTCGCTCGCCATCGTCCTCATCTCCCGTGATTCGTACACTATTCTCCCTCCTATTCCTTAGTTCCTAATCCCTTTTCCACACCTTTCGACACGATGAGCTCGAGCTGCCCACAGGCCGGACGCGCAACACCAGCACGAGCTGCTTTCCTACTTTCTTCCTACGCATGACTCGCTACCATCCACAAGAGCAGAGCATATGCTCAACCTGCATATGCCTTCCATGCTCATGATCAATTTCCAATGCAAAATCCCACGCGGCGGCTGGCCACGAGCTCACGCAATACACAACACCGGCGCAAGGAGAAAAGGAGTTAAATTAGATTGCATGTGAAAAAAAGAAAATAAAGAGGAGCGATGCAGTTGATAACGTGGGCTGTTTTAAATATGAAGAGTCCAAATTTACAAAGTCTATTGGATTGCCTCGTGGGCTGTTTTAAATATGAAGAGTCCAAATTTACAAAGTCTATTGGATTGCCTCGTCTTTTTAAGAGTATATATTTTACACGGTATATTAGTTAAATTTAGTTAATAATATAACTATTCTTCTGGAGATGCTCTTTCTGATACGATAGAGCGCATGAAAGCTCGATCCTCTGCTTTTTGCATTAAAAAAACAGCTCAAACTTCGACAAATTAAAAATTTACTCCTCGAAATCAAGACTCCTCATCGAATGGCATAGTTCTCACTCAAGCTAGCAGCAAAGCAACAGATAATGGCAGTACATCTGAAATCTGACGAAAGGTAGAAGAAAAACCTACAGAGAGACACAGCAGGCTGAGGCTAGCTAGCCAGCTAAGCTTACTACGCCTTGACGTTGACGGTGTACTGCACGACGGTCTCCCCGCCGGTGCTGCTGGGGTCGGTGTGCGCTTGCACGTACCCTTTCGCCATCCTGAACTTTCCCGTGCCGCCGACGATGCTCATCTCCCTGACGTCGTTGAGCACCTCGTTGCGGCCGAAGATGGAGAGCGTGCTGCCGTTGTAGTCCCCCGCGGTGAACACGAAGTTCATCTGCATGAGCAGGCCGAAGGTGCGCTGGTCGGCGAACGTGTAGGTGCCCTGCGCGCGGCCGATCTCGGCGGAGGACGCGCGCGAGGGGCCCGCAGTCAGCGGGTCGTCGATGGCCACCACCGCGCCGTAGAAGGTGGACGAGCCGTTGGTCGCCGCCGCCTGCGCGATCCGGACCGCCGTCGGACGCGTCCCCGCCAGCACGTCGTGCCAGTACAGCTTGAACGTCGTGAACCCGTCGTCGTCCGCCGCGGAGACGAGCGCGGGCGACGAGGAGAGAGCGACCGCCGCCGCCGCGCACAGGAAGAAGAAGAGGACGGATCTGGCGGGCGGGGGCGCCATGGCCGGGGAGAGACGGATAGAGAGAGACTAGTTGTGGGTGGTGGCTTCGGGAGGAGTCGATGGAATGGAGATTGGGGAGAAGAGGGAGAGCACTATCCCAAAAGAACGGTAGTGGTTCCTCTGCCGTACGGCAGAGGGCAGTTGTGCCCCTGCACGCGGGCCAGCGAGGGTGTCGGGCCCGTTGGTCAGCGCCTCTACCGAACGGCAGAGGATCCCAGTGCCAATAGAACGTGGGTGGGTTGGTGGTGGTGGGAGTGGTTGGTAGCAATGGCTGTGGCATCTTTTTTTTTGAGCAACCAATGGCTGTGGCATCTGGTATGGTCGGTCTGGGCAGGTCGCCTGCCACGTGCCACCATTATTCGTGGCTTGGGCTTTGGGCTTGGGCCACAGTGGGGTGGGTGGGTGCCATTATCATCATATCCAATATCCACCGTCTTTCCGTCCCGTGCATCTTCTGCTTCGCCTTTTCTAGCATGCCGAATAACTTTTGTTATTCAAATGGGAAGTCCTTGCACTTGCAAAGGCAGCAGCAGCTGGACCCAAGGTTTTAAAAACCATTCAAATCATAAAAATTAATTACGGAAAAACTGAATAGTTTATTATAAAAATCGAATGAAAACCGTTTTACTATAATATATAAATATGAATTTTAGAAAAAATTATTTAGTTTGAGAAATTGAGCTGAAACGGTTTAAGCAAAGACCGTGAAAACCAAACCACCACCGCCAGGAATTGAGGTGAGGACTAAGCTTCCGGGAGGCGTGCCCTTCCGGCTCTGTTTCGTCCTTGCTCGTCGTGCCACCCACCAAACAACACTTGCTGCTGTTCTAATATCATCTCTGTGCTCCAAACAAACCTCTGCTCCGAGCTTCAAGCCAACCACGGCAGTCGCAGTTAATTTTGCTCCCTTCTTTTTGAATGCAAAAGGATTTTTAAGTCGATCAGAGTCAGACATTTTCATGCTGACTGTCAATAACAAAATATTTACTAAGACCAACGTTGTTGTTAAAATAATACTCTACTGAATATTTATCGTAACTCAAACCATCTTCGTTATACACAATTATTCCGATTTCAAATTATTTTATTTTTATTGATTTTATCGTTCAAAGTCAGAACAATATAAAACTGATCAAACTTTTTTTTTGCGACGTCAATCTGATCAAACTTTGAGATGCTTTACTTATTTTTTTCATGGAGTAACTCCAGGTCGATTTGGAACTGATACAAGTCGTAAAAGCTGGATCTTTTTTTTGTGTGTGTGTGTGTTCCGTAGAACAAGAAGAAAATAGAAAGAAAAAAACCCTCAAGTTTCATACTAACATTATTGAAATCTACTCCAAAATCAAGAGTCTCCGTAATCGAATCGAGTGCTGGCTCCGCTCAAGCTCGAGCAAGCCAGCAGCAGCAGCAGCAGCAGCTGGCCATGGGTAAAACTATAAACAACCAGAACAAGATTTATATAGCATGATCGCCAGACTAGTAGTACTAGTAAGTAGACTAGGCCTTGACGTTGACGGTGTACTGCACGACGGTGGTCCCGGACGTGAACCCGGAGTCGATGGTGTGCGCCTGCACGTACCCTCTGGCCATCCTGAACTTCCCCGTCCCGCCGACGATGCTCATCTCCCTGACATCGCTGAGCACCTGGTTGCGCCCGAATATGGCCAGCGCGCTGCCGTTGTGGTCGCCGCCCGTGAACACGAAGTTCATCTGCATGAGCAGCGCGTACGCGCCCTGGTCGGCGAACGTGTACGCGCCCTGCGCGCGGCCGATCTCCGTCGACGTCGCGCGGTCGGGCCCCGTCGTCAGCGGGTCGTCGATGGCGACCACCGCGCCGAACGAGCTGGCGGAGGCGTTGGTGGAGGGCGCCTGCGCGATCCGGACCGCCGTCGGCGAGGGGCCCGCCACTACGTCGTGGAAGTAGAGCTTGAACGTCGTGAAACCGCCGTCCGCCGCCGCGGATACCATCACCGCTGGCGGCACCACCACGCACAGGAAAAAGAAGAAAAGGAGGGTGGTGGCTCTTGCGGTTGCGGACGGACGTGCCATGGCCGGCTGGGGACGAGAGACTTGCCCTGCTAGCAGCTTCAGAATCCGGAGGAGTCGATGGAGAAGAAGAGGCAGTACCACCTGAAGAGGATATGTAACGGGAGGTGGCGTGGTGGAGGTGGTGGACTGGTGGGAGTGGTTGGTAAGGACAGTGAGTGGCCTTCGGTCGGTCTAGGACAGGTCGCCTGCCATTGCCATCATGTTCATTCGTGGCTCGAGGGCCACACACAGAATCGATGCCGCCGTCCGTCGCCATCGACCGTCGCATTCTCGTGCTTCTTCTGCCTTGCCTTTCCATTCACGCCGACGACCGCTCTTGATTTCCAACCAGTCTTCCTTGCACTGGCTAGGCGCCTCGACGCAGCACGCGCCAGGACGTGATGAGGTGAGGACGACTCTGCTTCTGGGAGAGATGCTCTGTTTCGTTTCATCCTTGCTGGTGGCACCCACCAAACCGCACCTGCCTGCTGCCTGCTGCCTGCTGCCAACGTCTATGCTTCAAACAAGCACACGTTGCTAAAGCACACTGTGTGTGTGTGTGTGTGATTCTTCAATACCCATCTCAAGGTTATGTGTCAAGGACGACTATAAAACTAAAATTAGACCTTTTCGTCATGCTCTTACTTGCTTGTGTCATCTAGCAAATGTTGTGAAATCAAATGATGTAAATCAAATTAACAGGAGTGCCACTGCCAGGATGTGGTAAGCTAGAAATTTCTCAAAATGTAACTGGAACCCATCTAAAAAGGGAAACTTCTCACTACAAGAATATGGTCGATAATTATATACAACAAAGAAATATAAAGAGAATAGTATCGTACTACCTAGGTACTACACAATTAAATACAGTTAATGTCTAGTAGTTTGTCTGGATATCTTGCCTATGCTAGATAAGATATCATTGGCAATATTCTTCGCGTCCATGGCAATGCCAGCCAATCCTCTCTTTGCCAAACCAGCACAGTAGAGCCCGTTTACACCTTTCCAGTGATTAGGAAATTTTTTCTTGGGCAACCCGTCATCATTCAACATGCTTTCACCATTCTGCATTCAGGAGAAGAAGCGCACATGAATATATGTCTGTTAGAACACATCATCATTCAACCTGCTTTCACCTTAAATGGCAAGCTGGCCTAGCTAGCTAGTACACTTGTACATGCAAGGGAACGAATGATTAAACTTTGAACATTATTGTTGCTATATATAGTTACCTTGAGCCATGTGTTTGCCGTGCTTCTATATCCAGTTGCAAAAACAATAGCATCGAAGGAGCATTTCTTTCCATCTCCGAATTCCACAATGTTGCCCTTGATCCTGGAAATACGTCCAAGCACCTATGTAGAGAGATAATAATAAGAAGACGATATTTAATTTCCGAGGAAGAAAAAACATTATTCCTGGTATAAATTGACTACTTTGTTGTACTACGAGGAAATAGTATATATATACTAACTTTTATCATGCCTTGTTTGATTAGACCAACAGTGCCAACATCGATAACTGCGGATCGCCCGGTTTCGGACTTGAGCTGTAGGGGGCCGATCTTTGGCTTTGAAATTCCGTGCTTCGATAGGTCCCCAAATATAAATTTTGACATGGTCACAAGAAGTGCGTCAACCATGTTCACTGGAAGATACTGTACTAGTGTCATCCCCAACCTTATCAGTTCCTTTGTCATGACATGTACCTGCAAGATATACAGAATGCCACACAACTTTACGTATGCATCAAGTGAAATACTTCGCATTGTGAAATAATAATAATAATAATAATAATAATGTTTTATTGTACCCCTGCTACGTGTGAGAATATAATGACAGTAATAAACATACCCGGCTACGAACAACGATTGATGTTTTGGCACCATGAGACGCAAGGTCGTACGCGATCTCCATCCCAGAGTTGCCGCAGCCAACAACCAGCACGTTCTGTCCAGAATAGGCGGCGCCTGATTTGTACCTCGACGAGTGGATCACCTTTCCAGGAAAGCCATCCAGCCCAGGGATCCCGTTGGGAACGTTCTCAGCGCTGTTCTCGCCACTGGCCACGACCAGAAACCTAGCCACGAACTTGACAGTACTTGTGGACGACGTTTCCATGGTACGAGCCGTGCTGACCCAGCACTTGGCGCCTTCGTCATACTCGCAGGACTCGATGCTCGTACGGTACCTCGGCCTGATGTCGAAGTGCTCGATGTAGTCGTCTAGGTACTTCACGAATTGGTCCTTTGGGATGTAGGTAGGCGCGTCTGCAGGGTACGCCATGTGCGGGAGCTCGCAGAACTCCTTTGCGAGGTGCAGCTTGAGGCGGTCGTAGGCACGGTTCCGCCACAGGGAAGCACTGCAGTCTTCGCGCTCGACTATGGCGTAAGGGATGGAGAGTTGCGTGAGGCATGCCGCCGTCGCTAGCCCTGCTGGGCCGGCACCAACAATGAGTACTGTCGTCTCCACCTCCATTGGAGATCAGAGAAGCGATGAGATGGTAGAGGTTTTGGAGGGATGATCGATGATTTGTTTTTGTTCCTAATGGAGTGTCTGAGGAGGAGGGTGTGCTTCGCAGTGTGGAGCTATATATATTTCTTACTCCACGCGTATGTTGAGTTTACTGAATGAGAATGCTCTTGACAAGCAAATTTGGCAACATTGAGGTGAAGGAGCATGTCTAGTACGTAGTTATTGTACGGGAATGCAGCGTGAACAAAATATGGTATTAGTATTAGCATGCATATTTATGTACATAACCGTGTCTCGTAAAAAAAAGGTAATCTTCAGAAATAGTTTCTTTTATATTTTTTTGTCACATCCGAGTATTTCATTTCTTACTTCACATGTACAAGCGTCTCACTGAATGAGAATGCGCTTGCCAAGAAATTTGACAAAAATTGATAGTAAGGACAATGCTTGAATGGGGAATGGACATAGCAACAAATATGGGAAAAAATGAGTTGAAGTTCATGCCTAGTATTAGCATTTTTATATACATAATTGTGTCTAATAAGATAAAACTATTCTTTGAAAATAGTATACTGCACCATGTATTAGCATGACTATAACATAAAAAATTAATAAAATCGTATACTATGCCGTGGACGATATAAATCAGTTAAAAGGACATTATATAAAGATATGTCGACTGAAAATCAGTAATAAATTTCTGCCCAACACATCACATGCACAACAATTATATAAAGAAGAAAAGTATAGTTTCATCGAATAAAAATAAGAGATTTTACTAAAAAATAATCAGATAGAGCGGTGGGAATTCATCGTATGCTTCCTAAATACGTAGTGCACTGCCAACCCCCTAGCCCTAGCAATGGACGTCGGGCTCTCGTGTCTGTTTTACATTACATCCCTTGTGCATCTCCGGCGTTGTAGTACTACATGTTGTCGTCGGTACCTCCATAGTTGCTGTAGTTCTGGGCGTCGTCATATCCCTAGTTGAAGTCGTTGTAGGAGGGGTTCAATATTTCGTCCATGGTGGCGTAGTTATCGCTCTCGTCGACGAAGCTGTAGTCGTCGTCGCCCCCTTGTCCGGATTGGAGCAAGTCCATGTAGTTGGCAACCGGCGCTTCCATGTCGTAGCCGTCGACATTATTGTGATCAATTTCTTGCTGGTAGGCAACGATGGCCTGCGGCGTTCCGACGGCTGCCTGGCCGCCGTCGGCGTGGTGGTGGTGGTCGTAGTAGTAGTTGCTGCTGCTACTCGGGCCACCATCAGCAGGCTGGTTTTGGTACGGCGGCGGGACAGACGGCGACAACGTCGACACCTGGTTGGCCTCGTCGGTGGCGGCGGCGGCGGCCTTGCGCTTCTTGCCGTGGTAGATCTTGGTGACCCGGTCGGCGACCTTGACGCGCGCGAGCATGGCGGTCATCGGCGGGTCGACGATCTGGTACTCGTGCATGACCCACCCGCTGGGGGTGCCCTTCTTCGGGTCGCCGTCGGGCTCGTCGTAGTAGGTCAGGTTGTACTTCCTGAACTTGATGACCACGACGGCCTCCTCCTCCTCCTCGCCTTCGCCCCCGGCCCCGGCCCCGGCGCCGGCGCGGACGAGGGTGAGCTGCTCGTCGTCGCCTTTCTGCCCGCGCCACCGGCCGGGCACGCCGCCCTCGCCGACGGCCGGGACGGTGCGGACGGTGCGCGCCAAGCCGCCGTTCTTGGTGAGCTTGCGCGGCGGGACGAAGAAGAAGGCGTGGTCGCCGCCCTCGTGCCCGTTCCGCCGCAGCAGCTCCCACGGCGGGCAGCTCAACGGATCCGCCTCGACGACAGCGCGCTCGTGGCTGGTGGGTAGCCCGAGCGCGCGAGGCAGCAGGTAGAACGCCACGATGTCGGCGTCCGTCGGTTCGAACTTGTACGACGACGCCAGCGGCGGCTGGTCGTCGCCGGCGTCGAAGCGGAACCGACACGCCTCCGTCATTGTTGCTCTGTTTCTCTCTCTCTTTCTCGTCTCTAACGGCGGCCTTAGCTTTCTCGGATCGGATCGGCCGAGTTGATGATCTGCGTGTTTAATTTCTTCGTGACCGAGATGGTTTGTCGTCCTCGTGTGGCGTTTCCAGCGAGATAACAATATGTATATGTAGACGACGGGGATGGATCGGAGTCGGTGCTTCTACGCTTCCTGGTCTGCTCGGATTGGTTTACGGATTGTTTCCAATTCCGTGTAGTATAGTTGCCGCCCCTATTCCGACTCCGAGTACGGAGTAGTACGGCTTTGTGTTATGGCATCCACGACCCCTTTCGTCCAACTCAATAGTAGAGCTAATAGAGCTGTGCCTTGCCACGAGCGGGCCGTTCCTAGTCGGCCCATAAGCTTAGATAGAATAGAACCAAGCCCGGATTGACACTCTTTCATTTCGTGCCGGGCTTCGTGCCGGTTCATCCCAAATGGCCAGCTATAAAATCCTGGTGGGATGGCATCCGTGCTCTCCGCGACTCTTGCACGGGCTGAACTCAGCTGCAGATCCAATCACTAGCATCAAATCCACTGGTCTTCAGCGTCGTGTCGATGGTGCAGCCGAAAGACGGAACCTCCAAATCCGCCGGACTACCATAGACGGTTATCGGTCAGCAACAGATGTGCAGGCCTTTATTCGTTGCATGGAAAACGGCAGTAACCCTGCTGGTTTTCTTCAAGATTAATGGAGCGCAGGTGCAACAGAAAAAGAAGCTAAACTTTATCCACGGTTGCCATGAAAATGTGTCCGTCATCGTGGAACGGGAGCACGCCGGCCCGGAGTGCTTTCTGCTTTGTCCAGCATAGTACTAGTTTGGGATGCGCTCCACCCACAATAGATCGAGCACTACTGACTGAGCATCCATCAACTCTGTGACTGATTAAAGTTTGTCGCCATTGCGATCTGCGCTGCTCCTCTGCAACTTTGCTCCCCGACGGCGCGCTTTCACGATCGGACAAGGGCAAAACCATTGCTGTCCAACCACTTGTCGCTTCGTACCTTTGCTCTTATTCGTGGTGCGCAGACGACCCATTTATTTCCTTTTATTTCTTTATATATTTCTGAAAGCGCAGAACATTCTATGGCACACTATAAGATCGAGAGGAAGGAGAGTGAACACGCGCACTAGCTATAATAAAGCCGCCAAGTGACAAGTGAGTACCTCGCACGCTCCACACTTGCACAGCCCAAAGCAGAGTCCTCACTCCTCACGCGTGCACTTGACAGCTCGAAAAGAATGGCGAAGGGAGCAGCGTTTATGCTTCTCTTCCTCTTCGTCGTGCTCGTGGTGATCGAGACGGCGACAGCCGATGATGCCCAGCTCCAGAGCAGGCACCGGCGAGGAACCGCCGGGCGGCGCTCCTCCTCCTCCTCCTCCTCCTCCTCCGGCACCACCACGACGACGCACCTCCACTTCTACTTCCACGACACGGTGAGCGGCGACGCGCCGACGGCGGTGCGGGTGGTGCCCCCGCCGGACGCCTCGTCGCCGACGTGGTTCGGGATGGTGAACGTGATGGACGACCCGCTGACGGACGGCCCGGACCCGGGCTCCTCCGCCATCGTGGGCCGCGCGCAGGGCCTGTACATGGGCTCCGACCAGGCCCGGCTCGGCTTCCTGCAGGCCATGAACCTCGTGTTCACCGCCGGCGAGCACAACGGCAGCACGCTCGCGCTGTTCGGCCGCAACTGCCCGCTCGACGAGGTCCGCGAGCTCCCCGTCGTCGGCGGTACCGGCAGGTTCCGCTTCGCCACCGGATACGCGCTGCTGCGCACGCACTGGCTCGACTTCCGAACCGGCGACGCCACCGTCGAGTACCACGTCTACGTCACGACGCACAAATAAGCTACTGGCGCTAGAGAACATCAGAACATCCTTCGCGTCGCGTCGCGTCGTGCGCGCGTGTGCGTTAATAAAAACGTTTCTACTCATTCTACTCATTTGCGTAACTCTTATCCTTTACAAATAATGATGAATGTGAAGAGGGCTGTCTGATCATTTATGAACTGCCTCTGTCCGTCATGGGCAAAAACAAGCTGAGGGTTCGACGGTTAACGCTGGCACCGGCAGCTCGGCCGGAAGCTGGTGCCGGCGTTTCAGAAGAGGACGTCATCCGCGCAAGAGAACGCTTGGCCATGGAGATCGACCTCGCCTCGGTAAGTTTAACTCGGCCGCGGCCGCAGGTTCATGGAGTCGAAGATCGTCTGGGCTACAGGTTTTGGGCGCTTAGCTCAGATGAGGAGACCGACGACGACGACGACCACGGAGAAGAAGTGTCCGGTTCAGCAGAGACACGGGAGCTTATCAGGACGGCAAAGGAACTTGGCTATAATACGCCGGACTTACTTGCTGCAGAGGCGGAGGTCAGAGTTTCTCCAATCAGTAAGAAGCTCAGAGATGATCCAGGTTCCCTAGCTCGTCGGATAATTGATGATATTGTACATTGTAAGACGGCAAACAACAAGCCCTGGAGTGGACCTTTACGATCTCCTAGGGTCTCTCCTGCGAGAACAATTGGAGATGCTATCGCCAAAGCTCAGGTATGATCCTCTACTGCTTTGGATTGTTCTCATGGTGATTCCAGTCCGGCACTATTTCCTCATCGTCGGCGTTCGTCGGAACAATGTCGTGCATTCAGACCCGCTAATCACGGACATCAATGTGATTCGGGATTTTCAAATTCAAAAACACAGAATCATTTGGGACCTTCAGTTGTCCATACAAATTGAATACTCATTATGAGAGGACCCAGGAATTACGGATGCTGCATACGGCAAGATTTGATAATTCTAGTAATGACATAATAAACGCGGAGGATCAAGTACGCCATTTGGGGGCTGATATTTGCCAATCCGAATTGGTTTCTATTGATACTTTGGGACATCGTAAAATGGTTTTGAGCCCAAAAAATCCGTTTTGGCCCAACACGGGTTTGGTGGCGTTGCTCAGACGAACAGGGACCTGCATTGGGAACCCTAGGGCGCCGCATACCCGTTTCCGCACATCCAAGGCTTTCTCGTACGCTGAGGTAGTAAGGGTACCAATGGAGAACGGCGGCAATCAGCCACGCGGCAACGCTGGCTTCCAACATGGTGGTTCTGCTGCTGGTCATGGCGCTGGTCAAGGTGGTCTCACCGGGCGTGGTGGATTTCAAGCACCTACTCAGGGCTTCCATCCGGGCCACGGCGGGCGGAGCGCGTACACTGGTTATGCAGGAGGAAGACATGCTGGTGGTCAGGGCTAGAATGCTGGACGGTTTGTTGGTGGGCGTGATTTCCATCCTCGGGGTGGTGCTGCTGGAAGTGGTGGTAGAGGGCAAGCTGGAGGTGATCTTGCAACACAGGTGCCGGCTCCTCAAAACACCCAGCAATCTCAGCAGTCACAGGTTCAAGAGGCGAGAGGAGGAGATCCTGCTATGAGTAACGCTTGGAGCAACCTGCAGCCCCAGGCAATGGCTATGTTGCAACAATTGATTCTGCAATTCCTGGTATTCCTACTATGCCCAACACGGAACTTCTTCCATCTGTTGAGGCAAATAAGCAATCATCGGGTACAACCAAGGTGGTGCAGATCAAAGGTATCGCCAAGTCGACAGCGCTTAATGAAGCGAAATCCTCAGAAACTGCTGCGGCTAAAGAGGGGAATGGTAAGACAACGTACTGTCATCGGTGTTTCACTAAAGGTCATGTTCAACAAGATTGCAAGGTGGAGGCGTATTGTGAAATATGCGATGCCAAAACACATTCCAAAGCGAGGCGTTCGACATATCGCTCTGCTAAACAGGGTCTTGTTTTATGTGGGTATGCTGTAGAGGGACTGGAATTCTTCCATATTCCTCGTGCAGTTACTCCGAGACAGAGGGTTGAATCAAGAACTGTGATGGTTAGGTGAAGGATGGAGTTCTCACCATTCCTCAGATAATTGCAGAATTGGAGAGGCTCATACCCGCAAGATGGACATGACATTTGGAGGATCTGGGAAATAATTCTTTCCGAACTGTTTTTCCTTCTATGATGGAATTACACGGGATGGTAGAATGGGGCATTGTTCATACGAAGGTGCCGAATGTCAAGCTGGAGATTGAGGAAAAGAAGGTTGGGGATGAAGTGATTGCAGTTTTACCTAAGGTGTGGGTACAGTTTACAGGGCTACCATGTGAGCTGCGAGAATTTTTAATTATATGGGCTGCTGGTTCTCTCTTGGGGGTAACAAAGGATGTTGATATGCTGTTCACAAGGCGTTATGATATTTGCCGAATGCAAGTTATGGTGCTTGATCCAAATCTCATTCCACAGACTGCTGATGTGGTAATTGGAGAATGTATTTACCGACTCCATTTCAAGTTGAAGTGGATATCGATGAAACAAATCCCATGCCTATGGACATGGATTTCACAAGAGGTGATGATGGAAATGGGCAGCAGGATCAGCACATGAAAGATGTGGGTCGTACCAATCAGGGTGCTAAGGGTAGCACTACTCAAAATAAAACTGACAATACTAGGCCGGTGAATAATGGGCAAAGGAAGGTTCAAGATGAAGCAGCTGCAGCAGGTTCTGTGCAACATCAGGAAGGTGTAATGGACACTGGATCAGTGTTGAATGATGTAGTGGATGAGATGGACTTCGAGATTATGCAGGAAGTGGCAGTATAGGACTCACCATCTAAGAGTAGCACTAGTTTTTGCAACCAAGGTGGCGATGATCCTGGAATCAGAGGGGGAGAGTCCAGGTGTTTTAGTTGAAGAGTTGGCAGCTATTCCTGAAGCACTGCCAACCTGCGCCGGTTCACGTAGAAGCAAGAGGACGGCATCAACTAGTGGCATTGATTCCTTGGAAAAAGCTGAGAAGGTGAAGGCATAACGTAATGAAGGTAATCACATCGCGTCCTTTACCAGTTTTCCAGATATTAATATTGTTTCTAATTTAGAATGTGTTGGTATTTCTTTAGGCACTACTGATTCTAATGTTAGAAGCTCTATTGATACTTTAAAAAATTTGGAGGACGCTAGATCACTTGGAAATGTAGTCGATAAAAAACAACTAGTGTTAGATAAAGTAGAAAAGGAAGATGGTGACGATGAGGAGTTGGACAAATTTATTCTCAACCATTTATGTAAGGATATTATGGATGAGGTAATGGATATGGATATTAATCATCATGATTTTGTCCCTGTTACAAATAAAAAGATGAAACGACGAGGTAAAAAAATCTATGGCCGATAAATCTATTTAACAATGAAAGGGATTTTTTGGAATAGCGATGGGTTCAAGGACCCAAAGAAACATCATTTTATTTTAGATTTAACTAAGGAACATAATTTAAACTTTATTGCAATCTTAGAAACCTGTAGGAAAAGCTTTACTTCGCCATTCCTTAAAAATCTATGTGCTGGTCGTGATTTTTTATGGAATTGTAAAGAACCTAGAGGTCGTTCTGGTGGTATCCTCTTGGGAATGGACCTTAATGTCTATGACATTGGTGCAACTGATGAAGGAGAGTACTATGTCAAATTTCATTTATGTAATAAAATAGATGAATTTAAGTGGGCACTAGTTGTTATTTACGGACCAGCACAAAATCAGTTTAAAGAGCATTTCTTGTCGGAGCTCGTCAGTACACAGTCATGAATCCCTTCCAATACTATTGGGGGTGACTTTAACATACTGAGAAGTCCACAAGAAAAAAATAAGAGTAATTATAATGATAGATGGTCTTTTTCTGTTTAACGCAGTTATGGATGGCTTGAATTTACGAGAACTAGTTATGACATGAAAACAATATACTTGGGCAAATTTTCTTCAGAACCCAACCTATGAAAAACTAGATAGAGTGCTCATGTCTACCGAATGGGAACAAAAATTTCCTTTATCCACGGTAGTCTCTCTCTCTAGGGGTATTTCTGATCATACACCCTTACTTCTTAACACTGGAAACTCATCAATGACAAACTGTCAACCACAATTTAAGTTTGAGTTAGGCTGGTTGTTGAGAGATGAGTTCCAGGACATGATGAGGGATGTGTGGACACAAGAAACAGGGGTTCTTGACTGTATGCAGCGATGGCAGCATAGAATACAACGGTTGCAGCAACATCTTAGAGGATGGGCAAAAAAAGATTAGCAGGCTAATAAAAAGGAAAAGAAAGAATTGTTAGATAAATTAAATTCCTTAGACAAAAAAGCTGAGGTTTCCCTTTTAAATCAACAAGAGATTGATTTAAAACAATGCTTAAACAGTCGCTTAGCATAGTTGCTGCGAGAAGAAGAGGTAAAATGGTACCAAAGGGCAAAAACAAAAGATACTAGAAGGTGACTCGAATACTAAATATTTTCAATTAGTGGCTAATGGTAAACATAGAAAAACAAGAATATTTAAGTTACAAGATGGTGATCATGTCATCACTGGAGATGCAGAGCTAAAAAAGTATATTACTAGATATTATAAAAATTTGTTTGGTCCATCCGAGAAAAATTCGTTCCATCTAGATGAGACCCATAGAGATGATATACCACAAGTGACTGAAATAGAAAATGAAATTCTTATACAACCATTTATAGAGGAAGAGGTGCGAAAGGCTATTTTTCAAATGGAACACAATAAAGCCCCCGGACCGGATGGTTTCCCTATAGAATTCTATCAGATATTTTGGGAACTAATAAAAAATGATTTAATGGCCTTGTTTCATGAATTTTATATGGGCACGCTGCCCCTATATAGTCTCAATTTTGGTACAATAATATTGTTACCAAAATGTAAGGAAGTTTTAAATATACAACAATACAGACCAATTTGTCTTCTCAATGTAAGATTTAAAATTTTGACGAAAGTGATTACCAATAGAGTAGCATCGGTGGTTCAGAATGTTATTAGCCCTACCCAAACTGCTTTTTTGCCAGGCCATAATATAATGGAGGGGGTGGTAGTTTTGCATGAAATGATACATGAATTGCATAGAAAGAAACAAAATAGTGTCATTTTAAAAATTGACTTTGAGAAGGCATATGACAAAATAAAATGGTCCTTTGTGAGACAGACCTTACAATGAAAGGGTTTTCTCCTACATGGTGCCAATGGATTGATTCCATTATTTAGGGTGGTCATGTGAATATTAAGATTAATGACCAGGTAGGGCAGAAGTTTCAAACAAAAAAGGGCCTTTGACAGGGCGACCCACTATCTCCAATCCTTTTTAATATAGTGGCTGATATGCTAGCATTACTAATTGAAAAGGCAAAAGAGATCGATCAGATTAGAACTGTCGTTCCTCATCTAGTTGACGGCGGGTTATCCATACTGCAATATGCAGATGATACAATTTCTTTTTATGGAACATGATCTTGAGAGGGCAACCAATCTTAAGCTCTTTGTGCTTTTGAGCAGCTTTCTGGATTAAAGATAAATTTCCATAAAAGTGAGTTATTCTACTTTGGAGATGCTAAGTATTATGAAAATGAATACAAACAACTCTTTGGATGCCAATCGGGAACTTTTCCAGTAAGATACTTAGGAATACCGATGCATTTTAAGAAATTAGGTAATTCGGATTGGAAAATCATTGACGAACGGTTTGAGAAGAAACTTAGTAGTTGGAAAGGCAAGCATCTTTCAGTGGGTGAGCGTTTGGTCCTAATTAATTCTGCCTTAACTAGCCTGGCTATGTTTATGTTATCTTTCTTTGAGGTCCCTCGAGGAATTCTTGAAAAATTAGAATACTATAGATCCAGGTTTTTTTTGGCAGTCTGACAATCACAAGAAGAAGTATGGATTGACAAAATGGAGTATTATTTGTCAACCAAGAGATCAGGGTGGGTTAGGGATTCAGAACCTTGACGTACAAAATTGCTTGTTGAACAAATGGTTGTTTAAATTAATAAATGAAGAGGGCATATGGCAGGATTTACTTAAAAATAAGTATATAAAGGACAAAACAATTGGTCAACTATATTACAGACCGGGTGATTCTCACTTCTGGGCTGGTTTGATAAAAGTAAAGGAAGAATTCTTAAAGTTGGTAACTTTTCGAGTGCATAACGGGGCAACAACTAGATTTTGGGAGGATAGGTAGTTGGGAAATTTCACCCTAAAACAACAATATCCAGAGATGTATCACATTGTAATAAAGAAAAATTCTTCCGTGGCACAAGTATTAGTTCAATCCCACTTAATATTTCTTTTAGGCAGGGTTTGGTAGATCGCACTTTACAACAGTGGCATAAACTTGTACATATAACATATTCAGTTAAATAATAATAATAATGTGTTCAGATGGAACCTACATCAATCGGGACTTTTTTTAGTTCATTCGATGTATATGGCTTTGATGTGTAATAATCAGGTCCGTCAAAATAGGATGATATGGAATTTAAAACTTCCTCTAAAAATAAAAACTTTTATGTGGTGTCTAAGAAAGGGAGTTGTCCTAACGAAGGATAATCTGTCACGAAGAAATTGGAAGGGTAGTAAACAGTGTGTAATGTGCTCAAAACAGGAAACCATACAACATCTGTTTTTTGAATGTCATTATGCAAAGTTTATTTGGAGAACGGTTCAATGTACTTTGGGTTTAGATGCCCCCTTAAATGTCGATTATTTATTCACAAATCGGTTGGAGGGTTACGATTCTAATTTCAAAAACATGTTATTTGTAGAAGTTTCTGCGATTTTGTGGGCTATTTGGTTACATAGAAATGATATTGTTTTTGATAATCGTCTGATGACAACTTATATGTAGGTGCTCTTCAGAGGAACCCGTTGGTGCAGGACATGGGCACTGCTACAAAGGGTGAGGAGGACTCTAATGCCTTAAAGGACGCATGTCATTTGCTGGAGTCAACGGTCATGCAAGTTTTTGCCACCTTCGGCTGGAGGTTTAGTAATAGGATTACTGGTTAATAATGTCCTCCTCAAACAATGTTGGATGTTTTATGGATTCTTCTTATATTCTTGAGCAGTCAGAGTTACTGCATTTTTATGTAATAATTGGGCCATAACCTCCATTGGAGGTAAAGGTAGGGATCTTATCATTATCTAAAAAATATGATGATGATATATTTGATCTAGGATGATAATCTTACCTACTCATTTTTCTTCCACAGCAATCGACTAATGGCAGTATACGGTCAACGTATTTCAGATCAAAAATATGTCTGAACCTTAATCATTACTATTCGTTTTAGCAGCTACGTACTCAACAATTTAAGCTATCCAAAATTCCAAATATATATGAGCTAAAAACCAGATTAACAGAAGGGGCAAGGACAAATATAGGCACATACACAAAAAGGGCCAATAATATCTCAAAATTTTATCAAACACTTGAAAAATATAATGCTTCCTTGACAATATCCCATGCATCATAATGCTAGCCATGCGGTTTATTTAACCATATAAGTCCGCATGGGCCTGCTCACTAAAGCAGGGTGGCATTAACAAGAAATAATACATGCATCAATGCCATATAACATCGGTAGGATCTATCCAAAATGTAAATTTGTGGGGTAGTCAGTCCCTGCCTTCCAGTTCTGAGGGATGACATCGTCTTGGACACGCGCGCCTCCTCCCTCGGCGTGGAGACGGATGTTAAGGGGGCCTTTTAGAGGTTTGTTGAAAGTCCAGGAGTCGCCAGATTTTTTCATGGGCTCAAGGTTGTCGGAGCCATGCTCTCTGACATCAACCTGGGTGATCTCCTTTTTGGAGTCTTTGACTGTAAGTGCAAACTCAGGACTGTTCTTTGTAACATGGAAGACAATATTACCACACCATGCGCCACCAACCATAGCTGCCAAGACAACCAGGCATGCCAACGTTGTCATTGAGGAGGATGCCATATTTGTTTCTCTCTAGTTGTTATTGATGATTGTGGTTATGGATGGACTAGACAGGGCTACATGTATTTATAAGAGGAAAGTGTGAGGTGAACATTGTATGGCTTCCCATCAACTTCGCCATGCATGTATGGTCAAGCATGTATTTCTTACACAACCGTGGATGACCGTGATCCTAGCTAGGTAATTCTATACTTGGTTACTCGGAGAGTGACATAATTACAAGAAATGAATGGTCGTAAGTATTGGTAGCTAATTTTAGGTTATTTTGGTGTTGGTATTTTTCCTTGTTTTGAAAGGAATGTTGGTATTTTTCCTGTCTGGACCTTCTGATAGGACATAAGACTTCTCTTATTTCACTTTGTGAGGCTTTGAAATATCTTTTTCTGGTTTCAGTTTGGAGAAGCCGTATAGGACTTGGGCTGCTGATTGATCTCGTCTTATGTTTCTTTGTTTGGAACGCAAAGCTTAACTTTGGAAAAGAGGGACCTTTAGGATCCACGTTTTCAAAATTGTACCATCTCCTAAGAATTCTGGGTCACAGAAAGGGCGAATATCGAATGTTTTCTGGTCAAACACTTGATAATTGCTTCCTTCACGTATGTCATGATTTAGTTTCTAAGTTCATACATATTACAAGTTAAAAAAAGACCACGGTACAAACAGGGATACATGTGAGTCCCGCTGCGAACCAAAACCTGAAACTTCAGGTCAGAAATGTAACAAAGGCTTCCGGCTGAAGTCTGCATTTCACTAGTCATGCTGTGCGTAAATTGCCAGTACCTACGCTAAAAAATTGAGGTGGTTAAGGTGCAGTGCACATGCAGATAGTATTACTTTGTCCCTGCAGGAAACGTCATAAATTCAAATAAAGATTTGTGGGATCTTGAGGTTACAAATGCAGGAAGGCATAAATTTGCAAAGATGGCCATGCACATAGAAGGTTGCACATGAAACCTACCTTGAAAATGAATTCAGTATCTTGATGTTGATATCATATCTTTTAGAATGCCCGCAATCGCATAATGACAGAATATGTATTGTTCCTGGAAAGCAGAAAAATATTCCATTAGGACTAGACGGATTTGGCCATGAGATAACCTTTTTTATTCTCAGCGATTCCTTCATCAATCATAAAAGGATTTTTTTGCAAAAAAAAAAGGATACTGCCATTTTTATAGAACACCTTATTAAATCAAGACGTTCCAGTTCCTAGTCTTAATTTCCCAAACCCTGGCAGAGCAATTGCCAGCTGACACTGCCATTACCAAGCTATCTACTGGATGTGTGTCCTATCTATACCAATGAGAGAATTATTCATTCGAGAAATGTCAAACTAAAGTTTCAGTAGTCGTCAACCACTAATACTAGTTCAGCAAAGAAGTAACAAACTAACAATTGCCCTTCTGAGCAAGAGCAGGAGATTTCTCAAGACTTTTCATCAGCAAGTACCGACTGAACTATCATGAAAGTATTCTATAATTGAGGGTACATTGTAATGAGATCTGAAGAAAGGAAAATAATATAAGACAAGCCACACCTCTGTTTGGACCATTCCAGGTCGCCGTGACCTAAATTTTCTGACGGTCTCAGCAAGATCTAAAGCATTATGTTCCATAAGTAAAATCCTCTCTATTGTATTATGGATGGTGACATAAGCACCTGTTCTTCCGATGCCGGCACTGCAGGAAAAGGAAACGATAGAATTGACTTTTGAGTTTTTATAGAGGAACTGCACAAGGAGGCAACACTTCAAACAGAAAGAAACCTGCAATGTGCAACTATTGGATATTTTCTTGGAATGTAATGTAATCTTTTAAGTATTTGCTGTACAGCAGAACTGTTATTTGGTACTCCATGGTCAGGCCATTCAGAGTGCTCAATGTGGAGAAGAGAACGTACTACGGCTGACTGCAATATCAACAATAAAAGCCAGGAGATACTTCAGTAAAGAATCCTTCAGTATCAACTTGCTATATTTCAATACTATTGAAGAAAACATTGAATAAAATACATTGAGGGGAAATGTGAGAGCTCTATATCATAAAAAATTAAGAGATTTGATGGCTAACAAGCATGCAGTATTTCAAACAGCATTGAAAATATTGATATAACACACTAACAAACCTGCAGTATGGCAAGAAAAAAAACTGAAAATGATATCTCAGGAAAAAAGAAAACTGAAAATGGTATCTCAGCAAGACATAAAAGCCTGATCGCAGTCACTAAACGCCTGCATAACAGGAGTACAGGATAATGTGATGCCATTATCAAGATGATAGCCTATGATGTGTCAATGCCTAAAGTGAATAAGACTTTCATTATGTGCATTTGTGAGGTCAATACCAAGTTTAAACATGAGAATCCAAGCAAAACCAGCAAATATGAATGATGGATTATACCATTAGCGAGGTATAGCTCAACTGAACATAACCAGGAAATTTTCTGCAAGTATGAGACACCAGACTCCATGCCCGTGGAAAATTTTTTGCAACTGAACAGCTTAGATTTCCTAAAAAAGCTGATCTCAAGTCTATGTTTCTAGGCCCATATGCACAAGGACTACTCTTCATATTGAATATACACTACGGTAAAAATACAGGAAAGAATAGTCCATGATGGAGCTAGTCTAGTTGCAGAACCTATCTTACATGTTATATCAGTGAACAGAGGAAAAAATGAAGATCTGTTTGACTTTACCTGATCTTGTTGCAACTGCACACAACGCAATACCAATTGACCATCTTTTCGGGTCTTTGTGACTTTAATGCTAAATTTCCCATATTTCCCATGTCCCGTAGTCAATGGAAGATATGCATCACACTGCCAAGATTACAAATGTTTAACAGGATGTTCTTAACTTATTATCAAGGAGATAGCAAGAACATCAAGCTGTGTCTACAAGATTATGTTGAATATTAGCACCTTTAGACCATCCATTTTGGTGAGCATGACAATAACAGGACACTGGTTCTCATAAACCATTTGCCAAAAATCTTCAAATGTATTGGTTAGTGGACCTTGAGTGGAAATGAACTTTGTTAGCTCGCTGCTACCAGTCTGCAAATGTATATGCCACAAGCTCAATGAGAATTCGTCTGGGCAGAAGAGAAATGAAAGGATAAAAGTAAATGCCACAGAATATGGTAACGTCACCTCTATAAGGCTTGCATTGATGTAATCATTGCCTGTTGAAGAATTTATTCGTACCCTGGTGTCATCAACTGAGGAGAAGAAGTCAAATTAATCGAATTAATAATTCCATATTGTTGCCTTCCTGGTCACACATGGAAGCCGTTCAAAGTTACGCGATTCTCACATGGCATGACATCAGTGTAGCGGTTTTTTGGCCTATTCGAAGGATCTCTAGCAGCAGTAAATTTTTGTGTTGACCGAAGCACTGTTCTTACATCCTGGACAAGAAAAAAAAAATCAGAAAGTGTTGGACTTCATTCAAAGAACTACTGCTTAAACCAACTCATAGAGCTTTCCATCACATTTTATTTTATACAATAACAACAACCAAGCCTTTTAGTCCCAAACAAGTTGGGGTAGGCTAGAGCCTAGAGATGAAACCACTAAGAACGAACACAGACAAGATCCAAAGGTAAACCTCTGAGAACCATCACATTCTGTTCTATAATTTGTAAGAATCAAACAAAAGGGGGACTCAAGTCTGCGATTTCTTGGTGCATTGGGCAGAACAAAAAATGCGTGCCAAAAACAGTTTTCTTTCCTTTACTTTCAAATAAATAGGAACAGCAAAAAAAAAAAGTTCCATATTATGATGTTTTGCTCTTTCACTCATTGTTACAGTGACTTGCTAACATACTACTCACTTTGATTCATTAAAGAATGACATTTTGATGCTGAGCCCATAGACCAAGGAGTGATTAACTGGGGTTGTTTTGTCCCCCCCACATAAACAATTATGTATAGATAGTAAATGTGTAGCTGTTGCTTTTTTTTTTTTTAAGGGAAGCTGCTGCTTTTGTTGTGCATGCATTCAGCCCATATTAGTCAGTATACTAGCAGCAGCCAGTGATACATGTGTCGGTGGATAAATATGCAAGCTCATTAACGATGGGTATAATAGAAAAACAAAAAAAAAGACCATGACACTTCAACTTGTTCATGTACTTTTGAGGCAAGGATGAAACGGCAGCTTTTCTTGTACTTTTGCATAAAGCAATTACTAAGGCCACAGTGCTAGCCTATGTTATTTATTTATTTGAAATAATGTGTTTTTAAATTCTAGTTCAAATACGAATTAGAGTTGTTGTCCTAACAACAATTTAAGGAAGGAGAGAGTATCACAGGCAGAAAACATATCCTTCTAGTCGTGGTAGAGAAATCCCATGGTACGTTATACATTTTTTGAAATGGATACACAGCAGGAGAGGCTCCCACTGTGAAATTGGACCGGGTGCGGCACCCGGGATTCGAACCCCGGGCAGGCACAATGGAGCCAATGAACTTACTAGCACACAACACGTGCCTTTACCCGTGGTAGGTTAGGTTCTATATATATTTCAGGTATGTGAATGAGAAGCATAAATTATGCAAAGGTTGCCCTGCCCTTGAGCAGTGTTCTGGAAACAAACAACATAAAAATCTTCTGATATTATCCAGAACAAACCTTGGACTTGAAGAATCCCAAGTCCAATTGCTAAATCAAGGAACACATCAATTTAACGAAAGATGGGCTTTTCCAAACTCGAAAATATTCCTCATTCGACACAAGAAGTTTTCTTACTGAGAACTAGTTCTAATCTTAATCAGACTCCCTAGGTTTTGTGTCTGGCTCCGCCACTGCTTGAGCGGTGTTCTGGAAACAAGCAACATAGAAATATGCTGATATTGTACAGAACAAAACTTGGACTTGAAGGATCCCAGTCCAGTTGCTAAGAACCAAGAACATTTCAGTATAATGAGAGAGGGGTTTCAAAACTCGAAAACACTCCTCACTCCATACAAGAAGCACTGAAATATGTGGTTGTAATCATAACGTGATCTTCATCTCCTGAAATCTATTGAAGCTTCGCTTGGAAGCAAAGCTGCAATACAATTAGTATTTGGTGCACGATGAAATGGATCGCGCACGAAACTGACCCTCCGCATCCTTTGACGAGGCAATCAGCAATCAGCCTCAGCCTCTGATGGCAAAATTCGTAATGCGTTTTAACTAATGTTATTATGCCCAGCAAGTAATTCAGCTTGTACCTAGTGCGAGACGCGTTCCAGTCACAGAAAGGGAGGAGATGGGCGGGGAAGTCGGCTGCATACCGGGAGGCTTCCGTACTCACTGGAGAACGCGGCGGGGTTCCTGAGCTTCTTCTCGAGCAGCTTGAGCGCCTTCTTGCAGTGGCTGACCTGGTCCGGCGTGAGGACCCTGGCCGGCGGCTCGGCGTGCAGGTTGAACGGGTCGAACCGCGCCGGCTGGAGGAGCGCGGGCGGGGAGTGGGAGTGCCGGCGCTGGCCTCCGCCACCCCCGGAGGGGCGCCGGGGCGCGGAGTTCCCCGTGGTGGCGGTCCTGCGGCGGCGCTTGGACGCGTGGATGGACGGCGGGGAGGAGGGGGCGAGCGGGGACGGAGACGCGGGGGGAGTCGTCGGGGTCGCCGTGGCGAGGAGGAGCGAGTGGTGGTGGGGTATAAAAAAGAAGACGACGACCGGTGAGCCGGTGAGGTCAAGACAGCCCGCCCGGTCCCGGTCAGGGAGGAGTTGTCCGAATGCAGTTTTTTTTGGCGACGGGGGAGGAGACTTGACTTCGAGGCGAAGCTGGAGCTGGATCCGACGCGGACCATGGCCATGGGCATGTTTGTTGCCTTGCCTCGCTGGACAAGAGCTTTGGAGCTTCTTTGATTTTTAGGGTTTTTTTTTTTTCCTCTACACATCTCCGCATTACATGCTAAGGAATCAACGATTATGAATGTGGAATTCAGTTGTTTTAGGAGGTTTATCATAGTGACATGAGAGAGTTCTGTTCTTCTGTCCTATTGTGAAATTTTTTAAGGTTTGGGTGTGAGCAATTAGGTTACAACTAATTAAGCTTATGGCTGACAAAAATATAACAGGTTGAATACCATAATGAATTAAGATTAGTCCTTTGCATAGAGTTTTGAGATAGCACCACGGTATAGATGAGGGCCAACATGGGGGCGGGGTTGGGGCGGGGGGTGGTGTTGGATGGGGCGTATCCAAGCTTTGTTAATGCTCCATCAGTTACCAAGACCAATGAGACTATTATACTATGCTACACGCGTTTTTCAAGGAGCAACACGGTACTATCCTCGTCGTTAGTTTCCAACGAAACGAAGAAGTTTTCTTTTGTGCGTGTGTGTGTGGAACCTAGCCCGGGATAAATTTGAACTACTTTGTAATTTAGTTTGCAATCCACCCTTCTTCTGGTCTCATGACGTCTCCATCCTCTGAACCTAGCTTCATGGACTGATGTGTGGATTGTAGAGTTGATCATAGTGTACGATGAGTTTTAGAAATATAGTTGTTTCATTTGATATACATATGTGCCAAAAAACTATATAGTTTTTAAACAAGTAATCGAAATGACTAATTATAGTTATACTCGAAAGGAGTGAGTTTGAAGAAATAGAAAAAAGATCTAAGGTAGATAACATAACACAAACTAAACTCCCTCCAAATTCTAAGAGGAAACCACTGAATGCGCTATTTATATTACCTTGTTGACCTTGAGATAGCTCGGTGTCTGTTCACCAGTGTACGCCTTTCAACAACCAAATAAATAAAGGGAAATAGTTTGAAGGGGTACTGTTCTTAGATGGGATCTGATGTACGTGTGATTGTAGTTTTAAATGAACAATATATGGCTTGACTATTACCGTATTGGCGTCAATAAGAAGATTATTAGTGGGAAGTAGCACTAAACTACGTTGGGACAGTTGAACCAACCATGACATCATCAATGAACCGCGTAATGAACTGTTCATAACGGGTTTCTGTTGCATGAAACGATGTTCTATTTAAATTATTGTCGGTCAATTGATTTTTTCATCATTTTGATTATTTATCTTATTTTTAAAAAATATAATAAATATCATCGTTATTATTATAGGTTTTATAACACAACTTATAAAATCAAGTAATTGAATTAATTTTTTGTAGGGACCAAACGGTCAAAATAATTTTAAAAGTCAACTGACCGATAGTTAAAAGAGCTAAGTGGAGTATATTGTCACTTGCTATTTTATTTCAAATCTCTTCATCATGTTGCAAAAATGAAACATGCAGTGTGTAATTATATATTAGCAAAACGATGACCGTCGTCGATCTCTGTCCCACTTGCACGGGAAAAAATAAAACTACGACTAAGCGATCTTGTCTGAAGTCGTTGTACCTACTAAACTAACTAGTAGCAATTTTTTTTTAATTGACTAGCAAAGTAGCAAGTTTATTAGCATAAGAACTCGAAGGAACAAGTCAAAAAATTACAAGACGAAGCCATATGGCTCAGCCACAGCAGGACCGGGACCAGGTCTTTTTATTAGGTCCATTTGTATGAAATCTCTCGAATTCAGGACAAACATCAGAAATCTCTCCCAATAAAAGTGAATGTAGAACAAGGTAAAAAGTATAGGATATGTAGACCTTTAGGTGACCAAAATCAATAGTAATTCAAAGTAGAGTTGCCTCTTTTTATGGAAATGATAAAGGGACCTTTTGGTATGCGCTGCTAACAAAACTCCTAATACTGATACGTCTATTATTGAGGCTCACCACCATCATTAACAGTGGTAAATTGGGTTCTACTAGTATATTTTACCTACTCGCGGCATACGAGTAGTTCATTAATTATCAACTAACAAAACTTCAGATGGGACAGACATGGCAATTCTCTCATTGAGTTGCTGACTGAGAGTATCGCAAGGGGTGCTCCTGGCCGTGAAGGATGCTCACTTCACTTACTGTGCCTATTGTGAAAAAAAGAAAATCATGAGAAAAGCATTAAGCAGCGCAACATGCCACCCATGTACTTATCATGCACCTAATGTATTGCTTAATTCTAGACGTGTTTAATCTGTGCACCAGAAACCGTACCTTCATCATCAAATTGAAAGAATCCAGTCCAGGACCCGATATCAGATCTTTAAGCTCGTCCACAATTATAGAATAGCAATGCAAGTATTGCTGCAGAAAAAAGAAAAAGCAGAACGAGGTGACCATATTAGTTTTTTTTTTTTTTTTGAGCACAAGGTGACCATATTAGTAAATGATGGTAATTGCTGATGATGACAAAATTTAAGGTGAAGAGAAGAAGCAACGGAACCTTTGATCCAACAATTCCGAGCCGCTGCTCTCTGAACTTTCTGACAGTCTAGACAGTCCAGCGCAGCCCATTCACCACGTAAGATCCTCTCTATCGTGTTCAGGACGGTGATGCAGGCGCCAGTTCTTCCGATGCCCGCGCTGTGCAGCAGGAGATACACGCAAATTAAAGTCAGTATTTAGTGTTTAATTTGAGTAAGTAAAAGGGGTGCTACATTAGATGTACAAGAAAGCACGTAGTATACAGTGCGTTAATTAATTAATTTCAATTTAGATTCGAATTATTACCTGCAATGCACAACGATTGGGTGCTCTCTTGGGATGTGGTACAGCCTGTTCAGGATCATTCGAACACCGGCGGTGTTGTTTGGCACACCGTCGTCAGGCCAGCCAACGTACCGAACGTGAAGAACAGAGTGCACTCTGTCTGGCTGCACCTTGAAAGAATTGTCAGTCAGGAGATAATTTCGGCCACACAAAAAGTTTTTTTTTTTTTTGGGGGGGGGGGGGGGGGGAAGAGGTCTACCAAGAAAAGTATGGAACGCACCCAGAGCAGAATCAGAAAATTATAATATCATATATGCCAAATTAAGGTGTTACTTGATCAAGTATCAGAATTTACTACCTATGCTTACATATTTTTAGGTGGTAAATAAGGTGTCAAACTCAAATTATTAGGTACTTTCGTGTTGCTTTTTCAGGGATCGTAACACATGCGCCCGTTAGTCATGTATATTACTACCTCTATTTTTTTATTATTGACGTTTTTTAATATAAATTTGTATTAGAAAGTGTCAACAATTAAAAAACGGAGGTAGTACCTTATTATTCAGCCGCACCTCCAGACGACGCAACTCTAACTCACCATCAACTTGCTTAGTCTTCGTGATCCTAACGTTAAAGCTTCCATAATCTCCTTGTCCCTTATCAGTTGGAAGATATTCATCACACTGCAAACATTATATTTTAGATGTAAATACATCAAAACTCAAAAGAAATCGTCACTTTACCAAAAAAGAAAAGAAAAGAAATCTGGAAGTATTAACATCCAGGTTTGTATTTTATTTTGGTTACAAACAAAAATTTATTAACTTCGGATCAGCTGTAAATTATGCCTTTGTTGGCAAAAAAAATCAATTAAAAGAACCCAGCTCTCCTGGTAAGAGTAAGACCTAATGGGGCTGGGTAAAGAAATGAAGGAAAACAACATCTGCACTAATTTTGCTTAACTTCATAAATATAATTAAAATAAAGAGTGAGTGATTAGGGGTTAGAACCTTGCCACCTAGTGGGGTAACCATAACAATAACAGGACAACAGTTTTCATAGATCATCTGCCAGAAATGCTCAAACGTCTTGGGTATCGGAGCTTGGGTGCAAATGAACTTTGTCTCTCTTTGCCGACAGTCTGCATGTTTACACATTTACCATAAACAAGACGCTTTTGGTTAAAACATTCTAGGGAAAACAAAAAAGTAAAAGGGAAAAAATTAAAGGAGTGAAAGTAAAAAAAAAAGTAACTTACTATTAGAATTGAATGTATATTTGGCATTATTATATTGTTTTTTATTTTTACCTTTATAAGGTTTGCGTTGATGTAGTCGTTGAATGAAGTCTGACTGACTGTCGAAGACTGTAATCGTATCCTGGTTTCATCAACTGAAGAAAAAGGATCACCACAAATTCAGTAAAGTATATAATAGGTATGTACGTATAATGTATGCATGGCTTTCATCAGTTCATGTATACGACAATTTCTACAAGCAAGCAAGTTGGTCCTCACTTACACGGCAAGATTTCAACGTGCCGGTTTCTCTCCTCGTAGTTAGCAGGACTGAGAGAAGAACGGTAAACAGTTTCTTGTTCTGCAGCACATCCTTCCTGGCCTGCATTACGAACATAAAATTTACCATGAGAAATACGAGAGAGATGCTTTCAGTTTCGGCACACACGGCAAGAAGAAAGAAACGTTCATTTACCGGGAGTGTCTGTAACTCGTCGAGAATGGCTGTCGGCTGCAATCCCTTCCTCTCGAACCCCTGCAGCGCCGTCCTGCATCGCCACACCTATTCCTCGGTGAGCGCCAGCCGCGGCGTGTCGGCGTCGGGGTCGAGCAGGTCGAACGGCAGCGCCGCCGCCGGCGGATTGGCCACCTCCCTCGTGATCTGGAGCGCCATGGCAAGGAAAGGCGAATCTTTTCTTTGGACTGCTACGGAAGGCGTGCGATATGAGCTGCAGTGCATGCATGTGGTATATATAGGCCGGTTGTATATGGCTGCCTACACGTACGTGTGTACAATAGGAAACACCCCTCTGAAAATTGGAGTATATATTTCCATTCCCAAATTCGGGATACATCGTGGTGTTGATTCGATTGACTTCAATAATTGCCCAACGCGAAGATTGATTCCATTACAATTAAGCACGCTGATTTCTTGCTTTTCCATATTTAGCTTTCTCTTATTTGAAATGTCTTACTAATTGATTACTAGCAACCATGCACGTGTGTTATGTTTAAAATTTTATTTATACTTCCAAAAACAACCATTCATAATAGTTAGAAAAAAGAAAAATGTATAAACACAAGAAGTAAGTTCCTGTGAAGTGGGTCCATTGAGAATTTGTAAAGATATTTTAACCACGACTTAAAATTTTACAGATTCAAATTATTTTCTTAAGTAAAACTAATGGTCAAAGTTTATGAAAAAAAATAATGACATCAATTATTTGTGAATCGAGGGAGCATGAGTGACATGGACACAATTTAATGATGATGGGATGGAGGACAGACATGAAGATGCCATATTTTTTACTTGTGTAGGATGAGAAAAGATCCACTTATTTGTACATATAAAGGAGACACGTAAGGTTTTCTATTTTAATCCTTCTTGAACAGAAATCAATGAGAAAAAGTCCTATTCACCTCATTTAACTATTATTCGAGTCTAATTTTCATGCCTCGACTGCAAACCGGGTATCAAGACTTCCTAAACTATTAATGTCGTTTGTTTTTCATGCCATAGTTGTTTTGAACGGTGATTTCATCTACTTGGTGCATATGTGGTAATGTAGCCTACACAATCAGATGCCACATCATTTATTATTTTTCAAAATTAAAAGTGTACCTTCACTGTATACTAGTATAGTGGATTCATCGGTGAATTTCACTGAAAGAAAACGGGCTGGGCTGACCAAAAGCCGCTAGACGAATACTTTCACAGCTTGACAGGGCCCAAACCCTACTAGAACATTGGGCTGGGTTAGTCACCATACAAAATGGCCCACCCACGACGAATACTTTCGCCCAGTGACTATCTTCTTCCCTACGCTTCGGCTCCAAATTTTTTCCTTCTGCCCGCCCAAATCAGGCAAATTCCCCAAACCTTCGCGAAGCTGGAGGCGCCGCGGCGCCCGATGTCCGCGCCTCCGCCGTCGGCCGTCGACGGTAACTACTACTACGACGATGTAAGCTCTACCAGCTTCCACCATCCTTTCCTCCCTGCGCGTCTGCCGCTTACGTAACCCTAACCGCAGGACTTCGACTGGGAGGCGGCCGTGGTCGAGATAGACAAGGCCTGCGCCCTTAAGGAGGCGACCTCCGCCTCCATCACGGAGCCGGCGCAGGCCCCGCCGCGGACCCCTCAGCCCTCGATGAAGGCTCCGGTTCTTAAGTCATCGCTGGCAGCGGGAGGCGGTGCGCGGCAGTCGACGCTGGATCGGTTCATTAATCCCTCCACCGGCGTACAGCGGGAGAAGGAGAGGCCTGCACCGGCACTGGTGGCGGCGCCGGCTGGTGGCAGTGGGCACCCTGGGGTATGTCATGGCGAAGGGTGCTCACGGCAGGCCGGCAAGAATGGTTTGGAAGACCGATTCATGGAGTCTTTCTCACTTAGGAGGGTGGAAAGGGCCGCGCCGGCGGCGGCGGCGGCACCGGCACCAGCACGGACTGGTGGCAAGGGGCGCCCTGGGGTCCGTGCTGGCAAGAGAAGCTCGCGGCCTCTGGTTGAGGTTTCGTACGAGCCCTGCGCTGTTGCCCTTGACCAGGAGGCAGTGAAGACGTGGATATACCCAAGTGAGGATTCTTTGTCCTGCTGTACTTTCTTCTTCTAGATTTAGCTTTGTTGTGGTTGCAAACGTACTGGTCGTTTAGCGTATGGCGTGTCATTTTTTCTTTTTGGATCACATGAATTATAATTTCATTCATTCTGTCAATTGGATTCTGCTTCAGATGTGAAAATGCCTTGTATTGTCTACAAACTTGTTTGGATGTACACCGCTTTTGTTTCTTGAAATTGAACTCTGAAAATTATGTGGGTGTTATACCTACAGAATCAAATGAACATGGATCTGTGTTCCTCATGCGTCAACATCTCATGAGCTGAGCAAACAATTAGCAAATCAACTGCATCGTGCCAAACACTAGCACCACCGAGGTTGAGTTTTTTGATGATCTAATCAAAACACCAGCTATTTTTTATCAAGAAAACACCAATTATTTTGATGCCTGGACTGATTACAAGAAATTTGCACCGCAGCCCACCAAACGTACCAGTGTCAGGGTTTCAGCTTCTACATATAGCTTGAGTCAATTATGGTTACGAAATATATATTCTTGATTGTTCTACACCTCCCACAGCAGATAAGATATAATAGTTCAAGCATTTAACTACTCATGGGAGACGTAATCACTTTATTAGAATAAATTTCAAAAGCCTACACCTATTTAGACATATGCTGCAGAAACACTTCCAATGTACTGATGCCTGGTTGCAAGGTAGTTGCACTGTGGCCCCACTTATCAGCATCTGTGTCATGTAATAGATGGCCCCACGATGTCAGTCATAGGTATGGCTAGAAAGCTGTAGTTTTTGCAACAAGTGTGGAAGTTACTTGACTATTGGGGTTATTGGTTGATTGATGAGTTCAAACTATCATTTACTACATACTCATAACACTAGCATGCCATGCTCATTTCTAATACATTTATTTTCTTTGCTTATTTGCATGTTGCAGCCAATGTAGAACTCCGAGAATACCAGAGATCCATGGTTGAAAAGGCTTTGTTTACCAATACATTAATAGCTTTGCCGACTGGACTCGGCAAAACTTTCATTGCAGCAGTAGTGATGTACAACTACTTTAGATGGTTTCCTGAAGGTAACTTTTTGTACTTCAATATACCTTTACATCTCTGGTCTTGTATTTGATCAACTTGCACTGAAGTCACTGAAACGTGTTCCTATCTCATATAATGGAAAATTCAGGAAAAATTGTATTTACTGCTCCTTCGCGCCCTCTGGTTACTCAGCAAATTGAGGCATGTCACAATACAGTAGGTATACCACAGGTGCTGTAATATACCCACAGCTGATAATTAGATTTTCATATTTGGTTTCGGCCTATTGAAGGCTATCACTTTTCTTACACCCATACTGGAGAACTGACATGATCACCTATTTGCAGGAGTGGACAATAGATATGAAAGGAAATAAAAGCCCTTCCAGTAGATCAGATTTCTGGAAGTCAAAAAGAGTGTTTTTTGTTACTCCACAAGTTCTTGCCAATGATATACAATCTGGTGATTATCTCTGATTCTTCCCTATAATCTTTGTTAATTCTGTTCCCGCTAAAACATTTTGTCGTTGGTTGAAAATATTCTTTTTGTTTTAGAATGATACTTAATTTTCAAAGGCAACATCATGCTATATATCTTCTCACTGGGAACTTCTGAAGAAGTCTATCTGCAGTTGCCTTTTTTTGTGTGTTCTAGGTGCATATTTTTTCTTATGCAAATACACTTCGGTATTCCCTAATTCTTGTCTGATTTGGCATTTCAAAATTTTCTTTGAACAGGTATATGCAGTGTAAAGCAAATTGTTTGCTTGGTAATAGATGAAGCTCATCGTGCCTCAGGAAATCATGCTTACTGCACTGCTGTTCGAGAGGCATGTGGCACTCCTAAATACTCACCTCCACTTCCCAATACTCTCATTTTTTATCATTATTTTCTCCTGTTCAGAATCTTTCTTTCATAATGATATCTTTTTTGAATGCTTTGCTCCATGGCTGATCAATCATTATTTTCTGCCAAATCACAGTTGGTGGCAGCTCATGTGCCGTTAAGGATTTTAGCTCTAACTGCTACACCAGGATGTAAGTCTGCACTAAAATAAATGTATTTGGCAACACATGAAGGCTCTTCTAAGTTTCAGTCTTGTCCTTCTCATGTTTCAGCAAAGTATGCAGACATCCAAAATGTTATAAACAATTTATGCATTTCGGACTTGGTTTATTGTGATGAAGAGGATTCTGAAGTGAGCCGATACATCAACACGCGCAAAATTGAGCTTGTGAAGGTATGCACAAACTTTAGGAAATTGGTAATACACTGTTTCTGTACTATGTAAAATTCACTTGTTTCTAATGCAGGTCCCTTTAGACAGTGATGCAAGTGAAGTAGATAATTTGCTTTTGGATATTATGCGCCCACGCCTTAGTCGATTGCGGGATGCTGGTGTAATTGATCATAGGGATTTTGAAAAGGTACACCTACCACACTTTAATAATCATGTATTTACATGCTTGATCTGGTGAATAATGTAACCACGCGTAGGCTGATAATTTCTGCTCACGCACTAGTTTCTGATGTGCTACTCATGTACGTTATTCATTGATCACATAATCTTGCCAGTGGACCGCGTATGGATTGCTAGAGTATAAGGACAAATTTGTGGAAGCACCTCCACCAAACATCTCTGATAAGGACAGAGCAGAAATACAGAAATATTTTATAGCTCTTGGCTCAATTTGCCATATAAGGAAATTACTTCTGAACCATGGAATCAGACAAGCATATCGGTTCGTTGAAGACAAGATGAAGAAAGGGTACCATCTGCACCCTCTTTTACTACATGGCTGCACTTGTGTATGAAGGTGTTGCATAATTAGAACGTGTGAATATGTTGCGTGTTGGCGATGCTGTTAAGTATCATTGAAACGTTGGCAGCTTGAGTGATTTGTGATGACAGATTCTTCAGTTCAACTTTGTCACGTTTGTGCTGTCCATTCTCCATATAAGTTTATGAAAATCTCTGCTTACTATTTATACTAGGTTACTGGTAGATGCAATAAACCAAGTTGACAATGTTGTTTGTCAGTTTTTTACTTCGGTAATATTTTCTTATCTTGTGTTTACTTGTAGGTGAATATTTCAATCATTCTAAAGAAAATTGCAGAGAATAGTTTTCCTCCCTGGTTCCTGTACTTCTGAAGTTAGATGTATAGTATGTCATTGATAAATTAATAGTAAGTATCTGAGTAAATAATTTGTAACTACTCTATTTGACTGCAGCCCTGCTTACTGCCCGCTGCCCAGCATACTTTCTGATATTGACAAATGTAGTGATTATTTAGGGATGTTCCAGAACCTGAAAAGCAAATATTATTGCAGTTGCATTGATTTTAAATCTTCTATCCTATCATATGAGTATGTCAATAAAATTATGATTGTGGCAGAATTGATACCCTGTCATCTATATTCACATTATGACAGTTGTTGTTTTATCAAAGGTCATTGAGTTTAATGCGCAAGAATGATCTCTTCTGTGAATTGAAAGACAAGATGAATCGTATCTCATCTTATGGTCCACCTCCGAAAATTCAGGAATTGATGCGTGTTGTGGAAGGTCACTTCAGTAAGTAACCTTCTATATTATTCAAATCCTAACCTTCTATATTTTCAAATGCTGTGCATGTTTTCCTATGAACTCAAGATACAGGAATTTGTTAGCAGAATTAATATCTCTACCCAGTACAAAAAAAATCTGTAGTGTTATGTTATTCTGTACTGAAGTGTTGCTATATTTATTATAGTTGCTTGTTAATTATTGAAATTTATATTTGTTGCTAGAATTCTGGTGAATGCAGAATTATTGTCACCTGCTTTTGAGTGGTAGCAGCACTGCAGTTAATATTTAGACAATTAGATGTCTGCTAGGAAGGACTTCTGTTAATTCAGTTCTACAAACTACAATGGCATTTTCACTCTTTTTTAACCTCAAGGGAACTGAACCAGATGATAGTTTTGTTAAATTTACATGGTACTGGTTATCTTGATACAGAAAATACTGGTTCAAAGGAGTCAAGGGTCATCATATTTTCTCATTTTCGAGGAAGTGTAAAGTAAGAATCAAACCTTGCAACATAGTATTTGGTCTTACTAAGTAGCCCCTTCACTATTTTCTGTTTTATTGCAGCTCTATCTCTATGTGCTGGACTCTGAACTGTATGATAATAAAAAATGATGTTTCATATTTGTTGAATTTTATTTGCTTTCATGTGTCAAGGAGGGTCATAACTATCATTGAATCTCATGCTTTCATAACTTTGATTAATCGCTTTAATCTATATAATAAGAATTAGGAAGTTTAACTAATTGTTTTAATCTACAATAAGAACTAGGATGTATACACCATAGATGTCATCGTAAACACAGGTTTTGCCTTTTATTTTCTGTCATCATTTTGTCATGAAGGTTGATTTTTTTTTTTTGACCCATAAAGATTGAGGTTTTTTTTTTGACGAGAAAAAGATTGAATATTTGGTGACTGCTTTGCTATGCAGCGAAATATATCTTTCGTTACAGTCTATTGATGATAGACTTATAAGGCCTGTTGAATTCATTGGTCAAAGCACAGCAGGTATGAGGGCATTTACTCATTTCATTTTCAGTCATAATGATTTGACACAAATAACATTTGCAAATTTAATTTTCATTATAGTAGTTCACTGTTATTTTACTTCCTTTGGCTTTGACCAAGAAACACTCTTCTTGATGCTGACACTCTCCAAAATGTAACTTCAACTACTGTGTTTCTGTAGCTACATATTTAAAATCGATAGAATTGTAGTATAATTTTATTTATATTTGAAACAATTCTATACGTGATTGTCAAGCTTCTGCTGAAAACATTATAAAGCTATCATAAATCAGCTTGACTGTATGCATATATGCCCGAAAAGGCATGTATGCATGACTCAAGGTTGTATATATACAGATATTGTTAGTTTGATTGTTTATTCTGTTCTTATTGTCATATAATGTGATATTTCTCAATGCAATATGTGATAGGACTTTGTTCTCTTGAATGTAGTGAGTAGTGACCCCCATGTCTTTATCTAGGTAGTTCTCCTGCAGGCTCTAAGAAAATGTGGGCGTTCAAAGATATAACAGAATCATGAATCTGTACATTCTTTTTTAGGGCAATGAATCCGTACATGGCTCCATATTTTTGTAATACACAGATTTTGGTCTTTGATAGGTAAAAAAATGAAGGGGCAGACCCAAAAAATGCAACAAGCTATCTTACAGGTAAATGATAACTACAACCATTCTTGATTTGCACTGTTTTTACCACCTCTTGACCCTCAAAACTGTACACCTCGTACATCTCCCCTTGAGATGGTAGTGCACCCAGGTTAACCTTGTAATTATGTTGGTGTGATAAGTACCTTTTTACAAAAACTCAATTAAACACTTTGTTAGAAAGAAATTACAAGTTTGCAGGATAAGTGGGTGCTGAAAGCAAGCTTGCACTAAAAAAACTCTCCCGTCCAAGGCTGATTCTAGAAATTAGGTTGGCTACGTCAATGGACCGTAGAACTAATAATGTTCGAAATGTTTTTCTTTTCCTGGAAGAAACCGATATTGCAGTATCTGAGGAACAAACATACACTGACTGTTTTGTCTATTTCCCCCAACCAGAAATTTCGATCTGGGGAATTCAACGTTTTGGTGGCAACATCAATTGGTGAGGAAGGACTAGATATTATTGAGGTTGATCTTGTTATCTGTTTCGATGCCAATGTCTCACCATTAAGGATGATTCAACGAATGGGGAGAACCGGGAGGAAGCATGAAGGAAAAGTTGATATCCTTTGTGATGATGAGATTGAAAGTTATCAAGTTCAAAAGTTTCATTTTGAAGCATGTTTCCCAGACATTGGCTACCTTAACTGTTCAAACTGGTTTTGGCTTGTGATGGACAGGAGGCGAAGGGTTACTCAAAGAAACAAGGAGATGCTCGGACCATGAGGAAGCTGCTGCGCAACAGTGAGAGATTTGAATACCATGCTAGTCCTAGGATGGTAATTCTCTTTGCTATACATGTTCATTAAGTTTTCTCTTACAGCAGAAGTGCTTATTACCTATCCGTATTGACAGGTTCCACATGTTTTTAAACCAGAAATTAGGTGTCATAAATTGACAATAGAGAAGTACATTCCTTGCTTGAAGAAAACAAAGGACACCATTAATGGTGCCTCACCAGTTCTGAGGAAGATGACAGAAGAAGATTGTCGGTTGTTTGCTCGGTACTTTAGTGCATCCAGAGAAGATATGTGGAGGCCGTCCCTTATTGCATTTCCTAGATTCCAGCTTTCTCCAAGTATTGTTCACAAAGTTCCGCATTCATTCCGCACAACAGATATGCTAATTGACCTTATGCAACAACTTGAAGATGTGTCCTTTAGGACAAAGGTAGATTCATTGTGGCTAAAATTTTCAATTATTTATGATTTTTTTTGCGACCTTCAATTATTTGAGATTACGAAGCAACAAATGCCATGCTTGAGACTATTGTTTGCTAACCCCTTGCCCAGAATGAAAGTCCTTTTCAAGAACTTGCTGATGTTACGGCTGCAAAGGATCAGGCACATGAAGGTACTCCCTC
The DNA here is from genome assembly GCA_001182835.1 of Oropetium thomaeum. Taxonomy (NCBI): domain Eukaryota; kingdom Viridiplantae; phylum Streptophyta; class Magnoliopsida; order Poales; family Poaceae; genus Oropetium; species Oropetium thomaeum. The sequence goes on along the minus strand of LFJQ01000031.1, from coordinate 546,974 downwards.
TGTCCCAAATTACTTGTCATTCTAGGCTTCAACATTCGTCCCAAATTATTTCTCATTCTCGCTTCCCAGTACACCTTTTCATCTTCCCAATACTTCTCTATCCTTCTAATTTTCCATGCACCATACCTTTTTCATCTCACATTAATTTCTGTGCCCGACTCTAAAACAACTAAATTGGGACAGAGCGAGTAGTAGTTATGGTCATTTTCCTTAGTTTTATGGCTGTTCAGTGAAAAAAGTTATGTATTCAGCAACTTTTTTTACTCAGACATCAAATTTGAATTTGCTTCTGGTCAATTCTGAAGCAGGTCTAGATCTCAATGCTGTAAATAGAAAGGAGGCAATGCCTCAGGAACCTGATGGTTTGGAAGCCTCATTCACAGAAACAGTGTGGAGTCAGAATGTTTGTGTGCCAGGTTCCCCCTCTAAGAAGTATCCTATCCACTCTTTCTTCAGTGGTGATTACGTCACTGTGAGTAGAGGAGGCAATGTTTCAATTACCTTTGTACCTGTCCTGCCCCATATATCTGCGTGCCATAAGAACACAGAGAATGCATCATGGTGCTGCAACATCCAGAAAATGGCCCTAGGTTACAAATTGGCATCAGACTTTTGTAAGCCAACAGTTGAATTTGATCGTCTTGCAAATGATACAGGTTCAGGCGAACATATGCTGAAGAACAGTGTCTTAAATTTAACCCCAGATTCCCGTGAGTGTTCTGGACAAGGTGAAAATGTTAATGGCTACATGCTTACAACTCCATCTAAAACATGTACAAGTCCAAGGGATAAATGGGACACAGCCTGCAATGCTAGATTACCAAGCTCAACCTTTTCCAGTCCAGAAGATACAGATCTTAGTCCCAGGTTAACACATTATATGGAAGAAGAAATTGTTCCTGAATCTCCAGTTCTTGATGTTAGCCATCTACAAGAACTAGATGGAGCGGTCGATGCTGGACCTGTGCCATCTTCGAAGCCACTTGGTGTTGCAATGCAGGCCAATGCAGCTGGAAATCAGAAAGAACCTTTTCAGCATGAGAAGAACAATGTATATCTTTCTGGGATCACTAAATTTGTTGTTTCATCAAGGACTAATGTCCTTGAGCAGACTCAAGCACTAGCAGAAGAGCCAGCATGCCCTTCAAATGGGGAATTAAGTACACCGAGCACCCGTACCGCAACAAATTTTCTGTGTGATAGTTTCTCTAATGATTTCCAGCTTAAGTCAGGGGGCAGTACATCGAGGTCAGTCCAGCAAGCACCTAAGTATAGAAGACTATGCAAATACGGTGACAAGATGAAAAAGGTCTCCTCCATTTCTTTGGATGGCTGTCATGATGGATTTGGAGGTATTGCTGCTAAAATATTACCAAATTGAATGGAGCACACTACAGTTATGTTCTTTATTATATTGAACTCTCTCTTAGTTATAAATTTGATCTCATATAATCACTTAGATTTTTGTTTTCCTCCGTCATTGTTTCAATTGTACTTTTTTACATATTCTTAACCTCCTGACATAGGAAACAAGGGGAAGGCCAAGAGGCGCCTGGATACCTATATTGATGAGGAAGTCGAGTAAGATTCCGAAAACCTTTGGTTATTCTGTTTGCTGTTACTATAGCTCGATATTTTGTGTTTGTCTTATAAAAATATAATTATTTTTATCAAGTTTAACTTTTGAATTATTGTGGTAGGGTGTCTCAGGATGCTGATATTTCAGATGATGAGGATGATGACCAGAGTGATGATAAATATGAAGATAGCTTCATTGATGACCAGGCAACTCCTGCTGGTGAATTTACTCAGACTAAACAATTCGATGGAAATAATGGTGATATGATGGGTTTCTACAGGTATAAGATGATCAGGCAACTCCTTTAGTATGATGTTTAAAAGAAACATCCTTATATGAATCACAGGATTTATGACTATTCTGTTACTCCGGGTGGCAATTGGAATTGTTGGCATATGGCATTAGGACATTGAACTTGGTTCAATTTTGAAGTAATCACCTTGTTCTAATGTTAACAATTGTCAACCTGAGGGAATACCTTTTAATTTTTTATCCTATGTGGCATGAATAAGCACAAGTATGGAAGTTGCAAAGCAGAGGCATATTCGAAACTAATGTTGTTTGACAACATGACTCACCAGAGTTGAATTATTAACATAACAAAGTTGTTCAACCGTGTAACACAGACACCTTCCAACATTATTTGCGCATATAAGTCTCTTGAATGTTCTGAAATGGCGGGTTTAGGTCAGATATTTGCTGCAAGTTTTTGACCTGTGGTATATCATGGCCAGTATCATAACACTTGCAAACACTATTTTCTCTTTGTAAAAAGTCTGTCAACTGTCTGATAAAAAGTGAGAACAGGGTAAATTAAAAGTTATTCTTTTCTAGCTTGCATGTTCATGTTTCTGTTGTTTGGAAAAAGTTCCACAGAAGGAATTGCTAGAATCACTCTATTTGATGTCTATGCAGGCAATCACTGCTCACTCAGTCCCCAGTAATTCTGCCGTCAAGATACCGTGATGCCTCAGACAGTTCTGCTTCAAGAACTAGAAACACGAGCTGTTCTTCAGAGACCGGGCACAATTCTGTTGAGAGGGTCGAGACACCAAAAGGGCCTCCTCCAATACATCATGTCATGGACCCTAGCCCTTTATGGTACCAACAAAGATCAATGGAAGGAGCCAGTACCATACATCAACCAAGTGAAACAGCTATTGTCAATTGTGAATCGTCTAGCAAAATGGACTGCAGAAAGAGAAAGCTGAGCTTCCAGCGACCTGCATCTATCCCGGTTATAAACCTTGATCCAGTTACAGCCCCAAAGCCTTCATCACATCTTGCCACTGGAGCCAGTGATGACCTACTTTTGGATGATGGTTTCTTTGAGGGACTTGATCTTGATGCAATTGAAGCACAAGCAATCGAGCAGTGGAAACAGAGGACCACTGAGTTAACGCAGAAACTAGTGGAGCCTAAGAAGGCATCAGAAATTAGCTTTGCTCCACCATCATTTGATCTTGAATTCTGAGAGCTCACGCTGCCCAACATCCATTTAGAATGTCATTGAGTTGTGGTTGCAGTCTGCCAGATCAACATGGAGCATGCTGAGAAGTGAGAACTGAACGTTGGGCGATTAGCATTTTTCCACGCATGAGTAAGGTTTGAAGCTGCATTACATGATAGCAAACCATTGGAAGTTTTGAAGCATCAAGTCAAAGGATATTGTGATGAGCCATGGCTTGCTCCTGGTAAAATCATTGTTGTGATATTTATCGCACCCGAAGATCAGCAGGTGGATTTTGTATGTACATATCAGTTCGAGGAGTGTGTTATCTCGTACATAGACGCCTTGTACAAAATCATTCTGTCCCTGTAAATATTGTTTTATATATGAGGGATTTGGCTGTATAAACAAACACTAAAATTCGTGGTGTAAATAACCCGTTGGAGGTAAAGACGAAATATCCTTTTGTTATGCCGAACTAGCCACACCGACCTTGCTGCAAAAAAGGGATTTTAAATGGCCTTATCTTGGTTGTATGATGAATGGTTGTTTCATGGTGACCGGTTGGTTTCTCTATACAGGCAATGTTTTCTCCAGTACGATCAATTTTTGTCCATTTTTGTCGACCCTGACGGGCATGATGTCGTTCTTGTATGTCAATGTGAACTCACAGATTCTGAAGACAATACATTAACTCTAGACGCGTTTTAGTAGCGTGTTCTTAAGAAAAACACCTTATTTTCATTGGGTAGATACAGCTGAACAAATTCTAGTTCTCTCTACTGAGATTGGCAGTTTATTAGTAGTATGCATTACACTTCCTCTGCAACGAATGAACTTCATCTCCGAATTTACCAGTATGCCACATCAACGTGTATGTAAAGTACTACGCCGTAGTAAGCATGCTCAAAACACATTGGGCCACCAAATCTGCAATAATTAAGTGCTCGATTCACGATTTCGGTCCATTAGGTGGGATGGATAGATATGGGACATCAGAGCTAATATTCCGGTGATGTAATGTGAACATATAGATTCTGAGCGCGAAATGATAAAATAAAACACTTATCGAGAAAAATTTTTCAAATTTTTATTTATATATATAGTCTGCTGAAGAAAGTTCATGGCAGGCCCTGTCACCAAGAACACGTAAAGCGACGCGATGCCTGCACGGAACAGACAACGCCGGCGTAGTTCTTTTTTTAATAATTCAATTCGTCTTGTCAAGTTGAACGCGCCAACGAGCATGTGTGTTTTGGCGCCAGTTGGTACTACTAGCATTTTTTTACCGACGTGACATCTGGTTTACTAGAACTTGTTAGCAGCCTTAAGCGTTAAGGCACTAGAGGCACGGGAAATCACCCCAGGTTAGTCGTCCTTACAGTTTTCTTTTCTTTTTTTTTCTTTCTTAATCAAAGAAAGGTACTGAATATTACTCTTAATCAAAGAACGTAGCACTTTTCTAAATCCATCGTAATCAAGCACTTTTTGAATTTTGATAGTGGTCCATAGGCCCTAGCTCTAATAGTACCATCGGCTGCCAAATGTACGAGTGCTACAGCCATAATCTATGCCCTAATCTACTACTCTACAACCAAAAAAGAAAAATAACAGTGGTTACATCATAATGGCCTACCATCACTAGCCAACATTAGCAAGTTTGTTAGTCTACGTGCCAAATGAGGTGAGGTATAGGTTGATAGGGTAGGTAGGCAATGGCAAGGCCTTCTAGAATCAAACAAAATTGATAGGGCCACATACTGTACAATACTCCAAGTACTCCAATTGATCCAGAGACAGAGGCACCAAAAAGCTACTATCATCTCTTGTTCGATTTGGGGTAGCTTATTGTTGGTTACTATTAGGTGACCCATCGTTGTTACTAGCTCGAGAGAGTCCACGCAGGCCATTTGTTCTCGAGGGGGAGTCGTCTGAAAGCTACTCCTCCATCCTGCCATCTTGTTGTCCTTGCGCACTTCATTGCAGCCGCGTCCGTTGCTTTTACGTACATGTACGTATACGGCTTGTGTAGTCGTAATACTAGCCTACAGTGTCGTTTAATTGTCTAGGTGAAGGAAGGATACGGTTGTGTCATGCACACGTACATGCAGATCCGGCAGTATCCGTTCATATATATACACTCCTTTCTTTCTTAGTAGTTTTTCGGTGCTTGCGAGGTATTTAGAGGGATGAAGTTATTTTTAATCTAGACCGTTGATTAAAAGAAGGGTAAGATATAAAAAAAATATCATAATTAATGGTAGGTGGACAATTATTAAGGGAAGCTAAACATATTTGTCTTATTGTCAGTTATATTTCACCCAGATTACCTCCTCTATTCTTCTTATGTTTTTGCTCGGTAGCGCAATACATGTCGGGCACACGGTAAAATGAATATGATTATTTACTTAGTTTTGTACTAGGTTATTCGGTTTATATTCATTCATGTGCACTTTGAGACTGGGAGACCTCTATTGGCGCTGTTTTTGAATAAACTAGTTATACACATGATTGTTTACTCATTCAGAGGGATATATAGTAAATGGTATAAAATATGTGCTATGTAAATTATAAATATTTTCATAGCTCATCTTAATTTGAATGCATAAAAATATTAAATGGAATTTAATCGAGTAAATCAAATTAAAATTATTATGAAGATAGTAAGTTAGAATGGGGATGACCGTGGATCAGTCGAGCCGCATGCTATGAGAATCAAGAACACAACCATGTACATCTTAAAAGAAATAAATAAATAGAAAAGGATTGTAGAAAAACAAATCATATACGAAAAAAGACTACATAGGCCTGACGAAGCTATCGTTCATGATGAGATAAGAAAGAACAAGTAAATCTTGAAAATTATTGTAAAAAAAAATGAATCCATCCGCAGGCTGAGAACATATAACACAACCAAATAAGTCTTGAAAAGAATTACAAATACAAAGAGGATGATCTGTAATTCTTTTCAAGATTAACGCCAACATTGTGTTATATAAAATAGGTTCCGTTTGTAAGAAAAGAATCAAATAATCATGGTAAAGTATGATTAAATCCAACTTCGTCAGCCTATCTTTACCGTTAGACGAGAGTAAGTAAAATCTTCAAAAACAATGCAAATAGAAACATATGAAGGTAACAACAGGTCACCATTGTGAACAAGAGCAAGTAAATCTTCAATAAAGAATGCAAATAGAGACGTATCAAGGTAATAACATGCTACCGCTGTTAGAAAAAGAGAAAAAAAATAAATTTTGGAAAGAAATAAAAATAAGAGTGACTGGAGCGAATCCTTTCATGCTACCTCTAATACTATATAAATCAAGAGTTAAAAGTACCTATTTATCCACGATACTTCCATACTTCCCATAATACTTATATACCTCTTGATGAGTACCTCTAATTGTGAACCATTAGATCAAGAAGGATGAATGGCTCAAAATACTTGTAAGCACCGCAAAATATCTCTTCTTTCTTTTTTTGCTGTTGTTTAGGATAGAAATTTGAACTAGCAGTAGTTAAATTTTTGTGTCGGAACGACAACTAAATAGAAATGGAAGAGTACTTGGCTATATCAAGAAAAACTCTCTGCATGTTTTGCATTGCAGGACACACATACGTACATATATGGAACGTACGCGTACGTGTGTATCTGTACCATCGTAAAGTCTACACGTACGTTCTGGTCCCGCGCCATGAGGTACTAGTGGTTTAGGTATGTTAGTGTTTGCTATAGTACTAATACTAATAGTGTACAGTAAATACTACTCCTAACGCATTTTTCAACAGAAACAGTGCCGTGGTGTGCAAGACCGGCCTCTTGCTTAACAAAGACAAAGGTCGTACCACGACATTAATGCATGGATCGATCCATCGACATTAAAAATAAGACATGGATCGATCGACAGCAACATGACATTAATGCATGGATGATTTTTACTCTAGATACTGAACCAGACCGTCCCAACAACAAACAACGACGACTCGAAACCCCGAGGCCTGCACCAAACCAACAAACGCGCTTACTAGAGCTGAACGCCGCGTTTCTCTTTCTTGCAAAGCTTCTCTTTCCATCCATCCGGTTCTTTACTTCTTTCTCTGGATTTGTATTTGCAGTAGTAGAGCGAGCAGTAGTAGTACTACTAGTACGAGTCAAATGGAAGCTCCGTGTGTACGACGGCGTTCTCGTTCACCACTCGGCAGCCTCGTTGCGCCGGCGACCGCGGCCGTACGGACACGATGACGACGACGACGACGCTGTCGTCATCGACCGTACACCTAGCTACTACTAGTAGTCCAGATGCATGCTTTTCAGGAGTATTTCTTCAAAGCAAGCTTCTGCTTGACCAAGCAGAGCGAGGTGATTAACGTACGGTCATGGCGCATTAGAAGAGGAGAGAAGAGAAACGAGCTGAGGATATGGGGACGACGATGGCCAATGGGATCGAATGCTTAGCGTTCTTCTTGTTTTGCAGCGCGTGCAGATAAAGGCAATCAAAGTCGTCGGAGACGACTCTCTCTCTCTCTCTCTATCTCTATGATGACAGCTATACTAGAAGAAGTAGTAGTCAGTCGTACGTGCTACTACACAACACACGTGGTTTCTCACGGCTTTCCCCTGTATCCAAAATTATTGAAACCCCTGAAACTGTGATACAGTACCACTCAACAAATTGTTTTTCAAAAGCACACACCTGCTGTATTAGCCCGTCGTGCAGAAGCATCACATGTGGCGATGTGATTCTTTTTGGATCGTGATGTTCTGTACTTATATATACTCCGTACTACTAGAAATTGTAGGCACACGAAACTCCTGGTAAAAAAAAGAGCATGCTTTTCATACGACAAAATGTAGTGTAGTACGACTGTAAGCATCCACAGACACACACAGAAATGTGTAGTGTAGCCGAATAGCCGATCGATCAGAATTCAGATCAGCACTCGTCGAGCTAGCACGTTCTTCGTTCTCGCCAGAGTTTGTTTGAAAAAAGATGAAGAGGAACGAATAATAGAGGCGACTTGGGTGCGTGCGTGCGTCAGAGGTGGTACTACTCCAAACTTTCCGGTAGACACTGCTGGGGGTATGGGTCTCGCCCGGCCGGAAAGCAGCAGCATCTACTACTACGACCTGCCTCCCTGCTTGCTGCTCGAACTGTTGCCCGGTCAGCCGAACGCACAATGCCCGCCCGCATTGACGTCCCTCACTCGCTCACTCGCTCACTCACTCACCACCTCTGCTGCCGCTTCTTCTTCTCTGGAACCTGCTTTACTTTTTTTGCTTTTGTGTTTTAGCTATGGAGTTTGGACTGATGACAGAAGAGGCCAATAACCAACGGCCATATGGATGGATGGATGGATCATCGATCGATCGACTTGCCCTGCTGCTGCTGCCGGTCCCTTAATTGTCCCCCGACTCGATCGAGTAGAGCAATCTCTATTCGAAATTGTAGTGTGCGCTGCCCACACACACTGTTTAATTAATGCGTCTAACCGTCTCTGGCTGTGTGGATTGAAGGCGAGAGGGAATTGGCGGGAACTGTCGTCGTTGTTGCGCCGGCAGGAGGCAGTACTACTGCGGGGTGCAGGTGACTTGGTGAGCTCATTAACTGAAGCATTCCTACCAACCTCTTGCAGCTGCCTGCCTGACTCTCTCTCTCTCTCTCTCTCTCTCGTTCGATGCAGCAGCAGGTGAGACCGGGTTCGTTCATTAACACCATCGCCCTTTAATTTTCTCGCAGCTGGTAAGCCGCTGCACGTAATACTACTGTACTACTACTGCCTTGCTACAGTAGGAACAAGGAACGATTCCGGCTCCACGTACTACGCCTTTTCTGGATCGATCGCAAAATTGACTACTACTACATGGTGTCAAAAGAAAAGAAAAAACGTAGAAAAGCAAAATAGACTACTGTATACTCCACGGGATTACCCTGGGTGCAGTTGCAACGAATGATCGCGAGCCATGCATTGCTAGTAGTACTTCTACTGAGAGTGAGAGCACGGACGGCACTGACGAGGAGCACGCCACCTGCCCCTCTGCGTTGCCTGCTGCTGCGTGCTGCCTCGCATCGCGATCTACTAGTACTAGTACTAGTAGTACTACTGTACTGTGTTTGTGTGTGGGGTCGTTGTTGTTACTGTAGGTTTCGTAGGGGTCTGGCTTTTTTTTTTTGTCATCAGCTGAGAGTCAGAGCTCACCTTCCTCTCTCTCATCAATGCGTCTTGTTGTTGTGTCTGGCGTGTGGTTACTGGTACAGGAGCAAGGAGCGTTACGCGGCAGAGGACGAGGAGAACACTGAAGAGCGGAGTGGTAGGTGCCGGCCGCATTCATGGTTTCATGGCCTGGACATAAGATACCGGATGGATTCATGTTTTCTTTTTCCTTTTTTTTTATTTTTGATGAGTTCCCGACCTGCTGCGCATAGGAAGGGGCAGAAGGGACGACGACCAAGACCGGACCGGACACCGGAGGAGGAAGAAACGGGAACCTAAACACTCGGCAGTTATTTCCCGCCAATCAATTCCCGAGCTACCCGCGCGCATCCACGTCTCTCTGTTCTGTCTTGGTGCAGTAGTACGCTCGCGTCAGGAGGAGCCGGAGTAGCCGTGCCTCTGCTCCAGCAACCTGCTGCGTGGACTGAACCAAGGATATCGCACGACTGGAGTTTTTATTTGGATATATAACATATTATAATAAATTATATATATATACTTCTTTCTTGTTACTTGGACGATGAATCTGTTCGAAATTAAACTATAATTATTATCGTAACGATAACAATTTTACAGCGTAACGAGTAGTAATATGGACAATAATGGTGGAAGTAAGAAAGAGGGAAGGAAGTGAGAAGGATTTCTAAGATCACTGTTAGTATATGTTTTTTTCCATTGGAACTGATGTGCTATAGCTAGCAAACCGGAAACGACGCACTGTACTATACAGCGTACAAGTAAACTTTCGGTTGGAAAAGGAGACGACGACGACAGGGAACTGTGATGACTGACTGAATCAAGGGGAAAAAAAGGAGAAACATTATTATTCAGTTAATTGCCGTCCGCGTCATACGTGTGATTTTCTTTACCGAGCAGGTGTAAGGACGACTTTCGGTTGACGAACTGTCTTGTGTGATCGTAACTCGTCAGTCACATGCAGCATCAAGAAAAACTGAGGACTGCGTTATTGAGGACAAGGTACTAGCACTAGTAGCTATAGTTCCCGGACGACGCCGGCCGAAATCAGGGGAACGGTTGTTGCATACTAACTGGGGCCCGCCAGAAAACCCTTCTTGTATTTAGCGCACTGATCGATGCCACTAACCCTGACCGAGTTAACGTTCGTTGTGTGGAAGAAACATCCTCAGAGAACAAAAGCATTAACAACAACTTGTTTGTCGGACTCGGACAAGAACAGCTTTGGTTGGGGTCGCTGGTGTAGGTACATGGGTGCACTCCAAACCTCAAGAACAGAAGATGGAGCTATAGGCCTACTCCACTAGTGCTGCTAGTAGTATTTTTCTACCCTTTTCTACCTCTTATTAATCAAAGTACAATTCTTGAAATTTTTCTCAATGGAATGAACCTCTGACGCTGTGCATGGTTGTTGAACAATACAGTAGAGGCTAGAACATGGTTCTATTATCTAGTAGAAAAATAAAACTCCCCGAACGCGCACAATCTCGAAAAAAAAGAAGAGAAGAATATAATAATTATTCCACCGTGCACACAGAACAGAACATACCGAAAAGTTAGGTTCGGTGCGGCCTGATAATAAACCAACAAAAATAATGATGTACGTATAGTAGTACCGACGACCAGTGCGTGGGAGAGAGCGACTTCCGAGAGAAGCTCGTCCAATGTCATGGACACAATCCGGAATAAAGCATAGGCATCAGATCAGTGGATTACGAGTAAACATGAGCGCACGCATTTCGCTCCGGTCTGTGTTCAGTTAGCTCAACAAATCGGTCGGATTCTGTTCCCTCCCCCCCCCCCCCCCCCTTCTTGCACGATTGCACGTACAAAGAAATGTTGCGTGGTGTGTGTGGGTTTTTTCTAGAATCTCAGAAAAGAACTAGCGTGGGGATGCCACAGAAATGTCGGTGGTTTCAGTCAGAAGAAATATGTATATTTATTTATTTATTGTTACTGGGATACTGAAAAACTGAAACAAAGCAACGTATACTAGTGGTACCGTTGGTTGAGTCGAACTTGGGGATAGACACTTTCCATACCCGTTAAGCACGGCCATGTGCGGCTGATGTGTATCGCAAAAGATCCAGTGGCTTGGGAGCCATACATGGAAAAGCTTTGATTCCAACTCAGGTTTACTCCTCTCGTGAAGCAACAGCTCCGCCTGAAAGTTTCTGGCATGGGCAGAGTATAAAAAATCAGAGGCTGAACAGAAACTCAGTAGTCATGCCTAACGTACTGGAACTTACAGTATACTGCAGTAGCAAAAATATGAATGGGGAGGAAAAAAAAATAAAAGATACTGTAGTAATATAGTGGTTTAAATGATTGACTTTTATCTGTCCTGGTAATAGCTACCAGCATGATTTATCAGAAATTAACAGCTCAGCAACCATGTTGACATTACCTAGCTGGACTCCAACTTTATGTTGTCCATAAAATTTTTTTTTAATGGAGTTCATAATGCCATGGACGTACATGAACCAAATATTATTTATTGCACAAGATGGAATGAAATCTTGCAAGGCATTGCATAAACTTTCGGCAGCAATTCAAAACTGCAGTAAGGGGAATAATACCACAGGAAAGAAATGGACTCAACATTCCTTAGTTGGATTGAGTTTGCTTTCAGATGATAAGTGATAATTTTAGGTTTACTAATAAGTCTATATAGACCATCGAAACTCATGTGCATTGCATATAACTGCACAATTACAGTTTGACATGTTTAACACGTACACTTAATACTTTATATACTCCCTTCGCTGTTGGAATTATTCTTCTCTAAACATCAAACCTTAGGCCAAGAGAAAACTGCCAAATGGTACTACTCAAATTCAACACTAGTAATTCACACAGCTAGGATACATATACAATGTGCAGCTCCCAAGTCCCCAATAAACACGCCCTCCGGAGAACAAGCTGGACAATAAAGTAATATCAACAATAAAGAAAGAAGAATATAAAAGCGAGAGGCAGGGGGGAGAAGGAATAGGAAAAGGGAAAGGGAATAGGACAAAGGGCACTCAAGCAGCAGCACACCTACCTACCAAATCCAGCGCTCGCAACCACCACCTCCTCGCTCTCTCTCTCTCTCTTCTCTCTCTCTCTCCCCCATCACACACCCCACCAACTCGGTCAAATGGCTCAGCGCGATCCGGGTCAATGGGCCCCTCTTCTCCGTCCTTCGCCCTCTCCTCCTCCCCTGCTTCCTCCTCCGTATAAAACCAAACATAACCAAACCACACATCTATCCTCGTTCACAAAAAGCTCGCACAGAACCACAAAACTCCATCAAGAACACCGCACCAGGCTGTTTGTTGTTCGCCTTCCTTCCTCACAGACTCCCTCCACTCCACAACAAGAACTCAAAGGACGAATCCTGTGCCTACAAATCTAGGCATCGGGAGACAGAGGCTCTCGTCCATCGACGACGATACGAGCCGGAGCCAGGCAGCATGGGGAGGTCCCCGTGCTGCGAGCAGGCGCACACCAACAAGGGCGCCTGGACCAAGGAGGAGGACCAGCGGCTCATCGCCTACATCAAGACCCACGGCGAGGGCTGCTGGAGGTCGCTGCCCAAGGCCGCAGGTAATAACAACCACTCACACACCATGGCGTCCTGCAGCCAATCTCTCTCTGTATCCTGTTTGATTGTAGATAGATACATAGATGTGCGTGTTGGTGTTTGGATATATGTGTAAAAATAAGTAAACATGATGCGTATCCACGAGATGGATCAGATGAGCTTACAGTCGATGGTCGGTGGTTGCGTTTTTAAGGGCTGCTCCGGTGCGGGAAGAGCTGCCGGCTGCGGTGGATCAACTACCTGAGGCCGGACCTCAAGCGCGGCAACTTCACAGAGGAGGAGGACGAGCTCATCATCAAGTTCCACGAGCTATTCGGAAACAAGTAAGGCATCACCATTATTAATATCATCAAACGATGGAATAAAGGTTGTTTGATTCACTACCTTCCAAGAATCTTTTTTTTTTCTGATCATTTTGTTTTCTGTTCTGAATCAGGTGGTCGCTGATCGCCGGGAGGCTGCCCGGCCGAACGGACAACGAGATCAAAAACTACTGGAACACGCACATCAAGCGCAAGCTCCTCGCCCGCGGCATCGACCCGCAGACCCACCGTCCCGTCAATGCCGTCGCCGCCGCCGCTCCGGCGCAGCAGCCGCAGCAGCATTTCCAGCTACCGGCACAACAAACGCACTTCGCTGCATCTCCAGGCCAACCTCAGCTGCAGCAAGATCACTTCGCCGGAGTCCTGTCCCACTCGCCGGAGGGGGCGTGCAGCCACAGCAGCGACGACGAGCGGCGGTCCGCCACTCCGCCGCCGCCGACGCGGCCACGGCACCTGGACATCGACCTCAACCTGTCCATCAGCCTCGCGCCCTACCAGCCGCCGGAGGAATCAGGCGACAAGCCATTGAAGCAAGTACTACCAGCGATGTCGACGACGACAACAGCAGGCAACATCAATGCGACGCCGGTGTGCTTGTGCCTCAACAGCCTCGGGTACCGGCCCGGCATCGATTGCGTCTGCAGCGGCGGCGCCTCCTCTCGGCAGCAGGAGCAGTCTTTTACAAGCAGCGCCCTGCTACAGAGGCCATTAGTGTAAGATTAGTGACCATGATCGATCGGAGAGAGGGAGGACCAAAGTAATTATAGTTTTAACTAAAAGCCACACATGGTTAGAGCTCTTTGTAACGTGGTTATGAGGAACTGTGCTCGTCTAGCTTTTGTCGTTTCTGGCAGCTGCCTCGGACAAAACGATCGATCATCTTGGCAACAGACACATAGTCAGGACCTATGCTGGCTACCTACTTCTTGTTCCTTGTCTTTTTTATCATCACCAAAAATGTCTAGGAGTAGTAGCTTCTCTTCCTTTGATTACAGTGCCATTAGACTATAGGAAGTTCATGATCTTCAGCTAGTAAGTACTACACCCGCTCTTTTTGTTACAGTAATTAGGTAGCACTCCTTCAAATTATTTCTCATGCACCTTGCCTTTTGCAACTTGATTCTGTTTCTTGGCTGGACCAAGGATTGGAATGGAGAGAAGAGAAGATAGTGATGTTGCATGTGATCTTTGCTTTGTGCTGGTAGTTATGGGAAGTTAGGCTCTCGAAGGTTTGCAGGCACATGACCACTTGTAGGAGGGCAACTTTGTAAAGAAAGAATTTGAAGAAAAAGGGTGCTCTGTAGAGGGAGTTGGAAGCATGTGAGATGGATGCCCCTTTCTTTGGTTTGGTTTGGTTTGGTAGGTTGGTAGAAAGGATGGAAGTGGTGTTAATGCACCACAAGGGAAGAGAGAGAGGATGGATTAAAGTGCTACGGCGGAGCGGCATGGATTGAGGACCTTTTGGGTTTCTTAATGACCTACTGGTAATGGTCAGAGCAAGGCGTGTGTGGTGTCTGGGAATGAATGGTGGTAGTTGGTGGGCAAATCAGTTTTCTGAACTGAAGTGGGAGAGAGGCCAGTCTTCAGATGTTTTAGCACAAGCGGAACATGAGCATCATATCAGCGGGCTGGCTAAAGCCTTCTAATTTGATGGGTGATGTTTCACATTATCTACGGTAAGTAACGCACAGTAAATTTGTGGGTGATGTGATTTCTATTCATGGCTTTATTTTAAGTGATGACGGTGCCGGCTGTGATCATGATATTTGTAGATAGAGAACCAGAAGTGGTCTGTCAAAAGGTACTGTTTTTAATTAAGGTGGTCAACTACGCACGGTTTGCTACATAGAGATTGTGAAATTCCAAATTCCAAGAAGTTCTATATGGCTAATACTCGCACCTAAAAGCAGTATATAGCCAAGGGAAGTTTTCAAAATGTGTTAATATATTGTCCTGATGGGTCATGATATATATACTCACAAAAGGAGAAGATTAGATGCTCAGGCCTGATGCCATGCATCAGGCAGGGGAAAGCTAGGGAGTTACAGATAAACTACTGGTGCTGCGTCCAAGTTGAAATTCTGATCTATTTAATTAGTTTACCTTATATATATATATTCCAGTATGGTTCTCCACTTATCTTGTAACATAAGCATCGCATCAGAGGAAAATTATGTTAATTCTAACTCTGTCGCCATATGTCATGCCTTTGCATGATTCGCCATATCTGCATTCTTTAGTGACAAATAGTAAGAGTAGACATGAAACTTCTATACTGATCATAGAACATCGGTATAGCAGTTACTAAAGAAAAGTAGTAACAAGAAAACTCTATAACTTCTTGTCCAGATGCACAACTAGATCTGATGAAGTGAAAATATTAAGTCACTCCTGGTGTCAGATACTGCATACCTCATTTTCCCTTGGAGGATGTAACTAAGCCTCTATGCCGATGTCTTATGACAGGTACTAGTGCAAGCTGAAATGAGTGGTTACTGAAATAAGTATTCACCTGAAACTAGATTTATGCAGAAGTCAGTCTCAGCATTTCATTGTTATCCTTCCTAAAAAAACATTTCATTGCCTTGTTATTAACATATGTGTAACAGTTTATTAAGGCATGCACGTGACCCCTGTATTCAGACTTCAGAATGAAGCCATGCATGTGAAACCTGCATTACTGTTGGTTGGGAAGAAAAATATTAAACTCGTGATCTCAATGATTTTCGTTCTCTTTCAAAAGAAATTACTCATTTTGGAAACACTAACAAGATTCTCGAGTGGTAGTTTAAGAAACTGGAACGCTTAGTTGAGTAGTTGTTGCTACAAGAAAATCCTGCTCATATAAAAATAAAAAAGCCAATCCCTCAAAAAAAAAAAATCCAAAAAGCCAAGATTGACTTTAACCAAAGAAGTGACCAGGAGAGCCGGGGGCGAAGTCATATATAATCATGTCAAACTGGACACGCTTAAGCCAACAGAGATCAACTCCATTAGGAACATATGGCAACAATCAAGAAATCCAAATCTTAGGTAGCGATTTGTTGAGATATACCTGAACATTTACATCTAACAAACCGATAGCTTCCATTACAAACTTTACACAATCCGAGTGAAGTTAGGACCAGCTCAAACCAGTTATTCTCCTGGTTTAGGGCTAAGAATTCACCTACTAGCTTAAAAAAATGGCTTTCTTGCATGGAAGAAATATGTCAGTGACGTAACCCTTCCACCCAATGCTTCATTCACTGTTGACTTACAGTCTCTCACTAAAGTCTACAATGACTCGAGATCTACTGACGATATAAATAATTTTACAGGGCTGCCGGCCGGTGGGGTTGTGCAGAACTTTCTAACGAACTACAGAGGGGGCCAAATTGCTAATGAAAGGGGAAGAAAAAAAATAGACAAAGATGCCAGTGATTGCTAAAGCTCATTCTCATTTGACCACCTGAACGCATGGTGGAGCAGATCTATTCTTAACCCCCTCAACAATCGCCTAAAAGGACACACATGGCAAAGTGAATTCCATCTAAGGATGAGCTACCCCTCTTTTCCAGTTGTGCTGCTGACCCCTCGATCGGTGGCTCAGGTAAAGAAGTGCGGACCCCGGGCAATATTCTTATTCTACTTCTTGGGGTGACGATTCATAATGTTCCTCCTGGATAGAAGCGGAAATTTAAAGGAGAACGTCCTAGGCCTGTCCATGAAGAAGTACACATGTCAACTGAATCATTCTAAATCAGATAAGCAGACGATCCCTGGTTACTATCTTTGTTGAGTTTGGAAATGTAGGGCTTCCTGCTGAATTTGCATCTAATCTTTCGAACCATTCAAAAGGATCGTATAATCCACACACAGGCAAAAACAGAATCCAACCCACCAGCACCAACTTATTAGGACGAATAGCAGTAAGGATGGACAGGGATGGAGGAGATGTGGAATAAGCACCAAGATTTTCCCGGGAAACATTGGGCGGTGGTAGCTGGTGATTGGTAGTACTCGGTACTCGCCCACATGCATGACGTCATCCCAAAAGGCGCACGGCAGAAGCAGCACATAACGCCATAGATGGCTCAATGCTTTTGCCAATTGCTATGCTACCATCTCATCTCCGATCTCAGCCATCCTTTTCAGATGTCGCTTCCAATTGTCTTGGTGAATTTTTTAAGGCATCCGTGAAGCGGAAAAAAAAACAGATTTATGTCCGGGCTCAACTTCTAGAAGCGCGAGTGACCCCTCAGCATCCCCAATGACTTCCGGCCATTTGCTAAGTGGATGCAGCGTCGCTTACAAACTACTATCGCTGTCAGTGTTCTACTAGCTGAACGGCAATGGATGAGAAAAGCAGAGTGTTGCCTAAATTTTTTTCTTCAAATAAAGGAAGAGCTGACATACTGGAAGAAAAATTTTGAAAGGGGTGTCAGCCAGCCGTTTCATTGTATTAGGAGAGGCAAAAACCCACCAGCTTACTGATTAACTAACTTTAAGCCAACTTCAATATGCAACCTTTTTTTTAGCACTTTTACAGTGGACCATGATACCTACACTCAAAAAATATCATAGAATAGATCTAACCGTTCATTTAGAGGGGTAGTAAGGTAATTAGGCACTAATAATTTTTTTAACTCAATTAGCCATGTCTTGAACCGCCACCCTGCTCATCTTCGAGTCGTCCTAAGCCCAAACTCAATTAGACCGGATGGGATTGAACTAGATAGATTAGGGATTTTGGGGGAAAAAGTCATTATATATAATCTTTTACTATACAAGTTACTAAACTACCCTCTGCTTATCAGGATACCTATCCATGATTCTGATGATACCGGTGGGATAGAAAAGTATCATGATCGCAATCTGAACCGTTAGATAAGTAAAATGGATGGGTTGGCATTTTTTTTGTCCACTGTAAACATCCTCTTTTTATTTTATTGGGTTATTTATTAAGTCAGGGTCATTGCGGGTCACCCAACATTTAACAAAAGATCTGGATTGTAGTGGCTAAATGTTGCTGCAGTGTCTACGATCTTGTCAGTTATACTCCGTACTAACCACTGAGTGCAAATTGGTGGTCAATATGCTGATCATTTTGTTCCAGAATAAAAGCGACCTTATCTTCATGCCTGACCATCCAAACATCACATGCTCGTGATTCTCAACTCCCCTTAATATCTTGTCCTCTTGCCTTTGTATCAAAATGGGCTAGGGGACACTCCGTACATACCTGGAACGTAGATGTAGGCCGTCCTTTGAGTATGGGTAGGCAATGCAACTACAGGAATACATGCTCACATATACTAACCTGCAAAAACCACATGAAACCCAAAAGTTTTGATTGCCAAAATAACTCTGTTCAGTCAGCATCACTTCGTTAAAGGTACCTCCATGCTGAGAAAACCTTGCAGAGCTTCCCAGAATGATCGCTGATCAAAGTTAAAATGTTCTCCATACAAGCTGCAATAACCATTCTGTGACTTTAATGTCTCTTCTGAAAAAGGTAGCGCAGCGACTTCAAGAACCCACGTAATACAGATTACTATAGCAACCTGCATGTCAAGGAAGGCCAACAAAAGTGCTAAGACATCATATAAATCAGTTGCGCCGTTTCCAATCACATCATGAATCGTGTCCACTATCTTTAACTAAAGTAAAAAAGAAAAAACTAGTGCATGAACTTAATGATTTTTCTGAACATGTGAACAGTGAAGCATGATAGAAATGCATATTTAAGCGCCTGAAACATAATATGTCCACAGAGATCTTTTATCTGCGTTTCAGAGACTAGATATTATAAAACGCCACCCAGTTGCAGTTGCTTAACTTTGCACTTTTTGTTTCAGTGGTCCATATGATGAAGACGTACGAGGTGACACGAATTCTACATCTTGGATGTGTTAACAAAAGAGAATATATGCTATGATGTATTGTCACTAGCAGAGTACATATGCTACAATATATATCATAGGAGGAAAGAGATATCCCCACCTGGGTTTTATTTTCCTTTGATGTCATGCATGTTACGACTCCTAATACGACTCCTATATCTTTAACAAGTGTAAGAATTGAACCTTAGTTCCCGTTCCCAATCCAGCAGATACTGTGAGTCTACAAATTCTACAAGCGACCTTTTCTTGGGCAAATGTTGAGCACTAGTCTTACAACACAGTCAGATCCTAAGAATATCTAAGCACAAGTGGTTTGCACCGAAAAGTCAAAATGCTACTTTACTCAACGTTGTGCTCTAAATGCATGACATAGGTGCTCCATTACAATGTGCTAGGAGAGATTCTCCCCCATCAATGAACTGAAATGCCCATCTGTTTTGACCGCATGATAAATTGCTCTCAATCTTTTTCTAACATGCTGCACATGACATGACTGGGCAGATAAGTGCGAAACAGCCTTTTCCAGGTGAAAGCCACAAAAACTTTTGGATAAATCTGCTTTCCACAGAAAAAGAGAACAAAAGATGTAAATATATATTTTGATATTCATATTACACAAGATGAGTTAGGTTAATGAAGTTTCTGCTAATGAAAGAGACTTTGCAAAACCAGAAAATAAAGTTGGTGAGGTATTGTGGATGCAAGCGGATATGATGCACAGCCCTGTATAGCTTTACCTAACACCACCGTTTGAGCAACTGAAAGATGGTGCAAATGATGTATCTGTAACATCAATTATGAAGAGTGCAGTAACCCCTTCTAGAATGAAGTAGGTCAGGTGCAAGAATACTTAAAATCTTTGTCACTGCGTCAGAACCGGCACCTAACAAGAGAAGCGAGCAAAAAGATATGATGACATCTAGAGCACCCACCAGGCAACTCTTGTGTGGTAAAGGCATGAAGATATGGTAGGCTCGATGAATTGAAGGCTTCTGTGGATCTTTGTCATTGCATCACCCAGGCCACCTAACATGCAGATAACAAGAGATAAAATTTCAAATTTTCCAGTATGACATCATTACTAGAACCTTTTGTTGATAACTTATTGCACCACTGTCACTGTCCAACTCCTATTTCCAGAAGATAGTTAAAACAAATGGAAAAAAATCTTGCTGCATTTCTGTTGTTCCACTTTCAAGCAAGAGGCAACTATTTAATATAGCGATTCATGTCTCACTCAGGATAGCGCACGAGAAGGAAAATCTCTAGAACATGTATGAAATAGCACAACTACTTGTATGTGCCCAAGCTTGTATGACAATATTCAGAAGTATATGTTAACAATATTCATAGGAAGTTTCAAGATTGGCCTACATGATAGGTTACTCAATGGTGCCTTGTCAGTTCAGAAGTGTTAAACAAATGTATATTAATGTTGAGGGAAAGGTCTACTTAGAGATGTTTAATCATTTAATGATTTAAAAATTCAACAGTAGCAATCAGTTGTATACAGATCATACGGTGTGAGGACAATATGTTTGTCACATATCTGATTAAGAGAAAGACACCAAGAAGCCAAGCTCTCGCGGGTGGAGTGGCTAGCAGCGGCAGATGAAGTGCTGCCCACCAGGGTTCGAGTGCGGCATCTTCTTTAAAAAAATACCAGGGGATGTCTCGCCCCTTTGGTCTAGTAGAAAGACACTAAGAAAGAACAACTAATGCAAATACCGCCTAGAAAAAGTAATTCAAGAGCTAAATTGATGTTAGGAAAATGTAGCATGTATCATCTGAAGAAGATATATCCTAATAACAGACATAACTAGGATTAGACATGCTGGTTAAAACATCGTAGTCTTTTGTATGACACATGGGTCCATCTATGTCTATGACATGTTAGGATAGTGGCATATAAGGGATTTTGAAGTATAACCATTTTACCCGTGGCTATGAAAGAAGCTTGTTCATGACAGGAGGCAAGTCAGGACAACATTGAACACTTGACGAACTTGGCCAGATGTTCGAAAACATAATACGCTAGATGGGCTTGGCCCGTCATGCAAACCACATTGGTATGGGACCAATACCATGTTCAAATATTTCAAAGTAATAAGTGAATAACAGGGTCAGTCTTGGGCTATGGGCCAGAATTCCATAAAACCATTTAAATCTCAATTAATTACAACTTGAAAGGCACACGATTCAAAAGTACAAAGTAATGATAAAATTGTAGTCTACTATTCAGATTAGCCAAGAAGGTTGGACAAAAGATGAGCTTTAAAATCTTGAGGACTTTGCGCTGAATAGGCTCACAAGATGTTCCAAGACAATTCTGAACAGAGGCCAGAATGTGTCTAATCTATTGGTTACAAACACCAGACTTGTGAACAGGTATTAAAATGAGTTGCCTTCTGTTCAATACTCCAATGTCCAGCAGGCATGCTGAACGTTCGATCTTGTAGTTGCATGATCACAGGAACTCTTCCAACCTTTCCTATGCATACCGAAGTAGACAACCATACTTTTCCTACTTTATAGCAACATGCATGGTCTGAACTACATTTAGTTTATAGAGTGCTAATGAATCCTTTTAATTTACGTGTTATTCATCAATTTAAAAGGATGTATAGCTCTTGATTCAAAATCAGGTCAACGGGAAAAGGCACTTGTGATTCAACTATTTTTTGCATTGATTTTTAGAAATGGGCATTTCATGCAACAGGAGTACCCAAGGCTGAGCTCCGTGCCCAAAAGTCTCGTGCAGGAAAAGGATATCTCTACTCAACAACATTTTCGCATCCTTGTAACAGTCCAAGCACAGCAGGAATTTCATGATATGGTCAGGCAGTCAGACACCTACAGGATACCAGAATACCAAGAGAGGACTAATCATGTGTGGCACTACTGCAGGGGTAGTCAACAATATTCTTCTAGTACTAAATTCTACAGCCTCACTATGGAAAAGAGTATAGTATAACTGTTCCGCGGCCAGTACTAGTATATGGATGTGGAAACAGAGACTGCTCCACTGACGCACTGTGCACGATTTTATTACCCACTCGGATGAAATTGCTCAAGGGCAAACCGGCCGCTGATCTCTTTCTCTATAACAACGCCAGCTGATCAATCCACAAATCGATTCTGCAGCGCAAAAACCTAATCCGCACCACACTGATCATCTCACACCAGCACGAGCACGCAATTGACACGTACGAACGAACCCTAGGCAGACCTGAAATGCTAGGGGAAGTTCAAGTACGAGCGGCTCACCGGGCCAGGAGATGCGTCGGGGCCGGCTGCCTCTTCAAGAGGCAGCTCCGTCGTCCTCTTCACTCACCTCTCTCGGGGCGCGCCGGCGACCGGAGCGCGGCGGCGGCGCAACGGCGTGTTCCCCGCGACTCGACGAATTTAAATGGGAGTCTGCGGGCGTTGATTTGAGTCCAGGCCGGGGTGGTGGTGCGGATTTAGCGCCAACGCGGCGTGTGATGGGCTGGGCCTCGCTTTTGCCTTTGGAAGGAAACGTGCCCATTTTATGAATTTGTCACCATTCTTGCCAAAGAATTACTAATGGGTCCTAATTATTGGTACGGGAGATTTTTGTTAGTTATATTCCTCTGTGGCACACTGTTAAAATATACTACTAACATTATTTTTAAATTACTGTTATTAGGATAATAATTCTAATTTATTTCAAAAATTATTATTAGAATTATAATAATTAAAAACGGAGGGTGTATATTTTCGGTAGAGCAGTAGAACGTGCACAAAGGAAATCGAACATCTGATAATAGCTAAGTTTTATTTTTTAAAAAAATTAGAATTTATAAAAGATAAATAATTTTTTCTAGTGTCTAATGTCCATTTTACAAAACAACAAAGAAAATCCCAAATTTTGTTAATGAAGAAAGAATCTTTCAACTCCTAGATTCTATAGATTACTTCAAAAATGGAATCTACATTTTTTTTTAAAAAAAAACTCTACCTACGAAGGGTAAGACAACCTTGAGGTAGTTTCATTACGAGAAAATAAACCCTCTCGTAGGCAGAAAAAAATCCTCCAAACCCTTGTCCTATCTTTACACAACAACACCATAACTCATTAGAGAAATGGCTTTAGATAACTTGTAATTTGAATATGTCATATAAAAGGATTTTTTACCCTATAGCCGGGGCCTAAGAGTAATCAGCCTAAAAGGGATCGTTCATGCACCATAGTAAGAAACTTTCAACTACCATTGACAAAATTAGAGCTCTCAACACTCATCACACCATGATTTACATAAGGTAAAAAAAAAAAAAAGTGATTGAGAGACAACTGAATATCGTTTTAAACCACGGTAGCCTTACCTAGCTTCATGTCACTAATAGGGTTTATAAATGCAAAAAATTACGTGTACACACACTAATACCCATTTTTGATATAGAAGTAACCTCTTCTATGCCGATATTTTGATGTTTATTTGTTTCACTATATTGCCATGCTTCTGTCAAATTTTCGCGGATGGAAACGTAATACAGTGAAAAGCTCACAATTCAAATAGCAAATTCTCCAGTGACTTTTCTGCAAAAACTGCGGCCGTTCCTACCTTCCTATGCGAAGGCAGGCAGCTCGTGCTCGTTCAGGACTGAGACCCGCCATCTCCGCCTAGATCTCACCGCCGACGAGATGCTCCGCCGCGGTGCCCTGACCCTTCTCCTCCTCGTCGCGGCCGGTCTAGTCGCCATCGCATGCGGCTCCGAGTCTGACCACAAGGTGCGCTCCGCGATCCCCACCCCGTCCCCCTAGCCCTAGATCGGAACTCTTCTTACGTTTTCCCTGTGGGATCCTTCGAGGTGCCGCGCCGGATCTGGGCGTGCCGCGGTGTTGGGGACAATACTGCAGCATGATCCTGGGTCGCATAGTTTGGCGTAGTTGCATTCTTAGTTCGAGGTAACGGCTTTGTTTGTCGAATTGTATGATTGCGGGTGAGTTGGTCGTTAGATGGATGTATATTATTAGAACGCCAAATGATCTATTTTGCTTTGTAAGTGCGGCGCAAAAATATAACCGAGCCGTAATCAGACAAAAAAAAGTGGTTTTCAGTTGTTTACAGGTGCGAAATAGTGCTGCATTTGCACAGAGAACCAGCTGGTTGTATCACTATGGACCTTGAATACGTTTTGAGATGAGTGGGGGGTTTTGGCCTCAGTTGCCTTTTGATTCACAAATTGAGTACTTCCTGGTGGCGCATTCACACTATAAAATAGCACGTGTAGTGTGTGTGCCTGCATTTTTTTTGTTTTTGAGCTTTCCATGCTCTGGAAATGATGCATAGTCTGAGTTGTACTTGTTACAGCTGAATATAGTTTTTATACCCAGTGAGCAGTGACCATTACAGGGATGGGGCTTATTTTCAGTGATCTGAAACTTGCAATTAGTTTGTTAAAATTCTATGTCTCACAAAATATGGACCTTGGCAGCTTGCTAACTTATTGTTCTCAATGACATCTCACATCTAGTTTAATGTTGTCCTCGAGACGTAATTTATCGATATGTGTAGTGTCTTATGGTGTCCAAAACTCCCTCCTTTCCAATCTAATTGCCGTACTGGCTATTGTCATGGGAATTAAGGGGTGGTGAAAAATGCGTGGACAAAATGTTGGACCTTTCTTTCTCTTTGGTTTGATTATGTGTATCTGTTCTTCTTTTTTCTAATATAGTGATCCTAACGTTGCATCCCTTCTTAGTTCATTGGATGCCTTAAAACTTGAACTATGTTCTTTCACATTTAACGTTTTGTTCTTAGAATTAAGTTGTGTTGATTACCAATCATACTAAGAACAGCTTTCCTGTACTAACACCTTGCCATTGCTGCTTATTTTTGTTGTGTCCAGTACAAAGCAGAAGAACCGGTTAAGCTATGGGTAAACAAGGTTGGCCCCTACAATAACCCTCAAGAAACATATAACTATTACAGCCTCCCATTTTGTCAACCATCTGAAAACCCGGCACATAAATGGGGTGGCCTGGGAGAGGTACTAGGTGGAAATGAGCTGATTGATAGCCAGATCGATATCAAGTTCTTAAGTATGTTTACCTTATTTTCTTCCTTTATTTTGTTTAATTTTGATTGGTTCATTCATCAATTCATCTTCCCATTTTGTGCTGACTATTACTTTGAATGTCTTTTGTTTTAGAAAATGTGGACAAGGGCCCAGTTTGCTCAATTGAACTTGATGCTTCTAAAGTTCAGCAATTTACCGATGCTATTGAAAACTCATATTGGTTTGAACTTTTCATAGGTATGTGAATTTCTATTTAATTTGATGCCACTGGACATATTTTTTCATGTTTTGGCATGAACTGACACTTTTTGTCCATATATTTATCTTTTGCATGATGTGATCGAATCACCTAGATGATCTGCCATTGTGGGGTAGGCATTTCTAATCCTAGTTCCTAAATACTATTTCTGCTGCATTATCCTTCTCTCTGTTTCTTTAGTAAGCGGCAAGCATTCTTTGAGCAGGTTTTGTTGGGGAGACTGACAAAAACAATGAAAACAAGCACTACCTTTACACTCACAAGAACATTATCGTTAAATATAATGGTAACAGGGTATGTGTTGCATATAACTTTAAAAACATTAGGTGAACCTTATATGTTGGCTGACTGAATTTCTTTTCTAGATAATTCATGTCAATCTCACTCAAGAGTCACCTAAGCTTCTTGAAGCTGGGAAAAAGTTGGACATGACTTATTCGGTAAAGTGGGTGCAAACAAATGTGGCATTTGCACGGCGTTTTGAAGTGTACTTGGACTACCCATTCTTTGAACACCAGGTTAATTCTTGCACCAGAGGCAACTGAAACATTTTATTGGGGCAACTTGGTCTCTATTTTGTGGCTCTTTATTGATTTTGATTCTGACAAATGTGGACTTTGCTTGTGTCTGAAGGAATTACAAGATAACTGACCTTGTTTTCTCATTTATCAGATTCATTGGTTCTCTATCTTCAATTCATTCATGATGGTTATCTTCTTGACTGGTTTAGTGTCAATGATATTGATGAGGACACTAAGAAATGATTATGCAAAATATGCTCGGGAAGATGATGATTTGGAGTCACTTGTAAGTTTCAAGTCTGAAGCTGGAGCACTTCATTATACTATTCATCTGCTAACAGAGCTTGTGTTATTATTCATTTTTACCTTTTGCCTCTCCTGGAGTCTAGATGAATGTTTGGCTATCCTTTTGGAGTCTAGATGAATGCTCTGCTAACAGAGCTCATGTTATTTTATTTATTGTATCGTATTTCTAAAAATATATGGAAAGAAAAATTTTCTAATGTGAGTCATCTAATATTCAGAAAGGAAATTTTAAATTAATTAGCGAACCATCAAGTTGACTCTTGAAAGTTTCACAGTTTTTATTTAGCTTGATGGATTGTTAATAACTAAAACATTATTTCCCGTTATCAGGAAAGAGATGTTAGTGAGGAATCTGGATGGAAGCTTGTCCATGGAGATGTATTTCGCCCTCCACACAGCCTGATGTTTCTTTCTGCACTTGTTGGAATTGGCACTCAGCTGGCTGCTCTTATCCTGCTTGTTATTGTGCTGGCCATTGTTGGCATGTTATATGTCGGGTAAGCTCATAACTACTTGTAGTTATCTAGTTTTCTCTAGCGTACCAAACTTGTTGGTATGCTAATCTGGAGCTGGAAATTATGAATTAGAATGACATAGCTTTCAAAATATGTTTCGTTTTCGTATTTAAAATAAATCATAATCTTTTTTAGATAGGTGCAATGTTATGACATATTTATAGCTTTTGTTGGTCATAAGTCATAACTGATGACCTCATTATTTAATTGCAATTTATGTCTTGTTACATCACAATTCATGAATTCCTTGAAACCCCTTTACATGAAACTACAAGCAGTGCTCCTCCCGATCGCTGAAATGCACAACTTGTAACTGCATGTTGTACAAGAATGAGTAACCCAAATTTTATAAGAAAAGAAAACCCATCAGACTGGGAGGACATTGCAAGTTTTCAAAATAACATAGGAGTGACTGCATATTGCTTTAATATGTGAATATGGCTGGAATGTAGTTCTAAAACTCTTGTTAGGGATAAGCATATTTATGCTCCTTTTTGTTGGTAAGGAGCAACCACTAGAATGTCTCAATTTGCTGCTCCAAATACTTGTTTGTAGGAGTTTTAATTAACATTTGCCCCCTCACTAAAATATTGCACTCTGTTTGTCAGACGAGGAGCTATCATCACTACCTTTATTGTGTGCTATGCTCTTACATCTTTCATCTCTGGATATGTTAGTGGTGGCCTCTATTCAAGGAATGGTGGTATGAATCTGCACGAGTTCTTTTTCTATATCCTGGATGAGTTCTCGAGTTTGAAATTTTCTGTTTCTCCAGTATTCATTACTTCATTCTATGGCAGGCAAAAACTGGATAAAGGCTATGATCCTGACGGCATCACTTTTTCCATTTTTGTGCTTTTCAATTGGATTAGTGTTGAACACCATCGCTATCTTCTACCGTTCATTAGCAGCCATACCCTTTGGCACAATGGTTGTCATATTTGTCCTTTGGGCATTCATCTCTTTCCCACTGGTGTTGTTAGGAACTGTAGTCGGTAGAAATTGGAGTGGTGCTCCCAACAACCCATGCCGTGTAAAAACGATTCCACGTCCTATTCCTGAGAAGAAGTGGTACTTGACACCTTCTGTTATCTCATTGATGGGTGGGCTTCTCCCCTTTGGCAGCATCTTCATTGAGATGTACTTTGTGTTCACTTCATTCTGGAACTACAAGGTAAAGAGAAGCAACATATTGATGAATGTTCGACTTCTTGGAAATACAATCTGTTCCAGTAACTGTATTTTAAGCAACTTGCTCAAGTATCTAAGTAAAAAAAGAAGATTGATTGATTTTGACTGATTAAATTCTTAACGATACAACTCTAAATTTGCATGTATACATTGACTTTCATTTAGTTTGAACAGTTATTGAGGCCATTTTTTGTTGCCCTTATCAGGTGTACTATGTTTATGGTTTCATGCTACTGGTCTTTGTCATCCTCATAATAGTCACCATATGTGTCACTATTGTGGGCACATACTTCTTACTGAATGCTGAGAACTATCATTGGCAATGGACGTCATTCTTCTCTGCTGCATCTACTGCCTTGTATGTTTACCTGTACTCCATATACTACTACTATGTGAAGACAAAGATGTCAGGCTTTTTCCAGACCAGCTTCTACTTTGGTTACACCTTGATGTTCTGTCTTGGACTGGGGATACTTTGTGGTCAGTTTCCAAACTATTTTTGTTCATTTCATTTGCTACATTGGCCCGATTTTGACATGCTTTTATGTGTATGTAGGTGCTGTCGGCTATATGGGTTCCACTCTATTTGTGAGGAGAATCTACAGAAATATCAAATGCGACTAGTAGCTGCTGGTAGCAAATCATGTCATGTCGTGCTTGGGTGCCGGAGTGAACCTATAAGATTCTGATTAACTTTTGGGACTACACAGGAGATTGCTCTCCCTTTATTTACCTTTTTCTTTTCTTTCCTCCCCCCAATCTATTCCCTTCATGGAACTGCCCTGATAAATGTATACCTATGCTAGGTCGGGAATTAATCTGAGTACTGTAATGTACATGTAGGTATTTTCTGATCGACCTCTTTTGGTCAATTGTAGGAATTCATTGATGAATATTATTCCAGTGCAGATTCCAGTGGGATAGATGTTCCCTCTTATGACTTGCTACATCCAGTTTTCGTATCCCATTGCAGTATAGTCAGGCTGATATATTGTATAATATGTATATTCTAAATGGGTTTGAAATTATTTTTATATGCTGCTATTGCAATCTTACTGAGATTTTTGCTGTGCAATTCTAGGTTACCTTATTTGATGTGCATCTACTAACTTTATTTTGTGTTTAGTCAATTAATGTTGATCAATCTAGTTATGGTGACATGACACCTTTTGGATTTGATGTGGATTTTATTAGTAAAGGAAATGCCAGTGCCTAAAAAAATGGAAATCCTTATTCCTCTGTATAGGGTGCGGAGTGCAGGACGGTGCCCACGGTGTATTGGGGCGGCATGTCGTGTGCACTGTCTGATCTCGATTCAACGACTGAGATATGTCTTGATTTTTTAAAAAAATTTTCAGGCATCTGAAATTTATAGACCTAAAAAAAGGTCAAGTACATTGATTAGTCATTATCAGGAGAATATACTCACTTTTATACTGCATAGAGCATATCAAACAGTTTATGTGTTTCCAAAAAAAAAAAACAGTTTACAATGTGACATGCCTATCTTTCTGTGTTAAGCCAACATGGGTTTTTCTTTGAAAAGTCACATATATATTCATGTGCTTGAAATATAAAACTGAAGTATCATATCGGTTTCGTGGTTCGACCTCGAGCGGCCAACACATTCCGGTGGCGTTGCCGGCCGGGACGACAGCAGAGGATGGAGCCGCCACGCGATGTTCAGGATACAGCTGCGCGCCACTACGACGCCGCGTACCACGTGGCCGACGAGCTGGCGACGTACGCCAGTGACCTTCCAGTTCCAGCCATCGGTGTGGCCGCTCCGGTCGCTGCCTGTCAGTGTTCTCGAGCTCGCCGTCCTGCGAGCGACCGGCCTCCCGTCGACGACGAACATGACTGTGAGCGCGTACTGCGTCGCAAGGTACGGCAAGAAGTGGATCGGGACTCGCACGGTGCGCGACACGGGCTTCCCGAGCTGGCAGGAACAGTTCATGTTCGATCGGAACCAGCTGGTCTCCTCGGTTCCGTCTCCCGCGCGGCCGACGCGCCGCTGGGGAACGTCCGCATCCACGTCTAGACGCTGAGCTCCGGGCCGCACCTACGACGATCACCCGTACTCTCTGTTCGCAGCGCGCCCCGGCGGTGGCTGTGGCTTCCTCCGGTGCGGCGAGGTCCGCCTCGCCGCGGCTCACGCTCACGGCGTCGTGAGCCAGGACGCTGTCGATGTGCCACGCAGTGGACGCCGTCTCCGCCCCAAGGCTTAGCGCTATCTCCTACCTTATCCGACCGTGCGCCCCAGCCCCGCCGTGCCGGAACAGCACAGGGCGTACACAACCTGCGCAGGTCCCTCAACGCCCGCGCGCGCCTGCACGACGCGCTGTTCGCGCCGGCCGCGGCGTTCACGCGCTGGTTCGCCGGAGTCCGCGACTGGGACCGCCCGGCGACCGCCGTCCTCGAGCACACTCCTGTTCCTGACGCTGACTGTGATGACGTACCGCGCTATCATGCCCGCGTTCTTCCTCTACCTGTCGCCGTCGGCGCGTGGAACTTCCGACGTGGCCGGTGACAGATGGAGCACCAGGCCGACGGCATGCCCCCGGCTATGCTCGCCGAGGAGTTCGACGCGCGCGGGCCCAACGGCGTCGGGGACACCGCCGGCTGCGGGAGGTTGCCACGAGCGTGCAGTGCAGATGCTACTCGGGCACGCGGCCGGGATCGGCGAGCGCGCGCAAGCGCTGCTGTCGTGGACGGACGGACCTCCGCGCCACGGCGGCCGCCCTCGTGGCCGTGGCGGCGCTCGGCGTCGTGTTCTACGCCGTGCCGGTGCGGCTCGTGGTGGCCGCGTAGGGGTCTACCGTCTACGCGATGAGGTCGCCGCTGCTCAGGCGCCGGAAAAAGGGCCCTCTCCGCTGGTAAATTCTTCCGCAGGTTGCCCACCTATGCCGATCTCAGGGTTCTGAAAGACAGGATTCTGAAGACTGAACTCTGTAGCATGCATGTACTACACTTGCTGTACTGTTCTACATCATCATCCACAGTTCTTATTACTTTTTTCTGCGCGTAATCCACAGTTCTGATCTGTGTATCTCGTAGAGTGACAAAGCCTTCTTAGGGAAAAGAAACACACACAGAGATCTTAGTTATGCCCTGTTCTGGAAAGAAAAAATACAGATCATACATTTTTTGAGGGATTCCTTTATGGAAATTTAGATTTTTTTTAAATGTTCTGTCAAAATGGATCAAATGCTCCAGTAGTGAAATAAGCTTCTCTAGTAATGCTTTAATTTTTACAATTTTCAGCAATACAATCAATAATTTTGAGTGTAATCAAATAGTGAAAGCCAATCATTTCAATAGTTAAAATTAGTAGTTTTGATTTTTTTTCAATGGATATATGCATGAATGTATCGCAAAAAAAGATGCATAAATTTTAATTATATGATAATCCCACATGATGCCGCTAAATTTTGAGTGTAATGTTATACTAACACAGGGCAAATTTACCGTAATACACAACGCTTCATCCGATCAGAGTATATGCGTTACGTACATATCTGAGTTTTCGGTTTTGCTTGGAATAGACATTTCCTCAAAAGAGGATTGGAGCCTTCAACATTACATCTGAATTCTTAACTGGAGTAGCAAACCGTCACAATATGGTTGCAAATACACTAACACTGAGTATACAACTTGTAAATGCATGGTTTGAAATTCTAAAAAAAAAAATATATCCATCAACAGGAGAAGACTTAGACCTGAAAAATAGCAATAACAAAATAATTAACCTTATCATGTTTTAAGCGTCTCGTGATCCAAAATTAGCTACCAGCACTTACATCCATTCATCTTACAATTACGTCACTCTCCATGTACGCAAAGTGTGGAGTTACAAGGATGACGGTCATCCATAGGTGTGTTACAAATGCATGATGGACCTTACATGCAGGGCGAAGTTGATGGGAAGCCATACAATGTTCTCTGGTTCCTTGCATATAAATACTCACCTCGTCAAGTCCCTTCATAATAACCATAGTCATCAATAACAACTAGAGAGAAACAAACATGGCATCCTCCTCAATGACAAGGTTGGCATGTTTGATTGTCTTGGCAGCTATGGTTGGTAGCGCATGGTGTGGTAATATTGTCTTCCATGTTACAAAGAGCAGCCCTGAGTTTGCACTGACAGTCAAAGACTCCAAAAAGCAGATCACCCAAGTTGATGTCAGGGAGCATGGCTCTGACAACCTTGAGCCAATGAAAAAATCCGGTGACTCCTGGACTTTCGACAAACCTCTAAAAGGCCCCCTTAACATCCGTCTCCACGCCGAGGGAGGAGGCGCGCGTGTCCAAGACGATGTCATCCCTCAGAATTGGAAGGCAGGGACCGACTACCCCACAAATTTACATTTTGGATAGATCCTACCGATGTTATATGGCATGGATGCATGTATACATGCATATGTTATTTTCTTGTTAATGCCAGTCTGCTTTAGTAAGCAGGTCCATGGGGACTTATATGATTAAATAAACCTCATGAGTAACATTGTGAGGCATGATATATTGTCAAGGAAGCATTTATTAAGTGTTTAATCAGAATTTGAGATATTATTGGCCCTTTCTGTGTGTGCCTATATTGTCTAGTGGTAGAATAGTATCCTGCCTATATTGTCCCTGCCCCTTCTGTTAATTATTCTGGTTTTAGCTCATATATTTGGATAGCTTAATTGTTGAGTAGCTGCTAAATCGAATAGTAATGATTAAGGTTCAGACATATTTTCGATCTGAAAATCCTATTAGTAGTGTACTCTGTAGTGCTAGAACGAAGCACCTAAACACCAGTATAAAGTACTGTAAAAGCGTGTAAAAAAATAATAAGTATACTGTAAAGCTACTAGCTAGCAAGCGCCTGAAAATGTAAATTTTGACTTTAGAGCATACAATGTACTAGTAGTACTGTACTCTGTAGTAGTAGTATTACTTGAAATAATAAGCAAGAACGTTTTTATTAACGCACACGCGCGCGATGCGACGCGACGGGACGCGATGAATCATCTGATGTTCCCTAGCGCCAGTAGCTTATTAGTGCGTCGTGACGTAGACGTTGTACTCGACGGTGGCGTCGCCGGTTCGGAAGTCGAGCCAGTGCGTGCGCAGCAGCGCGTACCCGGTGGCGAAGCGGAACCTGCCGGTGCCGCCGACGACGGGGAGCTCGCGCACCTCGTCGAGCGGGCAGTTGCGGCCGAGCAGCGCGAGCGTGCTGCCGTTGTGCTCGCCGGCGGTGAACACGAGGTTCATGGCCTGCAGGAAGCCGAGCCGGGCCTGGTCGGAGCCCATGTACAGGCCCTGCGCGCGGCCCACGACGGCGGAGGAGCCCAGGTCCGGGCCGTCCGTCAGCGGGTCGTCCATCACGTTCACCATCCCGAACCACGTCGGAGACGAGGCGTCCGGCGGGGGCACCACCTGCACCGCCGTCGGCGCGTCGCCGCTCACCGTGTCGTGGAAGTAGAAGTGGAGGTGCGTCGTCGTGGTGGTGCCGTCGGAGGAGGAGGAGGAGGAGCGCCGCCCGGCGGTTCCTCGCCGGTGCCCGCTCTGGAGCTCGGCGTCGGCCGCCACCAGCGCCGCGAGGAAGAGAAGCACCAGCGCTGCTGCTCCCTTGGCTGCCATCCTTTTCGAGCTGTGTCAAGCAAGTGCGTGCGTGAGAGCGAGCACTCTGCTCTCGATCACTTAGCGGCTTTATAGCGAGTGCGTGTCTTCACTCTGCTCTCGATCTTATAGTGCCATAAAATGTTCTATGCTTTAAAAATATATATAAATAAAATAAAAGGTAATAAAATGGGTCCTGCACCACGAATGAGAAGAGCAAAGGTACGTACGACGCGGCAAGTGGTTGGACGGCAATGGTTTTGCCATTTGCTTTGGCCGATCGTGAAAGCGCCGGGGAGCAAAGTTGCAGAGGAGCAGCAGATCGCAATGGTGACCACTTTAATTAGTCAGTGGACTCAAACTAGTAGTACTAGTACTATGCTGGACAAAGCAGAAAGCACTCCGGCCGAGCGTGCTCCGGTTCCAACCACGACGTGATAAACGCCATCTTTTTCATGGCAACCGTGGATAAAGTTTAGGTTCTTCCGTTGCCCCTGCTCCGTCTTGAAGGAAACGAGCAGGATTACGGCCGTTTTCCGTGCAATACATACGAAAAGTCTGCAAATCTGTTGCTGACCGCTAACCGTCCGTGGCAGTCCGGCTGATTTGGAGGATCGTCTTTCGGCTGCACGATCGACACGACCCTGGCTGCTACCGGGTCAACTCTGTTCTGCTAGTTTTTTGCACACACACACACACACGCACACAAAAAAAAAAAAACCTCTGTTCTGCTAGCGGCCGTTTTCCATGCAATACGTACGCTAGCTATAACGGATGGCACCCAGAGTACTGCAGGCTGGCAAAGACCTGGCCGTGCACGAGATGGTGTTCTCATTGCTCTAAAGATAAAACAGACTTGAACAGAGAAGAGTAAACCATGCATTTAGAGGTGCCTCAGATATTACATGCTCGCAATCCTAATCTTCAGACGACATCAGGCTAAACAAATCTTCATCATTGTTGATATTCTTAGCAATCTGCAAGTGGTGTCTTCCATTAGTCCATTTCTTCCTTCAGTGTACTGAAACAGTACAGTTGATAATCAACACCTATGAAACAACCTTCGCACTTGGGCTAAACTGAATACTCGAACTATATATTGTCGTACATGCAAGATCACGAGAGAAAAGCACTAGGGCAATAGTTATTTTTTCCTCTTGAATATGCAGTTATAATAGGCTAATAATATACATCTGTGTACAATGTGTGAGTATCTACGTCTTTGCTATGTTTTATATCCTTAAGAAGAAAATGTAGGTTACATAGTGATTTGTCACCGGTTCGAGAGCAATTTCGAAGGTCCGCAGCATCTGAGACACACAACTCAAACAAATAGAATTAGAGTTAGGATAGCACAAAATAGTACTCCCTTTATTTTTTTTTTGTTGTCATTGACTTTGACTAATAACTTTGATCATTCGTCTTATTTAAAAAAGTATGAGAATTATTAAATATTTTTATTAGGATTTAATTTATTACTGAAAGTTTTTAAATTCTAATTTTTAATTTTATATATTTAAATTACTTTTAAATAAGACGAGCGGTTAAAATTTTTAGTCAGAGTCAACAGAGAAGTAAAAAAAGAACGGAGGAAGTAAGTTATAAAAAAACATTTCGTCGAACAAAGCTACAACGATACTTGGAGGCGTCAGCCCGCCATTCTTGAGGCATTGACTTGGATTGGATGAAGGGGGTCGGGGACGCCGGAGAAGGATGCCATAACACCAAGCCGTACTACTTGGAATCGGAAGAGGGGCGGCATGGCAGCAGCAACGGCAGCTATACTACACGGAATTGGAAACAATCCGTATTCGGAAACGAAAAACAATCCGAGCAGGAAGCGAAGAAGCTCCGACTCCGATCCATCCCCGTCATCTACATATATATATATATATGTATATATATATATATATGTATGTATATATATATGTATATATATATATATATATGTATATATATATATATATTATATATATATATATATATATATATATATATATATATAATATATATATATATATATATATATATATATATATATATATATATATATATATATATATGGCGTCGTATCTGGTGCAAACCGAAAGTGTGGTGCAACTATGGAACATTTGAAGCCTAAGGTTGGAATGATCTTTGATACGCTAGTAGATGTGGAGAAATTTTACAAA
Source organism: Oropetium thomaeum (assembly GCA_001182835.1). Classification (NCBI taxonomy): domain Eukaryota; kingdom Viridiplantae; phylum Streptophyta; class Magnoliopsida; order Poales; family Poaceae; genus Oropetium; species Oropetium thomaeum. The sequence continues at coordinate 511,347 of LFJQ01000031.1, read as the reverse complement.
TTGTATGCACATGAAGCTGGTTTCTCTGTTCGTGTTGGTCAGCATAAGAAGGAAAATGAGGAAATATTAACCAAGCGGTATTATTGTTCAAGGGAAGGGTACAGAAAAGAGAAAGTAAAAAATGTTAGCGATGAATCTGAAAAAAAAAGAAAGACACATAATGTGATGGAAACTAGATGTGGTTGTGCGGCACATATTGTTGTCAAGCTTGACAATGACAAGAAGTATCGGATAGCTTCAGTGGTTGAGGAGCACAACCATGGTTTTGTGTCACCAGATAAGAGGCATTTGCTAAGATCCAACCGTAATGTTAGTGAGAGGGCAAAAAGTACTTTGTTCAATTATCATAAGGCTAGCATTGGTACCTCACAGGCATATCGACTTCTCCATGTCAGTGAGGGTGGGTTTCAAAATGTTGGGTGCACGCTGAGGGATTTGAAAAATTATTACCGTGACCTTAGAACCAAAATCAAAGATGCAGATGCACAAATGTTTGTGGGGCAGCTTGAGCGAAAGAAGGAAGTAAATCCTGCCTTCTTTTATGACTTCATGGTGGATGAGCAAGGACGACTTGTTCGTGTATTTTGGGCAGATGCTTTATGCAAGAAAAACTATAGTATTTTTGGTGATGTGGTTTCAATAGATTCAACATATACCACTAACCAGTATAACATGAAGTTTGTGCCATTCACTGGAGTCAATCATCACTTGCAAAATATTTTCCTTGGGGCAGCATTCTTAGCAGATGAAAAGGTCGAGTCATATGTGTGGTTGTTTCAGACCTTTCTTAAGGCTATGGGTGGTGTAGCACCTCATCTAATAATAACAGATGAAGATGCGAGCATGAAGGCTGCTATTGCTGACATTCTACCAGATACACATCATAGACTTTGCATGTGGCATATCATGGAAAAGGTACCTGAGAAGGTCGGTCCCTCTATAAGAGCGGATGACAAGTTTTGGGATAGACTAAACAAGTGTGTTTGGGGCTCCAAGAATTCAGATGAATTTGTGTCACAATGGAATTCTATCATAACAGATTTTGATCTCATCGGAAATGATTGGTTTTCCACAAAGTTTGCCATTCGTAAATCATGGATTCCAGGATACTTTATGGACATACCTCTAGCAGGAATCCTTAGGACTACATCACGGTCAGAGAGTGCAAATTCTTTTTTCAATCGTTTCATTCACAGAAAATTGTGCTTCGTTGAGTTCTGGCTAAGGTTTGACACAGCCTTGGAGTGCCAACGCGAAGAGGAGTTGAAAGCCGACAATGCAAGTCTGCACACCACTCCTAAATTGATGACACCATGGCCCATGGAGAAGCAATGTAGTGTAACATATACACATGAAGTTTTCAGTAAGTTTCAGAAAGAAATCGTAGCTGCAAGAGACGATTGCATTATCCAAGGCATTTCAGAGTCTGATGATATAAAATGTGTCACCATCAGCAGCCTATCTGGAAAAGATCGAGTGGTTGAGCTGAACAAGTCAAACATATTTTATACGTGCTCTTGTAAGTTTCATGAGTCCTATGGTATCCCATGTCGTCATATAATACAAGTGCTTAGAGCCGAGAAGCATAATGAGATACCGTCGACTTATATTATGAAGAGATGGGAGAAAAGATGTAAAAGGTGAGTTTATACGGATGTTTTGTTTTCTATGGTTGCATTATTTTCTATGTGTAATAGTGCTGATCAGATCTTTAATTTCATAGAGAACTGTTCTTCGATGACGAAGGTAACCTTCTAGATGAAAAGGCAAAGGATCCTATGGAGGTGGCAATGCGGAAAAAAATTTCAGATTCACGCAACAAGTTTGAAGATCTTATCCAGATGGTCAAGAACTCTGAACAAGGGATGGAGTTTTTATATTCTAGTTTATCCAACCTTGTAGAACCTCTTCAAAAGATTGTTCCTGCTGCTGCACTTAATAAACAGGATGAGTTCGAATCGTTCCTTGGTAGCAAAATTCCACATGAAGTTGAGATACATCCACCAAATGATATCAAGTCCAAGGGACGATGTAAAAGAATTAAGAAGAGCAAGGAGGAGAAGGCACCAAGAAAACGAAAGTGTGGAAAATGCAAACTTGTAGTGGATCATGATGCACGAAATTGCCCAACGAGCTAGTTTCCATAAGCTGGCAGCACTATTTTGTATTCTAATTATCTTTGTTACCATGCAGTGTGTCATTTTGACTTTGTATTCTAATCACCTTTAACCTGGAGTCTTTGTTATATTTTAAACATTCGATCATCATCCTGTTCATAGTTTGTATTATCTTATATTTGAGCTTGTTGTTTGAGAATGGGCCAGATAGGAACCAATTTAACATTCCATTTGGCAATCTGCTTCCAAATAAATGGCATAATGACAGAAAGTTGCAAGCACAAAAAAGGCACTAAAGCATGCTCATATTCAATATAAGAGATCTGCATTTCAAACATCCATGTATATTTCATAATATGAAATTTACAATCTCATTTCATTGTATCAAATTGATATACATCTGAACACTGAAGACCACAATCCTGACCAAGCACCTAAATTACACCTTTTCCAGGTACAAAAAGATCAGTGCTATATTCTAACTATAATATTTCTGGACAACATCAAGCAGTACTATTTCATTCAAATTCACAGGTATCCATGTCGATGGTTGCCAAGATGCTGAAGTGTAGGCCCTCCATGTCGATGGTTGCCAAGATGCTGAGGGTGAGTGTCCTGTCAGTGACAAAATCATGAGGCCAGGACTAATCACAGACGTCATGGACCTGAAAGTTAAGAGTGGTAGAGCCAATTCAGTTATCTCCTATAATGTCTCCTATAATGAACCACTCACATGTATTGGGGACTCCCTGATAGAAAGCTGGCCATTTGAAGGATCAGATGCCTAAGGAAAAAAAGGGCAGCAAATTGAAATGAGCATTGTCATCCTGTAAGAATGTACAAAAAAGACTGGAACCAATCTTGTTTTGAAGTAAAGCTTGTCATCCTGATCTGGGCATTTGGTTCCTGGCCCACAAAGGCACATTGCTCTGGTTGTGTCACAGTGAACTGCACATAAAGGATTATCAAACAAAGAGATGCTAGTTATTGAGCTGCACAATATAAACTATCCATTGCCCTGCCTGCAAAGAGATGATTAGTAAGATTAGTGACAATGGAACATTTTAGATCTAACAAGGGCTTCGTTGAGCTAGCATGAAACCATTCCTCTTAGAATGAATGCAAGGCAGTTATCATTATTATTGTAACCAAACTGACCTCCATCTAACTGCTTTTATATACATTTGGGGCACAGTGCCACTTAGAAAATAGCTTGGATAGTTCTGTTCCTATGGACTTAATCTTCGATCATTTGAATTAGTGGTGGTAACCTACAACAAAACTCAGGTAAGACACATAATGCCGAAGTAATTTGCTGCTATTACGAACATGTTACCTGTCCATCAGGTATGATCACAAGAACATGGAGCGGCGAGGCGGGGCGAGAGGCGCAGCCCGGCGCTCCGGAGCGGCGAGGCGGGGACTCGGCCGCGGTTGGGAGACACCACGACGAGAGGCGGAGCCCGGCGGGTCGGAGCGACGAGGAGGGGACGCGGCCGCGGTGGGGAGCGGGCCGGAGCGGCGAGGAGGGGACGCAGCCGCGGTGGGGAGCGGGCCGGAGCGGCGAGGAGGGGACCCAGCCGCGGTGGGGAGCGGGCGGAGGGAGGCCGAGTCCCTGCCTCGCCGCTCCGGGTGCCCCCTCGCGTACAGCTCCTGGCGATGACTCGCGGCCGCGCGGCGGAGGACGAACTGGCGGCGGCGACTCTCGTGCAGGATACGAAAGGGCAGGCCTACGTGCGATTCTCGTGCGCGAAAAGCAGAGGAAACGTCATTCTGCTGGAAAGTTTGATCGCTGCGGGCGTTTAATTGGAAAATGACCATCATTATCTCTGTTTGCCATCGGATGGACAAGCAGCGGCTTGGATCGAAAGTTTCCATAGTTGCACCACACCTTCGGTTTGCACCAGATACGACGCCTATATATATATATTGTTATCTCGCTGGAAACGCCACACGAGGACGACACAAACCATCTCGGTCACGAAGAAATTAAACACGCAGATCATCAACTCGGCCGATCCGATCCGAGGAAACTAAGGCCGCCGTTAGAGACGAGAGAGAGAGAGAGAGAGAAACAGACAACAATGACGGAGGCGTGTCGGTTCCGCTTCGACGCCGGCGACGACCAGCCGCCGCTGGCGTCGTCGTACAAGTTCGAACCGACGGACGCCGACATCGTGGCGTTCTACCTGCTGCCTCGCGCGCTCGGGCTACCCACCAGCCACGAGCGCGCTGTCGTCGAGGCGGATCCGTTGAGCTGCCCGCCGTGGGAGCTGCTGCGGCGGAACGGGCACGAGGGCGGCGACCACGCCTTCTTCTTCGTCCCGCCGCGCAAGCTCACCAAGAACGGCAACGTCGCGCGCGGCTCCCGCGTCGTCACCGCCGTCGGCGAGGGCGGCGTGCAGGGACGGTGGTACGGGCAGAAGGCCCAGGACGAGCAGCTCACCCTCGTCCGCGCCGGCGGCGCCGGTGAGGATGTCGTCGTGGTCACGTTCAGGAAGTACAACCTGACCTACTACTGCGACGAGCCCGACGGCGACAAGAAGAAGGGCACCCCCAGCGGGTGGGTCATGCACGAGTACCAGATCGTGGACCCGCCGATGACCGCCGTGCTCGCGCGCGTCAAGGTCGCCGACCGGGTCACCAAGGTCTACCACGGCAAGAAGCGCAAGGCCACCGCCGCCGCCACCGACGAGGCCAACCAGGTGTCGACGTTGTCGCCGTCTGTCCCGCCGCCGTACCAAAACCAGCCTGCTGATGGTGGCCCGAGTAGCAGCAGCAACTACTACTACGACCACCACCACCACGTCGACGGCGGCCAGGCAGCCGTCGGAACGCCGCAGGCCATCGTTGCCTACCAGCAAGAAATTGATCACAATAATGTCGACGGCTACGACATGGAAGCGCCGGTTGCCAGCTACATGGACTTGCTCCAATCCGGACAAGGGGGAGACGACGACTACAGCTTCGTCGACGAGAGCAATAACTACGCCACCATGGACGAAATATTGAACCCCTCCTACAACGACTTCAACCAGGGATATGACGACGCTCAAAACTACAGCAACTATGGAGGTACCGACGACAACATGTAGTACTACAACGCCGGAGATGCACAAGGGATGTAATGTAAAACAGACACGAGAGCCCAACGTCCATTGCTAGGGCTAGGGGGTTGGCAGTACACTACGTATTAGGAAGCATACGATGAATTCCCAACGCTCTATCTGATTATTTTTGGAGCAAATCTGTTATTTTTATACGATGAAACTATACTTTTCTTTATATAATGTTTATGTGATGCGTTGGGCAGAAATTTCTCACTGATTTTCAGTCGGTAGTTTTGTTTGTTTGTTTATTTATTTATTTATTTATGTTATATAGTCATGATAATATACATACGGCATATACATTAACTGATTTATGTCGTCCATGGCATAGTAGTATACGATTTTATCAACTTTTTATGTTATAGTCATGCTAATACACTACCTGGCGTACTATACTATTCTCAAAGAATATTTTTTTTATTAGACACAATTATGTATATATAACAAATGCTAACACTAGGCATGAACCTTTAACTCCTTTTTTTCCCCCCTCATATTTGGTGCTAAGTGCATTCCCATTCAATCAACTATCAGTCATTGTCCTTACCATCAATTTTGCCAAATTTGTTGGCAAGCACATTCTCATTCAGTCAAATGCATATATACACGTGAAGTAAGAAATACTAATTCTAGGACGTGAAAAAATATAAAAGAAACAATTTTTGAAGATTACTTTGTTTTTTATGAGACACGGTTATGTACATAAATATGCTATATTCGTAGCATGAATGCATTTTATTCTTATTATTTCGGCCTCCTTGAGAGAGCAAAGCAGAGTTATAATTTCAATAAACAACTTGAAGTAGCATTATGAGGCATATGGCCATATGGGGGAGGAAATAAGCATGGCAGTATATCATACGGACTACACGTATATTGCACTACTATAAAAAGACTCATCACTATCGGTTCATAACTTTCATTAATACCGGTTTTTGGGTCGGCAGCAATATGTCGATACTGATAATATTGACTTATCTGTGCCGGTATACAACCGATACTGATAAGCAGATCATCAATATCGGTTGACAATATGAACCGGTACTGGAACTCAAATTATCAATACCGGTTCCCGTTGTGAACCGGTACTGATAAATAACTATCAGTACCGGTTCCAGGTACGAACCGGTACTGATGTTTAACTATCAGTACCGGTTCCAGTTGTGGACCGGTACTGATAGTTAAGTATCAGTACCGGTTCATACCTGGAACCGGTACTGATAGTTAAGTATCACTACCGGTTCCAGTTGTGGACCGGTACTGATAGTTAAACATCAGTACCGGTCATAACGATGACAGACACTGATAACTAGTCTATTGGTGCCTGTTGTTGTTAAGAACCGGTATTGATGGTTTGTTCCATGATAAAAATAAAAAATTCAAATTAGCAGTAGCATCACTATTGACATCTGAAAGTATCATCATCATAACATAAACATAGATAGTAGTCACAGAAATTAGTAGCAGCTATAAATCTCAGAAATATTTTTTGATGAACACATGTACTATATACAAAGTCTTACATACAAACACTAGGAGCAACAAAAACTCTCACATAACATAGGCCTCACAACCTCTTTTGTAACTAAGTGATGCAACTTAAGTACGCTTCTTGTATTTTAAAGATGCTGGCGTAGATCTTTTAGAAGGCTGTGGCATAGATTTTGATTGTTGTTGGCCATCTGTGGACACATGAAAGACACCGAATCTGAAATGACATGTTGATTGATAAATCCTAGAAGTTGTTCCTGAACTGCTAGAATTCTTTATGGTGAGATTCCTTCGGTTCGATCATTTACCTGCAATTTCAGTAATCAAAGTCAATCACTTTTCACATGTGCAAATTGAAAGTTGTTTAAACATGATGTTTGTCTTACGTCAACTGTGAAGTTTGCATAGTCCTTCGGATGGATGGACGAATACATAGCTCTTTAACGGGTTCAATCATATGAGACATACATAGAAGCCACACTGATTGTTTCCATCAGGTTGTCTCCTACAATTCAAGTTATTTTCAAACCGGAGATCTTTTGTGAACGGAGGCACCTCCCATTAGCCTTAACATATCTGTGATACACCCTGTACATATATTCTTAGAAGTTATAATTAGTGTTCATGATATAACAAATAAAAAACAAAACAATGAATTTACCTTTGTAAGACATCTTTGAGACTCTTCCAATCTGTTTGTGGTCTCCTTTTGGAGTCACTGACAATGACCTTGCTATTCGCTATGTCAATCGAAAAAAGGGCCCAATAGAAACTACAAAAAGACAAAAGAATCATAGCAAATGGTTATTCATAAGTAATAAACAAAGTGCAGTGTGTATATAACCGTTATTCATAAGTGATGAACACATACCCAAAATTGTAAGGTAGTAAAATTTTATTTTTGTTTTGTGATGTCAGGAGAAAGCCGAATATGTATTCCTCTGTCTCTTTCGGCTGAGAAGATACCATGGTTTCGTTGACACGCAATGGGTCCATTATAGCAGTATCTTCGATTTTCTTGTCCTCACACATTTTTAAAATCATTCTACAAAAAATCAAAATAATTAAGATTAGGTAGATAGGGTGCATCAAAATGTACTCAGAACTAGACAAAGACGTGACTTACAATGCCTACAAACAGATGAGTTGAGCTCCAAGAGCGTCTTCTTGCAATAATTGATACACTTCATCCCAAAAGACATACTCCTCACCATCACCATGTAAAAAATCTTTGTGTCTGTATCGAAATGCAAACATCTCTCTACCATCTTTTGCCTGTTCCACTTACCAGCTATGGAAATTCCGTGTTTGCGTGCTTTCATCAAACAAAAATTCATCAACCATTGGTTCACCAAGAACAAAACTCTTACGGGTAGGCTTGGCAACTTCGATCCTCGATTCATCCATATATTGATCTTTTGTTATTCCAGCACTGGCAAGAAATTCATCAAGATTTTGCTCTTGGCTTCTCTGTTCTAGAATCTCATTTGACTGTTGCCTACAAGACTTTTTATATATTATGCGTGCAAAGTTAGTTGGTGAACCTCGAGGAGGCTTGCTCAACGTCCGTAGAAAGCTAACTTCATTCTGTAGATTGGCCTCTGTCCTCTCAGGAATTGTTGGCTTCTCAAAAAACTTTGTGACATCAGCACGCACCGATTCATTAAGTTCCTCATCGGTCTTCTCATAAGATAGCTTAGCTTGTGCTTTCTTAGGTCGTGCTGAATGAGGTTTCTTGTCTTGCTGTGGTGACATAGTGGGCCTTCCCAGTCTTCCTTGTTGCATTTGGGAAGCTGGTCGCTTTTGTACGGCTAACCTCTTGGGGGACGGTTGGTGTTGTAATGATGTTACTGCTCTTGTCACCCCTAACCTCTTAGGCGACGGTTGTGATGAGGTTGCCACATTGGTTGCCTCTAGCCTCTCGGGTGACAACTGCTGATGTGATGAATCTGCCTGCTCAACGTCGTCTAGGCTCTTAGGTGATGGTTGTTGTTGCGGCATTTCATCTTGGCCTCGTTCGTGCGGCAAATGTGCGGAGCTTGAATTACTATCAGAGTCCAAGTCACCAAACACGATGTCACGCTTTCGCCACAACACGTACGAGCCAACATTCTTTTTAAGCATAACTTCACCCGTTTGTCCAGGGAATTCCAGTTTGAATTTACGGCCAGCCGGGGTTACACTGTCCAAATGTATCATTGCATACCCCTTTGGTATCGGCTGACCATTGAAGGTAGTCCCTTCATCCGCAGGCTCGGCCAACCTAGAACCCACCATAATCGGGTCACCCAATAGAGACGAAACCAACTTGCATGGTGCACTCTCTTTAAGATCATCAATGGCATAATGAGCATTGTCCTCTTCTACCAATGGTGTGGATGCACAACTACTCCGATTGCCGATTTGACTTGTAGCATTTGATTGTCTTTCTCAGTCGCTTCTAGCTTTGGCTATTTCCTGTTGTATCATCTCAGCTGTCTTTCGCCTCTCATTTTCTAATATGAGCATGGTATCATCATCTGTGTTCCTTCTTCTCCTATAGCTATCAGCGTTTGATTGCATTGCAATCTTTCAAGACTTATTACCAAAGGCTCTTGTACGGCCCGGATGCTCCTTATTGCCCAATGCATAGGTTAGCTCATCGTAATCCCTATGCGGCTTGAAAGTACCCTCCGAAGATTCAGAGTTGGCTTTTGCTAAAAGTTCAGCTAGATGTTTATCCCGCTCGTCCTTAAAGATTAATTCTCCCTCGGGTGATAAAGTAACTCCTCTAGCCCACAAAAACCTCTTACATCGAGGGCTCCAGTTAAGCGTCACTGGAGTACCACCCAAGCGGATTACCTCTTCTTCCATCATTTCAAATTGGCTTTCTTTGCCTGCGTAACCCCGTGATCCTGTTCGATGAGGATATAGGTTCTTCTTTGCATTTGTCTTGTTTTTCTGACTGACGGCTTGAGCTTCATCCGAATCCTTATACTTTATGAATGCATTCCAAAAAGGTTTCACTGCTGGATATTGATTCCAGTCTGGTGTGAGACCTTGCAAGTGAAATTTTCTATATAATGTACCCTTAAATGTTTTGAAAGAAAGGGCACATGAGGAAAGGGCCCTCTGCTTCACTACCTCCATGTCACATCCAGTCGGGAACTCAAACTTGTCCATCAGCTGTTGCCATAGAAACTCTTTAACACTATTGGGCACTGCATACTTATCGACACTTGCATCTTTCCTCCAAAACCGATAAGTTATGGCCACATGGTCTCTTACGAGCTTTCCAATTGTTGTCTTCCATATAGTTGCCGCACGCTTAGGTTCAAGGGGTTCCCCGTTCTGGTGGACATGTGTGATGGTAAAATGCCCATCAGGGAGTTTGCTCGGACCATGCCCACGCTTGATTTGTGTGGTTAGGCTCTCATTGTGATGACCCTCTTCATCAGCATCACGTCCTCTTCCCCCCTGATCCTCTCCATCACCACCTTCATTTGCAATTGCACCTTTCTCGAAGTTGAGGTAATCACTTGGGCTTCCATGTACATCCTCATCACTGTACTCTCCATCTGGCGCTTCAATATGTTGCAAGGGGTGCTGACTTGGCCTATCCATCCCATCATCCCCAGTGGCTTCATGTAGCTCATGATCTGGACCCTCGATGGGTTGGGGTACTCGTGTTTTACGTGGCATTCCTACAACAAATGAAACATGAGTTTGTTTATTTATACAAAAGTATGAACCATTAATTTTGTATGAGCAACTTGACAACAGGACATGCCACAAATTAAGCACTATACTACCAACCGTGGACTATACTACAAGGACTTACATCGAGGACTTACATCGAGGACTAAAAGGTTTGTGAGGTAATCTATACTACAAGGACTTACATCGAGGACTTGACAAGGCTATATCCAGGACTTCACAAGCACTATACTTCACAAGTACTGTTTTTCCAGGCTATAAGCCCCCTGTTGCAGCATGTGCTATGAATGAGGTTTTAGAATGGATTTCTGATGAAGCATTGCTTAAATACAACCTAAAAGTAATCAATCGTCCCATTCATCACGATTGAACCTAAAAGTAATCCAAACTTTGCACTGAAACCTAAAAGCTCATGGTCACAAGGCAACAGCTTTACATCTGGTCCAAGTATACACTGTAGTGAAACAAGGGCTCAAAATGATCGAAATTGACTCATAAACGCCCGATGACCTTTTCCCAACGATCGCGACCTCCTTATCCCAATGTGCTGGTAAAAAAAAGAAATCTCACCGGCAGACGCGGCGGCCGCGAGCGTTAGCGTCGGCGGCGGTGGGAGAGAGCCGTAGGGTCGCTGGCGGCAGAGAGTGCGCAGCAGGGACAGCGGGCGCGAGCGGCAGAGGTGGCAGAGCCGGCGGCTGCGCGGGTGGTAGAGGCGGCGGCGTGTGCGGCAAAGGCGGCGGATGAGAGCGGGAGCGATGGAGGCGGCCGCGAGCAGGATCGTCGGCGGCGGCGGGTGACAGCAGCAGGGTTGCCGGCAGGAACAAGAAGAGGCGCGAAGTGATCGACTTTGTTTTGGTGAAAGTGAGGAACGGGCGCGGACGGGTCTTATAACTTTTGATGAAAACACAGCATCAATGCCGGTTCGCAACAAACCGACACTGATACTTCACTATCAATACCGGTTCCACCAAGAACCGGCACTGATACTACACTATCAATGCCGGTTCCAGAGGAACCGGCATTGATAGAGGCATATCTATGCCGGTTCCACAACAGAACCGGCATTGATAGAGAAGTATCAGTGCCGGTTCCAAAGTGGAACCGGCATTGATACTCCCAAATATCAATGCCGGTTCTAGTATTGAACCGGCATTGATGTTCCTCTATCAATGTCGGTTCTGTTGTGGAACCGGCATAGATAGTGTAGTATCAGTGTCGGTTCAAGGTGCAACCGACATTGATGAAGTTTCAATGTCGGTTCTAAATTGGAACCGGTATTGATAGTGGAATTTTAAATTTTTGTAAAAGGAAAAAAGCTCTTCTCTCTTTATTTTTTTTAAATAGGACTATCTCCTCACTGAATACTTGAAGCTAATTAATTACTTAATAAAATCCCTGTAAATGTTGAATAATTTTTTGAAAGAACCGCTACGTGAAAATTGTTACAACAGTACCATGCATGATGTGAGAAGTAATTTGTTTTAAGATAAAAGCAGGGGAGTGCCCTACTTGTCTGGTATTAATTTTGGATACAAGTAGTATAATAGTTAGTTAAATATTATATGAAAACTTGTTTCTTTCATCTAATAATGATAGCTTCGTCATGATCACGACGTATGTAGGTAGGTTCCTCACTGTCGTCAATGAGGGGGAGGACGATATCCTCTCCGAATGGAGGTAGGTCATCGAATTGATTGTAGTCTTCCTCATCGATAACATCCTCAACACCAACAATATTTCTTTTTCCTTGTAGAACGATATGGCGCTCCTCTTTGTTACAAGGATTTGGATCCTTAACATAGAAGACCTGTGTGACATCTTTGGCAAGCACAAATGGTTGTTTTCTATAGCCGACAAATTTGAAATCGATGCTTGTCATACCGTACTTGTCGATCTTTAGTCCATGTGGTAGTACAACCCATTGACAACGAAACAGAGGGACCTTTAATTTTTCTCCGTACTGAAGTTCCCATATCTCATCTATGAAGCCATAGTAGGTCTCCTTTTTCCCATCAAAATCATAGGCATCAATGCGAACACCGCTATTTTGGTTACAGCTTTTGGTGTCTTGCGTCCTTGTGTAAAATGTGTAGCCGTTAATGTCATACGCTTGATATGTATGGATCGTAGTTGACGGCCTGTTAGCTAGCATCTCCAATAGTACCTCATCTGCACTCTTTTTATCGTTGTGAACTATTTCCATCATATGTAATCGCAGCCAAGTGCCGGAATTATCTCTGTGTTCCTTTGCAATCCAGTCCTCTGACATTTTTGAATTTTTGGTCCGTAGCATTTGTACGTGCTTGTTGACATATGGGCCCACCACTACGGACTGTTGAAGAATGCAAAAATGTGCTTGGATGAATGAAACATAGTCGTTGACATTGATTGTTTTATGTCCTCGTGTTCCTTTTCCTTTTAGTCGCCCCTCATGTCTTGATGTCTGGTAGAATACCTCTAATTGCAACAGACAGTAGTTGAACCATCATCATGTGACAATCATGGGACTTCTTGAAGCGGAACTTCAGTGTATTCATGTTCACCAGTCTCTTGACATTGGCAGAGTAACTAGTTGGAACTTTTATCCCATGCAAGCAACCGTATAGGCTCATCTTTTCTTGTTTACTAAGGGTGTAGCAAGCTGTTGGAAGTTTCTTTGACCCATTTTCGAGGACTGTATGATGGAGATCCTTTCTGAGTTTCATATCCTCTAGGTCCAAACGTGCTTTCAGTGTGTCTTTTATCTTGCCAGGTATGTTAAGCAAGGTACCAACCACTGCCTCACATACGTTCTTCTCCACGTGCATGACATCAATTGCATGACGGACCATTAAGTCTTTCCAATACGGAAGGTTCCAAAATATTGATCTCTTTTTGAACAAACTATCAGGTGGAGCCTTTGTACTTCCTTTTCCCTTTCCAAGGACAACCTTCAGATTTTGTACCATCTTGAATACTTGTTTCCCATCATGAACCTTAGGAGCTTGACGATTCTCGACTGTGCCATCAAAAGCTGTTTTATTTCTTCTATATGGGTGATCTGCACGTAGAAACCTACGATGACTCATGTATACCACTTTCTTACAGTTTTTAACCATATGCCACCAGTTTCATCCATACACCATATGCACCCATTGTATCCTTTTGTGAGCTGTCCTGATATGCTACCAAGAACCGGCAAATCTTGGATCGTTACAAAAAGCATAGCATGTAGAGTAAAAATCTCTTTCTTGTACTCATCCCATACTCGTACACCATCGTTACATAGTACAAGAAGATCATCAACCAATGGTTTTAGATATACATCAATGTCATTACCGACTTGAGTCGGTCCCCTTATCAGCAAAGGCATCATAAGAAACTTACGCTTCATACACAGCCATGATGGAAGATTGTAGATACATAGTGTCACAGGCCAAGTACTATGTGTGTGTCCTGTGTCTCCAAATGGATTCATCCCATCTGTACTGAACCCCAATCTAATATTCCTTAATTCAGCTTTAAAGTTCTTATATTTGTTGTCAAAGTTCCTCCATTGAATTCCATCAGCCGGGTGTCGAAGCTTTCCATCTTTCTTGCGCCCTTTCTCGTGCCATTGGATCAACTCAGCATTTGCTTTGTTAGCAAATAACCGCTTTAGACGAGGTATTATTGGAAAATACCAAGCAACTTTAGCAGGTGTTCTTTTAGCCCTATTGTTCTTACCCATATCATCTCCATCAATATGTTCACTGTTGGACTTGTAGCGTGATGAACCACAAACACGACATTCCTCCAAATTTGCATCATCTTTGCGAAATAACATGCAGTCATTCCGACATGCATGTATTTTTTCCATTTCCAGTCCTAATGGACAAACAATCTTCTTAGCTTGATATGTGTTTTGAGGCATAACATTGTAGGAAGGAAATCCTTCAAAAATTATAATAGTACAGTAAAACTTTTATCGGACCAACTGTTGCTTAGCTTCATTTGCAGTAATGTGAGAACAACATGCAACTTGTTGTATTCTTTCTTGCAACCCAAGTACATGGATGTCTCATAGTCTTCTTTCATCTTTAAGAGCTTTTGATATTCACTTTCACTAGAGAAATCATCCTCCACATTACGCAACATTTCATCAAGGTCATCAACATCATCGTGCAACGTTTCATCTAGGACATCAATATCATTGTGCAACATTTCATCTAGGTTATCAACATCATTTTACCTCTCTACTGTCACATACTCGCTATCCATGTCTGACCAATATGTAGTAGGATTATTCGCTTGCAAATCCTCCTCAACTTCACCATATTTAGTCCAACATAAATATCCATACATAAAACCCCTTGTAATCAAGTGTGTACGAATCTCTTCTATATCTGAAAACTTCTTTAAGTTTTTACAATCACGATACGGACAACATATATAATGAATGTCAGACTTGTTTTTTGGCTTCTTGTATGTTGTGGCGGCTTTCAAAAAAGTTTCCAATCCAACGAGGAAGCGTTTAGTAAGAGTGCTACCATCATACATCCACGATCGATCCATCTGGTACATTAGAATTATTAGCATCATAAAAAAATCAATTATATATATACATATAAATATATATAATTGATCAATTATTCATCGTGGAAATTACATAAGATCGAGCTAAAAGTTGAACAGCAATGTTGAACAGCTATAAGTTGAAATTACAAAGTTGAACAGCTATAGCCTTTGTAGCCTTATTTTATCAGGGCCACAGTGCAAAAGATCGAGCTAAAAGTTGAACAGCAAAAATATGCATGAAGGACATATATATATTAATAAAAAATTAGAGGACTACCCATTCAGTCAACTTGAGCAATATCGTGATAAAGCAATCTTCAATTAATGAGCAATCTTAGAGAGTAATATAGATCAATCTTCCAATGTAAGTAATCTTAGAGAGTCTAGAGCAAGCACTAAGAGTAGAGAGCTCAATCCACTAACCGTAGATTATAAAACCGGGTGCTAAGCTTAGAGAGTAAAAGTCATTGAAATAAGCAGGAAGAGCGCTTCACTAACCGTAGACAGCTTTAGATAGGTTGATTTATTCCGAATTTTGAATTATCCACCCGCAACAATGTAGCTAGCTCCTGTCTCCGACCAGCAATGACCTCCTCGGTTTGGAGGAGGAAGAAGCATCGTTTATATACTCTGTACATTATCTATACCGGTTCATAACAGAAACCGGTACTGAAGATAAGATATCAGTGTTGGTTCCTTTAAGAACCGGTATTGATACTTTTCGGCACTTTCAGTGCCGGTTCTTGTTGTGAACCGGCACTGATAGCCCGTTTTCAGTACCAGTTCTACAGGCTCAATTATTGATTTGCGGCAGGACCTTTGGAACCGGTATTGAAAATATATTTATACCGGTTTGAAAATATGCGACATTGATGAAGGGGTATATTTGATGGTTTTTGTAGTAGTGTTGATATGCTCAATTTTAATATTGTTATCACAACTGACTTTTAATATCAAAATTTTATTATTTGTTTTAATCGAAGGATTAGTTTAAATGTAAAGGAGACACGAGAATCACCATGTAGTAGGGAATAGAGAATCAACCACTAATTTTGAGCAACAAACGCTTGCTTAATCTTTTACTGTCTTCGACAAACTTTACAAGGCAAAAAGTGCACTATAAAGGTTCAAACATATGCCAGAAAAATTATACCTGCGGAGTGTGATCAGTATTGAATATGCAGTGGTGCTCTTCTTTGGTAAGTAACGCTTCGATCCTCTTGTTTTCTTTTCTCGCAACTGCGAAACGGACTAGACTTCTTTAGATTTAACCGAAGAGATAAGTGGCTGGCCTAAAAGATAAAAAGGCACTCAGCTATAAATTTTATTACCATTCACTCCTGCTACATTCATATTTTGCAGAAGATAAATCCTGAGCGAACTCTACAAAGAACTGGCTGTAAGAGCTACTATATTTGTATTTTTTTCTAAGCATTTAAGTGACATATAGTAGCTTAGTTGTAAGTGGTTTTCTCCAGTTCTTAGAAGTAGAATCAATTCTCCATTATTTCTATAAGATTTTTTTCACTATTTATCATTAGTGAAAGTGTGGGATCTTGGGGCTAACCGGACACCTGTAGCGTGCATTGATGATAATGCTAATCGAACGACAGTCATATACTGACGAGTGGTCCAATGTGCTGCGCGAGAGAATTAAATAGTGAGCAACACGAGCACCTGAATGTACGTATGTAGCATATGTAAATACGTAGAGCTCCTGCTTTTACCCATATAGTCTTTTCATAAAAAGAAACCTGGAGCCTCCAAAATGGCATTTGAATTTTTAATTGGAATAGCGATTGGGTCGTGAATAGCCGTGGAGTATGGCTCAAGATTCTCAGGCTATCTGGATCGCAACGCCTTACACCGACAGTTGGGTCGCCTTCGGTGGACTGGTGGCTCCCAAGCCGCAAGCGCCTGCCCAAAGAACGTCGGAAAGGATTCGACACGTTGGTCATCCTCATGACGTGGCAGCTTTGGAAGGAGCGAAATCGACGGGTCTTCAACAATGCCGCAAAGCAGACGACTGAGTTGGTGGCATATGGATCAGAGATGAGGGGCACTACTGGACCCTAGCCGGGTTTTCCCATTTTAGCTACTTTTTTAGTTCGCCAAATGGCTGTCTGTAACATAAACCTACCACTACCGACAACCCTTTTAAGTTTGCTCATGGGGCGGTTCGGTAGCTGTCCTTCTCCCTCTTAATGAAATACGCACCAAGGTGCGTTCGCGAAAAAAAATTTAATTGAAATAACAAACTGTCACAACATGGTTGGCATACATGAGTGCATGATTTGAATATCTAAAACACTATTCATCAGTAGTGCACAAGAATGCTTGATCTGAAAAATATTAACCCCAAAATAGTCTTACCACTTATTTGATGGCCACTCTCCACCCACCTATGTTTATGGGGGACAAAGATGAGGTGCCAACGCTTACAGCCATTCATTTCTTGTAGTTATGTCACTCTCCAGTTAAATCATAGTGTTACAAATGCATGCTTGACCTTACATGCACGACGAATATGATGGGTAGCCATACAACGTTCACTGCTAAATGTGTATAAATACATGCAGCCTTGTCTAACATCTCTCCATAACCGTAATCATCAAACAACTAGAAAGAAACAAATATGGCATCCTCCTCAATGGCAACGCTGGCATGCTTGATGGTCTTGCTTGCTATGGTTGGTGGCGCATGGTGTGGTAATATTGTCTTCCATGTCGAGAAGAGCAGCCCCTACATTGCACTGTCAGTCAAAGACTCCAAGAAGGTGATCACCCAGGTGGATGTTAGAGAGTATGGCTCCGACAACCTCGAGCCCATGAAGAAATCTGGTAACTCCTGGACATTCGACAAGCCTGTAAAAGGTCCCCTTAACATCCGTCTTCATGCCGAGGGAGGAGGCGCGCGTGTCCAAGACAATGTTATCCCTGAGAAATGGAAGGCCGGGACTGACTATCCAACAAACTTGCACTTTGGTTAAATCCTACCGTCATAGGTGCTCAAGAATACATATGTCCTATTCCGTGATGTTCTGTGGCATGATGAATGCATGTATGCATTTCTTTTGAATCAACCTCTTTCCTTTGAAGAGCAAGCGGATTTATATGTTCAATAAAGCGCATGAACTAGCCTCTAGGCACAACCTCGTTTGGCATAAACATATATAGTTATGCTCAGTTGTAAAATTATTATTGGTTTTTAATTTAATTTAATTTGATTGTTTGTTTTGTTTAAAAAATTAGTTTGTATTATGTATTCGAAGTTATAAGCTGGGTTTAAATATTTTAATGATAAGAATAAATGACGTGCTTCTCCTTATCGTCTGAGTGAGTCTAAGAAAAACGGTAGAATACGACGAAGACGAATATTCTTATACGAGGTGTGTTGGCGGGTGCCAGCGTGTGGATTCTTCTAGATACATCCCTCCCGTGTCCATGTGCACACGTGTCTTACAGCGAATAATGTAAACTAGTAACTGATTTGATCAAGCGGAACTTTTCTTCGGTGATCCGGATTAGGATCACGGGAGAGAAGCGGATGACGATTGCCGTCGCGTTGATAGCAGCCAAACGAGGCATCCACGTGCCGCTCCGACAGCCGCCGGCGCGAGCGCCTAACCGAACCCATGTACACGCGTCGCGCAGAACGCGCGTCCGCGCCACCTCCGCAGTCCGCACCACCCTCCATGGATAGCTCCTTCCAGCCATCCAGGTGCGCGCCCACGCGGCGGACGACGACGCGCCGGCTGCCTCGCCGGCTTCTTTATAAAAGGAAGCTCTGGTCCGAGCACACCCTATCATTCGATCAACTCCAACCAAGCCAACAATCCCTCTGCAATCTCATCACCTTTCATCGAAGAAAGCTAGCTTATTTGTTCACCGACGAGGAACTGAAGAAGATGGCGTCGCTGTGGACGACAAGGAAGAGGAGGACGGGCGCCGCCGTCCCAACGACTCGCCGCCGCCGGCGGATGCCGACGACGCTGCGAGGTCTGTGGCGGCGCGTGGCCGGGCCGCGGCGGACGCGGGCGAGGACGACGACGACGACTACGACGAGGACGCACTACCGGAGGCCGGGGCTGCTGTCGCGCGCAGCGAGGGTGCTCTCCTGCACACGCCGCCCGCGTGCGTACTAGAGAGAGTAACCTGCTGCCGTCCATGGCTTTCGTGGTGTACTTGGTTGGCTGGCCAGAGCCAAGCCAATCGATGCATCGCCATCTGACGCATGTGTGTGCAGTTAAAGAGTGTGTTTCATTTTCTGTTTGCTTTTCATACCTGTGTGAAAATGTATGTATATTGTACTACAGTTCCTTGTTAATCACTGTATGTACACACCATTGTATATTGTAAATCTGTTTTCTTTATTTTCAGTTCTACTTGGATAACAAAGTGTACGTTGCGGTCTTTCACTTCTTAGGAAAAAAAAAGACAATGTAGCGGTTGTACAAAAATCAACTTCGTTAATGTCCTTTGTGATACAACAAAGTGCGGTTGTGCAAATCAACTTCGTTAATCTCCCTTGCGATCCAACAAATAAGAATCACGCTAACGTCCTCTGCATTTTTTTTTGAAATAACGTCCTCTGCATTTGAAATAGCCTATTTGTGGGTGGACGTGTCATTTAAGATTTAAGATATAACTCAATTTTGAATGAATCATTTTTTTTTGAACTCAACAAGAAAAGCATCTTGTTTCCTTCACTACCAAGTTCGAACAAAATGAGTATTCATTGAAAATTCTTTTGAGGAGTTAATTTGCTATTTTTATGAAAACTAAAATTGAGGCAAGTTGAATTTGAAGATTACTATAAGAGATCTTATAGGAAAAATCTTACGAGATTTCTCCCTTCCCCAGTTAATTTGAAATGAGACTTTAGAGCGAAGTAAAATAAAATAAGCTTATAAATCGGCAATCTGTCCGTAACCATTTAAAAATGGTCTAACACCTTTTAGGTCTTGTTTGTTGAGTTTTTTATGCTGTAGCTTTTATAAAAAGTCTAAAAAGCAGAAAAAAATATACCTCCTTTGAACGGCTACGGTCGAACGGAGGTAAGACTGCTTTTGTCAGCTTTCGAATCGAATACTTCTCCCCAATCTTTTATATGAAACATACGACCACACATCTCGTCTATGTTCTCTCCGATCCCGACGTTCAATCCCCAATCCGCAATCCCTAGAGCGCGCCTCGTCGGATTCGCGGGATCTGCGGGAGCTCGGCGGCGAGGGGCGCTGTGGGAGATCGAGGGAGGCGCGGAGCTGCGGGAGCTTGACTGGAGGCGAGGCGCTGCGAGAGCTCGAGGGAGGCACGACGAGAGGTGCTGCGAGAGCTCGGCGGGAGCTTGAAGGAGGCGCGGCGCGGTAATGCAAGAGCTCGGCGGGAGCTCGATAAGCGGCACTACGGGAGCTCAAAGGAGGCCTGGCGAGCGGTGCTGCGAGAGCTCAGCAAGTGGCGCGGCGAGAGCTCGGCGGGCACAACAAGAGATGCTGCGGGAGGATGGCGAGCTGCTCCACTTTTCCTCGGGTACAGGACGCACCACCTCTCTCTTGCTGTCTTGTGAAGTGCTTCGAATGGTTGCTTGTACTCCCGCCAAGATAATAAATTACTTGTATGGCTTTATATAACTTTATTCATGACAACAAATTATAAGATAATGAATTTAATAGATAGTATGGTGATGACGACTGACTCGGCCAACTGACAGAAGTTGTGCAAGAAACACAAATAGAGGAGAGTTCTATTGACGAGAACGAGGATAGCATGAATGCCATTCGTGATAGGATAACAGATGATTTGTTTTTAGTTAGAGGAGATAATGATATATATCTTATTTTTTATAAAGTATAATCATTAAATTATTAACAATATGTTAATGATGGATCCTAATTTTAAAAAAATTTATTTATTAAATATAACGTAAATTTATGTGAATCAGTGAATAATATGGTGATTTTTTTTTACATATAAACCATCTCAAACATTCAGGAGTATTACAAATATTTTTCTCTCAAAGTTAGAGTCGTAATTGTTTCAATCGAACGACTTTCAGCTTTCTTCACAGCTCTACGGCTACTTTTCGCTAAAATTTTTATAGCTACAGCTCAACCAAACAGGAAACATAGTCAATATTTTTTAAATTAATTTCAACATTTGCTTTAAAAAACATGTTGTAACATATTTGTTAAAAATGTTAGATAAAGTTTATTTAAAATGTATTTTTTTGTGAGGGATGTTTAAAATGTTGACACGGTACAAATGGTTGATGATTTTTCAGAAAATAGTTCAAATATTTATTCCTATTTGATCTCAACAATAAATCTAAACAAATAAAAAATTCTTTACTGAATTTTGTTTTCGATATTATATATTACATATTGGATTCGAGCTGACAGCTGACGAGGCATCCACGTTGCTGACCGACCAAACCACACGCGTCGATCAGGCCGCACCCTTGATCCAGGCGCGCGCACACGCGGCGGGCGATGATGCACCGGCCCGGCTCGCCGGTTTCCTCTATATAACGAAGCTCCGGAAGGCTACGATCCGAGCACACTCATCCAACCATCGCCTTTCTTCCAATCAACACCCAACCAAACCAATCAAATCCTCATCTCATCATTCATCCATAGATCAACTCGCACGCCGCAGCAAAGAAAAGAGTAGTAGCATCACTGTTTGTTGACCAACCGACTGACGTCGACGAAGAAGATGGCTTCGCTGTGGACGACGAGGAAGCGGAGGACGGGCGGCGCCGCTGCCGTGCCGACGACCACTCGCCGCCGCCGGCGGATGCCGACGACGCTGCGGGGTCTCTGGCGGCGCGTGGCCGGGCCGCGGCGGACGCGGGCGGGGACAACGACTACGACTACGACGAGGACTCATTACCGGAGGCCGGGGCTGCTGTCGCGCGCGGCGAGGGTGCTCTCCTGCACACGCCGCCCGCGTGCGTACTAGAGAGAGTAACCTGCTGTCTCCGTTGCTTGCGTGGGGTTGGCTGGCCAGAGCCAGAGCAATCGATGCATCGCCAATGTTGTATCTGACTTTGTGTGTGCAGTTAAAAGAGTGTGTTTAATTTTCTGCTTGCTTTTCATTCCTGTGTGAAAATGTATGTATATTGTATAACACTACAGTACCTTGTTAAGCACTGTATGTACACATCATTGTATTTGTAAATCTGTTTTCTTTATTTCTGTTCTCGGATAAAAAAAGTGTTGCGGTCTTTCACTTCTCCTTAGAAAAAATCAGACAAGTGTAACGGTTGTACAAATCAACTTCGTTAACAACCTTTATGATCCAAAGAAAAAATCATGTAACGTCCTCTGCTTTTGAATTAGCCTATCGTGCTTTTTTTACTTGTTGAAAACATATTTTAAATTATTTTTGACATTTCACAGGATGATGTTATCAGACGAACAAGCGCCGTGTACTTAACTCTTCACATTTAAAATATTTTTTTACTTCATAAAGTATATTATATAAAGTCTGACATCCCTTTATTTTCATCTTGTAAAGAGTCTTTAATCCCTTTTTGTATTTGGCAATCCGATTGTGTTAAAAATAGTCAAGGAATAAGTATTTTTTCCAAAAGATTTAATAAATAGTAAGATGAAAATTTTGATATACTTGGTATTAAGTTATCAAGGAATAAGTATTTTTTTTAAAAAAGGAGTTGACTGTGGGTTAATAAATAGTAAGATAAAACCTTTTTTATATAAAATAGCGTCTAAGAATTAATTTCTCGATCCACAAATATAAGAATTTATTGACTTTCAGATCTCCCATTTGACTATTCATCTTATTCGACTTATTGATAAAAATATAAAAATAAATAAGACATATTTAAAAATATCTAATTATAAAATATTTCATAACAAATTTAGTAATATTTTTATAATTTTCTAAAATAAAATGTGATGTCTAAAAGTCAATAAATCTTTATATTTATAGACTGAGAAAATATACAAATAAAAATTATAGAATTATATTTTTTTATGACACATTTGGATATTTGAAATTCCTGACGTTTGACAAAAATCACGAAAGGTGGACATTCTTTATTTCAATTGGACAAGGTGTCAATAGCTTTTTGATGTTGATTGAATCTTCGTTTTTAAAATAAAAGGAATTTATATATTTGCAATCTCATCAATTATTGAGATTCAGTCCTACAATTGCTCTGTTATACTTTCTTGAAATATACCGGACTTCTAACTCAATTCCAAATCATCACTTGCTCTGAAATCAACAAGAAAAACATCGTATTTCCAATTATCTACAATGTATGTTTGAATTGACTATTCCTAATGAAACCTTTTGAGTTAGTTTGCTACTTTAATGAAAAATAAAATTGATATATATATATATATATATATAGGATATCTTGTCGGTAAAGTCTTATGAGATTTCTCCCATCATTTATTTCAAATGCAACTGCATATCGAACTGAAACAAAATAAACTCATAAACCTAGGCAATATCAGTCATAACCCATTAAAAAATGGTCAACACCTTTTAAGAACATAGTCAATTTTTAATAAAAACACTTTTAAACAAATCAATTTTAACAATTTTTTGAGAAAAACATGTTGTAACATATTTTTAAAAAATGTTAGATAGAGCCTATTTAAAATGTTGACAAGGCACAATTGAAGTTTGATGATTTTTTCTAAAATGATTCAAAATATTCATATCTGATCTTCAAACATTAAACCTAAACAAATAAGAAAAAGAATGCTTTAAATTACTAAAGTCTGTTTTTTGATAAACATAAGGATTCGTCATTCGTGTCCTGTCAGCCGACGAGGCATCCACGTTGCTGACCAACCGAAGCACACGCGTCGATCAGGCCCGCACCCTCCATCCAGGCGCGCGCAAACGCGGCGGGCGACGACACACCGGCCTGGCTCGCCGGTTTCCTTTATAAAACGAAGCTCCGGAAGGCTACGTTCCGAGCGCACACCATGCAACCATCGCCTTTCTTCTGAAGTATTATCAACCCCCAACCAAACCAATCCAATCTTTCTGCCGTTCTCATCT
The DNA here is from genome assembly GCA_001182835.1 of Oropetium thomaeum. NCBI lineage: Eukaryota > Viridiplantae > Streptophyta > Magnoliopsida > Poales > Poaceae > Oropetium > Oropetium thomaeum. The sequence goes on along the minus strand of LFJQ01000031.1, from coordinate 487,356 downwards.
CAGCATTCATCCATAGATCACCTCGCGCGCCTTGTTGTTTGTTGACCGACCGACGTCGACGAAGAAGATGGCTTCGCTGTGGACGACGAGGAAGAGGAGGACGGGCGGCGCCGCCGTGCCGACGACCACTCGCCGCCGCCGGCGGATGCCGACGTCGCTACGGGGTCTGTGGCGGCGCGTGGCCGGGCCGCGGCGGACGCGGGCGAGGACAACGACGACTACGACGAGGACTCATTACCGGAGGCCGGGGCTGCTGTCGCGCGCGGCGAGGGTGCTCTCCTGCACACGCCGGCCGCGTGCGTACTAGAGAGTAAACCTGCTGTCCATGATCGATCGATCACATATGTTGTCCAGAGCCAAGCCAATCGATCGATCACATATGTTGTCTCTGACGCATGTCCGGTGTTAAGGAGCGTCCTTAATAATTTTCAGTTTGCTTTTCATAACTGTGTAATGTGTTAATTTTATTACACTACAATCTTGTTAATTACTGTATGTGCACACCATTGTATATACAAAGTATATGTAAAATCTGTTTTCTTAGTTCAGTTCTCCTTGGATAAAGAAATTGTGTGTTTGTCATTTTCGCTTCTCCTTAGAAAAAGAGACAAGTGTTGTTTATAAAGCTTTGCGACACAAAAGAACCTTCGTTAACGTCCTCTGCTTTTGAAATAACCTATTTGTGAGTAGGCGTGTGCCTTTTTAGCTGGCGCAAAATATATACTATATAATTTTCAACCTTGGTCAATTAAAGATGAAGCTATCAGATGAACAAGCTATATATATGTACTTGACTCTTTAATTTATTTTACTTACTTAGCAAATGTATATAAATTATACATTCTTCTTTTATTTTATCGAGTATTTAATTATTTGGAAGGTTGGCATTAAATTGTTAAGGATCAAGTATATTTAACAAAATCTGATTATTTATTATTAAATAGTAAGATAGAAAATAAAAATGCAATATACTATATAAAATAAGAATTCTAGGATTTGTTTACCGCATTGGGATATTTCAAATTCTTGAGAACAGTCATATGATGGATGTTGGCTATCTCAAACAAGGGGCCAAGATGTTGGCTAAATGATTAGAACATTGGAATAAAAGAAATTTATTATTGTTGCAATCTAACCTTTTCATTGGAATTAGTATTGTGACAATCTAATGCAATTCTTAGAAAATTGATAATCAAATTGTTTGTTCTTAACTCGAGAGAAGCATCGGTCCCCACTTTTCTGCCATGTTTCAATTCATTAGTAAGTATCAAGCTAGTTCAAACAAATTGACTATTCGTGTCTTGTTATACACATAAGAAATAAAATTAATAAGTCGAAAGCTGAAAATTATCCTCTTCCAACAGATGACTTTGCGGGCGAGATTTCTCATTTTCGGTCCATTTCTTATGTGACTGTGACTTGTGAGTCCAACTGAAGCAATTCGGACGTATCCCGCACTTATAAATAGTCACACTTTTAAACAATAGTGCGAATATCTTTTAAAATAAATTAAATATATTTTAACAAATAATATGTTATAACATTTTGTGAAAAAAAATTTAAATACAACATTTTTAAAATGTTGACACAGTAAGACATGAATTACATGAATATGGTTGATACAGTAAATTGAAGGTATTGATTTTTTTTGGTAAAAACTATTGATTTTTTAATAAAAAGTAAAATTCATTTATTCATATTTGATCTTGACATTAAATCAAAACAAACGTTGGGATTCAAAAATAGTTTGAGAAAAATATATATTTTTTTAAATTCTGATTTCTGTTTTATAGAATTCGACCGTGTCGACGAGGCATCCATCCATGCTGGCGTGACGGACCAGACTAACACACGCGGCGCTCAGGCCCACGCCGCCTCCGCACCCACCGTCACATGTTCTTCTTTGTATAAAATAGTGAACACCACAGACTCAATTACGAAGAAATCTTTAATCAAATCATCCGTGCTTAAGAAGGGAGGCACGAGCACCCTCTTTTTCACCGTGTTCCCAGTTCACTACCAAGCAAGTTCGAACGAACTATTTGTGAAATAGATTCTTTTAGCCGACTTACTAGCTTTAAGAGAAATAAAATTGCATTGACAAGTCAAAGTTGGAGATGATAATCCTCTTTTTGCAGAAAATCTTGTGGGAAAGGTCTTGTGAGATTTTGCCGACTGGAACAAAATAAGCTCATTAAATCTAGACAATTAGGTCGTAACCCATTTAAAAATGGTCACCACCTTTTAATAACACAACCAATATCTTCTACTTCCTCCATATTTTAATTCCTGTAGTTAGGACAGCAATGGATAATTCATTTATAGTTCAAATTACTTGTCTAAAGCGACAGCTAATTCCAAATGGAGGAGTAAATCAAGTTTAATATTTTTAAAAACATATGTAACATTTTTATAAATAAAATATTAGATATAGCATATTGAAAATTTTGACACTGTACACATGAATGGATAATGAATTTTTTTTAATTTTCAAAAAATTAAAATATTTCATGTTTGATCTCTAACATTAACTATAAACAGTTTGAGAAAAAAAATCAGTTATTGGGAGTATTATTTAAGAGTAGGATTCGTGATAAAACAGCCGACGAGGCATCCACGTCACGCTGACCGGCCGACCTAAGCACACGCGTCCCTTGAGGCCACGCCGCCTCCGCACCCTCCATCCAGGCGCGCGCCCACGCGGCGGGCGACGAGACGCACCGGCCGGCTTGCCAGGTTCTCCTATAAAACGAAGCTCCGGGAGGCCACGGTTCGAACACACAACTCATCCAACCATCGCCTGCTTGCTTTCTTCTACCAGCATCCAAAACCAAACCAATCTCTCTCTCTCTCTCTCTCTCTCTGCTACTGCTCTCATCGCTCATCGTTTGTGTTGACCGGTCGACGAAGAAGAAGAAGAATATGACGACTCTGCGCGGGCTGTGGCGGCGCGTGGTCGGGCCGCGGCGGGCGAGGCCGGCGGCGGGGGTGCACACGACGACGACGACGGGGATGCACACCCACCACGGGAGGCCGGGGCTGCTGTCGCGCGCCAGACGGCTGCTCTACTGCACCCGTCGCCCGCGTGCGACTGCGTACTAGAGAGATCATCAGTAACCAATCTGTCCGTTCGTTGCTCGTGTGATGATTTAGTAGTTCTTGGTTATTGGCCCATCCATGGCTGGCTGGCTCGTGTGAAGAAGCCAAACCAAGTACTACTGATGTATCTATCAGTCAAAGAGTGTGCGCTTAATAATTTTCTGTTTGCTTTTCATACCTGGGTGAGGACACTCCTCATGTAATAAGTTCTTCACTTTGCTTGTTATAAATCACTATGTGCACACATAATTTGTATACATATAATCTGTGTTTTTTTTTTTCAGTTTTCCTTTTGACAAGAAACACTGCGTGTGCGCGTATTTCACTTCTTATCTTACTACTACTACACAAAAAAAGTTGAAAGAAAGTGTAGTGGTTCGAAATTTAACTTTGTTAACGTCCTGTTACGTTTGAATGAAAACTAATTAAATGAGGTCCTAGAGTACTTACTAGCCATGATGAGTAGTTGGTGCAAAGAATGCTTCCTTTCAATTTGTAACAGAGGAAGGATGACGATCGTCGGTCATCATGCGCTTGTTTCAATTAAATCGATCTTAGACGTCAGGGGCTCACGGTTGGGCTGGAGAGAGAAGCACAAGCTTCAGGATTAAGACAGTGAAAAAAAATTAGTTAATTAAGAGTCGTGTCGATCTTTAAAACCACGTCACACCCTTCTAAATACTACTACTACCTTTTGTAGCACCTTCTAGCATCTTCTTTGCATTTCACGTGTAAACAGGCCTTTTCTCAAGGTCGGACGGGAGAGTCCTACCTAAATTTGATATTAAAAAATAATAAAAAAATAAAGTAGTACAAACTTTAAATTTACAAATATTGGATGAGAAGAGGGGGTGGGGAAATGATAAAGTATAAGAACAAGGAAAAGCAAACAACGAAAAGAAAAGAGAGAGATAAGAAACAAAGAAGAAATACACACGATATACTTCCTTTATTTTTAAAAAAATTTTGACCACTTGTTTTATTAAAAAATTAATTTAAATATGTAAAATTAAAAAATTAAAATCTTCAAGAATAAATTAATTTTAATAAATATTTAATATTTTTTATATTTTTTAAATAAATAAATAGTTCAAATTATATGTTAAAATTAATGATGACACAGACGGCCTTCTGTTACCTCGACAGCAAATAATGTTGGTGCTGCCGCATCTTTGCTGACGTATAAACCGCCCTTCTCGTGGGTTCTACTAGCGTCGTCCTCTTGTTTTGCGACAACGCGAGCTGGCCTACCCCACACACACGTCCAGTCCAGGCTTCCCAGCTGGAGTAGCATGCGACGTATCTAAAAGAAGGCGGCGCGCGGCATGGATCGAGCATTATTGGTGTTGTCGTGAACTTTCTTCCACCTGCAGGTTGCAGTTGTTGTAGTGGCAGCAGGCAGCGATAGGGGCGGAAGAGAAAGAAAGCTGATTGATTGTCAGCCATGGAGGAAGTCAACATGGCAAGAGCACCCGACCATGTGTGAGCAGGAGACACATCCGATAGTTACAAATTTAAGTATTGCAAGCGGCAGAAACACTCGGGTGACATATAGCTTTTTCCAAAATCGATTAATCAACAGAGATCAACTGCTATAGGATTCGTGCGGGTGTTTTTCAGCTGCACGACACCGGAGCACTTCTCACACACTTGTCCATGTTTTCAGCTGCGTTCTAGCGTCGTCCTCCCCCTGGTTGTTGTTGTTGTTGCTGCCGACAACAACGCGAGCTGTGGCCTACGGCCTACCACACACCACACCTCCCAGCTACCGCGCAGCGCGACATAAAAAAGAGCCGGCATAGATCGAGCATGCATCGGTGTGGTAGCTAGCGTCGTCTCGTCGTGTCCATTTTCTTTCACTTGCAAACAGTTGCAGTTGTAGAGCTAGCTAGCGGGGGCCGGCGGACCGAGGAGGAGGGAGAACGTACGAAAGCTGATTGTTGATCGTCAGCCGCCATGGCGGCGCCGGCGAAGGTGAAGGTGTTCGGTCCGGCGATGTCGACGAACGTGGCGCGGGTGCTGCTGTGCCTCGAGGAGGTCGGCGCCGAGTACGAGGTCGTCAACATCGACTTCCAAGCCAAGGAGCACAAGAGCCCCGAGCACCTCGCCAGAAACGTAATACGTGCACTCCCTCGTAGAGAGACAGATCGAGACCTGTTCTGCTCTGCTCTGCTCTGCTCTTCCTCGGTTTCCAATTCCATGATTCATACTACTGATAGAAGCAGCTGATGACGGACGATCTCTCTCTCCTACTCCTTGCAGCCGTTCGGCCAAATCCCAGCCTTCCAGGACGGCGACCTCTTTCTCTTCGGTAAGCTTAATTACGCTGTCGGACTATCCTAATTATTTAGCACTTAGCTCCCGGACGCTAACAAAATTCTCATCAAACCAACCTGCCGTCTGCCCGTCTGTCGGTGCAGAGTCCCGAGCGATCGCGAGGTACGTCCTCCGCGAGCACAACTCCGCCCTCCTCCTCCGCGACGGCAACCTCACCGAATCCGCCATGGTGGACGCGTGGACGGAGGCGGAGGCGCACCAGTACAACCCGGCCATATCTCCCATCGTCTACGAGTGCCTCATCAGCCCGGCGATGCGGGGCGTCCCGCCGAACCAGGCGGTGGTGGACGAGGCGCTGGCGAGGCTGCGGAAGGTGCTGGAGGTGTACGAGGCGCGGCTGGCGACGAGCCGGTTCCTCGCCGGCGACGAGGTCAGCTTCGCGGACCTCAGCCACTTCCCGTACACGCACTACTTCATGGCCACGCCGCACGCCAACGTGTTCGACGCGTTCCCGCGCGTCAAGGCCTGGTGGGAGAGCCTCGCGGCCAGGCCCGCCGCTAAGAAGGTCGCCGCCAACATGCTGACGACGACCTCCAAGTAGCCGTGATGAACTGACGACGACGACGATGATGGTTTGGTTTGAGCTGCAAGTGACTGATGCTGCTGTACTACGTGTGTGTTGTTTAAATACTATAAGAGAGGGGTGGAACCTCGGGTTCCCCTTAAACACGGTAACAAAAATTCTCAATAAATCGGTTGTTGTTCAATATGCCACGTTGTGTGTGTGTGTGTGTGTGTGTGTGTTGATTGTATTTTTGATGTTGCAATTTGATTGTACAAGTACTTTGCTGTTGCAATTTGATTGTACAAGTATTTTGATGTTGCAATTTGATTGTGTAACAAGTCTCTTGGTGAAAGAAGTAGTACTACCACAATTTCTTGCCATGAGTTTTCCGATTTATTTATTTATTTATCCTCTGGCAAGACACTGCATTTTCTTAACGAGAGAGTAATGTTGGGGCATTATATTAGTTATTAATCTAACAGAGATAATTTTGATCGACGACAATACTAATATCTCAATTATATCATAGTCCGTTCGATTGCACGCACGTGCCACTGTCTTCTCTGTAGGGCACTACGACTACCGGTAGGGGTCTGTCCAACTTTCACGCTACTAAATCTATTTTTTTATTATTGATGTTTTTTAAATATAAATTTATATAGAAAATATCAACAATTAAAAAGAGAATAATACTTTATTAAGCTTAATGAGGATGGATGGGGCTTAGTGCCCCCAGTGCCTACTCATCAACTTAGCTAGTATAGATGTAGCTAGTATAAATGTAGCTAAGCCCCATCCATCCTCATTAAGCTCCCCGCTCGTGCTGGCATGCCGTGCCATGTGCAGCTCGCGATCTCCCTAACCAAAGCGGCAAAGCAGATCACAGATTAGATTAGAGACCGCTCGCTGCCCACTTGAGCTAACCAAATGAGCTAAGCGATATCCTCCCCATTTAGGCTCAGCCGCTCAGGTCGCAGGCAGCAGTGCTCGTGCTCGTGCCGTCCCATGTGCCGCTGCCAACCTCCCCGCCTCGCTCGCGATCGCAGTTCGCACAACTCGTGCTACTGCTACTGCTACGACTTCAATGCAGTCGCTCACAGCCAGCTCCGTGCTCCGCCCCCTCCTTCCTTTCCTTCCGTTCGCCCGGCGCCGACCACGCCCACCACCTTCCATCCCCATTAAACTACGCCAACTTCTTCCGTACCGCTTCCAGAATCCCGATCCCCATTACTGTACTTCTCCCTTCACCCAAATCCAAATCCAAAGCAGAGCCGACCACTCCCGGAGTCAGAGGAGGAGGAGGAGAGCAAGCGCGTTCGTGGCTGCGGTAGATCGCCGGCGGCGGCAGCATCCTGAGAAGGTGGCGGCGTCGTGAGCTCGGTACGCGAGGAGCGCGTTCGCCGGCGGCCGCTGCAGCCTGCAGCAAGCAAACATCAGGAAGGTGGCGTCGTCGTGAGCTCAGCTCAGCTCTGCGCAGCACGCGGGGGACTAGCCATTGGGGTCATGGGGGGAGAGGGCGGGCGGTCGCTGGCGGAGACGCCGACGTGGTCGGTGGCCACCGTCACCACGCTCATGGTCGCCGCCTGCTTCCTCGTCGAGCGCGCGCTCTCGCGCTTCGCCAAGGTTTTTCCCTGCTTTCACTCTCTCTGTTCGCTTTCCGTTGCATTCAAATGTGAGCTCTCTTCCGTTGGACTGAACCCGGTTTGGATCCGTGTTCCCTTCCAATGCAGTGGCTCCGGAAGACCAAGCGGAAGGCCATGCTCGCCGCGCTGGAGAAGATCCGCGAAGGTACACACTCGGCCTTGCTTGCTGCCAATCGTAACTGGCACTTGTTCAGTCGTGCCTCGCTTCCTTGCAGAGTGCAGTGTGTCACATCTGGCATTATTGCCGTTTGCAGTGTGTCACCCCTCACCACTTACCCTCCATGATGAGCCTCCAGGTCTTGTTCACACTTTTTTTCCCCCACGACAGAGCCAGAGCTCTTGCTCACACTTGCATACCGTAATGAAATTACAAGTTGTTACCAGTGGGAACTGAAGAAATCTCTCCTGTTGCTGCTCTGACACGAGCTACTCTGCGTTTAGCCTCATCGAGGAGGATTGATACATGCCCTTATATTTATTGACTGTTCATATGCTTGTGACCATTTCCTACTGCATTTTTTACCCTTTTCGGTTGATGGATTCCAGGATATCCGAATGACATTGCAGTTCAGCTACATCTGTTTTCTACCACTTACACTTACTTAGGCATCCGGATGGCTGAACATAGCTGTCATGAGAGCCTCCACCCTTGGATGCAGTGTGCTCCTTTACCTGCTAGTCTAGTCTCACCGCACTCGTACAGATGCACGGTTGGCTCGAGAATCAACAGCTGATGAGGAATTCTTGCCACGGCTTCTGGCCACACATTGTTTGACTGTTTGTCTCACCAAAACAAACCATGTCCACCTGCAGAACTGATGCTGCTCGGCGTGATCTCGTTGCTGCTGAGTCAGTCCGCACGCTGGATATCGGAAATATGCGTTCACTCATCGGTCTTCAACAGTCAGTTCTACATCTGCTCGGAGAAAGATTTCGATCACATCATGCACATTGAGGAGGAAAACCGGACGTCTCTCAACAAGCACATGTCTGGTGGTGGTCATCATGTCTGTCGTGAGGTAATCGAATGCCATGATTTCATCTGATGAAGGTTGCACAAGAGAGCCATGCATGCTGACTTGACTTGGCTTTTTTCCCCCTTCCATTTGCAGGGCCATGAACCTTTTGTTTCGTATGAGGGCCTTGAGCAGCTGCATCGTTTTCTGTTCATTCTTGGTATCACTCATGTATTGTACAGTTTTGTAACTGTGGTTCTGTCCATGATCAAGGTTTGGTTTAAGCTCCTCATTGCTGATCTAACATTGTTTTATTTTCTTTGTGAGTTCATTGTATCCTAACCTTCAGCTATTGGTCCAGATATATAGTTGGAGGAAATGGGAAACCCTAGCAGGTCCTATTGCTGCAGAGGAGTTGAAAGGTAGGAACAGTGAAGCATCAATTCTAACAGTGAAATGTGATGTTTGTGATGCCAAATGTAACATGACTTTGCTGATGCGTTTCCTGCCAAATCTTTGTTTCCGTCAGCTAGAAGAAATAGAGTGATGCGAAGGCAGTCTACCTTTGTTTTTCATCATGCTTCTCATCCATGGAGCAAAAATAAAATACTTATCTGGATGGTAAATTTTCTCCCAGAAGAGATCAAATGTATAAAACATACATATTTCTTCCAGTGATGAAAAATAAAAGTTATGTGAGGTGTCACTAAACTATAAAGTCAAGATGCTCATGCATTTGAAGGTCATATGTATGAAATTTGTGATATCTTGTGTTATCGATAGAGAATACTAGGATTGTGAAGGTTCTCTAATTTTTTCTGGAAACTTTGAAACATTGCAGCTATGTTTTCTGCGCCAGTTCAAGGGCTCCATCACAAGATCAGATTATTTGGCATTGAGGCTTGGATTTGTCACAGTGAGTACTCAAGTACCTTCTGTCTTTCACTAGTTTCCTGCTGTGCAATGGTTATGTATACTTTTCCTGTTATTTCACCCGTTTGCTCATTAAGATACTTAGGACAAGGCACTTTTTGTTGTTCCACTTTTTTCTTTGTTATGATGATTATAGTATGTCATTTCCTGCATTGATTTGCTTGCCTAAACACTTCTTTTCAGTACCATAAGCTACCGCATTCATATGACTTCCACAAATACATGGTACGAAGCATGGAAGATGATTACAATGGGACAATTGGTATCAGGTAAATGAAGAATGTACTCTCTAGACAAATTAATAAATCTGTAGACAAATTATTTTCATGGATTTCTTGATGCAAACATGAAAGTATGTATACTAGTGTTGGAAACGTTTTCCATGAAACTTAATGTGATGAGTGCACTGAGATAATTATTTTGAATTCCCCAGTGCAAACATTGTGCACCATTGGGCTTTCCAATAACTTGGTTATAGCATGTAATGATCTGTTGAATTTCTAATTTTTTTTTTGTAATATTCTGTTCTTTAGCTATTCAAATTGTTGTTTACGAAAAGCGTTATTCACGCATCAGTTAACATTGTGTTTGTTGCAGCTGGCCGCTTTGGGTTTATGCGATCATATGCATATTTATCAATGTTCATGGTACTCTCCCTCCTTCCCTCCCTTACTCTTTCACACTCTGCTTTATGTATAGCATATGGTGCCATTTACCTCTTTTTTCTCTTATTGTAGGTATCAATATATATTTCTGGTTATCATTTGTTCCTGTTGTTGTAAGTATGCCATGTCACCGAACCAATATGCAGGATTGAACTATGATATCTAAGTTTCCTTACATCAAAATGATACTTATGCCTTTCCATGATTTTGTGTCCTCAAAATTTCAAAAAGCTGGTCCTTCTAGTGGGTACAGAACTCCAGCATGTCATCGCTCAGTTGGCTCTGGAAGTTGCTGAGGCGACAGCACCTTATGTTGGCACACAACTCAAACTGCGAGATGATCTTTTTTGGTTTGGAAAGCCTCGGGTGCTTTGGTGGCTTATACAGTTCATTTCATTTCAGGTGATGTCTTTTGCTGATATGGATAATGTGTTACACTGTTTTCTTATGTGAATGTTTATTTCCTCAGCTAACAGTTGTTCTTGCTTCCAGAATGCATTTGAGATGGCAACATTCCTGTGGTCTCTGGTGAGCATCTTATTTCATAAACTGCACGACTTCTCGTCAATTTATTAAGTGCTCCACATATTACTTTTGGTTATATTTACTAATTTGCACATATCTTCTGCAGTGGGAACTGAGTGAAGTACACTCGTGTTTCATGCAGCACTATTACATGATTGTCGTCCGTTTGATCTCTGGGTAAGATTTTTTTTTTTCTTTCTTTCTAATGAGTATTCTCCATTGATACTTTGCAACAGTTGGTTTCATGTCCATAAGAATGGCTAAAAATAGTTGCTGGCTAGCCAAGCCTATCACAAGCCCTCCTCCTTTGTTCGGGCTTGGGACCGGCTATGTCCAAAAACATAGGCGGAGTTCTCCGTTTGATAGTTCATTTTGCAAAAATATTTGCCACAAGTTGACATTCTCACGTCAGTTTCTATGCCAATCTACTCCAAAGTCACATGAGAAATAAAGCTCTAATAACTATGATGTGGTCATACTTTAATCATTCTTGTTTCAAGTAGTTAATCCACTTTTCTGGGCTGCAGTCTACACTTCAGGGGAATTTATGTGCTAAACTAGCATTATCTTATGTGTTGTGTTTAAAATTTGCAGATTGGTAGTTCAGTTTTGGTGCAGCTACAGCACGCTTCCCCTAAATGTGATCATTTCTCAGGTAAACCCATGTCATGAGTCTAATTTGGACCAAGGGGTACTCAGATAGTGAATCTTTTTCAGCTCTGGTGATGAATAGAGCCTTGATGTTCCTACACACGTCTTGTTCACTAATTCACTGACTTTGCAGATGGGATCAAAGTTCAAGAAGTCCTTGGTCTCAGAGAACGTCCGGGAGTCTCTCCACAGCTGGTGCAAGAGGGTCAAGGCCCGGAACCGGCACAACCCACTCTTCTCCGGGGACGGGACTGTGACGTCTCGGTCGGTCTGCTCCCTCGACACCACCTACGAGACCGACCACGAGACAAACACGGTGTGCACGCTGTCGAGGACCGTGTCGGCAGCGTCATCCCTGGACGACCAGCTCACCATGGCCACTGTGGACGTCGACGATGAGGACGAGCTGTCTTGCGTGGAGAAAGATGTCTGACTGATTTGGGTGACTATAATTGTATCTGTATATTGTAGGATTTAGGAAGGCAGTATCTCTTGAAAGAAACAGCAGTGCACGCTTTTGGCAGCACTGAAGAGAAATCTCCACGGTATGTATATTCTTAGGGGATGCTCGTCATCAGAGCAATCAATGGATGGCTATATGTGAAATGTTGATATACTAGTGAGAAGCTTGAGGGGGTGTTTGGAGCAGAGGATTGCTGTAGGAGTCTTATGAGTTTAATAAGTTAGTTTTAAGCTAAATCTCAAGGATTTGAGACAAAATCCCTATGTTAAAACACCCTCGATACTTGCCAGTTTCTCTTACAGATGAAACGCTGCATATAAATATCCTAAACAGAAAAAGATAAATGGGGATCATTTCTAACTTTCACAAGTTTAGACATTTCCAAAAATATATATATAATTTTTTTTGATGTGTAGTAGTATGTATTTTGTTAGTTCACACAAAATAAATTTAAAAATTCGAAGTTTTTTCGGAGTTACAAAAAAGTGAAGAGAAAGGTTGAATATTGACTAATAAAGATTTGGTGGATGAGTGCAGAGTAAGCAAAACGCGCAAGATGTAAAAGCTTCCTCGTGATAGATAATATTTTTCTGAGAATTTAGAAGAAAGAATCAACGTATGTGGACGTAATACGAGAAAGATATACAAGTTTGAACTTTGAAACACGAATTAAAAGAAAAATGAATGACGGATGAACTCGAGACGAACACTCCACTTCTGTTGCGCCTGATGGCTAGCTGTGACAAAAATACCTATTGAGCCACATTCATGCCGTGCCGGCCCATGAACAGCCCATTTTTTCATGCGTGTCGTGCTTTACACCAGGCCGTGCTATAGGCCGAAAGCCAGGCCCGTGCCGGCACGACACGTTTTCTGGCAATGTCGGGCCGTGCTTGGTTAGGGTGTGCCGGCAAGGCCGTACCGCGTGCCGCGTGCTTTTGGCCCGGCCCGAGTCCCAGGACTAACCACAGGTTTGTCAACAGATGAGCAAACGGACAACGTGTCACTTGTTCATACGGCTAGCAGCGCTAGATCGTCCTGATGGTAGACACCTTTGGTTTATTTCACCACCTGATGGTATTTGTAATCTGTACTCTAGTGATCGGCAATAAAGGGTGGTGGTCTGTGCTAAAAAAAAAAAAAACTTGTTCATACTATGCAAAGGTATCCGATATTGAACTCGTCCAGAGTGAAAATATAGCAGGGAGAAACAATTAGAGTGCCATGCATCTACAGCTAGAAATAAATACAAAGAGACAAAACAACAACAAGAGAGCATTGTAATAATATGTCGATGTTCGGTACCGTCGACTAGTGAATTTATCGTGGGGGGTGCGTTTTGAGGCTCGAATGGTTCGCGAGAGGACACAAGGTTTATACTGGTTCAGGCAACGATGCCCTACGTCCAGTTTTTGAGCTGCTCGTGTTACTCGCAACAAGGATTACAAGGGGGGTTATAAGTGAGGAGAAAGGGAGAGTACTCCCCGTCTCTAAGCGTGTTCGTGGTGAGTACTCTAAGGCTAGCGAGAGCTAGTGAGTGTCGTGGGCGAGTAAGCTTGTGGAATGACTCGTGCGCTTCCAGACTTGTCCTTCATCTTCGATCTTCCTCCCCTTTTATACGGCGATGTGAGGAGGGCCGGTTCCGTGGAGCTGATAGTGGCCGTGCGACCGTGCCGTTCCTGTTCGACGGAGTGGTCCGTGCCGTCACTCGGTGGAGTCCGTCCGTATGGAGAAACACCACTGTAGGCTTTGGCGTGGTGACGCCGTAGTCATGGCCGTCGCTCGGGGACGTCCCGTCGCAAAAGGGCGATGAGTCTCTGATAGGGGCTGTTGGAGCGACGTCCATCCCGTGGACGGTGCACGTCGTGTGCATTTAACGCCCACTTGTCTGGATAGCGGGCGGCTCTACCTGTCAGCAGGCGTGGACGTGTCAGGCATTTATTTCCCAACCGTCACCGTCTGTCCTGCTCGTGGAGTAGTGGACGATTCGTCCGATCGCCTGAGCGTACAGGATCCGACCCCTCCTCGAAGGGGTCGGGTGAGGCGGAGATCGCCTGTTGGCTCAATCTGCAGCGCGCCCGTACGATGCGGAGGCTGGTTTAGGCGGGGATTTTTTACGTCTTGATTACGTCATTAAAGTCGAGGATCATTAAGGTTAACTACCTTTAGTATTGACCCTCAACAGTAGCCTCTGAGTGAGGCCTGATCTCCTCGTGAGAGGGGGTCTGGAGTCACTCACATCAGGAGTGGTAAACTCGTGATGGTAGGCTCGCGTTGAGCCCCGTTGAGCTTACGTGTTCTGCGATCCCGTAATAGATCTCTTTTTATGATTCCGTTCCTGAGACTCCCGCTCGTTGCGGTGGTCCGATCGTGGATACGGTTCGACTTGTTCCGTTCCCCCAGCGCGTCTGTCCGCTAGACGAGGAGGTTGAGCCGAGCCACGCTTTACCACGGAGGCCGAAGCGTGACGCTCGTCGAGTTGCCAATGGGAAAGTTCGAGTGAAGCCCGGGCTCCCTTCGTGGGGAGCTCCGATGGACCAGCTGGTGGTCGACCTCAATATTCCTGGTTGCCGTCCCAATCTGGTACCCGGATGCCGTTCGCTAGGCTCCGAGGGCTCGCTGCCTTTCTGCGGTGAAATACCCATGGGTCGGCGTGAACCGGGACTCGAACGCGGACCGAGATGTCCTTGGCGCTTGTGCGCCAGGGTATTGGCCGCTAGCGGGCCCATCTCCATCCACCCCTTACTCTATTTACGCCCTGAGCGGCTGTCGAACTCGTTCGTGGGGCCAGCCTTCGAACTCTTTGGGCCGTCGGGGCATTTTTCAGCCCAAGCCCCTGCCTGCCAGAATTTATTTCGTGGTAGCGGCGCGGCAGAGGCGCCTGCCGCGACGGGACGTGCGGCAGGGGCTTTAGTCGTCGGGGGTCATGAGTGTATGCGCGCGTGCGCTCGATCCCGCCGAACGGGTGGCCACGTGGGTCCCTCCTGCAGCGACTGGCAATAGGCGCCACGCGGGCGGGAGTAAATACCGCTCTGTGCGAGGCGGTGGCGTGGGTCCCACTTGCAGTGACAGAGGGGAAATGCCCAGCGGGCGGGAAGCTTCCCGCGCCGCGCGTGGCGTTTGAGAGGGCCCGTTGGCAGTGAGCGGGGTGAGAGGAAGTCGAAAGGACGGAGTCGCATCCGCGCGGGGCAAGCTGGCTAAGCAGGCCCCACTTGTATCGGTTCGGGAGTGGCCCCAAGTGGGCGGGATATTTCCCACGCTGCGCGAAGTAGTTTCGCGGGCCCGGTTGCAGTGAGCCGTACGAGAGGGATTCAGGAAGGTGGTGCGGCGCCCGCGCTGGGCGAGACGGCCAGGCGGGTCCCGTTTGCAGTGAGAGGAGCGCCAGGCGGGTGAAAGGTATAAATACGCACCTTGCATGCCCGTTCGCTGCATTCGTCACTCGCGTCCCTTTGCCTTCCGCGCCGTCTTGCTCTTTTTCGCTCTTCGCCTTCCATCCTTCCGCGCTTGCACGTTCTTCTTCTCTGTGTCCTCCCCACATTCCTTGCTCTCTTCCATGGCTTCTTGGTTGAGGTCCGACATTCGTAGGGTGCGCCTTGAGGGCCTGGTTAGTCGTGGCCTCCTCGTTGCCCGGACGGAGGTGAGGGAGTGGCTGCTCCCGGGTACGCGGAGGTGCCCTTGCCGCCGGATGGTTATGTGGTGTCCTTCGCCCATTTCCACGAGCGCGGGCTGGGAGTCCCCGCGCATTCCTTCTTGCGGGGGTTCCTTCATTATTACGGCCTCGAGCTGCAGCACCTCAACCCTAACGGGATACTGCACATCACCACATTCGTGACGTTGTGTGAGGGCTACTTGGGGATCGCCCCCCATTTTGATTTGTGACGGTACTTTTTCTCCGTCTCGTTCCAGACGAAGGAAGGGCCCCATCACCCCATCGGCTGCGCTAGCGTCCACCTCCGCGGGGAGCGCGTCGGCTCCTACATCCCCCTGCGGTTGCGGAGCTCTCACAGGGGCTGGCACGGGCAGTGGTTCTACCTCAAGAACGATGCTGCCGGGCCCCTGCCTGAGTTTACCCGGCGTACGTTCGACACGGCGCCCGAGGTGTGGAAATGGGGGCCGCCAGCCAAGGAGCGGAAGCGGCTGGACGACGCCCTCGACGCCGTGTGGCAGCTGCGGACCCGAGGGGTATGCGGCGCCGGGGTCATCACCGCGTTCCACGCCCGGCGCGTGCTGCCGCTGATGGCGCGGCGGCTCCGGCTCTGGGAGATGAGCCCCGGCTCGGATTTCTCCGGGTCGGTGATGTCGGCCGAGCCCATCTCGGAGCTGGAGCTGAAGCAGCGGCTCCGGGAGGTCCTCGCCGCCGAGGACCTCGAGGATCCGGTGGACGACCACCCGCCGATGCGCCTTGCTGAGGGGAGCTCTCTTTTGGTGAGTGAGATTCCTATTTCGTCGTATTTCTTAGCTTCGCTCTTCTGGGTCTGACTTTTTTCTTTTTGCTGGCAACAGAAGAGGGAGCTCGCGGTCCGACCCTCTCGCCCCCCTTTGCCTGAAGACGCGGCCGTCTGGGAGGCCAACCGCTTGGCCGCTGAGGAGCACAAGCGGAAAAAGGAAACCCGGAAGGCCAAGCGTGCTCTCAAGATCCGGGCCAAACTGGCTCGGGATCGGCGCAGGCGGGGGTCGGGCGACGATGACGACGACGACGAGGGCGAGGAGGACGAGGAGGAGGAAGAGAAGAAGGAGGAGGTCGTGGAGATCCCTCGTCCTCCCTCGAGGCAGGAGTTGGTGCACGCGCGCCAACGGGGCCCGGGGCCGGAGCCTCGGGGGTCGAAGGCTCGAGGGTCGGAAGTGGCGCCGCCCCCGTCCTCGACGACCCCCGCTGTGCGGTCGTCCCGCGAGGAGAGGACGCTCGCTCCGAGGGACGTTCGCGCCCGCCCTGAGCCGGTGGGGTCGGGTCCGTCGGCTTCTGGGCCGGCATCAGGCGGGGTGGCCGGCCCAGGGGCCAGCGAGAAGCGGCCGGCGGTGGAGCAAGGGGGTCCGACCCCGAAGCGTCGCCGCACTTCATCGCGAGGGTAAGTGCATCGCGCGAGCTCTATTCTCCTTCTGCTTGTACTTAGTACCTTTTCTTCGGTAGGTCCGCAGCGCAGACGCGGTCACTCCTGGTGGCGCCGAGGAAGGCTTTGGCGGGGCGGTGGCCCGTGCGCGTTCCGAAGGGCGCCATGGGCGGGGCTTCGGAGCCCCCGCGATCGTCGACGGCGGCGGCGAAAGGATCGGAGGCCCCTTCGGTCGCCCCTCTGGGCCCATCGGAGGCGGCGGCGGCCGCCAATCTGGAGCCAACGGAGGTGGTGGCGGCCGTCCCTTCGGAGGTGCCGTCGGAGGCAGTGGTGACGGCGGCTTCGGAGAGGCAGGTGGAGGCTCCAACGCCTGGGCCGAAGCTGCCTGTTTTTGGACCTCCTACGGCGGAGGAGGCGGCGGCGTCGGGCGCCGCTGCGGAGGAGGGCGCCGCTGAAGCGCCAACGGCGGCACCGGCGACTCTGTCGGTTGCGGGGACGGTGGAGGGAGGCGCCCTAGACTCCGGGAGCGCGCGGCGGGGCGCGGAGGGGGCCTTGCCCGCCTTGGACTCCGTCGCGGCTTTCCTCCGGGGCCAACTTGTCGACGAGGAGCAGCTCGTCGCCGCACGTCAGGAGCCGTGGGTAATTGTACCTCGGTCCATTCCGCTATGAAGTCAGTCAAGGATTGAGACTTGATCGCCGTTTGGGGGGCGTATTTGATGCCCTCGCCCATCAGCTCGAGCGCCCACTTCGCGGCTTTACCCGTCGCGTCACGGTTCTCGACGACCTCGCGTAGCGGGAAGGAGCTGACGATGGTCACCGGATAGGACTCGAAGTTGTGTCGGAGCTTCCTTTTAGCGAGGACGACACCGTAGAGGATCTTCAGGATCTGAAGATGCTGGGTCTTCGTCTCCGACAAGACTTTGCTCACGTAGTAGACCGGTCACTGGACTTTGAGGACGTGGCCTTCTTCCGCCCGCTCTACAACAAGGGTGACGCTGACGACCTGGGTCGTCGCGGCGATGTAGAGGAGGAGAGGCTCCTTGGGGGTCGGAGGCACCAGGACTGGGGGCTTCGACAGGAAGACTTTTATCCTGTCGAGGGCGTCCTGTGCCTCTGGTGTCCATTGAAATCACTCGGATTTCTTCAGGAGTTGGTAAAGGGGGTGAACGCGTTCTCCAAGACGCGAGATGAAGCGGCTTAAGGCCGCCAAGCATCCGGTCACGCGTTGCACTCCCTTCAAGTTTTGGATCGGCCCCATTCGATTGATGGCCTCGATTTTCTCTGGATTGGCTTCGATGCCACGCTCGGAGACAATGAATCCGAGCAACATTCCCCTCGGAACCCCGAAGACGCATTTTTTGGGGTTGAGTTTGATGTCGTTTGCTTGGAGTTTAGCGAAGGTCCGCTCCAGGTCGGCGATGAGCTGGTCGATCTTCTTGGATTTGACGATGATGTCATCGACGTATGCTTCGACGATATCTCCGATGAGTTCGTCGAAGCATCTGATCATGCAGCGCTGGTAGATTGCGCCTGCATTCTTGAGCCCGAACGGCATCGTGATGTAGCAGTACGACCCGAACGGTGTGATGAAGGACGTCGCGGTTTGGTCGGATTCCTTTATACGGATCTGATGGTACCCGGAATACGCATCAAGGAAGCAGAGGGTTTCGCACCCTGAGGTGGAATCGACTATCTGGTCTATACGTGGCAAAGGAAACGGATCCTTTGGGCACGCTTTGTTAAGACTGGTATAGTCGACACACATTCTCCATTTCCCATTCTTTTTCCGTACAAGGACAGGATTGGCTAACCACTCGGGGTGATACACTTCCTTGATGAGACCGGCTGCCAGCAGTTTAGCTATCTCCTCTCCGATGGCCCTGCGCTTCTCCTCGTCGAAGCGGCGCAGTCGTTGCTTCACCGGCCGGGAATCCGGTTTGATATGCAAGGAGTGCTCGGCGACTTCCCTCGGAATGCCCGGCATGTCCGAGGGTTTCCACGCGAAGATGTCGATGTTCGCGCGGAGAAGGTCGACGAGCACGCTTTCCTATTTGGCGGGGAGGGATGTCCAGATCTTGGCCACCTTCTCAGGGGCGGGCTCGAAGAATCCAGTGCTACGGTTGGAGTCGGGGGCGTCTTCGGTGATCTGCTGCCAGATGATAGCAAGCTCCTCCGTAGACGCGATGGTGGCAGAGGCGAGCTCGCCGCTCTCCGTCTCACACTGATAGGCGCGCTGGAAAGAAGCGCCTACAGTGATGACCCCCTTCGGCCCAGGCATCTTGAGCTTCAGGTAGGTGTAGTTGGGGATGGCCATGAACTTTACGTAGCACGGCTTCCCCAAGATGGCGTGGTACGACCCGTGAAATCCGACTACTTCGAACGTGAGAGTCTCCGTCCGAAAGTTGGCCAGGGTCCCGAACGTGACGGGCAGGTCGATCTGCCCGAGTGGGGCGGCTTGCTTCCCGGGGACAACGCCGTGGAACGGGCTCCGGTCGGTCGGATGAGCGACCGATCGACGCCCATGGCGTCGAGCGTCTCCGGATATAAGATGTTGAGGCCGCTACTTCCGTTCATGAGGACCTTGGTGAGACGCTTCTTGTCGATGATGGGGTCGACTACCAAAGGGTACTGACCCGGTCATAGGACGTGGCTGGGGTGGTCGGATCGATCGAATGTGATCGGGGCCTCCGACCACCGGAGGAAGGCTGGCGTCGCGGGCTCGGCCGCGAACACCTCGTGACGCTCGACCTTCGCACTTTCCTCCGTGCGCCTCTGGACCTGAGAAGATCATAAGGCAACCGTCGGGCTCGGGGAAGCCGTCGTTACCTTCGCTGGCGTCGCCTTCGCCGTCTGCGCCCTTAGGAGCTTGTCAGGGCTTGCCTCTCGGCTTGCCCTTCGGAGGCCCCTGGTTCAAGAACCGTTTCAAAAGTGAACAGTCCTTGTAAAGATGCTTCACGGGGTACTCGTGGTTGGGGCATGGACCGTTCCACTTCTTCTCGAAGTGGTCCGAGGTTTCCGCAGCTGGCGCCTTGGCGCCCTTCCGCTCGGCGGCTGCAACCATCTGTACATCAGACAATTGTTGCCGATTCTTCTTCTTACGGGAACGGTTGGAGGAGCTTCGCCGGCGTTGTCCCCCTGCCTCCCCTTCGTATCGGGGCGGTTGAAGATCGCGCCCACGGCTTCCTCGTTGGAAGCGTGGCTGGTTGCGATGTCCAAGAGTTCCTTGGCCGTTCGCGGACTTTTGCGCCCTAACTTGTGGACTAGGGTGCGGCAAGTAGTCCCGGACAAGAAAGCCCCGATGACGTCGGCGTCGTCGATATCCGACAGCTCGTTGCACTGCCGGCAGAAGCGTCGTACGTACTCCCGGAGAGTTTCCCCGGGTTTCTGTCGACAATTCTTCAGATCCCAAGGATTGCCCGGGCGCGCGTAGGTCCCTTGAAAATTACCTACGAAGACCTCCCTCAAGTCGGACCAGCTCGTGATCCGATCGGCGGGGAGGTGCTCGAGCCACGTTCTGGCCGAGTCGGCCAGATAAAGTGGCAAGTTATGGATGATGAAACGATCATCGTCCGCTCCTCCGGCTCGGCAGGCGAGCCGCTAGTCTTCGAGCCAGAGGCTCGGATTCGTCTCACCAGCGTATTTCGGCACGTTGGTCGGCGGCCGAAAACGTTGGAGAAACGGGGCGCTCCGAATGTGGGAGCTGAAAGCCCGAGGGCCCGGAGCGTCTGGGCTCGGACTCCTGTCTTCGTCATCGTCATAGCGCCCTCCTCGGCGCGGATGACGACCTCGGCCTGCCTCAGGGGCGCGCTCTGGCTGCCGTCGTTGCGCCTCCAAGGTGGCCCAGGCATCGCGGTTTGTACCGAGACGTCCGCGGACGCAGGCTTTCGAGGCCTCGTCCGACCCCAGGCGCGTCTGCTGTACAGATGCGTTCGGGGTGTGCGGTTTATGTGCCCGCGATCGCGAGCTCTCCGCTTGCTGTGCCGCTGCTCGTTGCAGCAGTACCTCAACTTCACGTTGAATGCGTCGGGCTTCGGGCGTGTTGGGTTCGGAGAGCTCCCGAAGCAATGCTGCTGCTGCAGCAAGGTTCTGGCTCACCCGCGTAAAGTGTGGGGGCCCATCGCCCTCCTCCATGATCCGCTGGCGCACGTCACGCGCCATGGAGCGGGCACGCCCGCCGGGCTCGGCGCGAGCGAGCTCTCGGGTCGATTTCCGCTTCCTCCTGTTCCAGCTGCCGTTTGGCTTCACGGAGTTCTTCCCTTTGCGCTTGTAACTGCTCGGGCAGTATGTCACGGGAGGGAGTTTCGGAGGCCGGTGGCAGCTGGGTGA
Source organism: Oropetium thomaeum (assembly GCA_001182835.1). Taxonomy (NCBI): domain Eukaryota; kingdom Viridiplantae; phylum Streptophyta; class Magnoliopsida; order Poales; family Poaceae; genus Oropetium; species Oropetium thomaeum. The sequence goes on along the minus strand of LFJQ01000031.1, from coordinate 466,205 downwards.
GAGGGAGGTTATTCCCCGAGTCGAGCGGGTCTTCGGAATGTGCCATGAGGCACTCGCGCGAGGGATTGTTGCTTCCCTCGCTGCGTTCCGGGTCAGAACCTCTGTTTGCCTCGTCGAGGAGGTCGAAAAAGGATTCCGACGTATAGCCTGTCATTCCCACGAACTCGGTGTCCGTGGAGCGCGGGCTTTCGCACGATGTCGTACGAGTCATCGTGGCCGTACCAAGGTTGCCCTGGTTGGGCGAAGAGGCTGCGCGTGGGCCCTTGCGTGAGGGCTTCTGAGAGCGCGAGCCCTTGCCAGGGCGTCGCTTTTTTCCGTTGGCTGGCACGGCTGGCGTGCAACGGGAATCGAGGGCGGTGACTGCCAACGCTGAAGGTCGCTCAGCACCAGGTTGCCTCCAGAAGTGGCAACAAAATCGAGGCTCCCGAATGACACGACGGTCCCGGGAATCCATGCGCTGGCATGGTTTGCCATCGGAACCTGAGGGATGATCGACGAAAATGCACAGCCGCCCTACCTGGCGCGCCAACTGTCGATGTTCGGTACTGTCGACTAGTGAATTTATCGTGGGGGGTGCGTTTTGAGGCTCCGATGGTTCGCGAGAGGACACAAGGTTTATACTGGTTCAGACAACGATGCCCTACGTCCAGTTTCTGAGCTGCTCGTGTTACTCGCGACAAGGATTACAAGGGGGTTACAAGTGAGGAGAAAGGGAGAGTGCTCCTCGTCTCTAAGCGTGTTCGTGGTGAGTACTCTAAGGCTAGCGAGAGCTAGTGAGTGTCGTGGGCGACTAAGCTTGTGGAATGACTTGTGCGCTTCCAGACTTGTCCTTCGTCTTCGATCTCCCTCCCCATTTATACGGCGATGTGAGGAGGGCCGGTTCCGTAGAGCTGATAGTGGCCGTGCGACCGTGCCGTTCCTGTTCGACGGAGTGGTCCGTGCCGTCACTCGGTGGAGTCCCGTCCGTATGGAGAAACACCACTGTAGGCTTTGGCGTGGTGACGCCGTAGTCATGACCGTCGCTCCGGGACGTCCCGTCGTAAAAGGGCGATGAGTCTCTGACAGGGGCTGTTGGAGCGACGCCCATCCCGTGGACGGTGCATGTCGTGTGCATTTAACGCCCACTTGTCTGGATAGCGGGCGGCTTTACCTGTCAGCAGGCGTGGGCGTGTCAGACATTTATTTCCCAACCGTCACCGTCCGTCCTGCTCGTGGAGTAGTGGGCGATTCGTCCGACCCTGAGGTCGGGCGAGGCGGAGACGCGCTCGCTCGACCCCTATAAAGACGGGGTCGAGCACGTCGCCTGAGCGTACAGGATCCGACCCCTCCTCGAAGGGGTCGGGCGAGGCGGAGATCGCCTGTTGGCTCGATCTGCAGCGCGCCCGTACGATGCGGAGGCTGGTTTAGATGGGGATTTTTTACGCCTTGATTACGTCATTAAGGTTATGGGTCATTAAGGTTAACTACCTCTGGTATTGACCCTCAACATAATACGCATTAGCGGTCGAGAGAGAGTGAGGTAAAAGATGAGAATATAAAAATAAAGCAGCGGAGACAAAAACTGTTAGATATTTAAGCAAATTACGACATATTTTAATTCCAAATAATATTAGATAATTCATGATATTATTTGGTGATCTCGTAATAATAAAACATGTATTAGTGTTCATGTTTAAACCACTGTTTAAAACGAACAAAAGCAAGAACCAGAAAAAGTTGAGGATATACCCCGAGGTGGGACTAGTGCGAGGGCACTGGCGGCGCCGTTCTCACTAGTCGACATAGTGAGCAGTTTGATGTAGTCGATCGAAATTGATGTAAGACAAGGTACGCAGTGCAGTCCCTCGAACGGCCACCGGGAAGAAGACGTGCGCGTCGCTTTATGTTCAGCAGGAAGAAAACGTCGCCGAAGAATGAAGCGAGCAGTCGCGCAATCAAGTGCGCTCCCCAAAAATCTTATTGCCTTCCTATCTCGATACAGGAACTCAAGAAAGCAGTGGTTCGGAGGGCTGCTCTCCCACCAGCCGTGAAAGCGATCGTTGGGATGAGGATGCGAACAATTACAATACTAACAAGAATTGTGTGTTTGTTTTCTATATTGTCTCTTCTTCTCTCTATTTCTCACGTAGCTAAATAGTCATAGGACTAGTTCTCATGCCACGTAGGGAGAGGAAGAGAGTGATGACACAATACACGGTGGTGCTAATGGAATCAAATAGCATTCAACGGCAGCTATTATATTCATTATTGCATTACGATTCTCATGCAATGAAACGTCGCTAGAATGACTTCCATTCACTCACATAACGCATGCGTTCAAATGTCCATTTATTTCATTCACCCCACGTGCATGTTAAAAACAATTTATTGCCTTAAAATTCATTATTTAATTGCTAATGAATCCAATTAAATTCAACAATCCCACCAAATTTTAAGGCATATGAACACTCTCAGTTCCTTGAGTTTTGATATACCAGTATTTCAATGGAGACCGTTAAGTTGAACATCCATCTAGAGCAAAAGCTATGTCTATTAACAACTGAACAATAGGCTATGCCTTGAATTGACAGTTCTGTGCGAACAGGTTTTACTAGAGCCCTTAACTAATACTAGGTTGCAGTACGCATCCTCTCGGTTTGGAGTATATAAGTCGAATCCTACGGTCTTTCATGAGTATTTAGAGATCACCCAAATCTCATAGACTGTGACCAGCAGTCAAACTCATATAGGTGTGTTCCTTATAAGATGTTCTGTAGGCCAACATCTCTGCTTAAATAATAAAAGTCACTCGGACCACATTAAAGTATATATAACAACCTGCCATACAAAATAGGAGAGAAGTGCATCTCAGACGACATGGACCTTTTAAAAGGATCTCTCCATCTCAATCAACCACTAGCTTGTTTCACCATCCTAATTCATGGGATCTCCGATCACATAGGACAGGTAACCACTATGGTAGACTTCACGTGGATCTCAAGCCCATCTCACTTGATGCACCATCTATCACATTACATGATAGCCCCTTTGTAAATTGATCTGCCAGATTTTTAGATGTATGGACATAATCCAACGCAATCACTCCGGAGCTTTTCAATTTTCTAACAGATTTCAGCCGTCGTTTTACATGCCTAGATGACTTCATGTTGTCCTTAGAACTGTTCACTTTGACGATCACCGTTTGATTGTCACAGTTCATGGAAATAGCCAGTATAGGTTTATCAATCATCAAATCCGAAAGGAGCTCACAAAGCCATTCAGCTTCAACAGTGGCGGTATCTAATACTGTGAGTTCTGATTCCATTGTTGACCTCGTTAAGATGGTCTGTTTACAAGACTTCCAGGAAACAGCGCCACCTCCAAGCGTAAACACATATCCATTTGTGGCTTTAATCTCATCAGCATCAGAAATCCAATTTGTATCACTAAACCCTCTAGTACCCTTGGATACCCGGTATACTGACCCATAGTTCATCGTACCTTTTAGATAGCGCATAACTCTCTCAAGAGCACGCCAGTGATCATCTCCCGGATTGGACACAAACCGGCTTAGTTTGCTAACAGCAAACAAGATGTCAGGTCTCGTCGCGCTAGCTAAATACATTAGCGAGCCTATAATCTGGGAGTATCTCAATTGATCCCTTGCTATTTTTTGTTTTTTTCCTTAATAGCACGCTAGGATCATAAGACGTAGGAGCAGGCTTGCAGTCACTAAATCCAAAGCGACTCAAAACCTTTTCTAGATAGTGGGATTGTAGCAGTGTAACCCCACCATTGCCTTCTCTTAGTAGCTTGGTATTAAGAATAACATCAGCCGCTCCCAAATCCTTCATCTCAAAATTATTGGACAAGAAGTCCTTCACCTCCTTAATCACATTAAGGTTGGTTCCAAAAATTAATATGTCATCGACATACAAACACAAGATCACATCTTCTCCCCCACCATAGCGATAATACACACATTTGCCAGCTTCGTTCACAACAGCACGTGTGTCGTTCCCCATCAGCAAGGATGAAGTCCGTCCGACCTGATAAGAAGAAAATAAGGAGATATCAGCACACACATGAATATTGACGCCTGTGTCAACCCACCAATCTGGTGAATAACAAACGGAAATAACTGTAGGTAAAAATTTACCGTACCCCGATGTTCCTCCATCAGCCTCAATCATGTTTGTCGACTTTTTGATTTTGTCCTGCTTATATTTGCGGTCCGGACACTGGCTCACCCAGTGATCCGCACTCCCGCAAACGAAGCAGTTATCTTTCTCCTTATTCTTCTTCTTCTTAAAAGTCGTAGATTTCAGTTTGAGTTTTTGCTTGAATTTTTTCTTGTTGGAATTATGGGAATTTTGAGGTTTTTCTGCACCACATGGGCGCTAGAACTCCCCTCGACAACCTTTTTGCCACGAACGTCTTTTGCTCTCGCCTTCTCCTCAACATCCAACGAGCCAACAAGATCAGCAATGCCGAACTCTTGTCTCTTATGTTTTAGAGAGTAGCAAAATCAGTCCAAGTGTATGGCAGTTTTGCAATAATGCAACCAGCCACAAACTTATCTGGCAACACACATCCAAAATTCTCAAGTTCCTTTGCTAGTGTTTGTATTTCTTGAGCTTGCTCCACCACAGAATGATCATCAATCATTTTGTAGTCGTGAAATTGCTCCATGACATACAATTCGCTGCTACCATCCGAAACTCCAAATTTGGCATTAAGTGCATCCCACATATCCTTGCCATATGCAACCACATGTATGCATCGACAATGCTGTCTGCTAGCACACTTATTATTGCTCCCTTGAACATGTTATCAGCCTCACGGAAAATCCGTTCCTCCTCATGAGTATACAGTCCAACTGATCTTTGTTCGACAACAAAATAGCAGCGTATAGCGATCAACCAGAGCATGCATTTGTGACGCCACCTCTTGAAATTCATGCAATAAAAAACGTTTGATTTCAACGCGTTCGCAAAGCTAGTAGCGAAAAAAGCCTAAAATAAGGTTTTTGGATTGTTAGATATTTAGTCAAATTATGACATTTTAATTCCATAAAATACTAGATAATTTTATGATATTATTTTGTGTCTCGTAACAATAAACATGTATTGTTTATGTTTAAACCACTGTTTAAAACAAACAAAAGCATAAATCAAAAAAAGTTGAGGATATACCCCGAGGCGGGACTAGTGCGAGGGCACCGGCAACACCGTTCTCACTAGTTGACATAGTGAGCTGTTCGATATAGTCAATCGAAGTTGATGTAGGACGAGGTATGTAGTGCAGTACCTCGAACGACCACCAGAAAGAAGACGTGCGCGCCGCTTTATGGGAAACAAACGTCACCGAGGAACGAAGCGAGCAATCGCGCGACCAAGTGCGCTCCCCAAAAACCTTATTTCCTTCCTATCTCGATACAGGAACTCGAGAAAGGCAGTGGCGGAGGCCTGCTCTCCCTCCGGCCGTGAACGCGATCGTTGGGATGAGGATGCGAACAGTTACAACTACTAATACGAAATCGTGTGTTTGTTTTCTGTATTGTCTCTTCTTCTCTCTACTTCTCACGTAGCTAAATAGTCGTAGGACTAGTTCTCATGCCACATAGGGAGAGGAAGAGAGTGAGACAATACACGGTGGTGCTAATGGAATCAAATAGCATTCAATGGCAGCTATTATATTCATTATTGCATTACGTTCTCATGCAATGAAACGTCACCGGAATGGCTCCATTCACTCACATAACGCATGCCTTCAAATGTCCATTTATTTCATTCACCCCACGTGCATGTTATAAACAATTCTTTGCCTTAAAATTTATTATTTTAATTACTGATGAATCCAATTAAATCCTAACAAAATATTTAATAGTTCTCATACTTTTTTAAATACGACGAATGATCAAAATTATTAATCACAGTTAACGACGATAAAAAAAAAGAACGGAGGGAATAAAAATCAAGGCGTGCATATATGTATGCCTTGACAACGCACTTGAAGATGGCACACAAGGCGACGATAGCAGCTCCCTTCTCCAAATCGGCTTCCGTCAGCTCGCGAAAGCCGGCGCTCGTCGCCACCTTCTTGACATGGTCGTGCTCTATATCAAGGACCAGTGGCCGCGTCTCGCCGCCGGTGTGGCAGGCACAGCTGCATCCGCCGTAACAACGAGCCATCGACATGATTCGTTGGGGAGAAGGTAAGAGAGAACCCTAAACTAATTCGTCTTGGATGGAGACCCGCCTGGACGTCCATATGTATATGTATGAGTGCTTTGGGCTGGTTGGCCCAAATCAGAGCCAAGTTGGGCCCGTCCTGGCCGAAATGTACGGCGGCTTACAGAATTTCGTAAGCTAAAAAGAATTTTCTGCATGTTCTCAAAAAAAGAGACGAAAGTTTCTGCATATGCTCAAAAGAAAAAAAGGGAAAATTCTTGTAAGTATAGGGCGTTGAGGCGATGTGTGATAGTTTTTTGAGATTCGTGTTGACTGAATTGGATGTGTAGGATGGTATTTTGAGATTCTTGTTTTTTTTTTCCCGAACCCAGCACAGATGTAGCCACCCATATATACGTATGAGTATTCAGCTCTATCAACGCACGTACGCACAACCTATCTCTATGAGGACCAACGACTACGCCGACTGTTCTTGAGATTCCATGAAGTCACCACGCACGCCTTGTTGTCGATAGTAACGTCGTCTGTCATTGAACGAATAATTAACCGTAAATGCAACACCTGTGTTAAATTTATGATTTGAACCCGGATGAATAGGTTCCATCACAAGGAGGCTAACCATCTGAGATAAGCTTAGTTTGTAGGCTTAATTCGTTTCAGTAGAAAGTACAGCCAAAGATGAGTTAGTTTTAGCTAGATCCTCTCCTCTGAAATCGTTGACGTGAAAAATGCAGTTAAAACACGACCACGTCCACCTCCTATAAAAAAAAACACGAGCAAACCCATGTGCAAAGTCTGCAAAAAGTGTCTCAGCAGAAACTAAATCAGAACGTCTTGTTTTGAGGACTTTCACAGGTTCCAAAATAAAATACCAATCATCTATTTCCTTCATCTAACGGTTCAGATCATTAATATGATATCTTTTGATTTTACCGGTATCATCATATCATTATCAGGTATTATCGATATCATAAAGGTATTTTTTAAAATAATTAAAGACTTTAGGATAAAATTAAATTCTTTTTCGTGGCCGCAAGGCGATGATGGTGCTGCGACGGGCAGATACGGCGCGATGGTCAAGAGGGAGGCTTGATGCCGGCGCGGCAAGGTACATTAGGGACGGCCGCAATGGCGCGACATGAGGCCCGAGAGCGATGGCCACGGAATGATGGCGTCGCGACAAGCGCAGCGAGGCACAGGAGGGATAGGGCGGGGCGGGGCGGGAGGGAGACAGCATCATAGTTGCATCAAGGGATGGCTCCGCAGATCGAGGAGAATGGGAGGCCTTGACGGTTGCGTGACTTAAGGAAATAGTCTTTTATTAAAAGCCAAATTATATTAATACCCTTCCAATTCAAAGGTGAGATGGTGGTCATGATACATATTACCTATTGGTATAATGGAGCACTGTAAAAGTCAATTACAGGTAAAACCAATAAAGATCGCTGCTTTTAGGAGGGATCCGTTATAAGTTGCTTGTCATGGTTGCCTAGATTGGCAGGCTATATTATATAGACCATGATCTTTTTATATTTATAGAGGGATTGACTTGTCCTTATAGGACTCTAATACGTTGTAAAAATTCTGAAAAAAAAATGTATTAAGAGACTCTCGAGAATGTATTAATCCAACGACTATAAAGAATCGAGTGGCTCAACGTGAGAGCAGAGTGTTACACTTATAAGTGGGGTGTGTCTATGAAGATTATGTAACTCCCTCTTTTTTTTTAATTGTTGTCACCGCTGAATTTTTACATCAACTTTGACTACTTGCTTATTACAAAAGAATGATAAATATTATATATTCTATTATAGTTTAATTTACTAGTAAAGATATTTGAGCTATAGCTTATAGTTTTATATTACCTTCGTCTTTTAATTATCGACACTTTCTAGTATAAATTTATAATAAAAATAGTCAACAATTAAACGAAGGTAAGTATATATGAACAATTTTTTTTAAAATAAGTGATCAAAGATGATGTAAAAAATCAAAAAGGACAATGATTAAGGAACTGAGGGAGCAGGTAACAATATGAAAAGTGGATGAACAAACAAGAGATACGAATGAATAACAATTGCCAAGGTGGTAAACACGTCGTAGAACAAGAGATACGAATGAATAACAATTGCCAAGGTGGTAAACACGTCGTATGAGTTCGTTTGTATGAGTGCTAATCTGTGGTCACAACTCCTCTTATGTCTCTAATCCAGGAACAAACCCGCCAAGATGGCAAACACGTCGGATATGGGGACGGCTACAGCTATGACGACAAACTTGCACCACCATGTTCCTTCGTCGATGCCGCTGGTCACGTATCTCCTCGTGGATTCGTAGAAATATAGCAATAGCAAGAGTAGCAGCGCCTGCAAATTCCAGCAAGAGTTTCAGGCGTTGTATTAGTCGATCTGTTGGTTGATCCGAACTGAAACGCTGATAAAAGAAAATTACTACTCAGCTTTTCTTATGAGCAAACCTTCTTAATTAAATGGAAAGGACAAATTAGATTTAGAGCCATTCACTTCGTGTGGCCGTCGCGCTACAGGCCCATGCGTATTTGAAAGATAGAAAAAGACTGTCCTTTTTGGTTCCATGCATGCAACGGTTTTAATCCCATCTCGAACCAGGAGCGAGGAGCCCAGGAACATTCTTTCCGTTGCAGCCCACTCGACCCATCTGCGCAAGGGATGGGGATGTCAGCGGGAGGAGCCACGCTTCATATCCCTCAATAATACCACCTCGGGTTCTACAGGATGGCATATCATAATTAAAAGGAATTATTTCTTCTACGATTACTATAAATTACTATTTTGTATGATATACAGAAATCAATAGTCATATATAACATTGTATTATAAACTTAATACTTTATATGACATTAACTATAATTTTAATAAAAAATCAAAATATAAATCTTTTTGAATTGAACATATTTCCAATTTTTTTGTGATGACATATAAAATCATATTTTATAAGTTCCATTTTTGGTCCTAGTTCAAATTTAAAATATATTTAAATTTAAAATTCATATATTTAAATCTATCATAAACATTGTTTAATATTTAAAAACATTTAGACTTTGAACTAAATTTTGAAACTTGGTCCACAAGTGTATGTGAGGTTCATGGTCATTCTAAAATTATGCTATTTTCTAATGCTATGAAATTTATGAAGGTAATGTATATAAATTATTTAAATTTAAATTATTTAATCATCTCCACAAATATGATAACAACACATAGTCAACATAATTTTAGAGTGTCCAACAACCTCCAACAAACATTTCGATCAAGTTTAACAAATTATTTCACAGATTATTTAAAATAATGTTTATATCAGATTTAAATATATGAATTTTAAATTCAAATATGTTTCGAATTTGAAGTAGGACTAAAAATAAAACTTGTAGAATATGATTTTATATGTCACCACAAAAAGTTTAAAAAAAATTTAAATCAAAAGATTTATATTTTAATTTTCTTTATTAAAATTATAGTGTCAATGTTATAGAAGGTATTAAGTTTATAATCCAGTATAATATAGGATATTATTAATTTTGCAATGTTATATAAGATACTGAAATATTTTGCAGTGGCATAGAAGTAAAATCTACTCACTGGAAGCAAAAACAAGCTGTGCGGCGCATTTAGAAAATGGGTCCATCAAGAGCCTGCTCTACGGCGCCAGAAGGGGGACTGTTGGGAGGAAGTTAGCACTTTCATCTTTAATCCATCATATGCAACACAAAAAAATCACTATAAGATCTACCAACCCTAGTTACAATTGATATATACTGAAGCCTTGTTATGTAGAAATTACTGTGACTTTTTGGTGTAACAATTGAATAGTCATGTACTCATGGTTTAACTAATTAATGATGTCATTAAAATTTGAAGTGTTACAACATTTTGAAACACGCTAGAATTTTACATATTATATAGATTTAGATCTTAAAACATTTAAAATTTTCATTATTATATAAATTTAAATATAATCTTAGTAATCCTACTAATATAATACACTAAACCATCCGTTTTATGTTTACCACCCTAAAAATATATCATCCCTTCTAATTATATTCCAACAATTATGAAAAATAATTAATTGTACTCAATTCGCGAGTCATCTAATAAAATTCGATGGATTATATGTCTCTATTTTAAATCATACGGTCCCTTATTACTCCCGATCTTTAATCAAAAAATCTTACAACCTCCACCACCAAATAAAAAAGAAAACATTCACCTGTCCTATTTTTTATTACTTTAAAACAGTCCATCTCTATCCCGCTTTTTTTCTAAAAAAAAGCGGGATAGAGATGGACTGTTTTAAAGTAATAAAAAAAAACAGGCCACATCTACGCGGATCTCACGAGTTTCCTGCCTGCTCACGCCGTTGATTTCGCCGTCTGCCGCGCTTCCCGAGTTGCCTGCCCACGCTCACACCACCGACGCCGCCCTTCCCAGCCGCCGTCGTCGCCCTTCCCGGCCCCACCCGAGCTGACGACGCCCTTCCCTATGGCCGCCACAGCCCGAGCCGCCGCCACCCTTTCCGACCGCCGCCCGAGGCGACGCCGCCCTTCACGGCGGCAGCCCGAGCCGACGCCGCCCATCGCGCAAGCCGGCCGCCCACGCCTACGCCGACGCCGCCACCGCCCTTTGCAGCCACCGACGCCCAAGCCGGCTGCCCACGCCGACGCCGCCACCGCACTTCCCAGCCGCCGCCACGCTGCCACCACGCCTGCCTTGCCCGCCGCCCGCCGCTGCCGCCCACGAGCCGGTCGCCACCGCCCACGCCACCACCCACCGCGTCCCCTGCCACCGCCTCCCACGCCATCGCCCACTGTGTCCCCTATCGCCGTCCACGCCACTGCATCCCCTGCTGCTGCGCCCGCCGCGGTGCCACGTCCCTGCTGTGCGACTCCCCCGCTGCTGCGACTCGGTGCCACCGAGTCAGCAACACCATCTCTCAGGGGTCACCATCTTCCGCCCTACTGTGCCATTGTTCGCACATTAACCCTATTCTCGTGCACAGGTCATAAGTTTGTATCTCTTTTTCTCTTCATTAACAATCGGAATGGATTGTTAATTTCAACCATATATTACACAAACCATTGATAATTGCTTCCAGTAATACATGTTCATTTGAACTCTGTATGTATGCGTATTACTCTGATGTGTAGATTTTGAATAGGGACGGATGCCTCAACGGGATGTCAAACTCCACTTAAAGACTGAACCAACCAGACTGGTATACTTTCCTCCTCTATAACATATAGTATGTTATGCAAATTAAAGTTTATATATAGGTAGTGTATATATATAGGTGGTCTTGCGATATGTTGTACAAATTAAAGTTGTTCTTCATGGATACATGTGTTAGATGGTGAAATTAATGTTGCAGCAAGAGAAAAGAAATAAAGACGAGGATCAACTACAAAGAGATAAAACGAATGCACGTCAACGTGAATATCGTGTAAGAAAAAAGGCTGAAAAAGATGCATTGTTGAATAATAACACAATGTTGGATAATAATAAGCTGATTGCAGAATCAGGTGAATATCTTTATGCCCAACCCTCTCCCTCAAACTAGATTACCGACATGATATTAATAGTATGATTGTTGTTTGCACATATAACAAAAATACCGACCAAGTAGTAGATCCTAAAGAGAAGAGGAATGCACGTCAACGGGAATATCCTGCAAGGAAAAAGGCTGAAAAAGACGTATGTTCAGTAATAATAAAAAGCGCAAGGCAGAATCAGGCGAATATTTTTGTCCCAACCTATCCCTCAAATGAAATTTTATCCTGATCGCCATATATAAAAATTATTGCCTTGACAAATAACGAAAATACTAACCAAGCTGATCCTAACCAAAAAATAATGACAAATCAACGGGAGTATCGTGCAATAAAAAAGCCCATGATCACATCAAATGTAGGACATTATGGTATGAAACTATTTATTTTTGTAGTTACAGACCTAGAAGTTCGTATGTCTTTATTAAATAATTTTCCCTGCAGTGTGTTGTCTTGGTGGTTTATTATTTATCATTTATATTTGCATATTCAGGCATGGACAACATGTACATTCCAGTTCTTGATGATTCGTGCAAGGGTTTTGAGTGCGCCACTGGCTATTTGGTTATCAACTTCATGTGACATATTTGTGGTTCTTCAAATCTAAATCCATTTTACACTGTGAGTAGCAGCATCCAAGTGTTTTTCTCTCTCTCTCTCTATATATATATGTATAATAATATATAAAATATACATAAAGACAAATTTGGTTATAACCCTATTTTGAAAATAACTTTTGCAGGATGGAAACACGATGAGGACTATGTTGTTTTTAGAGATGCTTCATTACGAGGACAAGAAATGCAAAGAGAATATTTCTAAATTTATACATGAATTTGTTAGGCGTCTAAAAAGGCATAAATCATTTCTTGAACTGTAAATTTATTATTTCTCTATTTTATAAAAATAAAGATTATCACATGAGATGTCTAAATTATAATGTGTTTAGCTCAAATATTTCTTTTTTTATTTTAAACCGTGGCGTTAACATGGGCATTGTACTAGTAGGTTCTAAAATTCAATGTATAAAAAGTTCAAATGCTAGAAGGCCTTAAAACACTTGGGGGTTGTTGTATAGAGATATGGTTATATACAAGGCGAGAGATTTTCGATACAATAATTACTAAACCTAGAGGAAAAAAAAACTCGTGCGTGGACAAACAATATTGTACAGCCCTGCATATGGCACATAAATAAAAACCAAGGCGTGGATATATACTTGGCAAAGCACTTGAAGACCCTAGCGATAGCGACATACACGGCGAGGAAAGCAGCTCCCTTCTCCAAATCAGCTTCCGTAAGCTCGCGAAAGCCGGCGCTCGTCCCCACCTTGTTGACATGGCCGCGCTCAATATCGAGGACCAGCAGCCGGGCCTCGCCGCCGGTGTGGCAGGCGCAGCTGCATGCGGCGTGACAATTAGGCATCGACATGAACACATGATTTGTTGGGGAGAAGGAAAGAAAACCCTAAACTAATTCATCTTGGATACACGAATGGACGTCCATATGTATATGCATGAGATGTGCGCTTTGGGCTTGTTGGCCCAAATCAGAGCCAAGTTTGGCTCGTCCTGGCCCAAATGTATGGCGGCCTACAGAATTTCGTAAGCTAAAAGGAAGATCCTCCATATATTCTCAAAAGAGAAAAAAAAAAGGAAAGTTCTTACAAGTATAGAGCGTTGAGGCGATGGGTAGGATGTTTTTTTTTTGAGATTCGTGTTGACTGAATTGGACGCTCATAGGAGCACCAGGCTTGATCAGTTTCAGTAGAAAGTCAGTGCAACAAAAGATGAGTTATTTCGACGGTCTCCTCTCCTCTAAAATTATTGACATAAGATCGCGCCGTTAAATAAGAGCACGTAAACGGTATCGAAAAAATGAGCATATTATGTGTAAAGTCTACGAAAAGTGTCACTGTAAAATAAAAAGTTAGGATGTTCTAACCATAAAAATAAAAATAATTACGATTACATGGCATGGTTTTTACTTTTTACAAGCCTTATACTCATGAAGGGGTATTTTCATAAATGTAAATAAACAATTTGCAGTTCTGAACAAATGTCTTCCACATTTAAGGGCTCAAAACATCTTGCCATTGTACCGCCAGCAAATGGCACTCTTACAATGTTTCACTCTTAGGTGACTGAAATATTCATTATTACTAGCCATGTTTGAAACTGTAAAAACCTTTTTTTTTGGGGAACATACAATTACTACATCCGTTTTACTTCTTGTTGTGGTAAAACACTTTTTATTCTAGGACAATTTTTTAGTATCAAGCGTTGCGACCATAAAACTAGTATTTGTTTTGTGTTGACATGAAAACGTTTTTATGAACCAATTAACTTTTGACAGAAGCACTTTAAGATACTGAATATATTGTGTTTGTGGGGTGTGAAGTGCAATTTTACAAAGGGTATTTGCACGAGTGTTGAGTTTTTTTTTCTCAAATAATATTAATTTAATTATTAATTTCAAAAATGAGGGTCGATTTTGAAATATTACAGAAATAGAAGCCAGTCGATTATCGGAGGACCGATAAGGGACCTATCGGTTCCCAGAAAACCGATAGCTTATGGCGATGACGAGGCGTCGACGTGGCGCGCAGGAGCTGAGAAATCGGGGGGGGAGAGATGACCGACAGGTCCCCGCCTCCTAGAGTTTGTGGCCTGTTGTGGCCTGTCGGGGATGTTTAAGACCGAAAGGGACATATCGGTCATCCGATTACCGATAGGCCTATCGGTAACCGGAAAACCGATAGGCCTATCGGCTCTTGGAAAACTGACAGGCTCCTATTCCAGTTATCACATGTCAAATTATGCAATGTTCATCGAAAAAAATAATCATGTAATGCTCATTGAAAGAAATATTTTCGTTTATACATTTTATGTGTACGTTGTGTATATGTATTGGGCAATACGATTATTTTATTACACATTATAGTGAGAACAAAAAAATATTATTAAATAAAGAAAGTATACATGCGGATTATTAAAATTGCAAAGATACATTACTTGTTTGATAAAGAGTGAGATACAAGTATAATACATTTCCTTGTACACTACGGTAAGTGCAGGGTATTGTCGATTATTAGTACCAGACTTAGAGCTAGTGGAAATGAGAAGACGAGGAAGGGCGCTGTTGCGGTGGAGGTTTAGTAGGTCCAGGCTTGTGATGTGGACATTTACAATACGGGACCTCGCACCATATCATATCATCATCGTCAGCGATGTAAATGACAAGATTTTCATTTGATGGTTCAGGAGTCAGAGCATTTAGCAGCTGCGTGAGGTCGAAGATTTTATCTTCTAGGTAGGTGATGAAATGTCGATACGGATAGATTGCCTTTTGATCAACCCATGCAGTCCATCCGCAATTGTCGTCATTATCATACGACTGTGAAAAAAATAATATGTTCATGAAAATGTGTGTTATTGCATAATAAAGAGAGTTAGATGTGAAAATAAAACAGGAAGTCGTAGTTACCGCTCCGTAAGGACAGCGAAAAAAACTGCGACCACTATCCTCGCCGTAGTCCATGGTTTGCACGACAGCATCAGCACCATGTTTACACTTAGGTCATTTCTCCTTCGTAGCATCATATGGCTGCAGAGGACTGCCTGGACTGAATTCAGACTTGAATTCTAGAGGGAACTCTGATTTTGGTTCACTAAACCATGTTGGTCCGCCGATCGGAGGAGGGGTTGGAACGGTCTCCCGACCTCCACGACCACTACCTCTACTAGCCATTGATGAAGTTGGGTAGTTTCAACTTTGTATATGCATGAAGAAGAGGGCACAACATGATATATAGAGGTGAGGCGCAACACTTTGGATTCCCTAGCGCTACGTGGGAGCACATGTCGGATATTGGAGGACCGAATAGGGTATCGGAGTGGTCATGGCCGACACGTTTCAGTGGCATCAAATAGTGTTTCAGAGACAGACTTTATTGGATTCCCTAGCGCTATGTGGGAGCACATGTCGGAGATCAGAGGACCGAATAGGGTATCGGAGTGTTCATGGCTGACACGTTTCAGTGGCATTAAATAATGTTTCAGAGATAGACTTTATTGGATTCCCTAGCGCTATGTGGGAGCACATGTCGGAGATCAGAGGACCGAATAGGGTATCGGAGTGTTCATGGCCGATACATTTCAGTGGCATTAAATAGCGTTTCAGAGATAGACTTTATGGGATTCCCTAACGCTATGTGCGAGGGCATGTCCGAGATCGAAGTACCAAATAGGGTATCGCAGTGTTGAAAGCTGACATATTGATGTGCGACGAAGTAATGATTGACAGACGCACTTTATTGGATTCCTTGGCATTATATGACAGCACATGGCGGAGATGGAAGGACTGAAATACGTAACAGATATCTGATAATACACATAATCATAATGCAACATAAACATATTAGAATATAATTATAGTGACACATAAATATAGTACAACAAATATCTGAACATTCAACCATCACGACGCCGCGTCTTTCGGTGCCTAATCTGATGTGTCGGGTAAGTGAGGTGCTTTGGTGCGTGGCGAGTCCTAGGACCCTCCAAAGGGGTCGGCTCCTCCTGCTGCGTGGGCTGACTTGGTATAGGAGCTCCGGGCATCTGCGAATAACCCTGCACTTCCACGTTGGTCCATGACGTCAGCTCGTCGAAAATGGAGGGCTTGACGTTCCTCGTGTTGGCACCTACAATAAGAGTATTATTAGTTTCACTTAATGAAGGGGTTTTTCAAAATATTATATGAATGGAATGCGGGAAAGAAAAGATGAACCTGCTAGTGCCCGGTAACCTGGTGTCAGAATAAAACCGGTCCCAAAAGGGATGGCTGATGCACCGGCGTGGAAATGGGACGGGCCGGGCTCGTGAAAATGAGATGGGCCGGGCTCCTGAAAATGAGATGCACCGCCCTCCAGAAAATGAGACGGGCCGGCGTCGAAGTTATGCCGAGAAGAAGAGGGCTCATGAGAATGGAATGACGGTGCTGCAGGCCCAGGTTTGACGGAACCTGTAATTTTTTATAAGATAATATAATTTCAATTTATAATTTGAAAACTATGTTTTACTTGTAACATATTGCAGAAATATAGGCGAGTGCGAGGTTGGATCCAACCTGGCTGGGACCGCGGACGCACGTCGTACGACTGAGAACATGATGAGCACCGAAGGGCGTCCCTGCAGCGCCGTACAAGGCGAGCTAGTGCTGCTGCCATCTCCCGCGCATTGTAAGCCTGTCCATCTCATCGTCCTCATCCGTGTATAGGTCGTCGTCGTATGGATCGTACGCGGAAAGAATAGGTCGTCCGATGTCGAAGCGCTCGTAACACCACAACATCAGCAACAAAGGGCATCCAGTAAGTGATCTGGCACTACTCCTGCATCTACAACCATCGTCGCAGCCAACATGGTAGAGCCCCAACTAAATTGGGGCATATGTGCCACGTCTATGTCAGCGATGATCTGGGCGACGCCTATCAAACGCTTGTCAACAGTGTCCTGATGCGTGCTCATGAACAGGACCCAACCAAACAACCATAGAAAGTAGGCCTCTAGATGTCACTACACTCTCCAATCCTTCGCATCTGCACTCAACACCTCTGCTCGAAACTGCTGCAGCCATACCTTAGTAGGTCCATGGTTATTGTTGAACTAGAGTTGATCTTGTTCAGGAAGGACGTCGTGAAATCGGTGCAAGATATCATGCTTCCATGTTGCTTGCACCGGAGGAGAGAAAACCACATCCCCTGCCAGAGAGAGACCTAATAGCATAGACACATCTTGTAGAGTCGGAGCCATCTCACCCACCGGTAGGTGAAACGTGTGGGTCTCTGGTCGCCAACGGTCCACCAAAGCAGTGAGTAGTGCACGGTCAGTGGGAAACCGAGGAGACCTCCTACCCTGGGGTCCAACATCCGCGTGAGTGGTAGTAATCCACATGCCTGCAACCTACGAACAATACAGACTTGTTTCAAAATGAAGTGTAATGTGTAACAAACAATATTTTCTGAATTAATAGGTTACCTCGGAACCCATCTGTCATCCACTGTCGAAAAGTCATTGAAGCTCCGTAGTCGAAGGGGATCGTAAAGATCACCGGTCTCGGAGTTAGAGCGATGCTTCGAATCAATTACCAGATCGATCAACTCCATGCCTTTAAGAAAAATTGACAACATTTAATAACAATATAAAATGTGACATCTTATAATATGATAAAAATAGTACATATTATAATATGACATCACACTTACTACACATGTTACAAATAAAATTAGTAGATCTTATAATATGACATAACACTTACTACATATGTTACAAATAAAATTAGTACATCTTAGAATATGACATAACACTTACTACACATGTTACAAATAAAATTAGTACATCTTACAATACGACATAATACATAGAACCCATGACAGAATTAAGTAGATGGTCCTCCTCTTTCCATGCGGTCGCCCCTCCGCATTGGAACACGTCTCACATCCGCACCGTCAGGTCTCCTTTCCACTACGTACAAGTTGTAATCCTTTTGTAGGTGGTTACCTCCATAAACTATGCATTCTTTACGACCCCCACGTGCCTGACCGGCATCCATGTCATTCCTGATTCGACGCATTTTGCGACGACCCTTCATTATAACTCGTTTGCTTGGATCCGAGATCCAAGCTGGTTCTCCCTGTGGTGGCCGTGTGAAGTCAGAGACAACTCTCCAACCAAGTAACTGTCGCAACCCTGTCCGATAAAATCGTACGGTTGCTCATCCAGGATCAAGCGACCATACAGTACAATAATTAACAAGGACACGCAAAACATGATTTAAAGGGTACATGAATTCTTAATATTACAACATTGGTTCAGATAATTTAAGTGCGGAAACGTAGTTTCGAAAACAAGCGAAAGTCAGCGGAAGCTAAATTTTACAACTCGACGATACAATTAAGCACGCCAGCCCACGTGTGCTTAATCTTCATAGGTCGGAGAAGCGGGAACCCACTCGAAGGTCCACTCCGAGGGTGCCTCCCCTTCCCAACCACCACAACCACAAGAAGCAAAGTTAGAAGGATCACCTGCAAAAATATTAATCCACAAAGCCTGAGCAACTAATACTCAGCAAGACTTACCCGTCAACGTGGCCATCTAATGACCGACTCCTAAAATGCAGGGGTATTGGTGGAGGTTGATCGAGTAATTGCGGAAACAGCGCTAGTAGTCGATTCCAATTTTTGCCAATTTAGCAGTAGTCACTGTGAATTTACTAAATGTGCCGCTATTCTAAACAATCATGAATGCATTACAACAGAGCAGAGTGAAATTAGCCCCTTTCATCATAATCCTCTATTCTCATATCGTTGCGGTGGAAAGGAGCAAGTGCTACTCTTAACTACGAGGAGTGGTAATTATAATTGATTTACATCCTGCAGGAGAAACCCGAATGACACGACACGTGCACACTCAACTGAGTCACACGTGGCTACCTTTCGCAACATCGCGACAGTGTTGGCTCAACATCCATCCCTCCAAGGACATGGTCCTCCAGGCGATGCCCTGCATCCCTGTACGGCCCCAAGCCTTTCCCACTAGCACGAGCCCAAGAAAACAAAAACAAATTCATCCACCTTGCTGGTCCGTTCACCTAGAAAAAGGGATGGCCAATTGTCCAATAAAGCGCGGTGAGCTACATCGGTTTCCTGGTCACATATACCAGTATGCACTCGGTACACACCTCAAACTTGACCAATGCAACCGCACCCGATAGGGTTCCCAAATTTCAATAACAGTTAAGATCAACATATTGTCGACTTTCCCTCTTTTGAATAAACACGAGTAGTCTCCATACTACTCGGATACTACCGGATTACTATCCTTAAGCATCACATTCTATCGAGGGCTCTACCCAAAATAATCCATAGGAAACCTATCAAGTCATGCAACTAGGTCTTCACGGCAATTTCCTCGAAACTTAATGCACAAACAATTCCTACATCCATAGTGGAAAACAGAAAATTTATAAAACATAGGTGTGCACCGGGGCTTGTCTTGATTTGCAGAATAATCAGAGCACTCAAACAAGAAGTTAGTTCCTGCGGGTGCCTCTTCTGGATTCTCGTTCACCGACGGAAGTTCCTGGTCGGTCCCTATATGACGAAAATGCAGTGAATTGTTCAATGAAAAGAGTCACAAAGCTTTTATTAAAGATTAACTAGGGTTTCATTGTTGGGAATTTGGGTTAGACCGACACTTTGCTTCGAGTATAAATCGTTTTAATAACTGCGACTATTTATCTAGGTTAAAAATGAAATTTTTAATTACCTCCCAAGATTATTTTTAATTGGTGGTACTCACTGAAATATGAATTTTAAGCTTTGGTTGAGGCCTAGGTGATTTTGCTAGATTTTTCAATAATTCATCGAAGTTTCTGTTATTGGAATTTATAAAATAAGAAACCATATTTAAACCTTGGAATAAACTTATGATATTTTATGGTGTTACTCAGGGGAACCAAATCTACAACTTTGTTTTTGGGGTCTAAACTTTTTACTGACTTCTACAATGCATTTTAGAAAATGGTATTTTAATACGCAGATTGGGGTATTGTGAAAGTATTAGATACAATTTGGTGGTCCTAAAATCCCCATAACATTTCAGTGGCTGTGTTCTGCCATGAGGAACTTGTAGATCAAATTTCAGCCTTAGCACTGCTCTACAATTTGAATTAAAATTCAAAAACAGCAAGGAGTATTTTAATCATTCCTGAAAATGTGTGGTCATTTCATAAAAATTGTTTCAACAGGAATTTAGTCCTAGTCATGTAGTTTCTAAAAAGGTTTGGTTTGCTATTTTTGGATTAGTATTCTATTTTCTATGAATTTTACAACTCTGTAGATTTTCCTGAGATTTGAATAAATTGAAAGAGAGCCGGGCCCGCTTGTCAGCGACACTGGACAGGGGAGCGGCGCTAGGGCAGCGCCCGACGGCGCACCACCGGCGGTTCTCGCTGGAAGGAGAGTCGGCGGCGGATTCCATGGTGCGCATCGCACTCAGCGTGAGCCAGAGAACTCAATTGATGACGGAGGGGCGACGGGGCTCACCGGAGGTACGCCGGCGACGGTGGACCTATTACGGCAATGGTGGCGGCGGTGTTCCGGCGGCTCGACGGTCAGTGGGTGTCGGGGTTGAGCACTGTGAGCTGCAGTAGAGGTCGGGGATGACGCTGGGCACGGCGAGGATGAGTGAAAGTGGCCGGAAGATGGTCGTCGACGGTGAGGTGGCGGCTCGGCGGGTGCTCCGGCGATGTCGCGGCGATTCCGTCACTGCTGCTTCACCAACACCAGTGCGGTCAATTGAAACGGAACCAGGGTGACACAAGGGGCGTGCCGACGGAAGGAATTGGAGAATCTCTCACCGGTGATGAAGAATTCGACAGGGTGGCGATAATGGCGGTGCGGCGGCGCTCCGAGAGTGAATTGCCGGAGTTGGCTAGGGTTTTGGCTTTGGAACGGTTAATTGAGTGTGGGAGGGTGTAGTGGGTGATCTCGTGCGCGATGGAGGAGCTCGGTTGGCGTCGGATTGCAGTGGCACGGCCGGTCGACGTGAGAGCTCGGGTGGCGGCAATGGCGGTGGCAGTGAGGAAGAAGAGCGAGGAGGAGCGGGGAGGAAGAATAAAATCGAGGGTTGAGCGATTTGAAGTGCGCTGAGTCGGTTTGCGGTACGCGGGCAGTTGGCCGGACGGCGTTGCAGCGGCGCGCTCGGGGAGAATTGAAGACGCTCGTCGCTAGGGCACGCCGAGGAGGTACGGAGGAAGGAAAACGAGCATAGAAAAGGGAGGGAAGGAGTACGGCGGCGAGGGCGGGCGGGCGGCGCGTGCAGCGCTGCCCGGCAGCGCCGTTTCTGGCGGTGAACAGGGGCGTCGCGTCACTGTTCACCGTACAGCAGTTGTCACTTGCGTTTGACAAAATGAAAGATCTGGCTCCCGAGTTCAAAAATTTTTGAAACTTTTTGTGTAGGATGAGTGAATTATTTGGAACAACTTTTCTTATAAGAACTTTCCCTGATTCAGTCCCTAATGACCTGTGAATTTTCAACTTGGTTCAAATTTGTCAGAATTTTAAAAGGGTTTAAACTCCTTCCAAAAATACTGATAAAATTTCCAAAATTCTATTTTAATGTGTAGTTAATTGTTATGTATAAATGTGGATAGGGTTTTGTGGGAAATTGGGATCACCATGCGTTAGGGTTTTGATAAGAGTAGTTACGGGAGCTCGACCCTATTTGCGCCTTAATCACTTTCCGCCCGTTTTACATGAAATGCTCCCGTGCTCTTTTCTCACTAAACTAGGTTAATAGATTTATAGTAATTTGCCATGGCTAGAAGTATTAATAACCTATTTAAGTTTTGCGGATTTGTAGTCATTTATTTAATCCCTTCTACTTTATTAAACGACAACGAACTTTTTAATTCTTTACTTTGACGCCATAAACTTGCTGATTTATCGGATTGATCGAGTTTAAATTTTGAAGTGTCACAGCAACTCACCACGTCATGTAGCCTCCACTGCTTCTTTGAAGTAGTATGGTGACACAAAATTATGCGTATCAATGTTTCCCTGAGCACAAACGGTGAAGACATGAGAGCAGGATAAATGCAGCAACTTTGGCTTGTTACATGTGCACTCACATTTGTTCAAATGAGGCCACAATATGCATTCCATTGTTACTTCAGCACGAGCAATGCCAAGCCCGCTCTTCCCGCGCAACAGCACTACAAAAACTAGTTCTCTGTTACTTGTCCTCCGAACCAAATATTTTTCACCTTTCTCACTTTTTTCTTTCATATACTCTGTGATTTTAGAGGAGTACAGTATTTGATGGTTGCACATATTCAACATTGCTTGAGTATACCGCTCTTGCAGGTATGTTTGTATACCACATGTGATACCCTCAACGATAGCTACAAGTGGAAGGCTTCGTGTATCTTTCATAACCCAATTATAAACCTCTGCGAAATTAGTTGTCACTATACCATAACGGGATCCATCTCTATCTTCTATCAATATTCATTTCTCTATTGACTCCTCCTTAATCCAGTCCGAGAAACACCTCACTCTTCTTCCCCCCTTCCGCCTTCGTGTCACGTTGTGTGCTTCATTAGAAAGAGGATCCAAAGAAAGTGCCTCTGCATCATAACCTGGCAGAGCCATATCTCTTAATTCCTTCATTTGATTGCTAGTTAATCTATCAAGCTCCACTAAATAGTTTATCAAATTTTAAAAGTTGGTTCTGCTTGCATAGCTGCTTGAACATATTCATCAGACGTTGGCTCTTAAATTGTCGATGAAAGTTTGCAGCCAAATGTCTCATGCACCAACGACTATGTAAATCTGGCCAAAATGTTTCGTCAGTACTATTCGTTTGCAACATATCAATTGCTGATAATAGACCACCATTTCGATCATGTATGATGCAAACATCTGGCTTATTTTTAGCAACAGCTTTCTTAAGCCACCGAAAGAACCACAATCAAGTTTCAGTTGTCTCGTGCTCCACAAATGCAAATACAATTGGCACAATCTGGTTCTCTCCATCAACCCCAATAGCAGTAAGGATTTGGCCTTTATACTTGCCGGTCAAGAATGTACCATCTACACATAGCACGAGTCGGCAGTGTCTAAACGCTGCAATCATGCATCTAAATGACCAGAAAGCACGTTGAAGTACCTTATTACTATAAGCATTGACAAAGTCGTGCCATACAATTATAGTCCCCGTGTTTCGAGCTTGAATAACTTCAAGTAATGCAGAAAGATTATGATATGAATCCTCGTAGGTGCCAAACCTTCTTTCCAATGCTTTCTGTTTCGTCCTCCATGCCATATCATACGATATGTCATACCCATATCTATTCTATTTACTATGCATGATAGCAAAGGGAGACATTGCAGTCTTTTGCACTATCTCTGAATATAGTGCATCAGCAACAAATTTTGCTGTCATATTCCTATGTTTCAGAAGAGTATTTGCAACATACATGAGTGAGGTACCACAATAGAGACAACAAATGATGTCTCATTCTTTGGTAGGTACCCATGCATACGCCACGTGCAGTCTGGAGCAATGCACTTTACATCATATGTTGTTGTATTTGAAATTATCACCTTGAACTGCTTCTTCTTAGAATACGCCCACCGCTTCATCGCCATTTGCAAGTCCCCCTTATCACGAAACATCTCGCTCTGCCTCACTTCTACAGCATCGTATTCCCAGGCTGACTTGTGACCATCATCACATGTTATATTATCCATATCAATCCAGTCCTCTGGCTCTTCATCACCCTCCTTCCATCCGGCCCGTGTCTTCACAAAAGTTTCATACTCATCATCATCCCTCTGCATCTCATCTACAATAACCTCATTTTCTTCTCCACAATCTACAACCATCATTTCTATCCGGCCTCCTCCCACCTTATCTTGTGTCTGATTAATCTGTTCTCTAGTACTATTATTCTCAACTTCAATATTTTACTCTGTGGTCTCATCGATTGCTAAATTATTTGAAACATGCACATAACTTTCACCTACTTCCTCATGCCCTTCCGATGTACTCCTTGATTCATGTTGAACAAGCAGCACGTGATCAAACTTTTTCTGGATACCCATATATACGAACTTCCGCCAACTTGTTGTGTTTTTAATCTCAAAAAGCTCCCATTTATATACCCCTTTGTATATCTTAGGAATTAAAACTTTCACCACTAACCGATCATGTAATAGGATATTCAACAATTCTTACAACCATTTCCACACTTTCACTCTAAACATCTCACAGGGTCCATTAAACCAACCGTCCACATATAAAAATTCATTCAAATCTTTACCATATTCACAATGTCTAATTTCTCCTTCCCATAAAATACTCTGAATCTGACAACACTGGACATCCTGGCAATAAAAATATTTTTAGCTATCCTTTATTTACTATCTAATTTTATAATAATTATAGCAACATCGAATTTTTTTTCATATGCTCTATATATATTATACATATATAATATAGATTTTATGAACCTACAAGATAATAATATAAACAAAATCACTGTCTAAATAATCATTACAAAACTAAACTTATATTCTACATTAATAATTATTTTACTTAATTTAACAAAAAAATATTATACTTACTTCTAATCTTACGTGGACGTTCCTCTTCTTCCTTCTCCTCCTGCTCCTCCTCCTTCTCCTCCTCCTCCTCCTCCTCCTCCTCCTTCTTCTTCTTCTCCCGCGAGCGCAGGCCGCCCGGCTCTCCCCGCACCGTGCCTCCTCCTCTGCCCGCGCGCGCCTCTCTCCCGGCTCTCCCCGCTCTTCCTGCGCGCCGCCTATTCCTCTGTCTCGCCTCGCCGCCGCCGCCCTCTCTCTCTCTCGTAACGCACGACGTAAATGCAGTGTCGAGCCAAATAGGGGGACCTATCGGTCACCCAGAAACCGACTAGCTTACCTAGTCGGTCTCCAAATTACCGACTAGCGACACAAATCGGGTCCGCTGGGGTCCGACTGGGCCAGGCCTGTGGCAGCCTTTCGGTAATCCAGTTACCGGCAGGCATTTACTCGCCCGATAGGCAATATGGCAGCGGACGTGACAAATAGTCGGACATCGGAAAACCGATAGGACCTATCGGATTTCAGGGTACCGATAGGCCACTTACGGTCTTCTGACGACCGACTGGTTTCTATTTTTGCAATTTATCTAAATAGACCCCATTTTTGAAATTAATAATTAAATTAATATTATTTTTTTAAAAAAAGACGAGTGTTGAGCGATGGTTTTTACAGTTTTCTCATTTTTGTATTCCATTTAATTATTTTCTTACCTGGCAACCCCTCGTCTTTCTCCCCCAGAACCCCAGGCGAGCACGGGACTCGATCGAAAGAAGGGCGCCTCGTTTTCTCTCGTAGTCTATCAGCCGTGCGAGGGGCCTGACGCAGCCGCCGGCGAGCGCGCCCGTAGCAGCGGTCCTTACGGCGGAACAGGTTAGGCTTCCTTTCTTCTCTGCGCCCCTCTCCCCTGGTTCCTCTTTCGCGTCTCGTTGGAACCCATGGCGGCCACCTGCCCTAACCCTAGCCGTGGGCATGGTCGCAGGCGAATGGAGCAGGGCTTGCCACGGGTACAAGCTAAAGGTGAAGAGATTCTTGTTGTTCCGATTTGGATCTGGATTTGGATTTGGATTTGGATTTTTGTTTCGATTTTGCTTCATGTATTGATGTTTTTCCAAATCATTGGAGGGACAAATGCTAAGTAAGGAGCGGATGGCACAGAGCTAACTACGTAGACTGTTGTTTAATTTTTTTGTTTCGATTTTGCTTTTATGTATTGAAGTGTTTCCAAACCATGGGAGGGACACATTCTGAGTAAGGACAGTGGCGGAGCCACTATTCGCTGACCAGGTATTCCCAAGCCAAAATATTTGTTGAATCGCAAAGGTAAGAACGGAAGAACGGTGTTGGACACAAAATTAATATATATTACTAATCTGTCACATCAGAGTTTGAATGGACTAAATAGTACTAGTAAAAATTACAAAATATGTAAATAGAATTACAATTTAAATTGATAGTGAACTATTTTGATTCTGAGCATTACATGTATTAGAAATCGGCTCTAAATACTTATTTTGTTTCTTTGAAGCTCTTTCTCACAAAGATTTCAAATGAATTGATTTCTTCTTCACTTTTTAGAACACTACATTAACAAAAAAAAACAGCATCTCATTCAGATGTTCACTGATTTACATCTAAATCCTAAAGAAGTGAAAAGAAAATGAAAACAAAAATTCACTCACGGCCTGAACTCGTTAGCAGGCGAGGAAGTTGCTAAGTTTGATTCCACGGCTGCTTCTGCTTGGGGCTTACGGCTTGCCAGCTTGGCGCTGTCATGCTAATCAGAAGTATATCTAGTACTAGTGGATCACTAGTTCACCATGCCACCATGGCTGCTGCTTGCCTCTCGATTGGGAATTGGAAACATCGTAGATGGTGCCTTGCAGTTGCAGCAGTGCAGCCAAAGCATCGAGCAACCGAACATACACTGCATATATGTTTTTCGACAGGCCGACAGGGTGCTACGGTGTGAGGTTGGTGCTATGGCTCTGTTGGGCTGTCGAGTTCATGAGCTAGTTGTTTTATTAGTCCATAACATGAGGGCTGCAGTGCTACACATACGTAATACTTGATATGTTTTCCCGTCAGTAGGGTAGGAATTATGGCAGCTTTGCAAGTGAGTAAGGAGCGGATGATATAGAGCTAGCTACATAGTCTGTTGGAATTTTGGTGTTTAATTTTAACAATGTGTATGACTGGTAGTATAAGCTCTTCAAGTATTGAGTTTGTACTATGTGGCATTCTATAACCATGTGTTAATTTTGTGTTAGATTTTGTGAGCTATTTTTTATTTGGTTTAACCAAATGTTTGTGTTGTTTTTAAAGTTGACTTGCTTCACCTCACAAGTGCATTGAACCAATTGTTTTGACTTAAGCTTTTAATTTTGATTAGTTTCTGATGGCTGATTATAGTAGCAACATTGATGCAACAACACATCCTGTTATGATGTCTGCAGAACAGGTATACCATTAGATTTATGTTCCTTTGATTTAGCTTGCAATTAGGTTATCATTTGATTTTGTAAATTATTGCAGCTGAAGAAAGTAAAAGAAGATCAAAAAATCAAAATGTATAAGGTGATCTGCTATTGTGGCATTGGATTTATCACTTACATTGATAAGTTTGCTGTGCTTGAGAAATTGGCTGAGTATGATCGCGGTGCTGCATCGAAGTGCACTTTCTACTTCACCTTTTCCCTATTGTGTATGCTTCTGGGGATAGTTGCCGCTTCCTTTCCTGAAACAGCGCCCTTTGCCATGAAAATATCATGGAATGGAAGTTTGCAAGCATTTTTGTTTGTAATTGCATATCTCCACCTGTCGGCTATAAAATATTATGCACATGTGCAGCAGATGTTTATCTCTTTTATCGTCGCATCTACATTGTTCAGCCTTTTGTGGTACTTTTTTACAATGGTAAGTTTACATAATCCTTTGTCCGTATAAGTTCAATATATTGTTTTAGTTAAAGTGAGAAGCATGTTTTATTTATGTTGTGTATCTGCTATTGTAATGCTAGAGTTAGTATCCTTTGTGGATTTATTTTTGTTATTGATTAGACGCTAAAGACTATAACCAATTGTGCAATTTTAAAATTGTAAAACAATAACATACTTCAATAGGAGAAAAAAATTAGTTTGTCACATCTACTGTTATTATTATTTGCTATCTTGTTCATTCTTGAAATGTAGATCAAAAGTCTAGTAGAGTTAGTAGTATTTATAAATTTCTCTCTCTCTCTCACATGTGTGGATGTAACATGATCAGTATGCTATAATTAGTTGAGAAAATTAAATGCTGGAATTTTGATGGCATAGAGCTAGCTACGTAGTCTGTTGGAAGTTTAATGTTGAACTTAAACAATGAGTATGACTGGTAGTACAAGCTGTTCAAATATTGAGTTTGAACTATATGGCATCCTATAATCATGTGTTAATTGTTCGTAAGATTTTGTGGTCTAGTGTTTTTTTTTTTTTTCATTTGGTTTGATACAATGTTTATGTGTTGTTATAAAAGTTGTTTTGGTCCACCTCACGAGCTCATTGAATTATGTGTTACAATTTGTTCTCACATTCTTGAAATATTGGGCAGGATGTTGATCGATCTGAGCGGAGGTACTCCAAGTAGCCACCCTCCACCATACCGAGGAGTCCAGCACCATGAATAATAGAGACTTTAATCGATATGTTATGTCTGAGTAGTAGTGGAGTTTGCTATCTATATAATAGCTATCGTTGTTTGTTTTACCCTATATTTCTGGACGTGCACAAGTTTTCGAAAAACAAATGACATCATTGTGAGCTATGAGTTACAACTTTTATTTTCTTGCTTGTCTTAGATGGTCGACTCTCCCAAATTTAATTCTTTATACCAATCCGTTTAATGCTCTATGAGAATTTACACGAATTCATCCGTATCAGGCTCTATGAGAATCTATATGAAGTTATTGCATAATCTTCTCTACTAATTAATTTTCTTACCATTGTCCGTGCACCTGCCGAGCGGAATAAGAACTTGGTCCGTTCACTCTGCCACACGCGTGGACCTGCCGTAACAGGGTCGATGTCATCTTCGTCCTGTACTCTCGCCGCACTCTTGCCTCAAGAACTCGTGCAGATGACGACGGCCAGTACACGCGCTGCAGAGCCCCACGACCTGAGGACTTGTACGTCGACGAGCCGTGACCCGTGCTGTCGTCGAGGTCACGGACGCCACTGTCCGGCAAGGGGCCCCCATCGTCCGCTGAGGACCCGGACGTCACCGTCCGCCGAGTGGCCGACCTGAGGACTTGTACGTCGACGAGCCGTGACCCGTGCTGTCGTCGAGGTCACGGACGCCACTGTCCGGCAAGGGGCCCCCATCGTCCGCTGAGGACCCGGACGTCACCGTCCGCCGAGTGGCCGCCCTCGCGGAGCCACTCTGCCTGCGCTGCTGCCGCCCCATTTCGCCGTCACCCTCCATGGAGCTCCCCGACTCGCTGGCCCTCTCCGCCTCCCTCTCCCATAGCGCGTGCTACATCGTCGAGCCATCACGTCCTGGGACATGTGCAAGAGGAAATTGACGCGATGACCCGATCTGTGCTGAGTCATCGCGTGATTGTTGAATCAATCAGCACTTTTAGTTTTAATTTAATCCAGAAATAAATCATGATTACACATAGCAGATTGTAAATATTAAATAGATCTATGCTAGATCTAAACAAGTCTATCATGTCAAACAGAATCATAGATTCTACCATACACTCAAACAGTATGAACATATAGTAGATCACCATAGCATGAATAGAAGACATGAGCGTACGCTTCCTTTTCGACGACGATCGGAGGGTAGCGTAGATGTCCGGCCGAACAGCAACCGCGCGCAGAAGATCACGAGCGGTGCGCGTCAGATGGCGGCGCGGAAGTCGAGCCGTGGTGACGAAGTTGAAGACGAACGCGCCGGAGCGATGAAGAAGAAGCGATCGAGCAGTCGCACAGAGCGCTTCCCAAAAACCTTATTCGTCCTCTCCCGGTGCAGGAGCTCAGAGGGCGAGAGTTCCGGAGACCTGCTCTCCCGGTCGACGGTGCACGCCGGCGATCGGGATGGAGTAGGCAGCAGCGGCGGCGCAACGATAGCAGAGGCGAAAACTTAGATGCGTTGGGATGCGTGTGATTTCGAGATGCCCTCTGGCTGCGGCTTCGGCCTGGTTATATAGGGGAAAAACCGCTAGGGTTGAGGCGTCCCTCAACCGAGTCGGTTACAGATCGTGGTCGTGGTGGACACGATCTCTCGTCCAGGTCGGTTACGATATCAGATCGTACCGAGTCGGTTACAGATCGTGGCCGTGGTGGACACGATCTCTCATCCAGGTCGGTTACGATATCAGATCGTATTCGTGTTGAACACGAAACCGCAAAAAGGAAAAACAGCAAAACGAGGCTGCGCACGTTTCCTTCTTCCTCCCATCATCCACTTGCATGAATGGGCCTTTGAGATTTTCTAGGAATTATTTTGAATTTCAAATGAGCCTAGCCCAATAATTCTAACAATCCCCCACCAGATCTCAAAGTCCCATCAAGACTTTGCCTCATACTACTGTTGTTTGATATACCAGTGTTTCGATGGAGACTGTTAAGTTGAACTTCCATCTAGGACAGTAAGTTACACTCATTCACAACTTGAACAATGGACTACGCCTTGAATTGCAAGTTTTGTGCAAATAAGTTTCACTTATGGCCTTAACTGGTACTAGACCGCCAGCAGACTACTCCGCGGTTTGGAGCATATAGGTCGTACTCCGTGGTCTCTTCATGAGTTTGATAGAGATCACCCAAATCTCATAGACTGCGACCTTCCAACAGTCGGACTCATATAGGTGTATTCTTTCAAGAATGCTCTGCAGGATAGCACCTTTGCTAACTAAAGCCAACAGAATACATTAAGGCAGTTGCCAGCCTGCCATGCAGTAATAGAGAGTATTGCATCATTACTCGAGTGGGACAGAAGTGTACTCTCATGCTAGCCATCAGCTTGTTCTTCCCAGGTCCTAATTCACGGGATCTCCGATCACATAGGTTGGGTTACCACTGTGGAATAGCTCATATGGGTCTCAAACCCATCTCCTTAGATGCATTGTCTATCACGTTACGTGACAGCCCCTTAGTGAATTGATCTGCCAGATTTTTATCAGTATTGATATAATCAACTGATATTACTCCGGAGTTTCTCATTTTCCTGATAGATTTCAAACGCCTCTTGATATGTCTGGATGACTTCATATTATCCTTAGAACTGTTCACTTTAACAATCACAGTTTGATTGTCACAGTTCATCAGAATTGCCGGCACTGGTTTCTCGACAATAGGTAAGTCCATCAAGAGTTCACGTAGCCAATCGGCTTCAACAGTAGCTGTATCTAATGCAGTCAGCTCTGCTTCCATGGTTGACCTCGTCAATATCGTTTGTTTGCACGAACGCCATGAAACAGCAGCTCCACCAAGGGTAAAAGCATACCCGCTAGTGGCATACAACTCATCAGCATCAGATATCCAATTAGAATCACTATAGCCTTCAAGTACAGCAGGATATCCGGAATAGTGAATTCCATAGTCCTTAGTACCGACCAAGTAGTGCATTACCCGCTCAAGCGCGCGCCAATGATCATCTCCCGGATTAGAAGTAAACCGGCTCAATTTGCTTACAGCAAATGAGATGTCAGGCCTAGTAGCACTGGCTAAATACATAAGTGATCCGATAATTTGAGAGTATCTCAATTGGTCTCTACCAATGCGCTTGTTCTTTCGAAGAATCAAGCTAGGGTCATAAGGTGTTGGAGAAGGTTTGCTGTCCTTGTAGCCAAAACGGCTCAAAACCTTTTCCACATAATGAGATTGCGTTAACGTAATCCCATTCTCACCTTTAATCAGCTTAATGTTTAAAATAACATCAGCTTCACCCAGATCTTTCATATCAAAGTTCTGACATAGAAACGACTTTACTTCGTTAATCATGTCAAGACTTGTCCCAAAGATCAGTATGTCATCAACATACAGGCACAGGATAACTCCTTCACCCCCACTATAGCGATAATACACACATCTATCAGCCTCGTTAACTGAGAAGCCTGCTGATATAAGTGTAGAATCAAATTTCTCATGCCACTGCTTTGGTGCTTGTTTCAGACCATACAAAGACTTCAATAACTTACACACCTTGTCCTCTTGACCTTTTACTACAAACCCGTCAGGCTGATCCATATAGATCTCCTCTTCCAACTCTCCATTAAGGAAAGCTGTCTTTACATCCATTTGATGGACGAGAAGACCATGAGAGGCAGCCAAAGAGAGTAGTACACGAATGGTGGTCAACCTTGCAACAGGTGAGTAAGTGTCAAAGAAGTCTTCGCCTTCTTTCTGAGTATAGCCCTTAGCTACAAGCCTAGCCTTGTACTTGTCAATAGTACCATCAGGCCTAAGCTTTTTCTTGAATACCCACTTGCACCCTACAGGTTTGCACCCGTAAGGACGATCAACAACCTCCCAGGTACCATTAGAAAGAATAGAGTCCATCTCACTATGGACAGCTTCTTTCCAATCATCTGCATCAGGAGATGCATATGCCTCAGATATGGTTTTGGGTGTGTCATCCATGAGATAGACAATAAAATCATCACCAAAGGACTTTGCAGTCCTTTGTCTCTTGCTCCTTCTGAGAGCTTCACTGTCAATCTCCTCATGGATCGGCTCAAGTGTTTGTTCAGCATGATCAGAAATTGTAATGGGTGTAGGTGTTATGTCAGCAATCATACTAGATGAGGAACTAGAGATATTATGTAAGTTTTTCATAGGAAATATGCTCTCAAAGAAAGTAACATCACGAGATTCCATTAAAGAATTAACATGAATATCTGGCACCTCTGATTTAACTACTAAAAATCTATAGGCAATGCTATTATGAGCATATCCCAAAAAGACGCAATCCACAGTCTTAGGTCCTAACTTGCGCTTCTTGTTTATTGGCACATTTACCTTTGCCAAACAACCCCATGTGCGCAAGTAAGAAAGCGATGGTTTTCTCCCAATCCATTCCTCATATGGAGTCTTCTCCTTATTCTTAACCGGAACTCTATTTAGGACATGACATGAAGTCAATAAAGCCTCCCCCCACCATGCCTTAGGTAATCCCGCAGTGTCTAACATGGAGTTAACCAAGTCAGTCAAAGTACGATTCTTCCTCTCGGCAATCCCATTTGATTGGGGAGAATAGGGAGGCGTCCTCTCATGTATAATACCATGTTCCGCACAGAATAAGTCGAATTCATTTGAGAAAAACTCACCACCACGATCAGATCTAAGTCGTTTGATCTTTTTCTCTAGTTGAGTTTCAACTTCAGCCTTATAAATTTTAAAGTAGTTTAGGGCCTCATCTTTTGTTTTAAGTAAATAAACATAACAAAATCTAGTTGCATCATCAATCAAAGTCATGAAATATCTTTTTCCACCCGCAGTCAAAACACCATTCATTTCACAGAGATCTGAATGGATAAGGTCTAGCGGTGCCAAGTATCTCTCCTCAGCCACCTTGTGAGGTTTTCGAGGTTGCTTTGATTGCACACAACTATGGCACTTAGAACCTTTGACAATGGAAAATTTCGGAATTAAATTCAAGCTGGATAGACGAGTCATAGAACCAAAATTTAGATGACATAAACGTGAATGCCAAACACTAGCATCACTCTCATTAATACCATCAGAAATAAAGTTCACGGACTTATTACAAAAATCCGAAAGGGAAAAGCGGAACAAGCCTCCGCACTCATAGCCTTTACCAATAAATTGTCCACTCCTAGACACGACAACTTTATTAGACTCAAGCACTACCTTAAAACCATCCCTACATAATAGGGAGCCACTAACTAGATTCTTCCTGATAGAAGGGACATGCTGCACGTTCTTCAGCTGCACGATCTTTCCTGAAGTGAACTTCAGATCGGCCGAGCCAACACCACGAACAGTAGCATGAGACCCATCGCCCATCAAGACGGAAGAATCCCGAGCGACCTGGTAAGAAGAGAACAAAGAGGCATCAGAACATACATGAACATTAGCACCAGTATCAAGCCACCAACTGGTAGATTGAAACACTGAGAAAATAGAAGGGAAATAATCGTACCCACTATTTTCCTCACCAGCGCTGGTCACCATGTTCACCGTCCTCTGTCCTGGTGAAGGCTTCTTGCTTTTGCGTTGTGGACACTTCTTGACCCAATGGTCATTGGCACCACACACAAAGCAGCCTTCATTGTTCTCCTTGTTCTTCCTTTTCTTAAAGGTAGTGGTTTGCTTAGGCTTGTTGTTCTTGCCCTTGCCCTTTCCACCCTGATGGAACCTCTGGTGCTGCACCATATTGGCGCTAGTCTGGCCCTCGACTGCTTTGAGTCGACCATCCTTAGCACGAGCTCTGTTCTCAATGTCAAGTGAGGAGATCAGATCCGAAACGGATATCTCCTGCCTCTTGTGCTTGACAGCCGTGGCAAAATCTCTCCATGATGGGGGTAACTTGGATAGGATTCCCGCAGCCACAAACTTGTCCGGCACGACGACCTTGAGAAGCTCAAGTTCCTTTATCATGCACTGTATTTCATGAGCCTGATCTACTACAGAACGGCCTTCGACCATCTTGTAGTCATGATATTGCTCCATGATATACATCTCAGTGCCGATATCGCTAACACCATAGTCAGCAATCAGGGCGTCCCACAATTCCTTGGCGACTTTGTGATGCATGTACACGTCTTGTAGATTATCCACAAGATTACTGATCACAGCGCCAACGAAAAGTGTATTGTCCTTGTTGTACTTTGCCAGTTCAACATCGGACAAATTACCCTCTGGTTTACCAGCATGAGTCCAGTACACTTCCATGGATTCAAGCCATAGAATGGCCTTGACTTGCCATCTCTTGAAGTGCATGCCAGTAAACTTATCGGGCCTCAGCGCCTCGCTAAATCCAGCCATACCAAAGTGCCACGAATAAGGTTTTTGGATTGTTGAATCAATCAGCACTTTTAGTTTTAATTTAATCCAGAAATAAATCATGATCACACATAGCAGATTGTAAATATTAAATAGATCTACGCTAGATCTAAACAAGTCTATCATGTCAAACAGAATCATAGATTCTACCATACACTCAAACAGTATGAACATATAGTAGATCACCATAGCATGAATAGAAGACATGATAGCAGATTCGAGAGCGTACGCTTCCTTTTCGACGACGATCGGAGGGTAGCGTAGATGTCCGGCCGAACAGCAACCGCGCGCAGAAGATCACGAGCGGTGCGCGTCAGATGGCGGCGCGGAAGTCGAGCCGTGGTGACGAAGTTGAAGACGAACGCGCCGGAGCGATGAAGAAGAAGCGATCGAGCAGTCGCGCAGAGCGCTTCCCAAAAACCTTATTCGTCCTCTCCCGGTGCAGGAGCTCAGAGGGCGAGGGTTCCGGAGACCTGCTCTCCCGGTCGACGGTGCACGCCGGCGATCGGGATGGAGTAGGCAGCAGCGGCGGCGCAACGATAGCAGAGGCGAAAACTTAGATGCGTTGGGATGCGTGTGATTTCGAGATGCCCTCTGGCTGTGGCTTCGGCCTGGTTATATAGGGGGAAAACCGCTAGGGTTGAGGCGTCCCTCAACCGAGTCGGTTACAGATCGTGGCCGTGGTGGACACGATCTCTCGTCCAGGTCGGTTACGATATCAGATCGTACCGAGTCGGTTACAGATCGTGGCCGTGGTGGACACGATCTCTCATCCAGGTCGGTTACGATATCAGATCGTATTCGTGTTGAACACGAAACCGCAAAAAGGAAAAACAGCAAAACGAGGCTGCGCACGTTTCCTTCTTCCTCCCATCATCCACTTGCATGAATGGGCCTTTGAGATTTTCTAGGAATTATTTTGAATTTCAAATGAGCCTAGCCCAATAATTCTAACAGGAGCTCCCCGACTCGCTGGCCCTCTCCGCCTCCCTCTCCCATAGCGCGTGCTACATCGTCGAGCCATCACGTCCTGGGACATGTGCAAGAGGAAATTGACGCGATGACCCGATCTGTGCTGAGCTCGCAAGAGCTGGGAACCTACGGTGGCACAGATCGAGTCGAAAACAAAGCTCGAGACGGCGGGGAACTAGCGAAGTGGGAGAGCCATGAGGGAGACGTGCTCCTCCGTGGATTTCCATTTTTTTCATTTTAGCATGGATCCCTTTTAGAGTTATACGATACGATGCTTTCTTGGTTGCGTTGGAGACTTGGGCCAGTTGGGCTGAAATTGATTGGTATATTGGCCAGTAGATGGGCCTAGAATGCTAATTGAATGGAGCAGTTAAGTAGTTACAAAAAATTTTAATTGTTCTAAAAATAATAATTTTAATATGGGAAATATCAAGTCTACTGATTAAACTTTACAAATGTTCCGACTACATTTGACGTGTTCAAATGTTTGCCTTCTTTTCCCTTTTCCGTTCGGTTATTGAACATGAGGAAATGGACATGGTAAGGGATTTTTCCGACCATTTCCATCATTTTCACCCCTAGCTAAAAAAGATTGACATGGAGAAGAAACTCGTGAAAGAGATTAGACCGCTAGCAGGAGCGACGTCCTAGCTAGCTTGACTTTTGAGTATTAGATATTAAGTACTAGCTAAGCTTTACATGCTTCGCTGGGCCTATTAGTTTTGTTTTAAAAAAAATTTAAATATTTAAAAGATTCAAGTAAAATTGAATGAAACTTTCAAACTTATGTGAATAATTCAAAGAGAATACCAAATAAGGTAGGGTCTATTCCACAAATTCTTGTATGGAACTACATTGTGCAAAATTAGCATATGTGTTAAAAAAGAAACAAATGTTAATTGTTGAAATAGATGGACTTAAAACAAACCTATACACTCTAAGTTTGTTAAATATACATTATGTATTGCTCCGGTTTGACGAGCCATAACCCAATAGAAACAGTGGTGGGGAATACATTAACTCTAAACCCAAACCCAGCACCGGAATGTCTGTGGCAGCGATTCAACTTGTATACATTTCTTTTAAATATTAATATTTTAAAAAGTTACATTTTATAGCTGAAACATTTCTTTTTACGATGAAACATTTAGGAATTCAAAAATTCAAAAAATTAATTTCAAAATTTTTATAAAGAGCATATCTTATGGGATCTTATTTTGTTGGATTAATTGTAAGAAATACAATGGTTCAAACGGATTCGAAAAGGGAGCTATGGTTTGGTAGAAAAATCAATTTGAAAATTTGATAAAGTGAATTTGTTTTGACGAATGATGCAACGAACACGTGGTGTTGGAGATGGAAGTACTAAAAGATGCCCACACCAGAAGAGGAAGTCACGTGTCTTATGAAGCACGTTTCAGTTGCGAAGCATATCTACGAGGTCCAAAAATCTATGGGAGCTAAAAATCCACGCTCGTTAAACTCTCTACTATACGATGAAATTGATGTGGATATGTGGTGATGGATTCCAAATCAAGCAAGACAAACCATCATGTAGAAGTGTAATGAAAATAATTTTATGAGAGTGGATTGCATACGTATTTTGAGTTTTTAAGTCTCATATGGGTTTTAACAAAACATTTATTTATTTTTTTCATTGCACAATGATCAAAATACATAGAGAAAAAACTAAGCTTTCATTTTGGTTCATCACAGAATTGTTTTTCCTTCCATTACAACGTACGGGCACTATGTTAATAGGCTATATAGGTATCTATATTAATCGATCTATGAAGATGTGCAAATCTATGTGTCCAGTATAAATTTTTTAATTTATTTATTAACTTGTTTATGTTCATGGTCCTGATAACGATTGCTTTGTTTCGTTAAATAACTTGACAACATCAAATATTTATATTTTGATGAGTTATAAGTTACAATCATTAAATTAACACCCTCAAACATTCTAATTCAATTTGTTTTTTAGATCTGGTGTTATATCAACTTATGCAAAGATCTCATTCACAAGAAGAAAGAAGTTAGCCAAAACTATGGTTCTAATCCTAGCAAAGTATTTAAGACAATTCAAATTATAAACTCTTTCCTGGATAATCACTCGCAAGAATTCAGCAGGATTAATCATAAACATTCACAATATAAACAATATCATATGCTAGTATGGTACTATAAACAGTTTGGTAAAATGTTCTCGATCGCAATCCTTCGTGGCAAGATTTTATAAGAAAGTAATATTCCCAATCAATTACCTGGCCCTGGGTACATTCCTAAATTCACCTTCTGACCCTCCGTTGTCAAAATAAAATAGAAAAACATCACCTAGAGGAAGATATTCACATACAAAACATCAATGATAACATAAATATCTAGAACTAGCCATGCCGAGATAAATATTTGTTACAAGTTGAATGATCATCTTAGTTTTGTTAGAAAGATCATATCAATTTATAACAATAGAATTTTCAGATTCGAAATAGAATAATAAACTTTGAGACCCGGGACCAAAAAATATGGCACACTTGCGAGCTTGCCGGAGTTATCCTGTGGCAGCTATCCGCTCCTCTGCATCATCTAGAAACCACCAGTACCATGACTAGGGATGACAATGGGTCGGGTTCGGGTCAAAAAAGGAATCCGCACTCGCACCCACGGGTGGAAGATGGCATACGCACCCCAGGTTTCGGGTCAGGTGACCCGTGGGAGAGCCGCGTCAGCATCGCTCGTCCGGCTTGTGCCCTCGAGGATGACCGATTGGGTGGGGTGGGGTGGCGGCGTGACCGAGAGTGGGCGCTGGGCATCGGCGCGCTCAGGATCATGGTAGGAGTGCCGGAGGGAGTGACGGCGACGACTCTGGGTGGGAGGCGACGACAGGAAGCGGCGGTGACGACGGGAGGGAGTAGGGCCACGGGGAGCAGCGGCGGTGACTATGAGAGGGTACGATGGTGGGTCGACGGCGGGGTGCGGCGGCGGCGGCGAATCTAGGAGGGAGCGACGGCGGGTTGACAGAGAGATACAGCGGCGGCGACTGTAGGATGGAGGGTCGACGACGTCGATCGTAGGTGGGAGGGGTAGTGGCATCGACCATGCGACGGAGGGGCGTGTGACGGGTTTGTGTGAGGTGGGTGGGTGGATGGTTTGAGTAGGGATAGGACTATAGGTAGATCATTATTTGTTCGTGGGTTAGGCTAAAAGTTTTTTATCCTATTGGCCTGCCGAGGGTTTAAGGTAGTTTCAGGCCCCGCGGGTCAGGTTGAAAACTAGACCCGCACTCGTACCTGTGACTGTTACGATGAAATGTTAGGTTTGCACCCATACTAATCGAATTTGGGACCCGTCGATTTTAGGTCTATAGGTTAAATTGTCATTGTTGCAATGCAAAAGATGCAAACAAAGGCCCAGATTACAAAATGCAATCTCGCCCAACCCAGCTTTGCTATTTCATAGACGAAAGTACCCCTCAGACTTGAGTGGAAATTACGCGCCGTCTGCCATCCGTCAACATGACACCCTCGCCCCGGGCCCCGGCTCGCATCCCTCACGCATCGCTTCCTCCTCGCCCTCTCTGCTTCTTGCGCCGGCTCACGCGAGCTCCAACCCTAGCGCCCTGCCGCCGCCGCCGTCGTGTCCTACCTCGACGAGGGCTCTATAGTGCCGCCATGGAGTACGGCTGTCACCCGCGCGTCGGGCGGCGACATGTCATCCAAGTCCCCTATGTCCATGAGCTGCACCTCTCCAGCCTCGTCGTCGGAAAGTGCTTGTCGTCGCCGCCCATGACGTCTTCCATGGGAAGGCCTCGAGCTACGCCTCCGAGTCATTGACAAGCGGTGCTGCGCGCCGCACCGCGTCGCCTCGAATCCGTAGAGCTCGCCCGCCGCTGACCAGGCCAAAACATCGGCTATAGGACCTCAAGAATTCGATGACGCCTGTTCGAGCTGCAGCATCCTGTGACAAACCGTGGTGCTCTCTGTGGTCCTCTTCTCCCCTTCGATTTGTCTCTGATTTCAGGTTAAGAAAAAGAAAATTTCTTGGTTCCGGTGCTCTCATACTTTCATGCGTGAAATTACAATTATGCTCATGCTCTCAGTCTGATGCGCGTGAAATTAGAAGTGGTTATATTTGCTGCTTGGACGTACATATGCTCTCAGCCTCTTTGCAATGTCTTTGTATTGAATTTTGTGTTGCCATAACTAAATCCATATTACTGCACCTGCTGTTGTATGTTGTCTGTTGAGGTATCCGGTGCTCTCACATCCCAAATTCTTATACTGGATTGCACAATCTGGAGGGTAAACAAAGGGGGCTTTAGGACCTCTTTGTTTCTGCCCTAGATTCCACGATCCAATTTTTATAAGTGGAAGATGAAACAAAGGGTTAGATTTTATTTTTGGATTACACAATCTGACCTTCTCTAGATTCTACAATCTCACAAGCTGGTTCAGACCCAAATATTTATATCTTTGCCACTGAGGCCTCAGTATAGTGGGCCACTCATTGTTAACTTCTTGATTTTGTTAGCATATTAACTTCTTTGTTTTTATTGTACTAAAACTTTGCACTTTCTAATACTTTGTACTAAGTTATAATGGGCTTAAGTCTGGATTAAACTGAGTTGGTTTTTACTGTAAAAAAACATGGTATTTTAAGAGAGAGAAAAAAGAGTAAATGTAGTCTCATTCAGTACTTAAAGTTTCATGTTTGCTTTTTTATTGTTCCATGCTGAGACATTAGGATGTTTCTCTTTTTTTTGGCATGACGGAATACTGGATAGTTTTTTTTTCTTTTGCTGTTTCGAATTGTAGGTTCTGCGCAGGGATACGGTGAGCCCACGGGTTCAACCCTATCCATGCGGGTGTCGCGTCACAGGCAACGCAGTTTCAAATTAGCTAAGTTTTGCCCGTTGTTGCGCACTGGAAATTCATGTTTTCCTGCTAGTGACTGGATCTGAAGGTTCCCATGGATTTGTTTTGTAACGCATAGCTAGGTGTTGAACAACATGGTTTGGTTATTAAATTAATTAATTGATGTACATCAATATCTAAATGTTACACGTAGGCCCATACTGCTGCGTGGACTCTTTTCTTAAACCCCATTCCATTTGCTGTTTGGTGTTACTTAATATCTTCATTTCTTATCCTATAAGCACAAGTGTTGAAGTTAATTAATAGTACTATTTTCCTTTAGAGGAAGCTGTTGCTTCAAATCTCTATTTTTGGGAGATATTTATTGTTGCCCTGCTAGATTTTTATGACGCTGATGAGAGTAATAAATAACAATTAGGCAATGTAAGCCACTGTTGTGTCCCCTGTTTATTGAAATATATGTTTCGTTTTATAATCAGCATGATTGATTTGTTTCATGTATTATATTTTGCAGCCTGATTGATTTGTCATATTGGAAAAAAGGCATTGAGTTTATTTTGTTTAAGTTCTTTCATGATGTGATTGTCATGAGCTTAAAATATATACTACAACAACAACAACAATCAAGCTTTTTAGTCCCAAACAAGTTGGGGTAGGCTAGAGATGAAACCTGAGAGAACCAAACAAATAAAATCCAGAGAATAACTAAGAAGGCAAAAGACCAACAAAACCAACCAACAAAAGAGAAGTGCTGAACCCAAAATAAAAACCAGAGAAATATGAGGTGAAATATATGGTGGTAAAATTTAATCAAGGTCTGTTTCAGCTTTTATATGACCTTATTTAGAGTCCATTCAATAGTATGGTTCAAATTAAAGGATTAAGTTGGTTTATTCA
Source organism: Oropetium thomaeum (assembly GCA_001182835.1). Lineage (NCBI taxonomy): Eukaryota > Viridiplantae > Streptophyta > Magnoliopsida > Poales > Poaceae > Oropetium > Oropetium thomaeum. The sequence goes on along the minus strand of LFJQ01000031.1, from coordinate 424,530 downwards.
TTGCTATTGGTTTGGAACAATAATAGTTGATCCATTCAGAAAATGGTCAAGCTGTACATAGCTTGCTGCTGATTTTTCTTAGCTTCTCGATGGTAGGGGTCTCCCTTGCCGTTTTTATACTAAAAAAAGGATTATCAAACTGTCTTGTTTGTTGTGCAGTAGTTTCCTCCACCTGAAATTGCTCTTATCTGAATTTGGGTGAGGATTCAAAAATTCGTGAGCAGGTATTCTTAAGACTGAAAGCCAAGTGAGAAGGGATATTTTTTGTTGCTTGTTAAACTGAATGTGAAACTTAAAAGAAATTTCGACAATCACTTTCTTGCTTGTTGTACAGTGTGCATTTTGGTTTCTTCCACCTGAAATTGCTCTTATCTGAACTTGGGTGAGGATTCAAAAATCTGTGAGCAGGTAATCTTAAGACTGAAAGGCAAGTGAGCAGGGATTTTTGTCTGTGGCTTGTTAAACTCCATGTGAAACTTAAGAGCAATTTCGACAATCACTTTCTTGCTTGTTAAACTGAATCATTCTTTGACATAAGCAGTCTTGGATCTTGCAGAGACATAAGCGATACATTTCTGAGGTCTGATAGCATGACACAACGATATGATTTGCCTTTGCAGTTGCAACTCTGTTACATGTCGTTGCATGGCTGGTGTTCTGAAGTTGCATCGTTGTAAACTGCTCCTGCTGATGAAACATGAAGGGTCCTTGCATCATGGTGTGTTGTTTGTTATACACTGCTGCTGCTGATGAAGCATGAAGAATTCTAACATCAGTGTGTGTTCTTAGCTTAGACTTTTAGAAGAATATAGGTTCATCCCTCTTGATTAGCCAATTTGTTTTTGTATGGATATATTTGATTGGTTCAGTCATGAAAGAATATGTAGCAAATATTCATCACTTGTACTTCAAACAATGTACTTATTTGGGAGTAATTTGAATTCAATGCTTAAGTCAACTATTATATTTCTAAAATGCTTTATGTTTCTGCTTCCCAAGAGCTGAGGTGAAAAAATTTATGATTGGTTGCAAATAATATTGTAGTTCTATCTAATACCTTGCATATTTATATGATCTCTTAACAACTGTATATCTGTATGCGTGTGTGTGTGTTTTTTTTTTTGCATGAAATAGCTGATTCCAAACATCATGCAGTCACGTAGTATCCGTTCTTTTTTGTGTGTCACCGTTGACTTTGACTAAACATTTTGACCATTAGTCTTATTTAAAAAATTAGTAAAATATGTAAAATTAAAAATTAGAATTTAAAAACTTTCATAATAAATTAAGTCCTAATAAAATATTTGATATTTATTATATTTTTTTTTAATAGGATAAAGGGCAAAATTATTAGTCAAAGTTGATGACGACAGAAAAAAAAAAAGAACGAAAGGAATATAGAATAGCAGTTTTGTAGTATCTAAGTACCATATAGCGTATACTCTCCAAAAAAAGAAAAGTAGCATGCAGTTGTGTACTGGTACTAATCAACAAACAGTCAAACGCTTGCTCTTACGAATCATCAAACTCCTGCTCTTACGAATCATCAATCGCCTGCCGGTAAATTATTACAATATTAATGTTGATGCATCTTTTTATAATAATACAGGTACTTGAGGATGGGGAGTGGTTGCTCGTGATTATGAAGGTAATTTTTTAGATGGAGGCACGGGGAATTTGATAAGGGCTGCAAGTGCCCTCCAGGCAGAAGCAGTAGCTTCATTGATGGGTTTATCAATGACACATCAAACATATTGGTGTCTTCCACCTCTATCCAGGCATTACTTCTCGAATTTGCAGATCCCTTGCAAGCTGAGGAACAGGCCATGCTCCGAGTTGCAAGCCTTGCATAACATCTCCAACATAACCAAGCAGGAACAACAGGCAAACAATACTATTACCTGTTCGTATTCCTAAACAGGCCAAATACTATTACCTCCAAAGCAATGTGCGCTCCAAACCATTCAATGGGATCATTTCCATCCCATTATTGTAGAAAGCGTACAGGTTGTATACAAACTAAAAATCTTATAAACTCTGCAAGAAAACCCTTGCAACATTTTTTATATCATACGGATCACAATAAAGCCAAATACAACTTCAGGGTGCTTACAAATTCACATTATTGCTGTTGAAAATTTACACTGAGTTGTGGTGGCATCTAAGTGTTTTAAGTTTACGACAATAGTTGAACAGCTCCAATTTTGGGAATCTTTTCTCGAAGCTTCTGAGTCAATGCTACTCGAACAGTCATCACACCAGCAGCTGGACCGGTAAGTCTAACCTTGACAATTGGTTCTTCAATTGCAACAAATTTTAGCTCACCACCACCTGTGCCAGCAAGGTACGGCCTAATCTCATCAAGTACCTGGCATAGGTGAAACAGGTTAGCGGTTATCCAGTTTCCATCTTTTTTTTTTACAGAAATAATCTGATAGAATCAAAAGCAATAAAATGTTATCGCTTCATATAAGGAACGTAAGCATACAGCTTCAAGGTTATTTTTTGGGAAGTTCGATGACTAATCATAAAATAAGATAGCAGCAGTATCATTTGGTTTTGGTGCCTGTATCCTTCTTGATATCTTTCATTTCACAGGAAATAAGATGGAAATGTTCTAATAAAGGGTTAAAGCACAAAAATGAGGTATGAATAATACCAGTATGCATATAAATATAAGGAAAATAAGCATTAGTTTCATCAGTTTCTTTATCAGCATAGTTAGTTGATGGAACAAAGGATGTTATTTCATATACTGAACAATTCAAAGGAACAAAAGTCCATCAAAGGTGTAGTAGTTAATTGTATTATGATATGAATACAAATAACAGATCCATAGCATGAAAATTAACTAAATTAACAGAACAGACACAAAAGAAATAGCTAGAATAGTGCTCCTACCAAATAAAAGCTAAAGTCAAGAATTTGCACTCTTGAACACTTTTTCACTACATGTTCAGGTACAAATAGACAGATCATGCCACTTTTTCTTTCCTAGCAAACTAGCATTGAAAGATGCATCACAAATGTGAAAACGGTGGACAATAAAACTGATGTTACTTTCCAGTCACAGCTCCGGAGAAATTGCTAAGCACAGTGCATTACAAATCTCCGGATTCAGGTTGCAAAGTACATTACAGTGCTCATGAAACATTTAGTTTCAGAAGAATGCGATATTACTTAAGGCAAATTCATCCAATTACACAACAATGTAAAGTCTGAATTACATTAGCATTATGTAAGGATCATTATCTCTTTGCTAACAAAAATATCTACTCAACAATATAGCACTCACCTTCTCAATGTTCTCCTGATTCAACTCAAGCCCAGTCTCCTCATCAGCGATAGGTTCGACTGCAACAATCTCTGGTATTTTCTCCATCAATCGTCGTTCGATGCCCATCTTCATCGTGGTTACTGAAGCAGGGCAAGACCCACACGCTCCTTGCAACTTCAGCCTCACGATGTTCCCATCAATCTCATGCAATGCAACATTGCCTCCATCGGCCATAAGGTATGGCCGCACTTCATCCAATACAGCCTCAACATTTTCAGCAGTCAAAGGCAGCTCGACTGCTGGGTCTGGGTTGGCAACAGCTTGAATGACTGTAAGAGCAAGGGCACACCAGTAAAAGCATCAGGTAAATCTGTGATACAAGCAAATTGTCTAGAATTTAGAACACATACAATAGGCCTAGTCTAAATCCATAACAGGAGATGATCCTGCTTGGCACATAATTTGTAACCTTTATGTTAACTGATTGATAGTTGATAACATACCGTTATATGGTATATCAAAACCCTGCCTGCCCATATCATCTTAGTGCTTCCGGACATCTCTATTTCAAGGAGGCAGGAGGAGTGGGTCGTATAAAAAACTAAACTCCCACCATGCAGGTACCATACTGCTGTCCAAAACTCAACTTGATTTGCTAAACATGGTGTGATTTTACTGAATAGCTACCCAAAATTTACTGAAAAACATGTTGCCCTGCACTGTAATTTTACTAAATAACTACCCTGAAGCACCAACTTTTCATTTTCACCTATAATTATTCATTACAGCAGGTCATCATAATGGCAGGTTACCGCTCTCGGAACTAGCTGGAGAACATAAGAAAGCAAGCAATCTAGGAGCAGAACAGCTAGTCTTTGCACTAAATGGATGAATGAGGTAATGAACTGAAATCTGAAATTTGAGGCTCCATACACGTTCTTCAAAGCTCAACTCAATTGTTTCACGGCATGCCTCGATGCTTCAACAATCAAAATCACCAACGTGTCTTATATATTCTTCTAATCTAATCCCTCTAGCGATTTAGCCCCAAACAAATGCAAAAATTACAGATAAAACATGAAGCGAAGACAACACCAGAAGACTCACCTTGCCGCCGCCTCCGGCCTAACGCGGTGACAAGCCTAGAAGCAGGAGCCGCCGCCGGTCTGCCGGGAGAAGCAACCTTCATCTGCGCACAGGATCAAGAACCCATCATCAATTTGACAGAACCAAAATAAACCATCGCACACCAAGAAAGCCGAGGGGCGGGGAGGATGAGGTGGAACTCTAACCCTGAAGGAGGAACGCGTGGAGGAGGAAGAGGTGGACGGGGACGGCCCCGGCGCCCACGCCGCCGCCGCAGTCTGCATCTTCGACGACGGAATAGAGGCTTGACCTCTTGCGCGCGCAGTTCTTTATTGGCTGCAGTATGAGGAGCAAGAGAGGAATTGAGATTTGAGAAGCTTGGTCTCGGTGGTGCGCTTTGTTCCCCTGTTCGCTGTTTTACCTTCTCTCTTTGCTGCCCCTTTTATATCTTTTCCATTTTGTTACTGCGTACAAAATGTGTAAGATTCTTTTCAATTGCTGTTTTTTTTATTTTATGTTTTTATTATTCTTTACTGAAATTGTGAGAACTTTTGTGGTGTTTGAACAAAGTTCACCGTCACAAAACGATGAGATGTGGTGCTTGTCCAAGCCCTTGGCTTGGAATGGAACGGGAAGCTGACGGTGTCATGTATTGCTCATACGTGTGCCACCTCCCTGCTCCTGGCGGACGGAAATACTAATTTTGTCTTTTTTTCTCTTAACTTTGACCTTTTGTCTTATCAAAAAATATAAAAAATATTATTTTTTTATTTTTTATAGTTGTTGCGATTGATTTTGATAAAAAATTTGACCGTTCGTTTTATTCAAAAAATTAGTTTAAATATAAAATTAAAAACCTATAGTACTAAATTAAATTCTAACAAAACATTTGATATTTCACATACGTTTTTGAATAAAACGAATGGTCAAAGTTATTAATCAAAGTCAACGGCGATAAAAAAAAGAACAGAGGAAGTAAATGTTTTGTTGGGATTTGATTGATTACTAAAGGCCTTTTAATCTTAACTTTTTATTTTATACATTTGAACTAATTTTTTAAAGAAGACGAATAGTTAAAGTTTTTGGTTAAAATCAATAACGACATACAGAGGGAGTAATTAGTAGTAGATTAGATTGTGCCCATTGGATCATGATGGTTTCATTTTCCAAATTGTTTAACATTTGCTGGCCAAATTAAGTGCTAACAATTAAATAGGGAAGGCAGCACATAACACTACTATATTGGTTGTGTTAAAGATATATCATCATTCTGACCAAAAACATGTGGCGCAGCAGTCATGTCTTGTTTATTTTTTAGGAATAAATAAAGGATATTTATACTCAGTCTTTCATCTCCACGAAGAACTAGCAAATATCCATCCACGCGTGTTTCAACAAAGGAATGTGTATTCAAATCCCAAGATTTAGCTTAAATTAGCTTAGGATCCGTTTGGCTCCCTTCATTTCGTGAAAATGAAATCTCTATAATAAACTAGTTTTTTTACTTAGAATTTAATGTTTCACCACTTTTCAAGGTTCACTTTTAAGCATATCTCAAATTCATAAGGTGAGAGATGAAAAATAGATTATATATCATTGTACTATGTTTGCACTGTCTAATTTTATTTCATTCTTTTACAAATATATAATTAGATTAAATATGTGTCTAAATTACAATGAATTCAATTCCAACATCTAAACAGATCCTTATTAGTAAACTATTAGCACTCTACAACCTCCAAGCACCTTCTCAAGCTTCTAGTATATCAACATTTCACATATCCTATTTTTCATACCTTTTCCAATCTTCTTGTTTTCAATGGTACGTGTCTAGTACTAAATGCACAACCACCATCAAATTATAAAATATTCAGCTCTCGTAAGGAGTCAAACAACCGATAATGTTTGAGTGATTAGTGATAATGAGAGAAAATAAATCTGACACATTTCATAGAGTTTTTGATTGATTTATTAACCAACCAAATGTACAGTCCTTGGTGGCCTACCGACCTAGACAACCCATGGCGGACCATTTCCGACGGGTCCGTCCTGAAGCATCGGTCTTTTTGGGTTTTACTTGCAATTTAAAAACAAAACAGAAGGTTCTGTCTTACAAACAGAAGGATCTAGTTTTCACTGAGACACTTATCATAAACTTCGCACATGAGAGTTCTTGTGTTTAACGGCACATATTGTGTCAACAATTTTGAAACAAATTCTGAGAAGAGGATTCCGCTAACTCATCTTTGGTTTTACTAACTTTCTATTGAAACAAGTCAAGCCTGATGCTCCTATGATCGTCCAATTCAGTCAGCAAGGATCTCAAAAACCATCCTACACATCGCCTCAACGCCCTGCTTACAAGAATTTCCTTTTTTTTTGTTTGTTTGAGCATATGCAGGAATTTCCTTTTAGTTTATGAAATTCTATAGGCTATACAATTCGGCTAGGACGGGTCCAAATTGAAGGAGAGTAAATAAGAGAGACAATACGTGATGAAAATAATGACATTTTACGATCGTACTAATTATTTTACAGTTTGTACCTGGGTACTGAATAGCTTATTCAGTACCCAGGGTGTTATATAGAGCTTCTATATATATATATATTATATATATATATATATATATATATATATTCTAGAGTTTAATCGGCAAGGATTGAAGCCACCACGTTATTCTGCCCTCTGGGCTCCGTGGACGTGCCACCTGCCCCACCGTCACATGACACCACATGAATTTCTATTTATATTTAATTTTCAAATTCATTATCAACTAAGCCATAACTATATTTTTAAATCTGTTTAAACCATCACATTTTTTATAATTAATCAAATAAAATGAGATCCTCAAGTAATATTTTAAAAATGAATTAAAATTGATTTTTTTAAAAAAAATTGAAATCTTGAATCTTCCATATTGAATCTTCCATTCATAGAAATTAATTGTTCAAAAAATATTTATAGTCTTGATTTTTTTTAATTGCTCCAATAATGGAAGCCAAATGTTCCGGTACTAAAAATTAATTGTTTTAGAAGTTATATCAATTGTTTCAAATGTAAAAATGATTATTTAAAATATTTATTTATATATATTTGAAAGTTGAATCTGGAAGGAACTGGACAATCACAACGGTGAGCGCAAGTGCATCCATGGCGACGACAGCGATCTCCATAGGCATGCTGATGTTGAGTTTCTATTGAGTTTAGGCCCATCAAACCGGTGCAATATGCAATGTATATATACATTTACTAGAAATATCCTTCATTTGCTTTTCTTTTTGTCTTTTAGATTCAAATTCTATTTAGATCCTTTATTTTAGTTAAATTATTTAAAAAAATCACACTATCAATTTAATTGCAATCTGTTTTAATTTCCTTTCAACAAAAAGTTATACCCTCTAATTTTTTCAATATGTTCCATTTCTCAGACTTAATACCTTCTTCTCTTGACCCTTATGTTTTTCTTTAAGAAAGACAAATAGGTCCCTCTTTTTAACGATTGATATTTTTCCTTTTCTCTTTTTGAACATCTATACAATTTTTCCCCCCAAATTTACTTATAGTGTACCGGGCGCGACATTGCGCACCACAAGTACCTAGAGGTGTCCAATCAGGTATCAAAGATGAATTAGTTTAGGGTTCTCTCGAGTCTCAGACCTTCTCCCCAGTGCGAATCATGTCGCTGCCCAGTTGTTACGGCGCATGCAGCTGCGTGTGGCACCTCGTGACCACCGGCAGCGAGAACCGGACTGTGAGGACTCCAACAGGGTGTCGCCACATGGAGTACAGGATATTGAAAGGCATTGACCTACTGAAGACTCAAGAGAATCAATACGAAGGTTCAGTATAAATTCTGTTGGATGGTAGCAAGCATGCTATTTAAAGGTATAAAAGTAAACTCGTATCTACGTTTCTACGTTTCATGGAAATGCATGAAAAATGAGAGTATATGCACGAAACGTCTCCACAAAACATCGTTGAGGTTTGAGCAAAACTTCGGTCATACACAGGAACTCTTAATCTCTTATATACAAACCAAGGAAGGATAATTCCTTTACTGTATGAAATACACTACATATTTTAGTGTCGCTTAGCATAAACTTTTATGCTGTTGGGATACATTCATCCAACAAACAAGTCCTATCAACAGAACTAGAGCAAAAAGGGCAAAATAAGAAAAAAAAAAACAACTGCCACAAAAATGTTGGTAGCCCGTATTATTTTCCTAAAGAAATCGACCAAAAACATCCGGAGTAAGGCCAGCAATACCTACGAAACTAGCGGGCAAATTTTCAGTAATTTGTTTTTCCTTTTATTATAGATCAAAAGTTATAATGACCAACACATGAACATTAGAAAGAATATCACAAGGAAAGTATACCATTACTTGAAAATCAATTAATTTTATAGGTGTTGGAGAGTCCATGCAATACTATATATATTCTAAACTATTTGTCAATGGTCATCTAGGTCCACAAAATCCGACAATCTAAGTCCCTAAACTAGTGAAGCTTGCACATCTAAGTCCATAAAACATTTTATTTGGTGCACTACAGATCCACAAACCTTCTTATTTGAAATTTAACGTGACATATTAAGGAGACATCATACAGTGTTCTTGACACACTGGTCTGAGCATGTGAGATCCATGTTTTAGAGCCACCGTGATGGTCCAACCATACGGTGCATCACTAAAAAACTTAGGAACCTATATGGTCACTTAATAGTTCATAAACCTAGCTAATATATACACTAATATATAATTTAGGGACATGAATGAATAATGATCACCTTAAGAATCTGTGGATCTAGATGATCATTCACAAATAGTTTAGGGAGCCGGAGTGTATTTTACTCAAAATTTTAATGTATCAATCTTTCTTTATTTTTTTATAAAAAAGGTAGAACTTGCATAGGTGACGACTTTGCTTCAAAGTGCAAAAAGTTAAACATTGTGGGATTAAAACATCATCAGAAACAGCGTCTTGTGGCTTAATTGCACGCAGAAAATTGAAACAGCCATGGCACACTGCTACACAAAGCATTTGTAGTGACGGGCTAAAAGTATGGCGGACAGTCTAGCTAGGGCAACAAGCAGAAGCCAACATTCTGGTTCGATTTCTTCCAGGGCAATGGACCAGCTCTTCATCTGATCTAAGGTCTGAAGATATTGGCATGCGTTCCATCCAGATCTTGGTGATAGCATGACGAGCTAGGGAGCTGCAAACTTCAGTTTACCTTCGATCACTGTCAAACCCTGAACTGAAAGCAAACATTATTCTATTCTGAGATGTCCGGCACTATAGATAGTTCTTGGTGGATATACACCGCAGCCCTCCTAAATATAATTATGCGGGATGTTACTTCTGAATATCATTGTATACCATGCAGCGCTATTATTTTTGATGTCACCGTTGACTTTTAGGGTCGTACTCATATTTATCACATTCATCCACCTATTCAACCATTCAACCATAAAGCGTTACGAATGAAAAAGGAGGGGGACACAATAAGGAGTAAGGACAAGAGCCGCGTTAATCTCTGTGTCGCATAGTATGGCCGTTGATGGCAGATGTAGAGGCGTGTGCTCTCAGATTTGCACGGCAACGAGTAGACTGAGCCCAGCGGTCGTATTTTGAGAGGGCGGAAGCACAGGCAGTGGGAGCCCAATGTTTTACCAAGCGCCACATAATGGCACCAGTAGCCTGACGGCAACACTGGCATGTAGGATATAGAAACACAATTTATTGAATATAAAAAAGGTTTAAAGTAACAGCACATCTGCACGTATTATGCAACATCACACTAGTTCGCTACCTATATGCATCGCATACGATGAACAAGGCAATATATATAAACAAAAATCCCCAGCTTTTTTCTTTCCTCAAAGAAAGGTCAGTTACGTGCACCCTCTCAACGGTCAACCCGGACCTATGGTGAAAAACTAACTAAATGGAAAACGCTTTCTTAAACTTGATAATCAAATGCAAGACTTCTTCAGCTTGATGCCTTAAAATCACAGTAAGAATTTTGCACATTAGGCTCGTCAACCTCATCCCTTGATGTTGTTTCAGCTGCGACTGGAATAGGGATCAGTTGATCCATCATCTCCATCAGATAGAAAAATATAATTGATGCGTCCGTAGCGACGATAGCCAACGGATATGTCACCATAGTCCATAATCCTTCATTGTGGGTGATAAAAAATCTTCTGAATAAGTCGACCAAATACACCCAGAGTAAGGCAAGCACTGCCTGAAATTCCATCAAATTTTCAATCAGTATAAGCATCATGCTAAATAATAAGGGAAACAACGGGAAAATTTATACAAACATAACAGTAAATCACATGAATTCCAATGGTGCATGCAAACAAACCGCAGGAAAGATTATTTAGCCAGACCAACGTCACAACTCACACAGAACGTTGCTCTAGCCGCGCAGCGCAGACATGTTGCTCTGAATTCTTTGGTAACTCTCATACGGTTCAAAAGAAATTGTTACAATATTTTTTCCTTTTCACGATCCTGCTTTCCTTAATTTAAACAGTGTCGCCTTCTTAAATAAATCAGTCACAATCACTGTTCTATCTGATGATAAATATGGATCGGATCTCGTCGATTCAGCGTATAGTTCGTGACGGGATATGAACGAACTTACCCGGCCAATGCACCTGGCGGTCTTGCTGCTGGCCGCGTCCATGGCGTCCTGCATAGTCTTGCACCTGGCGATCTTGCTGCTGACCGCGTCCAGCTCCGCCTTCTGGGCATCCGTGAGATTCGCCTCCATGGCCTCCTGCATAGTCTTATTCGCTGGCGGCGCAACAGTGTTGCCATGACTGGGTCCCACCTCGAGGTCCAGCAACGGCTCGTCCAGCCCCTCCTCCTCCTTTCTAACTCTAAGGGCCTCGCTGCGGGCGCAGACGCATGCCATCGGATGTTCTTGGAAGCTAAGGCGGCGACAACGAGTCGACGAACACACGAAGAGAGCTGGTGAAACAGGCCGGGAATCCTCTTCGGAACCTGGGTACACCGCATACGACGTGCAGGCTTTTTATGCGAGCTGGCCGGATCCTTCTCAGACTTCTTCATTGATGGGCTGCTTGTGGCAGGCAGGCCCCCATCTTTTTCAGGCTTGTACATCCAGGAGTCCAAAAGAACTCGACTATAGCATGTAGCATGGGGTAGTCTTTCTTTTTTATCCTGTTTTAGAGGCTACTTGTTAGTTTAACCTTATCTTTTCAACTTTACCAATTTAACCCTATTTTGAAACACTTTGAAGTAAAATGATCCATTCTTGCCAATTTAACCCTTTATTTAAAGAAAAAGGGTTAAATTGACAGAATCAAGTTGTTTCTAAAACACAGTCAAATTAGCAAAGTTATAAAAACTGGATCAAATTGATAAGTTTTTAGCGGGTAGGTCAAATTGACAATTGACCTTCAAAGTAGGGTCTAAAAAGCACTTATCCCTAACATGTACATTACAGAATTGATAGCGACGTCTTCAACAACTGTTAACTTCATATTTTGTTTCAATTTTATGTATTTGCCTTTTAACAGTGGGCGAGCTAAAAGTTGCTTGAACCATGATGTAGCCAATTGTTACAGAAATGTAATACTCCTCCATTCTGGATAGATAACGTTGTTGACTTTTTTGCATTTTATTTAATCATTTTTCTTATTCAAAATTAATATTAAACACAAATAATCAGAGTCTAAGTAAGAATATTCTCGTCTTATAATAACTGATTTAACATATTAATGAGCTCTAATTAAGTAAGGGTAAAGTATGGTTTCACTTTTTAAACAAATGGGTTGAAATCATAATCAGACTAAAAAGTAGAGGTAAAAATACATTTGGCTCAACGAAAATCTGTGTAGCCACAGATCAGTGGCGGATCTAGATGGAAAATATAGGGGGGGCTGAGCCACATGCTTCAGTAAACATCCGCTTGAATTCTCATATAAATTTAAAATTTAAATATTCAACTTAACGTTAAATTTTTTTCTGTTATTATTATCTTAGAAACTATTCCATAAAAAAAATATGGAAGAAGAAAGGAAATTTAAGTATTGGACTTATATTTAGTCAGCCCACTAGGCCCAACCTACTCACGACTTCCTGGTCATCTTCTTACTCGGAACATTGAACGTACAGCCAAGATCAGGAAGAGAAAAGAAATAAAAGGGGATCGATTAGAGGTCATGAAGTGGCAAATTGAGCCTTAGAAACATGGGGGAAATGATCCATAAGGTTAGAATAACCCATTTTGAGGTCGAAGGCAGAGGAAAAATGTTCAGTTGGCTCTTAATTGGTGTCATCTTCTACCTCATCCTTCTCAATCTCTGTTCCATGGCAACAAAAATGAAGGGGGTGCTGTAGGGGGGGCTCCGCTATTCGGAGGAGAGATCCGCCACTCGCACAGATCACACATCCAAATTGCTAGTTGCTCGTTGCATACTCAAAATTCAAGTCGTTATGACAACAATAAAATTTTCAAAACATAACTTTGACTTCTCGAATAACATGATCTCCACGACACAACTTTGACTCCTATTTTTTAGAAAAATATTTATTGAAAAGTGATATATGCAAACGTTTATTGTGGCGACACTAGTAACCACATGGCCCCTGCCTGATAAGTTTATAAAAATGTTTTGCCTAAGTGTTCAATTCATTACTTTAGATAAGTGAGGAAAATGTTTTGCTTGTGTTTGATGCTTCACAACGAGCTGCTTCATTATCTTTTCTGGATTTATCCTTATTTGTCACATGGGCAAACATAACATTGTCAGTTAGACAATAAGACTATAATCAATTGAGCATTTAAAATGATAGTTTGCTTTAAGAGGGAAAAAAACGTTAGTCGGTTAAAAACGTTAGTCGGTTACATCTGCTTCTAGTATCGTTTGTTATTTCTTCATTCATGAAAAAAGTTATTAATATTACACTTTTATTTACATAGTATATTAATTATTGGATATTGTATCAAAATGAATTTTCAAGCTCGCATTTTGATTGAATCTCAAAGCTTTCATCTTTAGCCTTTCGCAACTTATTTGAGAGTAAAAGGCTTGGTTGTTGTTATTGTTGTTCTTGGTAGTCAAAATAACTTCATTAAAGGATCTAATCATTTTAAGTCGCCGTAAAATTTAAAAATTATGTCCTATGAAGTATTTTGAATACTAGTACATAACATTCTTTTTTACTAACCAAAATCTATAAAGTATTACCTATTCGTTGCAACATTAATATAGCTATGAAACATCTTCAAAACTATAGTATAGTACTTCTAGAAAAAGTATACATCACAACATATAAATATCATTTTAAAATGATTCATGGACAATAAAAACTTAGTTCATGGGTAATATAAAAAAATTGATAAGTGGTAATTTAATAATCTTAGTTTACATAAGATGATATTTTACAACTTCATGATCTTTGCAATGATACTCACCTAATTTTCTCTTTAATGATATATCCTTATGTTCACAAAATCGAGCAATAATTTTTTTTAGAAAATCAATTAAACTGAGCATTATGTTAACTCCATTTGTACGGGCACATGGATAGATTTATTATATAGAATTAACTATATGTAAAGGAAAAAATAGAAAAATTTATTGTTTGACGAGCACATGCTGCAAAAAGCGATTTTGGTTGTGGGACGTTCAAAAAGACACTATAGCATTAGCATGAGATAAGTCTTGTATATGATTTTGGATTTTTCCTTCTACGTCATTGACCTTGTACTTGCATCTCGCTTTTATTTCAAAGTGTTGAAATGAGAAGCTTCTAGAATTACAAAAATTTTCCAAACTTTTTATGGTGGCAGGTGCAGTCATATTACAAATTTTTTTCCTTTTAATCCTAGTTTAAATTTGAAACTTTTTAAACTAAAATTTAGATATAGAAAAGTGTGGTTTCAATTATTTAAAACAATTGTGCTTTGAGATAAATTGTAAATCTTCGTCCAAATTTCTATTGAGATTTCTGGTCACTCTAAAATCATGCCACTATGTTTACTATCAAAAGTTGTATGGATCATTTAATATTTTGAATTTAAGTACTTCCTCCTTCTTTAAATTATTTTCGCCGTTGACTTCAACTGCCGACTTTGACCATTCGTCTTATTTAAAAAATTTGTTTAAATATATAAAATTAAAAGTTATGTCTGAAAAACTTTTAGTGATAAATCGAATCATAACAAAATATTTGATATTTTTTATAATTTTTTAAATAAGATGATCAAAATTACTGATCAAAATCAACGACGATAACAACTTAAAAAAAGAGGAGTATTATTTAGGTGTTACATAAAGAGTCTTCAAAATTTGATTGCAACACACAAGGGGACCCTGTCTGGATTGTAGCCACGTGGGTGGGGGTGGGACATCTCACGAGCAGAGGAGACGATTTGTCGATGCTGCTTGGACACGTTTTCTCAGCGGAAAGTACGCAGCTCGAGTTGGACTCTAGCTCTAGAGGCAACCAAAGCTGGAGTACGAACCGGTAACGACGTACAGTAAGAAGAATAACAGGCCTTCCTAAAAAAAAGAAAAAGGTAATATCCGAAAAGAAGAAGAATAACAGGCCAACAACCAGGGAGACAAACTCGGAAGAACGGACTTATATATGGTAGTATAAAATTTGAGTCAATATATATACGGAGTACGTGTTACGGTTGGGTCGGTGTTCATAATTGGAGGATTTTGCCGCCGTCGCTCCTCAATCAACTGACAGGACCATCAATCGATGTCCTGCGGTGCATTTGGCGGCGCATGTGGCGCCTGCGCCGGCCGCAACGTCGTCCCCACCTGGGACGACAGGCTGATGGCGCCGTTCCTGGATGACCTGGAGAAGGGACGGTCCGGCGGCCGCGCCGCCACTGAGACGCCTGGGACGGGAGGAAGGGACGAGACGGTGGAGATGGACGTAGACGGGACGGCTTCCGCTGTGGTACATATGATTTTATCAAAGGGTAGCAAGAGGATGTCCAAGTTCGTCTATCGGGTACTGCGAATTACTAATACGTGTTCTCTCTCTGTCTCTCTCTCTTTTTCAGTTTTTCGTATAGCATGACAAGTTTCTAATCAGTATGACAGTTTGTGCGTCCGTTACAATAACCAGTGTATCAAATCTGCTCGATTATGTTTTGGTTTTCTACAAACAAATCCTTAATAATCCTACCACCTCGACGCGTACGTATACAGATCTGCAATTGCGATTTTGCTACAGATTTTAGTCGAGTTCCACGCCTTAATTCGCATGCCCAGATTTCTGTGCACATAGCAGTGGTTGGAATTTTGTTTAATTGTATTTGGCATTGCCGTTGATCAGCTTTGTGGGAAGTTGGATACTTATTATTTTGTACCGTTCATCATCATTAAACGAAGTAATAAGGTAAAGTAACCTTTTGTACTGTCCATCACAAAACGCAGATACATGGATTGTCCATGACTAAAACTCCATTTAATTGAAAGGGAGATGGATGATATATTAAATCGCAAAATTGAAAATCTCTTCTCTTATATATGGAGCCTTGCTTATTTAACTTTTGTTCCATATATTTATAGCCATCTAAAAAAATATTTTTAATAAACCCTGCAAATACCATTGCATAGTATTTCTTCCTTTCTTTTTTTCCTCGTCATTCAATAGTGTTTATGGTTATCCCTCAAAAAAAAAAAGTTTATGGTATGCTACAGTCATGTGCTAACTCAAAGTTCATGATTTTTCAGGGATTATTGATCTTGCTATGGACATATCTGCTTGACTATATGAAAAGATTTGCAGTAGACTACACAGGCGGTGATACATGGTTTACTACGTTTGTTGTGATTGTCGTTGCTGTACCAATTGCTGAGTTCCTTTGTATCTATGGTCAGATGATGAATGAATTTACCCTGTAAAATAAAGGGTATTGAATTTCCATGCAGGATCAAGCATGCAGTTGGTTCAAAGCAGATTGACCACAAAACCGAAGGTTCTAGATGTCATACCTAATCATTAATAACAAAAAAGTAACATAGGTTCTTCTACTAGATCGAGTTTTTGAAGTTGGCACAATGTATCATTATTTGTTCTCCTTTATCATGCTTGTTTCTTGTACTGTGTCGATAACCAGATGATGATGTAAAATGTCAATAATATGTACTTTGAGTTCCTCTATATACACTGGACCATGCATTCATGTTATCTTCAGGCAGCGTTACAATTGTTGCTACAAAGCAATATTCCTCATTTGACCCGAAAAGAAACGGATTTGCTAAAGGAATTGTTAATCGTTTGTCAGCTATTTTCCTGTTCCTATTCAGTCGATTTTTCCGTCCAATCACCTGACACACGACCAATCAAAAAACTATCACGCGTCATGACATGCAAGAACGATGGTGACCTCGCCGTCGTCGTCGATAGCCATGACCACACGAGGACGACCATGCCACGATCGGATGCAGCATGTGCGACCCCGACTCCGAGTCCGACGAAGACGAGTGCGCTGCGGTGACCACGATCCGTTCTTCCGGTGCGTGGACAGCGAGGACTGCTCCGGCGCCGGTGCAGCGGTGCTCGCAGACGATGATGCCGGGACAGTGTTCCCAAGGCGGCAGCGATGACGACGACGAGGAGGGCAACGACGTCCGGCATTCCTTCGCCACCGCAGTTGATGAGCAGACCGATCTGAACCGTGACGAGGAGGAGGAACAGAACACGTCAAGGTACAACTAATATACGACATGTGGATGGAACCCGAGCCCGTGTCGATCCAGGAGCGCCGCCGCCGGCTGCTCCATGAGATGGGACTCACCAGCAGCAGGGACCTCCGCAGCCGGAACGCGAGGCCGAGGCCTCGTCCCGACATCCCGTGCGGCACGCCACCGCGGAGAGAGCCGCATCCGCAGCCGGCGGCGGCACACGATGACGTCGCAGCGGCGGGCACCACTGCAACCGCGCCGGCGGAGGGAGCCTCCGCCCTGCCTGAGACAGTGCGACATCAGCCGAAAAACGCCGCTGCATGACGCGTTGCCGGTCAGGCAGCCGCCTCGCCGTGTGAGGCGGCGGCGTCCGGAGGAAGCCGCCAACGACGTTCCGCCGCGTGTTCTCGTTGCCGCACTCTGCTGCATGGCTCGCCAGTGCACAAGGCTCTCTGCACAAGGTTCGCCGTTCCGTCAGAGGCGTCGAGGAAGCAGCACGGAAAGGGCGATGGCAGCGACGACATGGGCATTGCCCGCAACTACCAGGACAACTGGAAGGAGGAGTCCGTGGTGAACGGGCGGTTCAACGACTAGAAAAGCGGGTCGCAAGTGAGCTCGGATGTGTTCGAGCGGTTCATCAGCTACCCGCCGCTCGTGACGCAACTCATGCGCCGCACACAGAGCAAGCCAGTGCTGGCGGCAACGGCTCGAGCCGCCGGTGCTGAAGAAGAGAACGCGCTGGCTGAAGAAAGTGAAGCTCGTAGCCTCTCATTAAGGAGAAGGACAAGGACAACAACTGCAACAAGGACGGGAACGGCGGCGGCAGCAGCATGTCGTCGTCGAGGACGCCCACGGAGGCGACCATGTCCAAGTCGGCGTCGGCGCACGCCGCCGTGCCGTCACCGTCCGGCGCCGGCGGGCCCGAGCGGCAGAAGGTGAACCACTACGGCAAGTCGAAGTCGAGAAAGGAGCTGACGGGGATGTACGTGTGGCACGAGGTACGCGCGCACGAGGGCTTGATCTGGACCATGAACTTGGATCAGCACCGACAGCCGGTGCCTCGTCACCGGCGACGAGGACCACGTGGTGCGCGTGCGGCAGGTGGTCGTGGACGCTGTCGGCGGCGTGGCTCAGGAGCTTCCGTCCCTTCCGCCGCCGGGGCTGGGGCTGGCGGCGCAGCTGTTCAAGAAGGTGCGGCGAGGGAGCAGCGGCGGCAAGGACGACGTGCTGCCGGACCACGTCGTCGTGGCGGAGTCGCTGTTCGCTCGCCGAGCAGCTGGCGGAGCATGCCGTTCTGGCGCGGCACGTCAACGGCAAGGACCGCAGCCTGTCGCAGCTGCAGCGGCTTGGCGCCGGCCTCGCGCTCTCCGTAATCGGCATGGAGTACGCGGCGATCGTCGAGGCTAGAAGGCTACCACTCGCTCGCAGTGGCGCGCCGGCGACGAGCATCATGTGGCAGGCGCCGGCGTAAGCCGTGCTCGGAGCGGGGGAGCTGTTCACGGCCATCGGCATCCTCGAGTTCTTTTACGACCAGTCTCCAAACAGCATGAAGAACCTGGGCGCCGCGCTGGCGCAGCTCACCCGTCGCACTGGGGAACTACGTCAACTCGACCGTGATGATCTCAAGAACCCGTGTTTCTTCCTGCAGGCTTCAAGAACACCAGCAGCCAGATCCCGGCGTCCTACACCGCCGACGGCGTGGCGGGCGGTGGCATCGGTGTCAGGGCCACGACGTGGCTCACCAGCCGCTCCTACGAGTACTTCTACACTCTCTATCGTTGCGGGCCGCGGCCGTGCCGTGGCCGGCTCGCCGTCGTTCCGGTGCACCTCCACCCGCTCGTCCAACGTCCACGGCGGCGACGCGTCCCGAGGCGGCAGGAGAGACGACGACGCGCCGCGGCGTCTCAAGTCCGTGCCGATGACATACTCCCAAGGCGGGAAGCTGCCGACGGAGCCGGACCCGTCACGCCCGGTGGCGGGAGCCGTCGGTACGGTGGCCCGGCGGGGCGGAGGACGGCAACGCGTGGGGTTGGTGGTGGTCACGGCCAGCCGTCGCGGGGAGGTCAGGGTATCCCAGAACTTCGGGCTGCCGCTTGGTGTCGGAGGACAGAGCAATCTAGTCACGAATAGGTAGGCAGGGCAGAAACCACTCGAGTCCTATATCTGCAACCGACAGGACACATGCAGATGATACGATACAGAACGATACTGGTCGCGATGGAATTCCTCTTCCAATTAGGCAACACTAATTTTGCAGCAACAGACACATATAAATTGTTCTCCGTATATGCGGTATATACTGTATATATTTTCGAACAAAGAAATCTCAGTGCACTGATCAAAGAAAAATCATCGTTGTACCTGCAAGTGAGAAACAACATTCAGAATGCACATAGACTGATAGCCACTAGTATAAAGAAAAACATGTACAATTATTTCCACCTACAGCTATCATTGCTGGACGAAAGTCCCTTTTATTTCGGCCTTTTAGCCGACCCAATCACACGGAGAGGAGTCCGACTTCAGTCCTTTGCATCGTGGTTCTTGATTCTTCTTCCCTCAGTACGGCGAGGGGGTTATTTCCGTGGTGGAGCTGTTGCTCTGGGCTGACGAGGCCGAGGGACAATGTCAGGTGCTCTCTACTAATCTCTTCCTCAATGGTGCTTTCTTGTTTTTGTGTTAGTTTTCTACCCGTGGGAGGTGAGGTGAGGTGAGGGGATATTCATGGTGCCTCGTCACGAGAGTGGACCTTCCAAGTTTCCTCCAATTTATATTCATTTTCAGTCATCTTAGCTGATTGGTCCTCATTGTTTTTTGGCCTTTTTTTCACCAATTTTTCCTGATTTTGGTCTGGGTGTGCAGGTTCTGGCTTAAATCGACCAAAGTTTTTCTCTCTTTCTTTTTGCAGTCAGTGAAATTTTCAGTGACATTTCAGGGATGATTTTAATAGAGAATACCCTACTTAACATTTGACTGTTTTTGTTTAAAAATTTCAGTCAGATGGAGGGCGGGAGGGGAGAAAATGTGGGCCAAGCTAGTCATTCAGGCCTCATGGCAATAAAAATGAGGAATGGGCCGCTGAAATAAGAAAATGGGCCAAGAGAGGGGGTGGTCGGAGGTAGGCTGAGAATTAACGTTGTCGGAGGGGAGCATTTGCGGCCTACCAGGCTATCGTCCACACTTTAACTCTTAACTGCAACTTTTTACCAATGCCACGTGGCTTTTCTTTATTTTAGAGCTTTGATGACGTTGTAAATATGGGTGAAAGACCATCCTATCCTCATCTATTTTCTCCCATTAGATTTCTTTCTTCTCTGCCACGATCGACACCTCTTCTCCTCCGTTTCTTCTCCTGGTGAAGGATTGCGGTGGCGGCGGCCAATCCAGCCATGCTTCGTCGGCGAGCGCCCGTGGTGGCGCCGCGCACCCCTGGCTGCCGACGCGCGCATGTGGCTGTGCCGCGCCCCTGACATGTGATGCACCCGGTCAGCATGGTGTTCACTTGCAAAGCTCGCCGGCATCCACGCATGTGGCAGTGCCATTGACGACGCAGCAATATAAAGTGAATCCACGCTGAAACTAAGTGATGCAATTAACAACATTGTCTCAAATTGCTGTATATTCAGGTTTCCAACCTGATTAGCACTCCAGCCGTTGTTACGGCAGAGGAAGTGAAGAACCAGTAAACTGAAATTGATCAGCAGAAACGATTTGCATAACATAACCAGTAACCTGTTACAGCTCAAATGCTGCGGAACCAGTAAACTGAAATTTAACACCTCTGATGGAGAACTTAACCATAACATAATTCATCATAACATAACTGACCATACGTGACTGAAGGAAACAAATAGGAAAAAAAAACATATCGTGAGACACCATGACATATTACTCCATAATAAACAAGTTTCATTGCTTCACGTGGCACCAAATAAAATTCAAACACTAGTGCACGATCTGGTTTAGTTCTTTTTCTTAGGGATTAACTTCTTCCTCGAAGTAGCCTGCAGCAGCTCCATTTGCTGGTCAGTGACAAGGCCGGTTCACCAGCTTCAATTGTCATGTTTGACGACGATGCCTCCTCACCAGTGACGTGTTCCATGGCCAACAACCTTGCAACCATGAATGTATTTGTTTAGGTCAAAGATATCATGGATTACAAGAATTTTAAAATAGGTGGTGTAAGGTGGCACTACCTTCTAGTATTTGAACCGGGGCTATCTTGGCCATCCAGTGTGATTGTTGGCCTTGGACGTTTTGGTGTGCACAAAATCTCAATTTCTCCACTCTTCTTCCTTCCAGCTGGAATCTTGGTCTTTTGAGTTCTCTTCCTAAAAAAAGCAAATTTTAGTTTGACCTCTTTTTAGTGCCATTCAGAGGACACTTGTAACTGCTTTGTCTCTGTCCTTTCCCTTCACATTTTCTACATATGACTTGCCGCTTAATGCCATTTTTGGACTTACCCTTCTCTAGACAAGAAGAGAACCTATTTTTCAGACAAAAAAAAAATGGAGTACGAACAAAAATCAAAATACAGACAAGTGAAAAATGTATAAATGAGATGAGTACATAAACATGGATGGGTTATAGAGACACCTTCAAATATCATGGACCAATTTAAATGCCCCAAAATCTCAGAGTCAGCACTTTACCAGAACCTGCATCCACTGTCAAGTTAGCAGGAATAATCAAATTTCAGAAGCATAATATTTAAGATTGCAACAAGATTATAGTGCAAGTAAGAGTTGTCACAGATAACCTCAGACAAGTAACAGTTGTCACAGATAACCTCAGACAATTGAAATGTATAAGTGCAGTTTGCACTATTATGGCTGACAAATAATAAAAAGTAGATAACAGCAGCAAATTCCCCCTGCTCATGTTACTTACACTTTGAGCAACAGACTAATCAACAAATCTTGATTCACAATGTGAATATTACCCTGACAGTGACACTGATATATTTGTAACTCACCTTTAGGTTTTTAGTAACATGTTAAGACAAATATTCCTTCAGTTTTCATGACAAAAAACAGGGGCATATAGTGAATGGATATTTAGAGTTCACATTATTTTCAAAAGTTGAAGGCTTGTAGCAGGAGTCAAATTGAGAATATTAGAAAACATCAAATGGAATGTTTCACCAGACTGGATCACTGGGGAAAGAAATGTCAGGCCTAAGGATAATTGGGGTAAGCACCTCATCGCTCCATGGAACATCAACTTGGATTGTTCACAATGATGCCTGCAACAAACCAAGTTACTCAGCACGCATTCTTCAAGAACCTTTTTACCACTGGAGCATGGGAAATGTGGAAATAGATAGATAACCTCATCTCTGAAAGACATCAACCTACCTTCCTATACTGCAAATAAACTTCACAGGAAGCATCTTTACAAGAATAAAGAATGCATCCTGCCCTGCCAAGCAGCATCAATTCTTCAACATAATTTATTTATACAGTTGATTATTGTTTTTACGTGGGCCTTCTGCCCTTTGTACAGTTCGTCTGGAGAGTTGGCTCCTTTGCGAAAAGGGCAGCCTGGTGCCCCAGTGCATGTAGCTCCCGCTTGGTAGACAGGGTCCGGGGAAAGGTTTTACAACTTGCTTTATACATTAATAAAAATCTACCACAACAAGGGTATCCCCATTTGTAGTTTCCTCAAAAAAATAACAGAGGGAAACAAAAGAGGAAGATAAGGTTTTTTCTAATAAAAAAAATAAGTGAAATACAACATAACTATAGGAGTGAAAGCAACGCTAAGAGTAAGCCACTAGTTGCTTGGACTGCACATGTCCAAACAGAAAAGGTAGGTCAATCTAAGGAGTCAGAACACTGCCCTGCTGTTTAAACACATATAAGTTTTATAATAAAATGAACACCTTATCTGGAGTACATGTTATGCTAATGGTCACGTACCACACGCAATAAAGGATGTAGGCTTAATCTGGTGAAACGACTTCCTAAAACTGTGTGACTTATTCAGAAGCATTGCAGAAGATGTCTGGAATGGACACCTCTCACAGCAAAAACTTCCCACGGCTTCACAGTTATGCAAAAAAAAAAAAAACAAATCCGAACCAGTTGCTCATTTCCTAGCAACTCTAACGATGGAGCAAAACTTCCATCTTCCTTTGTCAGCACAAGCATATCAGGAGCCCTCCCACCTACAACAATTACTCGAAAAACTGCAGATACCGCATCAGGACAGGTTAGAACAATGGTCATACCAATGGGGCGCCATCTACACTTCATCCAAGCAACACAAATTGCCTACAGAAACTTTCACCCATCAAAACCTATGCTCTGGATCTGGGACTCAAGGTGCTGCAACAAGCTGAAGGCCTTCGCCTGGCTCCTTCTCATGGACAGACTGAACATGAACAATATACTGAGAAAGAAAAACTTTAAGATCTAAGAATAACTATAATTGTTTCTCTGCCAAGCTCACAAAGAAACAGCCCTCCACCTATTCTTCAAGTGCCCATTCAGCAAAATATGCTGGAAACTTCTAAACATTCAGTGGCAACTCAACACAGACTCCTCCATGATAACAGACTCAACACAGAAATTATTTACCAATTTTAACACCCCTACTCATAGGTTGAAGTCACCTTTCTCCAGTCCTTTTTTTTTTAGGGATTCTCCAGTCTATTGTTATGGACTGGAGTCAGGTAGCGATGACAATACGTGAGAGGAACAAATGCGATACAATGGAGAATGACACACTAGGGAGTGCAGACTCATCTAGTTTTCTTCTTGCTGAGTACAGATTACATGTCCTCCTTTAATTACATAGTATGCAAATGAAGGGCATCTAAAAAATCCTAATAAACTAACCAAAAGCTAGATAACTAACAAATGGATGATTCTAACATGTAACGATCTAACAAACTAATAGCAGAATAGCTAAACTAAATGGAAGTGCTGCTGGCTAGCCACACAGAAACCAGCAGCTTCTATCCTGCTGACATGCCGAGGACCCAGATCATAACTTATTTATGATCACTCCTATCTCATGAAAAAAGAGAGGTTTGTTACGGTGCTTGGAATTAACAGCAACCATTCATTTAATAAGATCTAACGGTTAAAAATATGGAGGTACCTAGTAAAAGGTACTTAAAGTGGTGGACCCGTACTAAAATAGATGGGCCCGGTACCAATTTTTTCAATATCAACGGTTAGGATTAATTTAAAATGAGAGGTACCTTCCAAGCACCATAATAAAACTCCATGAAAAAATCCCACAGCTGTTAAGAGTCATCCCTAATGAAGCTTTTCTGCAGTTACACTTTTCTTTCCTGCTCAAGTATGGGCCGCGGTCCAGCCCAGCCACCGCCGCCGCCGCCGCCGCCGTGTCCTAGCTGCCACCGCCCCTCCTTTACTAGCACCCAGAAGGGTGACCATAACATAGTCGCTAGTGCATTATTTTTAAATTTCTTACTGTAGGTGGTTTTTTCTTGCTTGTATTTTATATCGTGCTTTTCGCTATCTGTTATTCTAAATAAAATCTATACAGTAGGGAATTTCCCATTTGTACATTCCTAAAAAAAAGAGTCATCCTTAACAATTCTAGCCTGCTACTATGCAAAGTTCCCTACAATTTAAGTATTGGGTAGCCACCTTTTATATTAATCCTTCACTTCCCCAGATAGCACTATCTGAATTTCAGACTGAGGGAGGGGGAGGAGCAAGAGGTCAAAAATAGAAAAGTCGCTATTGCAGTAGTGAGCGTTCAACATAATAAAGGTAACTGCCATAATACAATAGCTAAAGTAGATTCAACCACATTCTGCTTCCCATCAGTAATTCCGACAAGAAAGATTTACTTGTCGTTTAGGATATTTTTAGCATCTCCAGTGCACATGTACAACCTTATTGTATGGTAACGAAATTGGAATGACTTTGAGCTTACCTCATCTGCAAATTTGTTCAAAGAATCACAGCAGTATGTCAGGTTCTTCACATCCTAACTAAGTACACGAAAACTGCATCATCAGGAACATCAGGAACAATAGTTCATGGCATACCCTCGTCTGAACACTGACGGGACAGAAATCCCGTGAACAGCTTCCCGCTTCCCTCGACGCATCGAGTCCTGCAAGGCATGTGATACCGGACATCACGAGGCCACAGGTTGCCCCCCGGCCCACATGAACACGCTTGCGCCGACGAAGGCCGCAACTTCCGAAGCCGGCGGGCCACACAGGGCGAGGGATGGGGTCTCCGGTCCGGGCAGTAGAGCGGCGGCGGCGGGATGCGAAGGCGGACGTGGCAGAGGAAGTCGTGGGGAAAGGGTTTCTCTCTGGGCCAGCTATTCGGCCCATTAGCTCTCTCTGAGGGCCAGTGCTAGATACGTCCTCTCAGCAGCTAGAGGAGGGAAGCGGGCTTGACGGCGCTCCTCGCCTCGCCGGAAGCATAGACGAAAGGAAAGAAGGGGGGATGAAATTAAGGAAGGGGAAATGAGAAATCCTCCCTCCCTCCCACTCTCAGAAAATTAAAAAAGGAAAAAAAATATGCAGATTGCATCCTACTGACAGGTGGGGACAGGTGGGGTCAAGCAGTCAATCAAATTCGAACCGAATTTTCGAAGACAAATCGCTCGCGCTCGCAGCACGCGGCTCGTCAGCCTTCTCCCCCAGTTGCTTCTGGTCTTGGCGCTCGGCGTC
This sequence comes from Oropetium thomaeum, assembly GCA_001182835.1. NCBI lineage: Eukaryota > Viridiplantae > Streptophyta > Magnoliopsida > Poales > Poaceae > Oropetium > Oropetium thomaeum. The sequence goes on along the minus strand of LFJQ01000031.1, from coordinate 398,795 downwards.
CTCGCCTGGGCTTCGTCACCTCCACGCCTCGCCCACTGCCGGGCTGTGCTCCTCGTCGCCGCAGGTACGATACAACCACCTCATCGCCAAGGGGAGGAAGGAATGTGGGTTTGATGTTGCTTGTGATTGCTCGCTGAGACTTGTGGGAGGAGTCGATCGTTGTCCGATTCTGCTAGGGTTAGATTATCAGGCCCGTTCAATCAAATCGAGGACGCGGAATTAGGTTTTGGAGGAGCTAGTTGCGGAATCAGATCGAGCAGTCGGGATAGTGAGCGCGGACGGGGGTGGGGAGTTGAGGGCTGAATGGTTGGCCACCGCCCACCGCGCACGAACCTTCACCGATCCTGGTGTAGTTGGGGAGCGGGACTACTGAAAAACAGCAGGCATTGGTGAAGGTTCGTGCCTTCGCGTAGTGGAGGCGGTGATCATTGTGCACGGGAGCTCGCTGCGCAATGATCTGGTTTGTTGTGCAGCCAGTGGAACGGTGGGAGGAGGTGCGAGGCTGAGTTGGAAAATGCGGCAAGATGGTCAGTTTGGCCACTGCTACATCACGCAGTATACATGTTAATTATGCCAATTGGTATTGGAGTGGTGGACCCTGAGTCGTAAGCAAGTTCTTGGTTGGGGGGATGGGAGCCCTGTGCCCCTGTGCTTAGTTTTTGGATTAAGCAAGTAGTTATTGGTTGATTCCGACATTTTGAATTGTGGCCAGAGATGGCGTTGCCTCCGGCGTGGGAAGCTGCCAAGGGCTTCTTTGGAACCTACAGGGACTACCTACGCAATAGTTTTGGCCAGATCCTACAGAAGAACTATGAGATAGAAGTGGAACAAAGACAGAACACTCCTGAAGAGCTTGAGGTGGGCTGTATTTTGAACTAAATTTGTTGAACAGTCAGTATGCCTAGCACATATTTTACTATATTGTAATAGTTGCTAATTTAAACATGTTTGGGTTTTAGAAAGATAAACTTCAAGAATCAAGAATGAATGGGTATAAGGCCATCATTTTATTTGGACTTGGTGGTACATTCTGGACCATAGCAAGCTCTGCTTTCGCCGATGGACACAAGAGACTATCCGAGATCGACAGTCAACTACCAATGAATCTGAACATTGCTTCATTTTTCATGCTTTACCTTTTTGCTTCCATGGTCATTATGCTCTGTGGACTTATTGCTTCAACGTTCCACAAATCCAGTGTGTTATCAACATGTATAGCAGGGCTAGGGGCTTGGAAGTCCATACTTTTTGTTCTCACCAGTGTCCACGTGGCATCGCTGAAATTCACTGACGATTGCTACAAGTGCTTTTACTCGTTCACTGTGTCTTCAACCCTGGTCACTATCTATTGGTCTATGTCGGCCCAGGACCCTAAGGTAAGAATATTAAACAGTGGTTTGCACGCATGTACTAATAATGTTTACTTCTGTACTTGACATGTCTTTTGTTTCAGCTTTTTCACATTGTAGCTAAGCTGTTAGTGTGGATTGCCTGCGTGGTTGGAGTTATGATCTTACTTCTCACCGCCGCTGTCATCGGTCTGGTAACAACAGGTTTTGTATACGGGGTGAGGTTAGTCCTGTTTTGTTAGGTTCATGCAATATTAGGTAGTACTTCGAGCCTAACCATTTTTTTTTCTTGTTGTTGAATAGTAATCTTGGGGATGCTGTACTGAAGTTACAGCGACACCTGCTTCGAAGGAATGCACCGTAAGAAAGAAACATTTAGTGTCTGTTGACGTTTTTCATTTGTTTCCTTTTTTCACGTTTGAAACATGCATTCCACATTTTCAGTGCTTATGATCGGGTTTAAATTGCTAATGACCAGTCCTCAAAAAATCAAAGCATAAAGTAAGTTGTTCCTTATCTTAATTTTCTCTTTTAGTGAACAAAGTATAATACTGATTATTATTGTTGTCCACAGTTGTCGTAATACCAAGGAAGCGGAATGAAGAGAAGGAGGCTTGGAAGAAAAGCATATCAGTTTTCTTGTGACGACACGCTGTGCATGTCAGTTTTCAACAAGGAGTGACACCCTTTTCTTTTCTGTTAGAGTCAAAGAACAGTTCATGTCCAGGCCCCAGTTAATATAGGTCCAACATAGTTTATACCTTATAATTGGGCTGTCCCGTATTGAATTTTAGAAGATTATGTACCTTTGCTTCATGTCTATAGGCTTAGGGTCTGATTGCTTAAGCGCAAAATTGCACTGAAGCATGGTAGTGTTTTTCAGGCTTAGGGTATTGGATTTTATAGGTAGGTTAAGGTTTGTGGGCTCTCTGCTTGCCAGGTTTTTTGGATTCAATGTGAGTGATAAAAAGCACTGAAGTTTGCAATGTGAAGTTAAAATTTAGTTTGATCGTTGATGCAGATGTCCTGCATGATCTGAATTAGAACCATTCAGGCAGCATTTGGAAGCATGGTAGTAGTAGTAGTATCAGTTTTGTAGCTGAGTACCTGAGATTGGCCAACAACGAGCCAAACACCATGTAGAGCAGGGCAAAATCAATATATAGTCTTATTCTTATTGACTACCTGCATGTCAGTTTTCAACAAGGAGTGACACCCTTTTCTTTTCTTTTAGAGTCAAAGAACAGTTCATGCTCAGTTACTGATTTCATCTAGTTGTAGCTGTTAATGGTTACAGCTCCGAGTGAAAAGGCTTCATCTAGACATTCGGACAAATTTTTGAACTGGTTGTACAACTGGTGGTTAGGAGAGGAGTAAAATTTGTTTTATGCTTCATATCCTATTCTCGTGTATTTTAATTCTGTATTCAAATAAGATCCGGGAAGTAAAACGCTGATGACGTGCTGGTGGTGCACTCTTTACTCGATCGTACCACCACCGAAATGCCTACTCTCTCCGCTTTAAAATAGAGTTTGTATTGGACAATGACACGTTGTAAAAATGTAACTTCGATTTTTATTTTCTACAAAAATAATTATTAAAAAGCGATACATGTATATTTGTCTTAAAGTACTTTTTTAAGATAAATCTATATATGATTTTTACATTTTTAAATTTAACAAATTAAAAGTTATTCAAAATTTATATTCTCAATGTTTGATTAAGACCTTGTTTAAAATGAACTTTAATTTGAAACGGAAGAGTCCGAGTCTAGCAGTTCTACCTAACGATGCTTGATGCATTCGGGCGGGAATGGAGGAAGGGAGAAATGTCACAAGACTTTTTCCGCAAGATGTCCTGCAAGAAGAGGATAATCTCCAACTTCGACTTATTAAATTTATTTCTCATAAAAATAGCAAATTAAATAAAAAAATTATCACACGTATGTATTTCATGATCATACATATTATATTCTAACTACTTTCTATTATACAAAAAAAGTTCAGATAGACTAATAAAAAAGGCTTCATTTCAATTTTTACAATTTGGCTACGGACAGAAGACATGCTAAACTCAATTATGTATGAGGAGCGTAGTGATTTTGACTACTAGTATCCGTTTTTTTTGTGTGTCACCATTGACTTTGACTAAAAATTTTGACCATTCGTCTTATTTAAAAAATTAGTAAAATATGTAAAATTAAAAATTAAAATTTAAAAACTTTTAATAATAAATTAAATTCTAATAAAATATTTGATATTTATTGATACTTTTTTTAATAGGACAAAGATCAAAATTATTAGTCAAAGTTGATGGCGACAGAAAAAAAAAGAACGGAGGGAGTATAGAGTAGCAGTTTTGTAGTATCTAAGTACCATATAGTGTGTACTTTCCAAAAAAAAAAAAGTAGCATGCAGTTGTGTACTGGTACTAATCAACAAACCGTCAAACGCTTGCTCTTACGAATCATCAAACTCCTGCTCTTACGAATCATCAATCGCCTGCCGGTAAATTATTACAATATTAATGTTGATGCATCTTTTTATAATAATACAGGTACTTGAGGATGGGGAGTGGTTGCTCGTGACTATGAAGGTAATTTTTTAGATGGAGGCACGGGGAATTTGATAAGGGCTGCAAGTGCCCTCCAGGCAGAAGCAGTAGCTTCGTTGATGGGTTTATCAATAACACATCAAACATATTGGTGTCTTCCACCTCTATCCAGGCATTACTTCTCGAATTTGCAGATCCCTTGCAAGCTGAGGCACAGGCCATGCTCCGAGTTGCAAGCCTTGCATAACATCTCCAACATAACCAAGCAGGAACAACAGGCAAACAATACTATTACCTGTTAGAATTCCTAAACAGGCCAAATACTATTACCTCCAAAGCAATGTGCGGTCCAAACCATTCAATGGGATCATTTCCATCCCATTATAGTAGAAAGCGTACAGGTTGTATACAAAATAAAAATCTTATAAATTCTGCAAGAAAACCCTTGCAAACATTTTTTATATCATACAGATCACAATAAAGCCAAATACAACTTCAGGGTGCTTACAAATTCACATTATTGCTGTTGAAAATTTACACTGAGTTGTGGTGGCATCTAAGTGTTTTAAGTTTACGACAATAGTTGAACAGCTCCAATTTTGGGAATCTTTTCTCGAAGCTTCTAAGTCAATGCTACTCGAACAGTCATCACACCAGCAGCTGGACCGGTAAGTCTAACCTTGACAATTGGTTCTTCAATTGCAACAAATTTTAGCTCACCACCACCCGTGCCAGCAGGTACGGCCTAATCACGTCAAGTACCTGGCATAGGTGAAAACAAGTTAGCGGTTATCCAGTTTCCATCTTTTTTTTTACAGAAATAATCTGATAGAATCAAAAGCAATAAAATGTTATCGCTTCATATAAGGAACGTAAGAATACAGCTTCAAGGTTATTTTTTGGGAAGTTTGATGACTAATCATAAAATAAGATAGCAGCAGTATGACAGTATCATTTGGTTTTGGTGCCTGTATCCTTCTTGATATCTTTCATTTCACAGGAAATAAGATGGAAATGTTCTAATAAAGGGTTAAAGCACAAAAATGAGGTATGAATAATACCAGTATGCATATAAATATAAGGAAAATAAGCATTAAATTACATCAGTTTCTTTATCAGCATAGTTAGTTGATGGAACAAAGGATGTTATTTCATATACTGAACAATTCAAAGGAACAAAAGTCCATCAAAGGTGTAGTGGTTAATTGTATTATCATATGAATACAAATAACAGATCCATAGTATGAAAATTAACTAATTAACAGAACAGAGACAAAAGAAATAGCTAGAATAGTGCTCCTACCAAATAAAAGCTAAAGTCAAGAATTTGCACTCTTAACACTATCTCACTACATGTTCAGGTACAAATGGACAGATCATGCCACTTTTTCTTTCCTAGCAAACTAGCATTGAAAGATGCATCACAAATGTGAAAACGGTGGACAATAAAACTGATGTTACTTTCCAGTCACAGCTCCGGAGAAATTGCTAAGCACAGTGCATTACAAATCTCCGGATTCAGGTTGCAAAGTACATTACAGTGCTCATGAAACATTTAGTTTCAGAAGAATGCGATATTACTTAAGGCATATTCATCCAATTACACAACAATGTAAAGTCTGAATTACATTAGCATTATGTAAGGATCATTATCTCTTTGCTAACAAAAATATCTACTCAACAATATAGCACTCACCTTCTCAATGTTCTCCTGATTCAACTCAAGCCCAGTCTCCTCATCAGCGATAGGTTCGACTGCAACAATCTCTGGTATTTTCTCCATCAATCGTCGTTCGATGCCCATCTTCATCGTGGTTACTGAAGCAGGGCAAGACCCGCACGCTCCTTGCAACTTCAGCCTCACGATGTTCCCATCAATCTCATGCAATGCAACATTGCCTCCATCGGCCATAAGGTATGGCCGCACTTCATCCAATACAGCCTCAACATTTTCAGCAGTCAAAGGCAGCTCGACTGCTGGGTCTGGGTTGGCAACAGCTTGAATGACTGTAAGAGCAAGGGCACACCAGTAAAAGCATCAGGTAAATCTGTGATACAAGCAAATCGTCTAGAATTTAGAACACATACAATAGGCCTAGTCTAAATCCATAACAGGAGATGATCCTGCTTGCCACATAATTTGTAACCTTTATGTTAACTGATTGATAGTTGATAACATACCGTTATATGGTACATCAAAACACTGCCTGCCCATATCATCTTAGTGCTTCCGGACATCTCTATTTCAAGGAGGCAGGAGGAGTGGGTCGTATAAAAAACTAAACTCCCACCATGCAGGTACCATACTGCTGCCTAAAACTCAACTTGATTTGCTAAACATGGTGTGATTTTACTGAATAGCTACCCAAAATTTACTGAAAAACATGTTGCCCTGCACTGTAATTTTACTAAATAACTACCCTGAAGCACCAACTTTTCATTTTCACCTATAATTATTCATTACAGCAGGTCATCATAATGGCAGGCTACCGCTCTCAGAACTAGCTGGAGAACATAAAAAAGCAAGCAATCTAGGAGCAGAACAGCTAGTCTTTGCACTAAATGGATGAATGAGGTAATGAACTGAAATCTGAATTTGAGGCTCCATACACGTTCTTCAAAGCTCAACTCAATTGTTTCACGGCATGCCTCGATGCTTCAACAATCAAAATCACCAACGTGTCTTATATATTCTTCTAATCTAATCCCTCTAGCGATTTAGCTCCAAACAAATGCAAAAATTACAGGATAAACATGAAGCGAAGACAACACCAGAAGACTCACCTTGCCGCCGCCTCCGGCCTAACGATGACAAGCCTAGAAGCAGGAGCCGCCGCCGGCCTGCCGGGAGAAGCAACCTTCATCTGCGTACAGGATCAAGAACCCATCATCAATTTGACAGAACCAAAATAAACCATCGCACACCAAGAAAGCCGAGGGGCGGGGAGGATGAGGTGGAACTCTAACCCTGAAGGAGGAACGCGTGGAGGAGGAAGAGGTGGACGGGGACGGCCCCGGCGCCCACGCCGTCGCCGCAGTCTGCATCTTCGACGACGGAATAGAGGCGTGACCTCTTTGCGCGCGCAGTTCTTTATTGGCTGCAGTACGAGGGGCAAGAGAGGAATTGAGATTTGAGAAGCTTGGTCTTGGTGGTGCGCTTTGTTCCCCGGTTCGCTGTTTTACCTTCTCTCTTTTGCTGCCCCTTTTAAATCTTTTCCATTTTGTTACTGCCTATAAAATGTGTAAGATTCTTTTCAATTGCTGTTTTTATTTTATTTTATGTTTTATTATTTTTTACTGAAAATTGTGAGAAATTTTATGGTGTTTGGACAAAGTTCACCGTCACAAAACGATGAGATGTGGTGCTTGTCCAAGGCCTTGGCTTGGAATGGAACGAGAAGCTGGTGTCATGTCTTGCCCATGTGTGTGCCACCTCCCTGCTACTGGCGGATGGAAATACTAATTTCATTCTTTTTTTTTTCCGTTAACTTTGGCCTTTCGTCTTACTTAAAAATTATAAAAAATATTACTCTTTATTTTTTTATAGTTGTTGCGATTGATTTTGACGAAAAATTTAACCGCTCGTTTTATTCAAAAAATTAGTTTAAATATAAAATTAAAAATTAAGATTAAAAACCTATAGTACTAAATGAAATTCTAACAAAACATTTAATATTTCACATACGTTTTTAATAAGACGATGATCAAAGTTATTAGTCAAAGTCAACGGCGAAAAAAAAAACGGAGGAAGTAAATGTTTTATTGGATTTGATTCATTACTAAAGATTTTTTAATCTTAATTTTTTATTTTATACATTTGAACTAATTTTTTAAAGAAGACGAATGGTTAAAGTTTTCAGTTAATGTCAATGACGATATAAAAAAAAAGGAACAGAGGGAGTAATTGGTAGTAGATTAGATTGTGCCCATTGGATCATGATGGTTTCATTTTTCAAATTGTTTAACATTTGCTGGCTAAATTAAGTGCTAACAATTAAATAGGGAAGGGAGCACATAACACAACTAAATTGGTTGTGTTAACGATATATCAGCACTCTGACCAAAAACTTGTGGCGCAGCAGCAGTCCTTCACATGTCTTGTTTATTTTTCAGGAATAAATAAAGGATATTTATACTAGAAACTAACAAATATCCATCCACGCGTGTTTCAACAAAGGAATGTGTATTCAAATCCTCAAGATTTAGCTTAAATTAGCTTAGGATCCATTTGGCTCCCTTCATTTCATGGAAATGAAATCTCTATAATAAACTAGGTTCTTTGACTTAGAATTTAATGTTTCACCACTTTTTAAGGTTCACTTTTAAGTATATCTCAAATTCATAAGGTGTGAGAGATGAAAAATAGATTCTATATATCATTGTACTATGTCTGCACTGTCTAATTTTATTTTATTCTTTTACAAATATATAACTAGATTAAATATGTGTCTAAACTACGATGAATTCAATTCCAACACCTAAGCAGATCCTTATTAGTAAACTATTAGCACTCTACAACCTCCAAGCACCTTCTCAAGCTTCTAGTATGACACGACCCGCCCAGAAAACCTCGTCTCGGGACGGATCCGGTCAGTCGTTAAGCCAAGATCTTGTTGGGCAATGCTCGGCGAAGCGAGCATACACACGATACAACACAGGCAGGGGTAAACAGCAATGATTTACAAGAAGAGAGCACTTAATACATCATTGGTTCTTAACTTAGAAGTTGAATATTACAATGTTTCAGAGTACGCAACAGTTTTGAAAACGATAACAGCGGAAGACTTAAACGATTACAACTCCGACACTCGGACTTAAGCAAAAGCACGCGCCGTGCCCACGGGCGTCATGCTACTAGCCACTTCAACATTCAATGCGGCGACTCGCACAACTCCCACTGGAGGTTCCCAAACTCGAGGGGAGGCTCCTCCCAATGGAAGCTACCTGCTGGTTCCTGCATGACGGCGCCTGAAAAACCACAAAACGCTAACGCGTGAGCTTCTAAGAAGCTCAGCAAGACTTACCCGACAAAAGTGGCTGACTACAGCCGACTCCTAGACATGAAGGCTGACTCAGGAGGGTTTACTTGCAAAAGGACTCGCAAGCCTATACTACTCTTGTCAAGTTTTAGCATCAGATTAAGTGATTAGAAAAATAAATTTAGTTAGCACTGAGCTAAGCAAACATGACAAAAGTAACAATAGCAAATATTAATATTCATAATTCAGATCTCATGGTGTCTCAACCTATTTACTAAAATGTGGTGCGTTTCACGAGCATGCTCACTAACTGGGAGCGACAGCGGTTCAAAACGATTTTATACCCTGCAGGGGGATACCTGACCGTACGACACATGCGTGTCCCAGACTCGCACGTGGCAACCGTTCACACCAGCTCCTGCAACGTCAATTCCCTCCTACGCCTGCCTTAGCAGCGCCGCGTCCCACCAGACAACACGTCCCAGACGGTTTCTGTGGAGTTCCCACGCTGCCCGCCCCAGACCTCCTCCTAGTCAGACACCGTAGGGCAGGTTCGACGTTGCAATCACTAGGCTACGTAGGTTTACTGGGGCCCATAACACCCAGCATACGACCAGTACGTTCAACACTCGATCAGTCTCGGACCACACGGATCAGACAAGTCTACGGTCACCCTGGACTCAGTCCAGTCGCCGACCTACTTTGTATCCTGTCTGACCCTCAAACTTTTATCTTTCTTACTGATTCACATTCGTGTGGCCCATCTCATGAAATAGCTTCAATCAACAGCCTATCCTTTCGCGAGCAGCGTTCACTCTGCTCAACTTCTACCGGCAATTACCTACTAAGCATAGCATACTAAGAGGGTGTCTATACCAACTACCGTTAGGGTTTTCCTATGGAAACAAATGCAACTATGGTTTCAATCAATTCCTAGTACTTAATGCACAAGCAAGACACACTTAGTGCAAAAGTAAAACTTTAAAATTTGGTTGTGCACCGGGGCTTGCCTGGTTCCTCTGAGCTGATGTTGACTTCTTCGGCGGGGGTCGAGGAACTCGGATCGGCAGCTACCTCGTGAGCGTCAGAATCTACATGATGCAGTAGGATTATGATAAGTTCAATGAAATAGAAACTTATTGTTATTGTCAATAATAACCTAGGGTTTAGATTGGCGACGCCCAGAATTAGGGTTAACCCTAATTACTCGACGCCGTCGATTAAATTCAATTACTAATCTGTGAATGATGTTTAAAGAAGTCTATTAAACTCCCATGAGGTGACTTTTAGTTGGCATATTCATCAACTTCAATTCTAGTTAGGTTCATTCGAAAATTTTCATCGGTTAATATTATTTAATTCCTTCGGCTATTAAACTAGGGTTAAAATGAAATTTTTAATTCTTCCTCAAGATTATTTTTAGTTGGCAGTACTCCTCGGAACAAGCATTTTGGGCTTTGGGTGGGGCCTAGATGAATTTTTTATATTTTATAAAAATTCATCAAAGTTCCTGTTTTAGATCTTGTAAAATCAGAAAACACTAGTAAACATTAGAATAAAATTATGAAACTTTATGTGAGCATTCCTGAGCACCAGATCTACAACTTTGCTTTTGGGTCTAACCTTGTAAATGACTTTTACAATGTACTTTAGAAAATGGTATTTAAACTAGGCAGATTGAAGTATTTTAAAAGGGTTACATGCCATTTCATGTTCCTAAAATCTTCATAAAATTCCAGAGGGTGTGTAGTACCATGGTGCACTTGTGGATCAAAGGCTAGACCTAGCATTGCTCTAGAACTCAAATTAAAATTCAAAAACAGAAATGAGTGTTTCTAATTAATTCTGCAAATTTTTGGTCATTTGTTAAAAAGTGTTTTAACAGAAAATTAGTACTTTTCACGAGGCTTCTAGCAAAGTTTGGTTTGGCATTTTTGGATTTTTCCATGATTTGTTGCATATCTAACAATCTCTGGCTAATTAAAGGAAAATCAGAAAATTCAATGTAACAGTGCCGCAGAACAGGGGAGTCGGCAGAGGCGGCTGCTCCGGTGACCTCCTCGCCGGAGAAGAGGGCTAGGGCAAGAACCAAGGTGTCGTGGAGCTTCACCTCGACTCACTGCACTGGTTTGTGGAGGATGGGGGCTTCGGTGAAGGGTGGAACGGTGTTGGCGACGGGGAGGTCCAGGTGGCGACAATGGCGGCCGACGGGGTGGCGCACGGCGTTCTTCTCCGTCGACGGTCACCTGTGGCCGGATTCAAGTCAAGGGGGTGCGCAACAACCAGAGGAAGTAGCCGGCGATTTGAATTGAAGAACCATTGTACCGTGATGACGAATTTTGAGGAGAGGCGATCGGCGGCGAGGTACTTCGGTCGAGAGGACGACGGTGGCGTTCCGGCGAAGCTAGGGCACCGCCGGCGGGCTTGGTCTTCGGAGAGCAACTGGGGGTGGAGGGGAGTCTAGGGGGCACGGTGGTGCGGCTTGAAACTCGCCGGAGTGACCTGTCGACGTGGAGGTGGAGGGCGGCGGCAATGGCGGTGGCGCACCGAGCAGGGAGGAAGATGAGAGGAGGGCTGCGCGCGCGGGAGAGGAAAGGAATGGCAGAGTGGGGGGGAATGGAGGAGGATTGCGCGCCATTTATAGGAGGAAACGGGGTACGGAAAGTAGGGGAGCAGGGGGGGGTCGGCATGGCGGCAGTGGGGCGGTTCGGGCGGCTCGGCGGCGCACAGGGCGGCGTGCTCGGGGAAATGAAGAGAGACAGCGAGGGAGAGGAGAGGGAAGAGGGGAGCGCGGGAGAGGGAGAGAGAGCCGAGTAATTGCGACGTGGGTCAACCGATCGCCGTGTCTGCCGGGCGTGGCCGGGCGGCTGCGCGCCCTGTTGTCGGGCGGACGGGCACTGTAGCCCGCCCGGTAACAGTTTCATTTTTTTTTCTTTTTCATTAATGCTGGAAGGGATTCAATGAATAGGCACTCTTTCCAAGCTCCAAAAATTTTGAAAATTTTTGTACAATCTTAGAGATTTATTTGGAACACTTTTCATTTAAGGTTCAAGTCATGATTCAGCCTCTAAAAATTCTTGAATTTCTAGGTTTATTATAGCTTCTGTGAATTTTTAAGAGGTCTAAAGCTTTTCCAAAAATCTTGAATAATTTCCCAAAATTCTATTTTGAAGCGTACTTAATTGTTATGTAAAAATATAGCTAGAGTTCTGTGGAAGTTTTGATGATCAAGAGTTAGGGTTTGAATTCCTTTCTGTTAACGAGACTTCAACACTTTTAGTTGAGAATTCTCCGGATTTTGTTAAAATGCTCTGTTGTTTGCCAAACTTTTCATAGTGTCTCTTTAAAGCATTTTAAACAATATTTCTTTTTACTTTCATGATTGAATCTGCTCTAAAGTGAGTGAAATTATGGATTAGGGTTCTACTGTTGTCGACTTTTTACCCTGGTGACACCTGAGGTGTCACATAGTATATCAACATTTCACATATCCTATTTTTCATACCTTTTCCAATCTTCTTGTTTTCAATGGTACGTGTCTAGTACTAAATGCACAACCACCATCAAATTATAAAATATTCAACTCTCGTAAGGAGTCGAACAACCGATAATGTTTGAGTGATTAGGTGATGATGAGAGAAAATAAATCTGACATATTTCATTGAGTTTTTGATTGATTTATTAACCAACCAAATGTACAGTCCTTGGTGGCCTGCCGACCTAGACAACCCATGGCGGACCATTTCCGACAGGTCCGTCCTGAAGCATCGATCTTTATGGGTTTTACCTGCAATTTAAAACAAAACAGGAGGTTCTGTCTTACAAACAGAAGGATCTAGTTTTCACTGAGACACTTATCATAAACTTCGCACATGAGAGTTCTTGTGTTTAACAGCACATATTGTGTCAATAGTTTTGAAACAAATTCTGAGGAGAGGATTCCACTAACTCATCTTTGGTTTTACTAACTTTCTATTGAAACAAGTCAAGCCTGATGCTCCTATGATCGTCCAATTCAGTCAGCAAGGATCTCAAAAACCATCCTACTCATCGCCTCAACGCCCTGCGTACAAGAATTTCCTTTTTTTTTTTGTTTGTTTGAGCATATGCAGGAATTTCCCTTTAGCTTACAAAATTCTATAGGCTGTACAATTCGGCTAGGACGGGTCCAAATCGACTCGGATTTGGGCCAACCAGCCCAAAGTGCACATCTCATGCTGTCATGAAAATACAGTTACGGTTTAGTTGATAATGAATTTGAAAATTAAATATAAATATAAATTCATGTGGTGACATGTGACGGTGGGGCAGGTGGCATGTCCATGGAGCCCAGAGGGCAGAATAACGAAGGTGGACATGTCACCACATGAATTTCTATTTATATTTAATTTTCAAATTCATTATCAACTAAACCATAACTGTATCTTTAAATCCGTTTAAACCATCATATTTTTTATAATTAATGAAACAAAATGATATCCTCAAGCATTATTTTAAAAACGAATTAAAATTGATTTTTTTAAAAAAAATTGAAATCTTGAATCTTCCATATCGAATCTTCCATTCATAGAAATTAATTGTTCCAAGAATTTATATAGTCTTGATTTTTTTTAATTGCTCCAATAATGGAAGCCAAATGTTCAGGTACTAAAAATTAATTGTTTTAGAAGTGATATCAATTGTTTCAAATGTCAAAATGATTATTTAAAATATTTATTTATATATATTTGAAAGTTGAATCTGGAAGGAACTGGACAATCACTACGGTGAGCGCAGGTGCATCCATGGCGACGACAGCGATCTCCATAGGCATGCTGATGTTGAGCTTCTATTGAGTTTAGGCCCATCAAACCGGTGCAATATGCAATGTATATACATTTACTAGAAATATCCTTCATTTGCTTTTCTTTTTGTCTTTTAGATTCAAATTCTATTTAGATCCTTTATTTTAGTTAAATTATTTAAAAAAATCACACTATCAATTTAATTGCAATCTGTTTTAATTTCCTTTCAACAAAAAGTTACACCCTCTAATTTTTTCAATATGTTCCATTTCTCAGACTTAATACCTTCTTCTCTTGACCCTTTTGTTTTTCTTTAAGAAAGACAAATAAGTCCCTCTTTTTAACAATTGATATTTTTCCTTTTCTCTTTTGAACATCTATACAATTTTTTTCCCCCAAATTTACTTATAGTTTACCGGGCGCGACATTGCGCACCACTAGTACGTAGAGGTGTCCAATCAGGTATCAAAGATGAATTAGTTTAGGGTTCTCTCGAGTCTCGACCTTCTCCCCAGTGCGAATCATGTCGCTGCCCAGTTGTTACGGCGCATGCAGCTGCGTGTGGCACCTCGTGACCACCGGCAGCGAGAACCGGACTGTGAGGACTCCAACAGGGTGTCGCCACATGGAGTACAGGATATTGAAAGGCATTGACCTACTGAAGACTCAAGAGAATCAATACGAAGGTTCAGTATAAATTTTGTTGAATGGTAGCAAGCATGCTATTTAAAGGTATAAAAGTAAACTCGTATCTACGTTTCATGGAAATGCATGAAAAATGAGAGTATATGCACGAAACGTCTCCACAAAACATCGTTGAGGTTTGAGCAAAACTTCGGTCATACACAGGAACTCTTAATCTCTTATATACAAACCAAGGAAGGATATTCCTTTACTGTATGAAATACACTACGTATTTTAGTGTCGCTTAGCATAAACTTTTATGCTGTTGGGATACATTCATCCAACAAACAAGTCCTATCAACAGAACTAGAGCAAAAAGGGCAAAATAGGGAAAAAAAAAAACAACTGCCACAAAAATGTTGGTAGCCAGTATTATTCTCCTAAAGAAATCGACCAAAAACATCCAGAGTAAGGCCAGCAATACCTACTAAACTAGCGGGCAAATTTTCAGTAATTTGTTTTTCTTTTTATTATAGATCAAAAGTTATAATGACCAACACATGAACATTAGAAAGAATATCACAAGGAAAGTATACCATTACTTGAAAACCAATTAATTTTGTAGGTATTGGAGAGTCCATGCATTACTATATATATTCTAAACTATTTGTCAATGGTCATCTAGGTCCACAAAATCCGACAATCTAAGTCCCTAAACTATTGAAGCTTGCACATCTAAGTCCATAAAACATTCTATGTGGTGCACTACAGATCCACAAACCTTCTTATTTGAAATTTAACGTGACATATTAAGGAGACATCATACAGTGTTCTTGACACACTGGTCTGAGCGTGAGATCCATGTTTTAGAGCCACCGTGATGGTCCAACCATACGGTGCATCACTAAAAAACTTAGGAACCTATATGGTCACTTAATAGTTCATAAACCTAGCTAATATATACACTAATATATAATTTAGGGACATGAATGAATAATGATCACCTTAAGAATCTGTGGATCTAGATGATCATTCACAAATAGTTTAGGGAGCCGGAGTGTATTTTACTCAAAATTTTAATGTATCAATCTTTCTTTATGTTTTTATAAAAAAGGTAGAACTTGCATAGGTGACGACTTTGCTTCAAAGTGCAAAAAGTTAAACATTGTGGGATTAAAACATCATCAGAAACAGCGTCTTGTGGCTTAATTGCACGCAGAAAATTGAAACAGCCATGGCACACTGCTACACAAAGCATTTGTAGTGACGGGCTAAAAGTATGGCGGACAGTCTAGCTAGGGCAACAAGCAGAAGCCAACATTCTGGTTCGATTTCTTCCAGGGCAATGGACCAGCTCTTCATCTGATCTAAGGTCTGAAGATATTGGCATGCGTTCCATCCAGATCTTGGTGATAGCATGACGAGCTAGGGAGCTGCAAACTTCAGTTTACCTTCGATCACTGTCAAACCCTGAACTGAAAAGCAAACATTATTCTATTCTGAGATGTCCGGCACTATAGATAGTTCTTGGTGGATATACACCGCAGCCCTCCTAAATATAATTATGCGGGATGTTACTTCTGAATATCATTGTATACCATGCAGCGCTATTATTTTTGATGTCACCGTTGACTTTTAGGGTCGTACTCATATTTATCACATTCATCCACCTATTCAACCATTCAACCATAAAGCGTTACGAATGAAAAAGGAGGGGGACACAATAAGGAGTAAGGACAAGAGCCGCGTTAATCTCTGTGTCGCATAGTATGGCCGTTGATGGCAGATGTAGAGGCGTGTGCTCTCAGATTTGCACGGCAACGAGTAGACTGAGCCCAGCGGTCGTATTTTGAGAGGGCGGAAGCACAGGCAGTGGGAGCCCAATGTTTTACCAAGCGCCACAAAATGGCACCAGTAGCCTGACGGCAACACTGGCATGTAGGATATAGAAACACAATTTATTGAATATAAAAAAGGTTTAAAGTAACAGCACATCTGCACGTATTATGCAACATCACACTAGTTCGCTACCTATATGCATCGCATACGATGAACAAGGCAATATATATAAACAAAAATCCCCAGCTTTTTTCTTTCCTCAAAGAAAGGTCAGTTACGTGCACCCTCTCAACGGTCAACCCGGACCTATGGTGAAAAACTAACTAAATGGAAAACGCTTTCTTAAACTTGATAATCAAATGCAAGACTTCTTCAGCTTGATGCCTTAAAATCACAGTAAGAATTTTGCACATTAGGCTCGTCAACCTCACCTTGATGTTGTTTCAGCTGCGACTGGAATAGGGATCAGTTGATCCATCATCTCCATCAGATAGAAAAATATAATTGATGCGTCCGTAGCGACGATAGCCAACGGATATGTCACCATAGTCCATAATCCTTCATTGTGGGTGATAAAAAATCTTCTGAATAAGTCGACCAAATACACCCAGAGTAAGGCAAGCACTGCCTGAAATTCCATCAAATTTTCAATCAGTATAAGCATCATGCTAAATAATAAGGGAAACAACAGGAAAATTTATACAAACATAACAGTAAATCACATGAATTCCAATGGTGCATGCAAACAAACCGCAGGAAAGATTATTTAGCCAGACCAACGTCACAACTCACACAGAACGTTGCTCTAGCCGCGCAGCGCAGACATGTTGCTCTGAATTCTTTGGTAACTCTCATACGGTTCAAAAGAAATTGTTACAATATTTTTTCCTTTTCACGATCCTGCTTTCCTTAATTTAAACAGTGTCGCCTTCTTAAATAAATCAGTCACAATCACTGTTCTATCTGATGATAAATATGGATCGGATCTCGTCGATTCAGCGTATAGTTCGTGACGGGATATGAACGAACTTACCCGGCCAATGCACCTGGCGGTCTTGCTGCTGGCCGCGTCCATGGCGTCCTGCATAGTCTTATTCGCTGGCGGCGCAACAGTGTTGCCATGACTAGGTCCCACCTCGAGGTCCGGCAACGGCTCGTCCAGCCCCTCCTCCTCCTTTCTAACTCTAAGGGCCTCGCTGCGGGCGCAGACGCATGCCATCGGATGTTCTTGGAAGCTAAGGCGGCGACAACGAGTCGACGAACACACGAAGAGAGCTGGTGAAACAGGCCGGGAATCCTCTTCGGAACCTGGGTACACCGCATACGACGTGCAGGCTTTTTATGCGAGCTGGCCGGATCCTTCTCAGCGGAAAGTACGCAGCTCGAGATGGACTCTAGCTCTAGAGGCAACCAAAGCTGGAGTACGAACAGGTAACGACGTACAGTAAGAAGAATAACAGGCCTTCCTAAAAAAAGAAAAAGGTAATATCTGAAAAGAAGAAGAATAACAGGCCAACAACCGGGGAGACAAACTCGGAAGAACGGACTTATATATGGTAGTATAAAATTTGAGTCAATATATATACGGAGTACGTGTTATATGGTTGGGTCGGTGTTCATAATTGGAGGATTTTGCCGCCGTCGCTCCTCAATCAACTGACAGGACCATCGATCGATGTCCTGCGGTGCATTTGGCGGCGCATGTGGCGCCTGCGCCGGCCGCAACGTCATCCCCACCTGGGACGACAGGCTGACGGCGCCGTTCCTGGATGACCTGGAGAAGGGACGGTCCGGCGGCCGCGCCGCCACTGAGACGCCTGGGACGGGAGGAAGGGACGAGACGGTGGAGATGGACGTAGACGGGACGGCTTCCGCTGTGGTACATATGATTTTATCAAAGGGTAGCAAGAGGATGTCCAAGTTAGTCTCTCGGGTACTGCGAATTACTAATACGTGTTCTCTCTCTGTCTCTCTCTTTTTCAGTTTTTCCTATAGCATGACAAGTTTCTAATCAGTATGACAGTTTGTGCGTCCGTTACAATAACCAGTGTATCAAATCTGCTCGATTATGTTTTGGTTTTCTACAAACAAATCCTTAATAATCCTACCACCTCGACGTGTACGTATACAGATCTGCAATTGCGATTTTGCTACAGATTTTAGTCGAGTTCCACGCCTTAATTCGCATGCCCAGATTTCTGTGCACATAGCAGTGGTTGGAATTTTGTTTAATTGTATTTGGCATTGCCGTTGATCAGTTTTGTGAGAAGTTGGATACTTATTATTTTGTACCGTTCATCATCATTAAACGAAGTAATAAGGTAAAGTAACTTTTTGTACTGTCCATCACAAAACGCAGATACATGGATTGTCCATGACTAAAACTCCATTTAATTGAAAGGGAGATGGATGATATATTAAATCGCAAAATTGAAAATCTCTTCTCTTATATATGGAGCCTTGCTTATTTAACTTTTGTTCCATATATTTATAGCCATATAAAAAAATATTTTTAATAAACCCTGCAAATACCATGCATAGTATTTCTTCCTTTCTTTTTTTCCTCGTCATTCAATAGTGTTTATGGTTATCCCTCAAAAAAAAAAAGTTTATGGTACGCTACAGTCATGTGCTAACTCAAAGTTCATGATTTTTCAGGGATTATTGATCTTGCTATGGACATATCTGCTTGACTATATGAAAAGATTTGCAGTAGACTACACAGGCGGTGATACATGGTTTACTACGTTTGTTGTGATTGTCGTTGCTGTACCAATTGCTGAGTTCCTTTGTATCAATGGTCAGATGATGAATGAATTTACCCTGTAAAATAAAGGGTATTGAATTTCCATGCAGGATCAAGCATGCAGTTGGTTCAGAGCAGATTGACCACAAAACCGAAGGTTCTAGATGTCATACCTAATCATTAATAACAAAAAAGTAACATAGGTTCTTCTACTACAACCGCGCCGGCGGAGGGAGCCTCCGCCCTGCCTGAGACAGTGCGACATCAGCCGAAAAACGCCGCTGCATGACGCGTTGCCGGTCAGGCAGCCGCCTCGCCGTGTGAGGCGGCGGCGTCCGGAGGAAGCCGCCAACGACGTTCCGCCGCGTGTTCTCGTTGCCGCACTCTGCTGCATGGCTTGCCAGTGCACAAGGCGCTCTGCACAAGGTTCGCCGTTCCGTCAGAGGCGTCGAGGAAGCAGCACGGAAAGGGCGATGGCAGCGACGACATGGGCATTGCCCGCAACTACCAGGACAACTGGAAGGAGGAGTCCGTGGTGAACGGGCGGTTCAACGACTAGAAAAGCGGGTCGCAAGTGAGCTCGAATGTGTTCGAGCGGTTCATCAGCTACCCGCCGCTCGTGACGCAACTCATGCGCCGCACACAGAGCAAGCCAGTGCTGGCGGCAACGGCTCGAGCCGCCGATGCTGAAGAAGAGAACGCGCTGGCTGAAGAAAGTGAAGCTCGTAGCCTCTCATTAAGGAGAAGGACAAGGACAACAACTGCAACAAGGACGGGAACAGCGGCGGCAGCAGCATGTCGTCGTCGAGGACGCCCGCGGAGGCGACCATGTCGAGTCGGCGTCGGCGCACGCCGCCGTGCCGTCACCGTCCGGCGCCGGCGGGCCCGAGCGGCAGAAGGTGAACCACTACGGCACGTCGAAGTCGAGAAAGGAGCTGACGGGGATGTACGTGTGGCACGAGGTACGCGCGCACGAGGCTTGATCTGGACCATGAACTTGGATCAGCACCGACAGCCGGTGCCTCGTCACCGGCGACGAGGACCACGTGGTGCGCGTGCGGCAGGTGGTCGTGGACGCTGTCGGCGGCGTGGCTCAGGAGCTTCCGTCCCTTCCGCCGCCGGGGCTGGGGCTGGCGGCGCAGCTGTTCAAGAAGGTGCGGCGAGGGAGCAGCGGCGGCAAGGACGACGTGCTGGACCACGTCGTCGTGGCGGAGTCGCTGTTCGCGCTCGCCGAGCAGCTGGCGGAGCATGCCGTTCTGGCGCGGCACGTCAACGGCAAGGACCGCAGCCTGTCGCAGCTGCAGCGGCTTGGCGCCGGCCTCGCGCTCTCCGTAATCGGCATGGAGTACGCGGCGATCGTCGAGGCTAGAAGGCTACCACTCGCTCGCAGTGGCGCGCCGGCGATGAGCATCATGTGGCAGGCGCCGGCGTAAGCCGTGCTCGGAGCGGGGGAGGTGTTCACGGCCATCGGCATCCTCGAGTTCTTTTACGACCAGTCTCCAAACAGCATGAAGAACCTGGGCGCCGCGCTGGCGCAGCTCACCCGTCGCACTGGGGAACTATGTCAACTCGACCGTGATGATCTCAAGAACCCGTGTTTCTTCCTGCCAGGCTTCAAGAACACCAGCAGCCAGATCCCGGCGTCCTACACCGCCGACGGCGTGGCGGGCGGTGGCATCGGTGTCAGAGCCACGACGTGGCTCACCAGCCGCTCCTACGAGTACTTCTACACTCTCTATCGTTGCGGGCCGCGGCCGTGCCGTGGCCGGCTCGCCGTCGTTCCGGTGCACCTCCACCCGCTCGTCCAACGTCCACGGCGGCGACGCGTCCCGAGGCGGCAGGAGAGACGACGACGCGCCGCGGCGTCTCAAGTCCGTGCCGATGACATACTCCCAAGGCGGGAAGCTGCCGACGGAGCCGGACCCGTCACGCCCGGTGGCGGGAGCCGTCGGTACGGTGGCCCGGCGGGGCGGAGGGCGGCAACGCGTGGGGTTGGTGGTGGTCACGGCCAGCCGTCGCGGGGAGGTCAGGGTATCCCAGAACTTCGGGCTGCCGCTTGGTGTCGGAGGACAGAGCAATCTAGTCACGACTAGGTAGGCAGGGCAGAAACCACTCGAGTCCTATATCTGCAACCTACAGGACACATGCAGATGATACGATACAGAACGATACTGGTTGCGATGGAATTCCTCTTCCAATTAGGCACACTAATTTTGCAGCAACAGACACATATAAATTATTCTCTATACATACGGTATAATACTGTATATATTTTCAAATAAAGAAATTTCAGTGCACTGATAAAAAAAAATCATCGTTGTACCTGCAAGTGAGAAACAACATTCAGAATGCACATAGACTGATAGTCACTAGTATAAAGAAAAACATGTACAATTATTTTCAACTACAGCTATCATTGCTGGACGAAAGTCCCTTTTATTTCGGCCTTTTAGCCGACCCAATCACACGGAGAGGAGTCCGACTTCAGTCCTTTGCATCGTGGTTCTTGATTCTTCTTCCCTAGTACGGCGAGGGGGTTATTTCCGTGGTGGAGCTGTTGCTCTTGGCTGACGAGGCCGAGGGACAATGTCAGGTGCTCTCTACTAATCTCTTCCTCAATGGTGCTTTCTTGTTTTTGTGTTAGTTTTCTACCCGTGGGAGGTGAGGTGAGGTGAGGGGATATTCATGGTGCCTCGTCACGGGAGTGGACCTTCCAAGTTTCCTCCAATTTATATTCATTTTCAGTCATCTTAGCTGATTGGTCCTCATTGTTTTTTGGCCTTTTTTTCACCAATTTTTCCTGATTTTGGTCTGGGTGTGCAGGTTCTGGCTTCAATCGGCCAAAGTTTTTCTCTCTTTTTTTTTTTTGCAGTCAGTAAAATTTTCAGTGACATTTCAGGGATGATTTTAATAGAGAATACCCTACTTGACATTTGACAGTTTTTGTTTAAAAATTTCAGTCAGATGGAGGGCAGGAGGGGAGAAAATGTGGGCCAAGCTAGTCATTCAGGCCTCATGGCAATAAAAATGAGGAATGGGCCGCTGAAATAAGAAAATAGGGCCTAGAGAGGGGGTGGTCGGAGGTAGGCTGAGAATTGACGTTGTCGGAGGGGAGCATTTGCGGCCTATCAGGCTATCGTCCACACTTTAACTCTTAGCTGCAACTTTTTACCGATGCCACGTGGCTTTTCTTTATTTTAGAGCTTGGATGACGTCGTAAATAGGGGTGAAAGACCATCCTATCCTCATCTATTCTCTCCCATTAGATTTCTTTCTTCTCTGCCACGATCGACACCTCTTCTCCTCCGTTTCTTCTCCTGGTGAAGGATTGCGGTGGCGGCGGCCAATCCAGCCATGCTTCGTCGGCGAGCGCCCGTGGTGGCGCCGCGCACCCCTGGCTGCCGACGCGCGCATGTGGCTGTGCCGCGCCCCTGACATGTGATGCACCCGGTCAGCATGGTGTTCACTTGCAAAGCTCGCCGGCATCCACGCATGTGGCAGTGCCATTGACGACGCAGCAATATAAAGTGAATCCACGCTGAAACTAAGTGATGCAATTAACAACATTGTCTCAAATTGCTGTATATTCAGGTTTCCAACCTGATTAGCACTCCAGCCGTTGTTACGGCAGAGGAAGTGAAGAACCAGTAAACTGAAATTGATCAGCAGAAACGATTTGCATAACATAACCAGTAACCTGTTACAGCTCAAATGCTGCGGAACCAGTAAACTGAAATTTAACACCTCTGATGGAGAACTTAACCATAACATAATTCATCATAACATAACTGACCATACGTGACTGAAGGAAACAAATAGGAAAAAAAAACATATCGTGAGACACCATGACATATTACTCCATAATAAACAAGTTTCATTGCTTCACGTGGCACCAAATAAAATTCAAACACTAGTGCACGATCTGGTTTAGTTCTTTTTCTTAGGGATTAACTTCTTCCTCGAAGTAGCCTGCAGCAGCTCCATTTGCTGGTCAGTGACAAGGCCGGTTCACCAGCTTCAATTGTCATGTTTGACGACGATGCCTCCTCACCAGTGACGTGTTCCATGGCCAACAACCTTGCAACCATGAATGTATTTGTTTAGGTCAAAGATATCATGGATTACAAGAATTTTAAAATAGGTGGTGTAAGGTGGCACTACCTTCTAGTATTTGAACCGGGGCTATCTTGGCCATCTAGTGTGATTGTTGGCCTTGGACGTTTTGGTGTGCACAAAATCTCAATTTCTCCACTCTTCTTCCTTCCAGCTGGAATCTTGGTCTTTTGAGTTCTCTTCCTAAAAAAAGCAAATTTTAGTTTGACCTCTTTTTAGTGCCATTCAGAGGACACTTGTAACTGCTTTGTCTGTGTCCTTTCCCTTCACATTTTCTACATATGACTTGCCGCTTAATGCCATTTTTGGACTTACCCTTCTCTAGACAAGAAGAGAACCTATTTTTCAGACAAAAAAAAAATGGAGTACGAACAAAAATCAAAATACAGACAAGTGAAAAATGTATAAATGAGATGAGTACATAAACATGGATGGGTTATAGAGACACCTTCAAATATCATGGACCAATTTAAATGCCCCAAAATCTCAGAGTCAGCACTTTACCAGAACCTGCATCCACTGTCAAGTTAGCAGGAATAATCAAATTTCAGAAGCATAATATTTAAGATTGCAACAAGATTATAGTGCAAGTAAGAGTTGTCACAGATAACCTCAGACAAGTAACAGTTGTCACAGATAACCTCAGACAATTGAAATGTATAAGTGCAGTTTGCACTATTATGGCTGACAAATAATAAAAAGTAGATAACAGCAGCAAATTCCCCCTGCTCATGTTACTTACACTTTGAGCAACAGACTAATCAACAAATCTTGATTCACAATGTGAATATTACCCTGACAGTGACACTGATATATTTGTAACTCACCTTTAGGTTTTTAGTAACATGTTAAGACAAATATTCCTTCAGTTTTCATGACAAAAAACAGGGGCATATAGTGAATGGATATTTAGAGTTCACATTATTTTCAAAAGTTGAAGGCTTGTAGCAGGAGTCAAATTGAGAATATTAGAAAACATCAAATGGAATGTTTCACCAGACTGGATCACTGGGGAAAGAAATGTCAGGCCTAAGGATAATTGGGGTAAGCACCTCATCGCTCCATGGAACATCAACTTGGATTTGTTCACAATGATGCCTGCAACAAACCAAGTTACTCAGCACGCATTCTTCAAGAACCTTTTTACCACTGGAGCATGGGAAATGTGGAAATAGATAGATAACCTCATCTCTGAAAGACATCAACCTACCTTCCTATACTGCAAATAAACTTCACAGGAAGCATCTTTACAAGAATAAAGAATGCATCCTGCCCTGCCAAGCAGCATCAATTCTTCAACATAATTTATTTATACAGTTGATTATTGTTTTTACGTGGGCCTTCTGCCCTTTGTACAGTTCGTCTGGAGAGTTGGCTCCTTTGCGAAAAGGGCAGCCTGGTGCCCCAGTGCATGTAGCTCCCGCTTGGTAGACAGGGTCCGGGGAAAGGTTTTACAACTTGCTTTATACATTAATAAAAATCTACCACAACAAGGGTATCCCCATTTGTAGTTTCCTCAAAAAAATAACAGAGGGAAACAAAAGAGGAAGATAAGGTTTTTTCTAATAAAAAAAATAAGTGAAATACAACATAACTATAGGAGTGAAAGCAACGCTAAGGGTAAGCCACTAGTTGCTTGGAAGATGTGCACATGTCCAAACAGAAAAGGTAGGTCAATCTAAGGAGTCAGAACACTGCCCTGCTGTTTAAACACATATAAGTTTTATAATAAAATGAACACCTTATCTGGAGTACATGTTATGCTAATGGTCACGTACCACATGCAATAAAGGATGTAGGCTTAATCTGGTGAAACGACTTCCTAAAACTGTGTGACTTATTCAGAAGCATTGCAGAAGATGTCTGGAATGGACACCTCTCACAGCAAAAACTTCCCACGGCTTCACAGTTATGCAAAAAAAAAAAAAAACAAATCCGAACCAGTTGCTCATTTCCTAGCAACTCTAACGATGGAGCAAAACTTCCATCTTCCTTTGTCAGCACAAGCATATCAGGAGCCCTCCCACCTACAACAATTACTCGAAAAACTGCAGATACCGCATCAGGACAGGTTAGAACAATGGTCATACCAATGGGGCGCCATCTACACTTCATCCAAGCAACACAAATTGCCTACAGAAACTTTCACCCATCAAAACCTATGCTCTGGATCTGGGACTCAAGGTGCTGCAACAAGCTGAAGGCCTTCGCCTGGCTCCTTCTCATGGACAGACTGAACATGAAGAATATACTGAGAAAGAAAAACTTTAAGATCTAAGAATAACTATAATTGTTTCTCTGCCAAGCTCACAAAGAAACAGCCCTCCACCTATTCTTCAAGTGCCCATTCAGCAAAATATGCTGGAAACTTCTAAACATTCAGTGGCAACTCAACACAGACTCCTCCATGATAACAGACTCAACACAGAAATTATTTACCAATTTTAACACCCCTACTCATAGGTTGAAGTCACCTTTCTCCAGTCCTTTTTTTTTTTTAGGGATTCTCCAGTCTATTGTTATGGACTGGAGTCAGGTAGCGATGACAATACGTGAGAGGAACAAATGCGATACAATGGAGAGTGACACACTAGGGAGTGCAGACTCATCTAGTTTTCTTCTTGCTGAGTACAGATTACATGTCCTCCTTTAATTACATAGTATGCAAATGAAGGGCATCTAAAAAATCCTAATAAACTAACCAAAAGCTAGATAACTAACAAATGGATGATTCTAACATGTAACGATCTAACAAACTAATAGCAGAATAGCTAAACTAAATGGAAGTGCTGCTGGCTAGCCACACAGAAACCAGCAGCTTCTATCCTGCTGACATGCCGAGGACCCAGATCATAACTTATTTATGATCACTCCTATCTCATGAAAAAAGAGAGGTTTGTTACGGTGCTTGGAATTAACAGCAACCATTCATTTAATAAGATCTAACGGTTAAAAATATGGAGGTACCTAGTAAAAGGTACTTAAAGTGGTGGACCCGTACTAAAATAGATGGGCCCGGTACCAATTTTTTCAATATCAACGGTTAGGATTAATTTAAAATGAGAGGTACCTTCCAAGCACCATAATAAAACTCCATGAAAAAATCCCACAGCTGTTAAGAGTCATCCCTAATGAAGCTTTTCTGCAGTTACACTTTTCTTTCCTGCTCAAGTATGGGCCGCGGTCCAGCCCAGCCACCGCCGCCGCCGCCGCCGCCGTGTCCTAGCTGCCACCGCCCCTCCTTTACTAGCACCCAGAAGGGTGACCATAACATAGTCGCTAGTGCATTATTTTTAAATTTCTTACTGTAGGTGGTTTTTTCTTGCTTGTATTTTATATCGTGCTTTTCGCTATCTGTTATTCTAAATAAAATCTATACAGTAGGGAATTTCCCATTTGTACATTCCTAAAAAAAAGAGTCATCCTTAACAATTCTAGCCTGCTACTATGCAAAGTTCCCTACAATTTAAGTATTGGGTAGCCACCTTTTATATTAATCCTTCACTTCCCCAGATAGCACTATCTGAATTTCAGACTGAGGGAGGGGGAGGAGCAAGAGGTCAAAAATAGAAAAGTCGCTATTGCAGTAGTGAGCGTTCAACATAATAAAGGTAACTGCCATAATACAATAGCTAAAGTAGATTCAACCACATTCTGCTTCCCATCAGTAATTCCGACAAGAAAGATTTACTTGTCGTTTAGGATATTTTTAGCATCTCCAGTGCACATGTACAACCTTATTGTATGGTAACGAAATTGGAATGACTTTGAGCTTACCTCATCTGCAAATTTGTTCAAAGAATCACAGCAGTATGTCAGGTTCTTCACATCCTAACTAAGTACACGAAAACTGCATCATCAGGAACATCAGGAACAATAGTTCATGGCATACCCTCGTCTGAACACTGACGGGACAGAAATCCCGTGAACAGCTTCCCGCTTCCCTCGACGCATCGAGTCCTGCAAGGCATGTGATACCGGACATCACGAGGCCACAGGTTGCCCCCCGGCCCACATGAACACGCTTGCGCCGACGAAGGCCGCAACTTCCGAAGCCGGCGGGCCACACAGGGCGAGGGATGGGGTCTCCGGTCCGGGCAGTAGAGCGGCGACGGCGGGATGCGAAGGCGGACGTGGCAGAGGAAGTCGTGGGGAAAGGGTTTCTCTCTGGGCCAGCTATTCGGCCCATTAGCTCTCTCTGAGGGCCAGTGCTAGATACGTCCTCTCAGCAGCTAGAGGAGGGAAGCGGGCTTGACGGCGCTCCTCGCCTCGCCGGAAGCATAGACGAAAGGAAAGAAGGGGGGATGAAATTAAGGAAGGGGAAATGAGAAATCCTCCCTCCCTCCCACTCCCAGAAAATTAAAAAAGGAAAAAAAATATGCAGATTGCATCCTACTGACAGGTGGGGACAGGTGGGGTCAAGCAGTCAATCAAATTCGAACCGAATTTTCGAAGACAAATCGCTCGCGCTCGCAGCACGCGGCTCGTCAGCCTTCTCCCCCAGTTGCTTCTGGTCTTGGCGCTCGGCGTCCTCGCCTGGGCTTCGTCACCTCCACGCCTCGCCCACTGCCGGGCTGTGCTCCTCGTCGCCGCAGGTACGATACAACCACCTCATCGCCAAGGGGAGGAAGGAATGTGGGTTTGATGTTGCTTGTGATTGCTCGCTGAGACTTGTGGGAGGAGTCGATCGTTGTCCGATTCTGCTAGGGTTAGATTATCAGGCCCGTTCAATCAAATCGAGGACGCGGAATTAGGTTTTGGAGGAGCTAGTTGCGGAATCAGATCGAGCAGTCGGGATAGTGAGCGCGGACGGGGGTGGGGAGTTGAGGGCTGAAATGGTTGGCCACCGCCCACCGCGCACGAACCTTCACCGATCCTGGTGTAGTTGGGGAGCGGGACTACTGAAAAACAGCAGGCATTGGTGAAGGTTCGTGCCTTCGCGTAGTGGAGGCGGTGATCATTGTGCACGGGAGCTCGCTGCGCAATGATCTGGTTTGTTGTGCAGCCAGTGGAACGGTGGGAGGAGGTGCGAGGCTGAGTTGGAAAATGCGGCAAGATGGTCAGTTTGGCCACTGCTACATCACGCAGTATACATGTTAATTATGCCAATTGGTATTGGAGTGGTGGACCCTGAGTCGTAAGCAAGTTCTTGGTTGGGGGGATGGGAGCCCTGTGCCCCTGTGCTTAGTTTTTGGATTAAGCAAGTAGTTATTGGTTGATTCCGACATTTTGAATTGTGGCCAGAGATGGCGTTGCCTGCGGCGTGGGAAGCTGCCAAGGGCTTCTTTGGAACCTGCATGGACTACCTACGCAATAGTTTTGGCCAGATCCTACAGAAGAACTATGAGATAGAAGTGGAACAAAGACAGAACACTCCTGAAGAGCTTGAGGTGGGCTGTATTTTGAACTAAATTTGTTGAACAGTCAGTATGCCTAGCACATATTTTACTATATTGTAATAGTTGCTAATTTAAACATGTTTGAGTTTTAGAAAGATAAACTTCAAGAATCAAGAATGAATGGGTATAAGGCCATCATTTTATTTGGACTTGGTGGTACATTCTGGAACATAGCAAGCTCTGCTTTCGCCGATGGACACAAGAGACTATCCGAGATCGACAGTCAACTACCAATGAATCTGAACATTGCTTCATATTTCATGCTTTACCTTTTTGCTTCCATGGTCATTATGCTCTGCGGACTCATCGCTTCAACATTCCACAAATCCAGTGTGTTATCAACATGTATAGCAGGGCTAGGGGCTTGGAAGTCCATACTTTTTGTGCTCACCACTGTCCACGTGGCATCGCTGAAATTCACTGACGATTGCTACAAGTGCTTTTACTCGTTCACTGTGTCTTCAACCCTGGTCACTCTATATTGGTCTATGTCGGCCCAGGACCCTAAGGTAAGAATATTAAACAGTGGTTTGCACGCATGTACTAATAACATTTACTTCTGTACTTGACATGTCTTTTGTTTCAGCTTTTTCACATTGTAGCTAAGCTGTTAGTGTGGATTGCCTGCCTTGTTGGATTTATGATCTTACTTTTCACTGCCGCTGTCATCGGTTTGGTAATATACGGGGCGAGGTTAGTCCTGTTTTGTTAGGTTCGTGCAATATTAGGTAGTACTTCGAGCCTAACCATTTTTTTCTTGTTGTTGAATAGTAATCTTGGGGATACTGTACTGAAGTTACACCGACGCCTGCTTCGAAGGAATGCTCCGTAAGAAAGAAACATTTATTGTCTGTTGATGTTTTTCATTTGTTTCCTTTTTTTCATGTTTGAAACATGCATTCCACATTTTCAGTGCTTATGATCGGGTTTAAATTGCTAATGACCAGTCCTCAAAAAATCAAAGCAATAAAGTAAGTTGTTCGTTATCTTAATTTTCTCTTTTAGTGAACAAAGTATAATACTAATTATTATTGTTGTCCACAGTTGCCGTAATACCAAGGAAGCGGAATGAAGAGAAGGAGGCTTGGAAGCAAAGCATATCAGTTTTCTTGTGACGACACGCTGTGCATGTCAGTTTTCAACAAGGAGTGACACCCTTTTCTTTTCTTTTAGAGTCAAAGAACAGTTCATGTCCAGGCCCCAGTTAATATAGGTCCAACATAGTTTATACCTTATAATTGGGCTGTCCCGTATTGAATTTTAGAAGATTATGTATCTTTGCT
The DNA here is from genome assembly GCA_001182835.1 of Oropetium thomaeum. Lineage (NCBI taxonomy): Eukaryota > Viridiplantae > Streptophyta > Magnoliopsida > Poales > Poaceae > Oropetium > Oropetium thomaeum. The sequence continues at coordinate 369,126 of LFJQ01000031.1, read as the reverse complement.
TCATGTCTATAGGCTTAGGGTCTGATTGCTTAAGCGCAAAATTGCACTGAAGCATGGTAGTGTTTTTCAGGCTTAGGGTATTGGATTTTATAGGTAGGTTAAGGTTTGTGGGCTCTCTGCTTGCCAGGTTTTTTGGATTCAATGTGAGTGATAAAAAGCACTGAAGTTTGCAATGTGAAGTTAAAATTTAGTTTGATCGTTGATGCAGATGTCCTGCATGATCTGAATTAGAACCATTCAGGCAGCATTTGGAAGCATGGTAGTAGTAGTAGTAGTATCAGTTTTGTAGCTGAGTACCTGAGATTGGCCAACAACGAGCCAAACACCATGTAGAGCAGGGCAAAATCAATATATAGTTTTATTCTTATTGACTACCTGCATGTCAGTTTTCAACAAGGAGTGACACCCTTTTCTTTTCTGTTAGAGTCAAAGAACAGTTCATGTCCAGGCCCCAGTTAATATAGGTCCAACATAGTTTATACCTTATAATTGGGCTGTCCCGTATTGAATTTTAGAAGATTATGTATCTTTGCTTCATGTCTATAGGGCTTAGGGTCTGATTGCTTAAGCGCAAAATTGCACTGAAGCATGGTAGTGTTTTTCAGGCTTAGGGTATTGGATTTTATAGGTAGGTTAAGGTTTGTGGGCTCTCTGCTTGCCAGGTTTTTTGGATTCAATGTGAGTGATAAAAAGCACTGAAGTTTGCAATGTGAAGTTAAAATTTAGTTTGATCGTTGATGCAGATGTCCTGCATGATCTGAATTAGAACCATTCAGGCAGCATTTGGAAGCATGGTAGTAGTAGTAGTAGTATCAGTTTTGTAGCTGAGTACCTGAGATTGGCCAACAACGAGCCAAACACCATGTAGAGCAGGGCAAAATCAATATATAGTTTTATTCTTATTGACTACCTGCATGTCAGTTTTCAACAAGGAGTGACACCCTTTTCTTTTCTGTTAGAGTCAAAGAACAGTTCATGTCCAGGCCCCAGTTAATATAGGTCCAACATAGTTTATACCTTATAATTGGGCTGTCCCGTATTGAAATTTTAGAAGATTATGTATCTTTGCTTCATGTCTATAGGGCTTAGGGTCTGATTGCTTAAGCGCAAAATTGCACTGAAGCATGGTAGTGTTTTTCAGGCTTAAGGTATTGGATTTTATAGGTAGGTTAAGGTTTGTGGGCTCTCTGCTTGCCAGGTTTTTTGGATTCAATGTGAGTGATAAAAAGCACTGAAGTTTGCAATGTGAAGTTAAAATTTAGTTTGATCGTTGATGCAGATGTCCTGCATGATCTGAATTAGAACCATTCAGGCAGCATTTGGAAGCATGGTAGTAGTAGTAGTAGTAGTAGTATCAGTTTTGTAGCTGAGGACCTGAGATTGGCCAACGAGCCAAACACCATGTAGAGCAGGGCAAAATCAATATATAGTTTTATTCTTATTGACTACCTGTGTGTCTGATCGAGCACTCAGACAACCACACCTCTGGTTTGCTTCTCGTGCTTTCTTGCGGCTTAGCAAGCAGCGTGCTGGAGCTAGGAGGAGCTCACTGATGTAAGCGGCACGACGCACGATCCCATGTGCCTTCTTGCGGTGGAGGCGGGATGCGAGCCAAGCGGCCACGGCCGCGCCGCTTGCATCATTACCGTACGCAAAAAAATCAGCCATAATATAGAATACTACTCCCCCCAAGTGTACACCTCAATAAAAAGATCGGTCGCAATAAAAATTCATATGACTCAAAAAGATACTCTCTCTTTATTTAAAGAGGTTCGTTATATTGCTTGAAATTAACAGCAACTGTTTATTTAATCAGATATAACAGTTAAAAATATAGAGGCATCTGCTAAAAAGTACTTAAAATGGTGGACGGTATCAAAATAGATGGGTTCGGTATTAATTTTTTAATATCGACGGTTATGATTAATTTAAAAGTAAAGGTACCGGTACCTTTCAAGTACCATAACAAAACTCTTATTTAAATTATTGTTGTCGTTGATTTTGACCGTCAACTTTGACTATTCGTCTTATTAAAAATATATTAACAATATCAAATATTTTATTATGATTTCATTTTATCATTAAAGGTTCTTCAGATATAACTTTTAATTTTATATATTTGAATAAATTTTTTAAATAAGATAAATGGTTAAAGTTGACAGTTAAAGTCAACGGTGATGATAATTTAAAAAAGAAGTGATGATAATTTAAAAGAGAAGATAGTACTCACAGGAACTAAAGTGGTGACCACCTACGCTCATCTGCAACCCGATCCGCTGCCTCGGAGGTAAGGACGCTCAGCAATCGTCAGGTCCGAGGTCCCTGATACTCAACCGATAGGAGAAACAAAAGCGGAAGAGAAGATAAGAAACGGGCACACAAGGGTTCAGGTGGAGAGGTGATTTGCCCATGCCTACAGCCTACCTCGGTGCCTCGTTGGATTCACACGTCTGAACGCATGAGGGTAATCTGGGTATAAATCTTTTGCACGTCAGCAGGTCCGAATTAGTTCCCGGATTTAAAAGTGTTTTGAACCGAATTAATAAAAAATAGGGAGAAACTGAACCAAATGTTAGTACAGGAATTACTGGGATTTTTTATAACCTACAGAGGAGTAAAATGTACTTTTTTCTCTAATTAAAATCAGCATATTTTGAGAGAAAATTCCATTACCAAAATAGCATGTGAGACGTGGACTGTACAAGACGCCCCACGCGGCACGGGCTCTCCACATGACAACTACTCTACTGGGGACTGGCTGTAGCTGATTTCTCCATCTCCCATGGTCCCATCTCTTTCTTCATTTCTTCGAGAAAAATCTGATTCGGTACATATGCGCGCGACACGTGTTCGCGGATGGATAGACTACCGGTGGCTAGCGAAGGATTACGGCAATGGGGTTCTGGGTCTGGCCTTGGGGACGGCAAGGCCCGTCCGGCTTCGGTGGCGGGTCCACCGCCGAGGAGGTCACTGCCGGCGTCGACGCCAGCAATCTCACAGCCATCGTCACAGGTGTGTTGGCCATCCACGGTGGTTGTGCCCTTCTTGTATTTCTGCTTCTTCTTTTGATGTCGGTTAAGCGGTGCTCTGTTTCCTGCTTCCCGTCGCTCTTTGCTGTGCGTGGTGTAGGACTGGATTCAAAACATTTCAACCCAGTGCGACTCTGGCCATGTCAAATACTAGAGTTTGCATTAATGTTTAAACCAAATTCTGTTTCTCTGAACTGATCCATCAAATATTCCTTTTTCGTGCTCGGAAAATAAAGTTGAAAATGGATTTTTTATTTTGCCAAACATAGGAGCAACTAATGGCATTGGGAAGGAGACAGCCAGAGTCCTTGCAATGAGGGGAGCAGAGGTGATCATTCCAGCCCGAACACTGGGGAGTGGCGAGAAGGTGAAGGAGAGCCTTGCAGAACAAGTCCCAGGCGCCAAACTGCATGTCATGGAGCTGGACCTGAGCTCTCTCAGCTCGGTCCGCAGCTTCGCGCAGTCCTTCAACTCGTCTCACGATCACCTGAACATCCTCATGTATGTCCCAGCACAGTCTCTGATACACTGCAAATTTGTATAACAACTCAGCAGTGCAAAGTTGTTGTTTTACAAGTGAACTTACTGACAGAGTACCTTTATGCTGCTACTTGTTTCTCTGAAGAAACAATGCAGGGATAATGGCATGTCCTTTCCAGTTATCTAAGGATGGAATTGAGCTGCAATTCGCAACGAATCATGTTGGTGAGTATGATACTAAGCATTCATATGAGTAGATGTTTCATGTTCAAACTTTCCAGTCACATAGTTCCATCTCACAGCGTTCAATTGAATTGAAATTTTTTAGATAATGGAACAAATGAATTGAACTGAAATGTGGGAGTTCAATATTATTTTTCTCAGTAAATTGCTGATAAATAAAGAATGTAAATGTATCGAATTTGATGCTACGAGCAGGCCATTTCCTGCTGACAAATCTCCTACTCGATAAGATGAAAAAAACTGCTGAAGAAACCGGCATTCAAGGCAGGATCATAAATGTATCTTCTGTTGCACATAAAAGAAGTGATGGCTCATGCTTTGACCTGAATAAGCTAAACGATAAGTCCAGGTTGGCAAAGAGATAAGGTTTTATCTCTCATTCGTATTCCTTATGTCAAAGCACTGTAAAATAATTAAGAAGCCAGTTTTTAACTTCCTTTGTGCTTCAAACTTTATAGGTACAACCCATTCATTGCATATTCCCATTCCAAACTGGCCAACATTCTTCATGCAAATGAGCTATCCAGGCGTTTTCAGGTGTGCAATCTCATTCTGTCCATTGTATGTTTAACATCCTCAGAAATAAACTCATGTTTGGTGCCATTACAGGAAGAAGGATGTAATCTCACTGCAAATTCCCTGCATCCTGGAGTAATTGCCACCAACATTGTCCGCTATGTCGCAACAAACAGTAATAACTTTGCAAACTCATCAAGAAGATTCAGAAGCAAAATGATTATTTCACTATAAATGTACTAATGAACTGAATGCTTGGTAGCTACGCTGGTTTCGATTCTCTCTGTGGCTGCAAAACCTTTCCTGAGGGGAATTCCCCAGGTCAGTTAATCCTATCTAGTAGTACCCAAACAATAAACTACAAGCTAGCTTTGTCCCTATGGCATCCTAAGAAGTTATATACATTCATATCATATAATGATTATGTCTGATTATTGTAGGGAGCCGCAACTACTTGCTACCTAGCATTGCACCCTGATCTGAAAGATGTGTCTGGCAAATACTTTGCGGGCTGCAACGAAGCTACACCGACCACTGTCGCGAGAGACATGGAGCTGGCGAAGAGGCTATGGTCGTTCAGTGAAGAACTTGTAGGTAACAATGCAGAGAGGGGAACCTAAATGAGATATGATCTTGTCCTTATGTGCTGTGGCTGCGAGCCTATGTGAATATTAGTTGAAGGCTGGAGATGCCAGGTGCACTGACAGGCTCCTACGCCTGGCCTCCCTGTTTAGGTGGGCTTAATTAGGAAGCTTTTTCTAAGCGTGTAGGTTTACTATGTTGAAATGACTGATGTTGTTTGTACTGTGTGGTTAGTTTTATGCGCTAGATCTTGAACTCCTCATTATCAATCCGACACTCCTGTATTTGCCAATAAAGAGAATGGAATTGATGCACTGAACTTAGTTAATTGGAGACTGAATAACTTGCTTGAATTTTTTTTCTTTCTTTTTTTGGTTATGGTTTGGTTTATCACAAAAGCTATTTCAATTAGGACTTACAATTTTACGTATTTGAACTACTTTTTGGAATAAGACGAACTTTATATGAAGTTGATGTTAAAAGTTGAAAGTGTAAAAAACAAAAAATGGAGGTAGTACAAAAGTAAGTTTTGTCCGAGCGACGCAGCCGACGAGCAATCTGATATTTTTGCCGCTGCCCTGGTGAAGTGTCATGCCGCAACGCACCCAGTGAGATTGAGTCCGATGGCTGAAGTTGACTCGGCGGGCTACGATATCGTGCTTATCGTGGACCTTGGCGGCGGCAGTGGCCGCCAGCGGTCCATGATTTGCGGTTGGTTGCGCGGCGCTGATGTTGGCAATTCACGCATGCAGCCAAGCACCACCAGAGAGTGATTTTTTATTTTTTTCCCGTCCTCCTGTCCCAGTAGATCATCTCTGAATCGGTTCAGAGTAGAAGAAGAAGCTGGTGGTTCCTGATACAGAATACGCGTCGGAGATCAATCCGATCGACCAGAGCCGCCGTCTTTCCAAAACCGAATCGGAAGCGAGCACGCGCGCCGCGGGACAGCACCACGCACGAGCACACACACGAGACGGGGGCGACGACGGCTTATAAAGATGGAACGCGCGCGTGCGCGCACTAGCCCGCAGAGCAGAATCTTAAAACTACGGGATAATCAATCCAGCTTACTATCAAAAATTCGGTGATCGAAAGCGACTCATGGAGGCTCTTGTTGGCACGGGCGCACTCGTCGTCGTCGCCGGCGCCGCCGTCGCGCTTGCGGCCACGATGGCGGCGACTACTGGCGCCACCGTGCTCGGCGTGTTCGTGACAGCCGCCGTCACGATGCCGTTGGTCGGCTCGACCTCGGCGCTCTTCTACGGCCTGTTCCGCGACGTGAAGTACGGTGTGGGCGGCACGTCGTCGTACGCGGATAATATACTGCATTGATCCTCTGATAGCCCAAATCCCTGTCGTTGTCATTAGCTTATTTCTTGTTTATATGTAGTAGTATTTTTCTAAATTTTTTGAGTAGCCGGCATTTCAACTGTTTATCAGTAGTGGCAGATCGGTAGGTTGTGTGAACTGAATTGGTCGATGAACGATGATAGAATTTTCACCAAAAGTAACAACGACAAGATCGAAATTTATTTATTTATTATTACAGAAGACGGCTACAAATTTTTGTACCGTATAAACTGCGCTGCATGCTCTGTCAACGGGGTGTGCCTGAAACCAACTGTCGAGCAACCGTTTTGTACTACGCAAGACGAACTCGCACACACAAAACAGTCTCCAGCTAATTATTCAGTACACATATGTTCTAATAAGCTGGGGTCTCAATCTGGTGTAGCTCAACACAACACAACACACTACCACAAACACCGCTCCATCTTTGTCATGAACAATGGTCACGTTCGACAACGTTTCGGTAATTTTAATTGCTTCGTGCGCTTGATTGATGTCGATCAGAATCGTCAGAAGTACCATCCCGTGGCGGCCTCCACCTCTTTCGGCTGAGCGAACTTGTTACTGCTGCTGCTCCCGGACGACAGCGACAGGCACGACGACGAGGAGCTCGACGCGGACCGCCGCAGACGACCACCGTCCCACGACCTGAAGCTGCTGCCGCCGGATGACGACGAGCTCGCCGTCGCGGCGGGCCGGCGGCCACCGGCACCACCGCCGCCGCCGCCTTTCTTGCCTTCTCGCCTCCGGAACACCACCGGGAGCGGGAAGCATTTGCTGTACGCCGCCGTCACCTCCTCGTCATCGTAATCCTTGGGACCGGCGCGGTACGCGGTGGTGGCGGCAGAAGAAGAGGAAGCAGCAGAAGCCCGCGGCGCGACGTCGAGGAAGGCGGTCGGCCGGGACCGGCAGCGGGGCCGGGACGGCGACACCGACGCCGAGCGCTGCGCTGATGACGAGTAGGTCGTCGTGTAGGCGGTGGCGCGCGGGGAGTGGTACGGCGACGGAGCCATGGACGGCGGAGGCGTCAGCTTCGGCGTCACCGCCACCTTGGAATTGAAAGGAGTGGTGGTGGAGAACGTCGGCGACGACGGGACGACGACGCTGGCGGCGCTGCTGCTTCGGACGTGCTTGGGCGTGCCCGGACAGACCTCCCACTTGAACGGGATCGAGCCTGGCCTCCTGCACGAGTCATCGATCGCTGCCGCCATTTGTTGCGTGCTCTCTCCTTCCCTCTTCTCCCAAAGCTAGTGCAGTAGTGCTCAATGATCATGCCAATTACGGACTAATCGCCGATCACTACCATTTATAGAGGAGGACCTGGGACCGGATATTTTGTCGTGATGATGACCTATGATTCAGGAGTGATTGGAGGAGAAATAATGGATGATAGGAGAAAGTGGCGCGAGGGCTATCTCTCAAAACTTTTTTTAAGTGGGGCGGTCAGAGTCAGAGCTCGATCGTGTCGTTGAGATTGGAATTTGGAACAGCGCCGCACCGCACCACCAACCGGCCGGCGGTTTGGCACTGCGGAGCGCGCCCACTAAGTGGCAGGTTACCTGAATTTCGTGGGCGTCCATGTTCTGCTTGACTTGTTATTGGTGTCTCTCGTTCGTACCGGACAAAGATCATGTAGTTTTGTTTTCTTTGGCGTGTTTTTTTGGAGGGGTTCGTTCACATTCAGGTCTGGTCTGCGGATGGACAGGCAGGCAGCACGTCGAGTTAGGTGTGGATTCGATCGGGCGGCAGGGGCGGCATCGTGTGTTAAGTTTGACAAACTAGCAGACGAAGCAAGCACGTCGATAGTGTTCGGTATTTTCAGGTTCAAGAGTGTCTGAATTGTTGAACTAATTAAAGGCCATCGAAAGAGTTATTGAGGCACAATATAAAAAAAAAATCTCTGATCCACTAACGGTAGTGTAGAAATAAAGGACACCGATATCTTTGGATTTGATCACTTCAACATCAGAAAGTGAGTCCGCCGGTCCGTGCCCTGCTCGATCTCCATCCTTTCCTTTGCCAGGGAAACAACATGGATAGGCGCGCTAGAATCAGGGGAATTGGACGTGTGACGCAATATATAGAAACCACAAAATAACTTGACGGTCGGTAACGATGATTTCTAAAGTTCTAATAGGATCCAAATAGCTAGGCACGGCAACGATCGTTTCTAAAAACGGAAAATTAATAGGATCCAAAAAGCTAAGCACAGCATTTACTAGTTTGTGTAGATTTTTGGTTTGTAACCAAGAACTCCCCAACGTTCTGATTTTTTCAATTGAATTGTGGACATGCCACGACTGCCTCGTGGTGATTTAGGTGCCACGTCTCACAGTATTAGGTTGCAGTTTAGGCTTCTAATAAAATAAAGCGAGGTGGTACTAATCACTTAAAACAGTGAAGCACGTCAACACGGCACAAGAATTGAATCCTCCTCTGGTTTTTCTAGGGAGGCCCTGGTATAGATTGAGCCTCACCGGTGGAGATGTCCTAAGTCCCAACGGTCCGCCGGCCAGCAGGCTCACACTAACGGGCTGTCCCAAACTAGCCCACAACAGTTTGACGATTTTCTCATAAAATTTTGTACTAAGTTTGATAAGGACATGTAGACGTGTGAATTGATGTGAGCATTGCATCACATCCTGCAAATAAATTAAACAACAGCTCTTATTTTGGGAAAAGAAAAAAAATAAAGTCGAATCTACTAACAACCGCAAGAATATAAAAAGCTTATGGCACAGCGTGTAGTGCGTCAGCAGCATCATCATCAGACCTAGAAATAATTCATTTCATATAACGGATTCCTAACGCCGCAACAGACAGGGTGCTTGGGTCATCCAAGGACGAAATATGAGCCCGTCGGTTCCACGTTACGGTACCGGTGCGGTACTATAATCATACATACGACCCACGAAGAACAACGGACGGAGCAGACTTAATCGGCCCATAATTATAAACGGCCCAGGCCATATCGTGTCGCTTGTCTCGTGGTGAAACAAAACTTCTCCATCATACGGCCGCGCCCAGGTTCGCTCGCAATCGCAACTGAATCAGCGGCATCGTCATGACGTTCATCAATCGAACTGATCAGGATTCAGCTACGGCTCCCTCCCTCGACGGTCGTGCTGCGGGCCCAGAACCTGCACGCCGGAGACGTCCACCATGATATACAGGATCGGACAGTCAAGAGCTTTCGGAGCGCCTTCCCTGATCAATCAGTTCATATTCAGTTCGATTCGATCAATCAGAAACACGGAAAGGCGCGCTAGAATCAGGGGGTCTGGATGTGTGGCTCGTTTTTCTACAGTAGCGAAAGGCAAAATCATCTGCAGTACATTGGAAATGTGCGTTTTTGTGATACTAGTTGTGTCCACTCTAATGTTTGTGGAAATTGTCTTTAACATAGTATACTATAGCAGATGAAAAAGTTTTTTTGGACTTTTTTTTTGTCTCAATGTACAAAATATATTAAAATTTTAAAGCTTCACTGTCGCAGTTCAGGTCATCATCAGTTCATCAACAACGTACACGCCTTCATCATGAATAATCTTCAGAGAGAGTTGTTATTTCATAAATAATAACTATGCAAATAGAAACCAACAACGAACCTGACGGCAACAACGATTTCTGAAAAAAAAAATAATAGGATCCAAAAATCAAAAGCACAGAATGTAGTGTGCACAGATTTTCTTTTTTTTTTTTTGATTTGTAACCAGGAACACCCAAAGCTCTAATTTCATTTCAAGCGAATAGTGCACATGCCACGACTGACTCTTGGTGACTTAGGTGCCACCTCCCATGCTATATATTAGGCTGCAGTTTTGGTATTTCATAAAGCGAGGATGCCTAATTCAACGACGACATACATGGATTGATTAGATGCCTACACCTACACCGATTAGCTTCGTCTAATGATGTCATCAATCGTCCCCGTGCGAGAGCGTGTCAGTCAGCGTGTGAGCGACCTGGCTGCATCAACAGAGATCGAGATCAATTATCCACAATATCTTATGCGCTTTGTTTTGTGTTATTTCCCTGTGCTATAAACATATAAACGCAGTCGAGACACGGTCACGCTCCGGGAGTGGTCTGCATGCATGCTGACTGACGACAGCAGTAGTAGTGGCGGATATTTCATCCATGTACTACTACCTCGGGAGACGATGCAGGCAGTTTCAGAAGAGCGGAACACGCCGTCCTGGACGACGGAGGATGGACTGCCGGCGGCCCTGGGCCCGGCGCCATCTTCGTCCTCAGCGAAGTTTCCTTTCCCTGATGACCCTGCTGCTGATCCAGTGTCTCGAGGCTGCTTGCTGGGACGGGACAAACGTTCTTCTTCACCTGCCATCTCTGGGCCGTCGTCGGATGACTCGCTGTCGTCGTCGGATTCGGTCTCGACAGGGACAGCGAGTGAGATGTCGAAGTCCCAGTCCATGCATTCAAGCTACAACCATATGTAAAGCAAAATTCAAAACGCGTCAGAAACAGAAAACTACTACATAGAGGAACAAGTAATGACACCCCTAGAACTCTAGAAGTGTTACGTATACTGTATGAACAAGCAGAAATACTAGGAACTCTGAACTCCCTAATATCGTCCCTATTCGAAATTCAGTCAGACTCTCATCAGGACACCTTCTCAGAAAAAAAAAGAGTAATGACAGCGTAAGCGGTATGAGCAAGAGAGGGGGGAGCGAGGGACGATCCCACATGTTATAATATACCTTACATGCCAGGGAGCAAAAACGGAAGGCCGGGTTTTATCAGGGCCCGGTTGCAGTCGTCACACCGCACCTCCCCGACCCTTCCCTTCCCGGCCACAGGCCGCGGGTTCAGGAACACAACCATGTCGCCGTTGATGTGGTACGGCTGCACCCCGTCGACGTTCAGCAGCGCCTTCACTTCCTTCACCTTCACCGAGTTGTGCCTCGACGATTTCCGGACCTGCATGCACAATAACACAGTTTAGATTATGAGATACAATACTTTGCATAATCAATCAGTAGAAATAACTCTTGGCCGTAAAACGTGTTCATTGACGTGTAAGTTGTAACCTGTACGAGCTGGTGGCCGGCGTGCTCGTCGCCGGCGACGCAGGCGCTGCAGGTGGGCTCGCCAGCGCAGTCGGTGCAGAAGAGGTTGCAGCCGCCGCTCCGGGTCGCAGTCCTGGGGTTTGCGCCAGGGTGCCTGGCGCATTCCACGAAGAACACGGCCTTCAGCAGGGTTCGGAGCCAAGCCGGGGCGGCTCGCGCAGCGTCGAGGCGAGCCATCTCCCTCAGGCTCACCATTGTTGCTCTGGCTTGCTACCAGGGACCAAGGCAAACCCAGAGCAACACAAGCGTGACGACCACCTGCCTGCAGTCGAACGCAGCTATATATACAGGAACGAACGAACGCGATGCTGAGAAAAAAAATGCAGGATCAATATTAGTCAAGAGCTAAGATCTCGTTGCTCATGTGTGTATCTGCTGCTGATGAATCGAGGGAAGAAAAATACTACCTGTATATGCTCAGATGATGGAGTAGACGACAAAGGAGGATGAGGTTTGGAGCTTAATTGTTTATCGTTTCGGATTTGAAAGGGTTGGATTTGGAGCTCCGAGAGAATCACGTATTTATATACGGAAGTCAAAGTGTGAAAGCAACAAAATACGAATTGGACGTCTAAATTTGTATGCGAATTCGATAAAATGGGAAAGAGAGGTTTTGAAATTTTGTTTGACGTAGGGAGAGAGCAAAAATGGAAGGGTTTCAAGTCTGTGCTGTCTAAGTCTAAGTGAGATTCACGACATTAAACCTCCATACCTCTCTTTCCAATTCCAGCGCCGCCTATTAACAAAATGCCCAAATTGCCTCAATCTCATCTCGTTCCATATGCAAATTTGGATGTATATCCATTTTATTCCACTAACTAATTGACATCATAAATAAATAAATCTCTAACTTTATCCCACTAACTAATTAACATAATAAATCTCTAACTCATTTGAAATAAGAGAGATAGAATTATGCTAATTAGTTAGTGAAATAAATTTAGAGATTTATTTATTTATTATGTTAATTAGTTAGTGGAACAAGATGGATGTACATCCAAATTTGCATGTGAAAGGAGATGAGGATAGATGAATTTTGGCATTTTGTTGATAGGCACCAAAATTGGAAAGTGAGATATGAATGTTTAAAGTTGTGAATCTCGCTTAGTCAGCATACAAAGACTTGAAACCCTTCCATTTCTACTCTCTGGCTCCGCCAAACGAAATTTGAAAATCTCTATTTTCCATCTCATCCAATTCACATCCAAATTTGGATATCCAATTCATGTTTTGTCGTCGTTTCACACTCTCACTTACATATATAAATATGTGAATTTCTGAACGGAGGAAGTTCCAAATCCGTACCTTTCAAATCGAAAATGAAAAACAATAAAGCTTCAATTCCCATCCGCCTCTGTCTTCTCTGTCGTCTAAGCACAGAGATAGCATTTTTCTCTTGATCAATTAGATACACTTGATTTAATGATCCTGCATTTTTTTTCTCTACATCATGTACCTCATTCGTGTAGCTTCGTTTGATGTGCAGGAAGGTGCTCCTCATGCTTGCATTGCTCCGCGTTTGCATTTGCTCCTGGCAGGAAGCCAACGCGACAATGGTGAGTCTGAGAGAGATGGCCTGCCTAGACGCTGAGCGAGCCCCCCTGGCATGGCTTTGGACAGGCTCAAGGCAAGGCTTTTAGAGGAATGCTCCCATGTGAGGACAATACGAGGATGGTGAGCTTGATGGACACATGACATGCCAAAACTAAGAAAATATCTCAAACTTCACATATGAAACTCTCAAGATTAGTCATGACTCTAATTCTAGGAATAGAAGATGTAGATAACAACCTTCGTAAATGAGATGCCCATTATAGATTATGAGATCTAAGATTTTCTACGTCGCAATAGCAAGACTCTATTTGGAAAAGCTCCAGCTTCACAAAATTCAAGGAGTTCTTGGAGCTCATATGTAGCTCTAAAAGTTTTTAAAGCTAGAACTATGGACAGTATTAGGCCTTTTTGTTAAGTCAATGATTTTTTTTATTTTAGACTAGAAATCAGTTAAAAGAATCTAGATTACTTTATTTGATCTTATAACCTTCAAGTAAAGCAATTCACTACAAAGAATCAGTCATGCAGTGACGATGAATTTTAACACTAAATGTCTATTTTTCGTCATATAAGTCATAAAGTGGTTATAGTGACAAAAAATAGACATTTAGTGATGAAATTCATATCACTAAAGAACTGATTCCTTGTAGTGATTATAGAGTTGGAGTTGCGTTAAACAAAGTCTAAAGATCATTATGTACATACCTACCAATGCATTGTTGATATATGGATGGAACTAGACAATAGGATGATGATAACAAACACAAAATACAACTCAAACATATTAGCGGCGGGATGACTTATCAAGTGCTGATCAAAACTATGAATGTATTTCTCTTAAAAACATAAAGAAACAACGACCGGATCTTCCTCACAAAAGTTGCTCATATGTAGCACTAAAAATCTATGAAGCTGAAAATGTGAATAGTTTAAAGATCTTTTGTGAGTCATTTAATTTTATTTTAGACTAGAAATAAAAACCTAAAATATTGATTTTATTTTATAAACTTCAACTCAAGCATGGATTTCAGAGTTTGGAGCCGTGTCAAACAGGCATAAAGATCTATGACATACCTAGCCATGGATTATCAAGGACACCACCAGTTGGAATTGTAGTTACTCCATGATGATGGATTGAACCGAACAATAGGACTATGACAACTAGGGCAAAAAGAATTCAGGCATATTAAGGGTAGGATGACTTAGCAAGTGAGAGATTAAAACTATGAATGGATCTTCATCTCAAAGACAAAAAAAAACTATGAATGGATCTTCCTTACAAAAATAAAAATAAAAAGTATGAATGGATTTACCTCGCAAAGAAAAACTGAATATTGATCTTCTTCGCAAAAACAAAAATGAACTATGAATGGATCTCCCTATCCCTCGCCAACAACTCTATGTGCAAAACCAAAACACTAGCCGCATAGTCCATTCATCTCCTTGCCCACTCTCTCTCTCTCTCTCATTCTGATGTAGAGTATTCGAGGCTTACCTGTCCTTTTATAGGAAGCAAATTCGGTAGAGGGGTAGGTGGGTAGGTCGAAGGGTGGCGGCGCGCAAGCGGGAACAAGCTAGGGTTGGAACACATCTTGGTACCTCACATAGCTTTTGTGAATCTCAAAGTGATCAGTCGACTAGTGTTTGGACAAGAAGGGGGTAGGTGGGTAGGGGGGTGGCGGTGCGCAAGAGGGAGCAAGGGTTGATACGCACATCTTAGTAACCCAGATAGGTTTTGTGAATCTCAAAGTGATCAGCCGACTAGGGTTTGAAGAAAGAGGGGTAGATGGGTAGGTCGGGAGGTGGCGGCGCGCAAGGGGGAGCAATCTAGGTTTGGATCACATCTTGGTACCCCGCATGGGTTTTGCGAATCTCAAAGTGAACAGCCTAATTGTGCAGCATTATGATCGATTTTGCCTTTTGGTGGATGGGAAGCAACATATCCACAACAACATTGCATGTTAAGATCAACATTCAAAATGTCTAGTAATCTTAGTCCACAATGAATTTGGCCCATGTTTATTTTGTGACAGAAGCATTTTTAGTCACCCTTTTTACCGATGGAAAGGGCTAGTTAAACAAAACAACAAGGTAACCATTTTTGTTTTGCTATGAAAGAATTTTGTCATTGTTCCTACCGAAAGATGGTACTAATGCGGAAAAGGCAACAAGTGCCATACTTCTTTTGATCACACACTTTTTACTGATAGATGGTCCACTATAAGAAAGCCATTGTGGCACATTATGTCTTGCGAGAAATAATTCTCATCACCATTCATATTTATCGGTGTGATCATAGTGAAATGATGTTGAGAATTATTCCGCTGAAAATAAAAAAGTATTACGAGTGCATTTAATATTTTTTCTATGAAAACACTTTTCATTATTATTCTTATAGGTGGGAGCACAACAAAAAGTGCCTCGATTGCACCTTTTTCCCTGAATCTGTTGATAGGTGGGCGCAATGAAGTGGTAGTGCTGACAAGTTTTGCGAGGATTCTAATTTTGTTGCTAAAAATTATTGCTAATATGAATGGGGCCGACCTTAATAGCGTCCTCCTCCCCCCCTCTCTCCAACACCCACCCACCCATAAATTAAAAAGAAAAAGAAAGAAAGAAAAGGAAAACGACACAATTCTTGAACATGATTTGAGGCTCTCGTAGTCTCCTTTTTTTTAAGAAATTGTTTGTTACATGGTTCAAGCAGTTGGATTGAATCTGGCGACGACAAACCAATGGGAGGGAAAAAATTGCTAAACACACAACATGTATTGTGCCGCATAATTTAATTATGGGGTCAACATATAACTTAAATATTATATTATACATACATTAAATATTATATTATATATATACAAATACAAATACAAATACCATAAGATTAATTTAGAACTTCTCATTGTAATTGAACATTGATAATTAAGAATTTTTCTTAGCACGGTTGCCTCGTGGTGACAAGACTTTTCCAGAACAGATTATGAGCTAGCCTGAGATCACCTTTAAGCCGCCGTGTGGTACTAAATAAATGGAAATAGCGTTGGTCGGATTCATCCAGGTAGCAGAATTCTTCAAGCCAGCAATGGCCCATGTTCGGCCAGGCCACCTCGTGAGTAGCTCATTTATTTATTTTTGCACGTAATCCATTTTCTTTATTTGGATTTAAGTTTACACTAAAAAACATCTACGTTAACTACTACGGAGTATGACTTAAAATTGAGCAATGAGCTGGCTCACGTACTCGAAAACTAGTGTTTTACATTTGTTTTGTGGCAACGTAGTTCACACGTCAAACATTGTTACTGCATTGAAATCGTAGGTGCCATAAAAATGGCACAAAGATCACCCCATGGAATTCACAATCGGCTATAAATATGGCCAAGCTCAAGGGAACCCTAATAGGTTCAAAATTATGAGAGTGAATTAGTCTCAAAATTCATTCAGCAACCTCTTCTTTTATCAGGTTACAATACATGTTTCCTATATAAATTACAAATTTTGATCCACATATTGTAACCATGCTAATTCAGGCATCTTAAGAGCAAGCTACGTTTTGAAATAATTCTTACAGGGCATACATCTTATTCAATAAGCAAAAACACAGTACAGTGGGCCATCAGATACTAGCTTTGCAGCGACTGTTTTACAAACATTTTGGACGAAACTTCCATACCCTGACATAGTTTTCACCATGAGTGGTCACGATTTTTTTCATTCCAACTGATAGGCTGGTAATTTGAGGCCGCAAGCGTCTTGGGATGCTATCCAGCTGGGCATCAGGGTCAACCTTGCGAACACGCTTCTTCTCGATTGGCTGCTGAGATGTAGTAGAACTGGGTTCTGCAGGGCGGTCTGCATCGACAACCAAACTTTGTATGGTGTCACCTGTTCTTTGGCATACCAATCGAAGCACGCCATCAATACCACCAGCTGCCAGCATTGCCGTATCACCTTGCAAGTGATGTGAGCTGTAGATGACATTTGGGCTGACTCTAGTTTCCCACAGAGGCTTCAGAGTCCTGATCAAGAGGAGTTACAAGGAGGTCACAGTCATGATTTGCTTAGCTACGCAACAAGATCTTCAGATATGCGTTGCAAACAGTTGGCATTGGATGAACAGTGTCTTAGTGTTTTATTCTCCGTTCTTATCATTTTCATGCACTGATCTGTCTAGAGTATCCCGAAAGTTAAAAGGTTTAGAACTTTGTGATGTTACTGTCCATCCTTCTCCGGGAGTTTGTTAATGGCACTCGGTACTTGTTTCTGTAAAGCTGGTAACCCCAGCAAACATATTTTGCTTTCAATATAAATCGGGACCAAAGACAAAGAGCCTTTGGTTTACAAATGGGTTGAAAACATTCATGTTGAATACTTCTACTCTATTACTAACTATTTCCGTACATGCTCTATAACTATTGTTCAAGAAAAGCCGAAGCAAACTATTGCAGTCTAGAGATAAAATTAATCTAGAGTGATCATGTTTCTAACAAAAAGTGTGATCTCTTCTGTTAAAAGTATAGATCCACATAGTAAGCTGTTACAGTATTAGTAGTGCAAAAGAATTTAGAATCAAAATATTAGCAAGCAAACATGTTACAGCAATCAGAATTCCAAATTAGGAAAATGAATAAATTTGAAAGCAAATTTCTTTGTACTACTCACAAACCGTATACTCCCAGTTATGTACAAATCAGCAGCACCTTTCTATTAAAACTATAGTAGCAAATTAATCTATGCTATTTGCACTTGTCTGTTCATGCTCATGTGAACATATATGCAATTCCTTCTTTTAGGACAGTTGCAGGGCAATATTTTCATGATTGTTCTGCAACCCTAGAGGTGATGCTGCACATATCTAAGAAACCAGCTACTTCTATTGTATGATTTACTGACCTTAAGTCCCAACAATGTAAGTAACCCGCAGATGAGCCAGCAAATATCAAGTTTGAATTTGTGCCAACAGATAGGCATCTTATTGCTGAAATTATATAAGAAAAATATAGCAGTTAGGAAAATGTTTTTGGACCTCACACTACTGTATCTCCAGAGTTTTAGTTGTGCTGACAGGAAAGAAATCAAAACTTGCAGCAAAACATCAAACACAGTCAATCAAGTCATTGCACGATACAGATAAAAAAGCAATAAATTCTAAGGATATTCTTAGATTTGGTTTTTATTTAATCATTCAGCATCACCATCTGTTGATTACAAGTGACGATTAATAAGAAAACTAAAGCAACAGATCAGTCAACTGAGAGGAATAAAATAGCATTGCTATAGCCATATATTACTTCCTGAAGTAAATTGTTCAACTTAATGGAAACTAGTGGTATTGAATTGGACTCAAAGAGCAAAAACAATATATGGTACTATGGTATTTTAGATATTTTCAAGAAACTTAAAAACTACGACATTTTATCAAATGCCACGAAAAAGAAATTAGAGCTCTCATCACGAAAGAAAAAGAAGAGGTTGCATAACAAGATAGAAGCATTTTGATCTAGGAAATGTAGAAGGAATGTCTTAAATGCTTCCTATCTATAGAAGTTTCATTTTATACAGGTGTGGAAAATCTAGGCACTCATAGGTAATGACAAACTGAAGTTGGTACAGCTGAATGCTTACTTAGTGGAGCAAAAGCTGATTTCAGAACAGCTAACCGCTGTCCTGAAGTTTGATCTGCAATAGATATATTCCCAAATGTAGAACCACCAACAATCAGCTGGTCATCTGTAATTGTCAAGCATGTCACAGGAGAAGAATGAAGCCTGTATTGCACACAACAGATAGACATTAGTTCTATAAAATAGTAATTTACAATTGAAAACTAAAATTAACTTCAAGAGAACTATTAAGATTCCTTTAGTATCCTTGCAACTATGAGACTTAAGTGGTACGTTCATAAGGTTTTCTGTTTAATCTTTCAAAATTGTATAATTATGTATGATTGCAGACACTCCAGTATCAATTTGAAAATCCTATTGAGAAATGTTGATCTTATACTTCAAAACATAAATGACAACAATTTCAAGGTATATAAAACGCTGGAAAGGCACCATATTCATGTGATATACTATTTGGTTCACTTCTACTTACCGAAAAATGCTTGAGCAACTCCTACTGTACATATCATACACAAATGCACGACCATCCTCGCAACCAATCACAACCTCTGGATCAGCATAGCTACAGAAGAAAATAAACATCACATTACTAAATCTTAATTTTCAATAATTGTAATAATAACAACAATAATATGTATGATTCCTTGCTTTTAAAGTTAGATAAAATAAAGGGTGCTAGGTAACACCAATCATTTAATATGTAGAAAAATGGTCCTGCTAGGTCAAGCAATTTTTGTTCCTCGAAAACGCAGGATCTGCACCTTATTATATTAAGAGAAAGGGATAAGAATCCCATTACAGAATACGACATACGCTGGTCAAGCAATTAAAAGTCGTCTCCTCACCTCATGCATGACCCATGATGGAATGAGGCTCCACCAGATTGGAATATGCTTCTAGGTTCACTGCGTCTCCATATGCAAAGCTGGGAGCTAGTCAAGCCTACAATCTTTAAAGACCATTGAACTTTGTTAATGCTTTTACTTTGGCAGATTCTTTCATTCAAAAAACAAGCTACAGCAAGAGCCACCCAAACAACAGAACTTGATGCCCACCCAAAATGTCAAGTACCTTATTCTCGTCAAAATCAAAGTCGATCAACGTTTTAGAATTTGGAACATTGTACTCATTCATGAACTTGCAGCTCTCAGCAGACCAAAGTCGAAGAATCTGGCAAAACAAAACAAAGTAAAAAAAATGAAGAACTAGTCTTTATCAGCATTAATTTGGGACAATAGCTAATGAAATTAGCGATTTTAGCACTGAAACAATAACAATCTCAAGTGACAAAAAAAAATTGACATAGAGGCTTCGATTATTTGATCAAGTAGGCAAGCCAACAATATTATCCGGAGTCATATATATGTAACATTCTGTGTCACTATGCTATACCACTACTTTTGCAACAGTAGGACCATTTGCAGACCCCATAATTCCCCCAGAAAAAAGTTACCAGCTGAATATTGCTGGGATCTCAGAACAGCATCTAAACCATATATAACGATATTATTATTAAAACATTCACTAAATTAACTAATCAACAAAATTATTTTTTATATTGTTTTTATTTTGATGAAAAGAAATTAAGAATAATAATGATTCAACTTGCACCTTATCTCCAACTCCAGTTAGGATTGAACCACCTTTCATACAACACAAGGTAGCTCTGCAATCAAAAAGAAGAAACTGAAAGAGAAAAATATGAACACTGAGCCACATCACAGTTGATGTATGGTAGCTCAAAAGCATAATAATATGGAACTACAATAGAAAAAAAAAGAAGAGAGAAGATATTTGATGACTGGACCGAGGAGAACTCATGTCATCATGCATAATAGGATGCATAACATGGTTGCTTACCTCATAGGATGACCAACCCACTGATAAACTTCAGCAGATCCTCCAGACAGAGATGTTACATGCTCGTTCATTGCAAGCTCCTCAAAATAGCTTTTCATTGAAATGTCTGAGCTTGAGCTTCTAGCTTGTGGATTCCTTTTATAATATAGATCCCTCATGATATCAGCTGTTTTGATTATCCTATTCCTATTAACCGAGGAGAAAACCATAGTTCACATTTTAATCAGTGCATATGATCAGAGTTTAGGAACTTCCACAGGAAACAATCATAGAAAACTTCTGATTTAAAGAGTTGTAGAAAAAGTAGTCATGCAAAGTGGAAAACACAACACAGGTTAGACCCAATTAACATGGTTCGAAACAAGATTCACATTATAATTGGAGACCACACTACACGCATTTTGGATAAAAGATAAGCCACTGCCTCGCCTATCTATCAGCAATTCAGTGTCCAAAAATCAAACCCTAGCAGGACTTACCTAGCAAGATGGTTTGCTGGACCTATATAATGCTTTGGGATCGGTCTTGCTTCTGCTAGGAGGGATCTCGTTTCCCTTGCACCAAAATTTCCATTTGTAAAAGTAGCGTTCAAAGATTCCTCAACTACCTGATCAAATTGCTATCCACCTAGTCAAACGGAAGTAAGGTTTTTTCCTTTGGAAATGGAAGTACCAAAATAGTCACCACCAAATGAAATTGGATGCTGATTTCTACCACTTCATTCTGAACTCTAATTAGACCGAACTCACGAAAAAAATTGAAATATGATTACAGACACACAAAACAAGAAGCCAAATCATGATTTACAATTAGGAAAAAAAAAATAAAACTGAAAAACAGGGGAAAGGGATTAAAGAGGAACAGGGTAGCGCCGGACCATGAGCTGCAGACGGCGGAGCAACGGGCGAGGTCGAAGTGGTCGTCCAGGCGGGAGAAGACCGAGCGGAGCGTGTCGTCGTTCAGAGACTGCGCCGTCGAACCCGACCCGGGGTCGGCGCCTACGCCCCGACGGCGCTTCTGTGTGGAGCTACCGCTCCGGCTCCGGCTGCTGCTCACCTCCATGGCTCTCCCGTCTCTCTCTCTCTCTCTTCCTCCCAGTCCCAGCTAGTTCTAGTTCCAGCAGACCGGAGCAGAGACTAGGGACTGTTTCGTGGTAGCGGACGGGCGGTGGACCGGTGGTCGGCGCCGCCTTGCCGGATCGCGTCTCGCCCACGTGGAACCGTCTCTATACAGCCGCTTCGGCTTCGACAGCCCACTTTTGACGATACGCAGACGAATGCAGCCCACGGACATCACTCGAGTTTTTTCTTCTTCTTAATTTTTAAAGTTTTATTTTTTTTTCTATCGCATTTGCACGTCCATTTTACTGTTCTGTGCTTTCACTGTTATTTATTTTTTCAATATTATAAAAATAGGTTCAACATTTTTTAAAAATGACACAACAATTTAAAAAAATCAATTTATTTATGATAAAAAATGTATATACATAATGTTAGAAAGTACAAGTTAACATTTATATAAAATTAAGTTCTACAACATCCCACGATCTAAAGAACATTATTTTTAACAATGGAATGAATCTTGGGGCGATCCTCGATCATTCCATGGAAATATGTGACTTCAGTCTATTGAATATGAAGAAATCATCCATACCCCACGTGAAAACCCTTGATCATTCCATGGAAAGTACACAAGATGAATAATATTCATCCACCATGAAAAATATGTCAATTCCATTTAATTCAAATGGAATCATATATATTACCAAAAATTCAATAATGGTTGTGATTTACATGACCAAACAAGTGGGCTGGTGCTTGGGAGCGCAAACACATACCAAGGTGTGTATATACTTTTTTTCTCCCCTAAATGCCTCGTGATGCTTGCGGTTTATTAAGCATATAAATCCGCTTGCTCTCCAAAGGAGGTGGCTGGCTTAAAAAATATGACATAAGACATATGTGTTCTTGTAGCATCGATGACGGAAGGATTTAACCAAAGTGCAAGTTTGTTGGGTAGTCGGTTCCTGCTTTTCATTTCTCAAGGATGACATTGTCTTGGACACGCACGCCTCCTCCCTCGGCGTGGAGACGGATGTTAAGAGGGCCTTTTATAGGCTTGTCGAATGTCCAGGAGTTGCTAGACTTTTTCATGGGCTCGAGGTTGTCGGAATCATACTCTCTTACATCCACTTGGGTGATCTTCTTTTGAGAGTCTTTAACTGACAATACAATGTAGGAGGCTGCTCTTTTCAACATGAAAGACGATGTTACCACAGCATGCGCCACCAACCATAGCTGCCAAGACCACCAAGCACGCCAGAGTTGCCATTGAGGAGGATGCCATGTTTGTTTCTGTATTTTTTGATGGTTATGGAGGGTGCGTGTATTTATACACAATTGAGAAAGTGGATGTTGTATGGCTTCCCATCAACTTCGTTCTGCATGCACGATCGATCAGGCATGCATTTATGAAACACCCACGGATGACCGTGACCTTCGATAACTCTGCATCTGGATTACTTGAAGAGTGACATGCATTACGGTTAAAAAAAGTGAATGGTTACACGTTTTGGTACCTAATCTTGGTCCCGTATCCATAACTAGAACTATGACGTTTTGTGGTTATATATTATATTTATAAGAGGTATATGGAACATTTTGTTGTGTTGTGATTATAAATACTTACGCACATTGATCCATGCATAGATCTGGAATATTAAAATACATCCTATCTCTTTTGTAAATAAAACTAAATGGTACCTATATTGTTCCAATATGAGTGTTATTATGTGAGATGTCCTGTCATTGGCTGAGTTGTTTTACGGACCCTAATAGGCACCCACGGGCCTATCCACAAGCTAGATGAAAGAAGAGATCGTGTGTTTTAGGGTGCTTCAGCTCACACGTACTCTTGTTGGGACTCTAGTTCTCCCAACAAGAGTGAGTTGAAGCACTCATATAAGATCGAATTGGAGCCCGCACCCGGCCACGTACCCATCGGGTGCCCATCACATCCGAATTGTTGTCCATTCGTTTGTTTCGGAAAATTCAACAGCAGAAAATAGATCGAAGTGGATGAATCTCTTTTTTTTTTTTGGTTGGCGGTGTAATAAAAGTGTAATTATTCTTGACCGCAACTCGCCGTCATGACACAATGGAAGACCTAGTGCATGCTATGCCATTGCATGCTAAGCAGCTGTCCGTAGCTTCTTCCTCGGATGAACTGGAACATACATGTCAAGTCAAGGTGGTTGAGGTTGTGGTCACTGCGGCGCGCCTGCTGTGGTAGCAGCGGCCGAGCTGAACAACACCGGCGTGCGTGTCGTCGCTATACGTGGCGGTGGAATGGAGGCCGCCGCCTCTGCTCGGTTGAATGCAGAAAGGTTGAATTGCTGCTGGAGTGGAGGCCGGCGCCGCTCCACTTCTCCCAGCGTCGTCCGACGGGCACCGCTCCGTCGTGCGCACGATCCTGCGCGCCGCGCCACCGAGGACGGCGGCGTACCGGAAGGACCGCGCCGGCGGCGGGCTCTCGACCTTCCACGTCGCGACGCGGATCGGCCACGACCGCGTCGTCGTGAAGGAGCTGCTACGGAGCTGCCCCGACGCCGGCCGCCGAGCTCCGAGATCGGCCACAACCTCAACCACCTTGACAATGCAATTCATCTACATTATCATAATGTTATAATTTCTCTAAGTGCATTATGTTATATAATTGAAAAACAAAACATGCAACCGTGCTATATATTTTTCTCTATCTTCTTTTATTTTACGTCACATCTACATTTATCCTGCATGTCATATAGAAAAAAAAAAGCAGTCTGATTCCAAGTTAAAAAGGGAGACTTGTTAGTTTTGTGTCACTGAAAATTAGGAATATTCTTTAACTCGTCATTCTCGGACCGATAGGCTATAACATGCAATTTTTCTTCCTATTATCTCTAGAGTAATTTTTGAAAATTAATCCTACAAAACAGATTCGATGTACAAAACAAATTCGACGACTTAAGAGCAACTCCAACCACCCCTTAAATTAAGTCACTAAAAATTTAGAAAGTAATTAAAAAAAATAACGCTCCAACTGTTTTCTATACTAGGTTGTTATACATAGGAAGTTCCTAAATAAACCCTCTCATTTTATATTTAGAGCATCTCCAACCAATCTTTAAAATTTTACTCTCAAAAGACTGCTTTAGGAAGTTTGTAAATAAGTTAGGAGTAACTCATATACTCCAACAACTCTCAATATAAATTCTCAAATCTATTTAAAATATTTGTCACGTATGTAATTTTTTTCAACCCAGCCCATAGATAAAGTTGCTATGATCTTTTGAAAGCTCTAATTTGATCTTTAAATATAGGAAATGAGAGGGCTTATTTAGTAACTTGCTATATTTAGGAACCTAATATAAAAAACGGTTGGAGAGCTATTTTTTTCAATTACCTCCTAAATTTTAGTTTAGGGACTTAATTTAGAAAGTGATTGAAGTTGCTCTTAAAGATCAAATTGAAGCTCCTAAAATGTAACATTTCATGTGACTTGAGCCCAAGAAGAATTTAAATCAATTAAGATTTAATGCAAAATTAATTGAAAAGGTTAATTAATAAAAATTATGGGAAATTATTAAAAAGAAATTAAGTGAATTACTTCAAATTAGGGTTTACACATTTAAAATAAAAGACACTGCATAGTAATGCTGGGCAGAATTCAAATGTTAAAGTGAAACACAAAATTTGAATTTATTTGAATCCTGGAATTAAATTTGGGCTTCTGTGCAATTTCCTGAAAAGTTCTAGGCCATTTTGAAGTATTTCTGAATCAATCTGGACCTCTATCTAATTTCCTGTGAGCGTTGGGCCTTTCTGCAAAATCTGCCAGCCCACCGGGCCCCCTGGCCAGCCACCGCCCGGGCTCTCTCCCGTTCTTTCTTCTCCCGCGCGCGCACCCGCTCCTTCTCTCTCCGCGCGCCCGCCTCCCCACGCCCGACCGCGCGCAGGGCTCGCGCGCCACCTGCCGCGCGCGGCCTGCGCACGCGCGCGCGTGGCACCCGCGCGACTCGCCCGACGCGCGATGAAGCTGCCTCGGTCTCCCCGGCTATTCCTTCGCGCGCGCTTCTTTCTTCCTCCTTCCTCGCGCCCGCGCTCCTCCCTCCCTCTCTGTCTCCGCCGGGTAGACGGGCTGCCGCCGAACCAGCGCCGCACCCCCGCGCCTGGCTTCCACCGCAATCCGCCGCAGCTCTTCACAATCGACGCACCCGAGACATTGCCACCTTTCCCCGTGCCCGGCCGCCGCCATTTCCACCGAAGCCGACGGAGCGACCGCCGCCGCCGCCGCCATTTCCGCCGCGGCCGAGGTAGCTACGGTGAGCTCCGTGCTGCGGTGAGTATCGACTCCAAGTTCCCCTACCTCTAGCTCCGCCATGGCTCCGGGATTCTTCCCAGCTGGGTCGTCCACGCCGGCGAGCACCCTAGCGCCGCCGCGCCATCGCCGCCGCCCCGGCCGAGCCGCCGCCCGTCGCCGGCGCTACTCCGGCACTGCCACGGGTCCCACCCGGGTCAATCGAGGTCGCCGTGCCGCGCTCGTGCTCGTGGTGGCCTCAGTTTCGCCCGCCGTCGCCGGCAACCCCGCCGCCCGCCGCCGGCCGGATCGGCCGAGCAGTAACCCTAGCCGGGTTACTGTTCGGTACTGTTCCATTGGTTTTATTATTCATTTAATCGGCTGAGATCTTCCAAAAATCCTAGAAAAATCATTATAGCTCAGAAAAATGCAAATCCAAATGTTTTGGGACCATGAGAAATTCTAGTATTTATTAAAAATATAAAACTTCATTGTGTGAAAATTAATATTTTTGGCATTTATTTAATTACCAAAATAGCTCAAAACCCTAATTAAATAGTTAATAATTGTTAAAATATGAGAAAAATTTACAGAACCCTGGATTTAACCCTAGTTAGTTTTGTTGTGTCATAGCAAGTGATTAGAGTCATTAGCACCTTCTGAATCAGTACGATTTAATTGATCCAGGTCAATTTCCGACAGAAACCCTAGTTACTAATTCACTAGCGACCACTTTAAAAATTTCTGGCAAACATTTACTATTACTAACTTTACTTTTGCATCATGTAGACGCCGACGTGAACGAAGTAGCCGTCGAGGCAGACCCAGGCTTTTCTGAAGACACCGTTGTCGCAGACCCCGAAGGCTATCCACAAGGCAAGCCCCGGTGCACCACCGTTTCTAAACTTTCTTTTTACAACAGTGCTGTGGTTCATGTGATGTGCATTTAGGTAAATAGGAGTTGAATGAAGCCCTAGATGCATATGTTTTCAGTAGTACCCAGCTTGGAATATTGGTACAGGTAGCTCGATGTAGCTGCTATGCTTAGGTCTACTCTTCGGTAGAAGTCGAGCAGATTGGACCCTGCTCGCGATATGATAGGAATTGATTGAAACCCCCACCTTACTGCAGAACTATTTGTTTAGTCAAGGTTTAAATGGGAAGAAATCGGGGTCAGGCGGAGAAAGTTAGGAAAGCAACAGACCGGGGTTCTGTGTGCTGTAGCTCTGTCTGATCCGTGGGGCACAGTTGATTGAGTATTGAACGTACTGTTCACATGCTGGAACTATGGGAACCAGTAAACCTAGGTAGCCTAGAGACGGCAAAGCTGAACCTACCTTACGGTGTCTGATTGACGGCGGTCTGGGGTGGACAGTGTGTGAACTCCACAGGCACCGTCCGGGACGGGTGACCTGGTGGGACGCGGCACTGTTAAGGTAGCGTAAGAGGGAATTAGCTTTGCCAGATCTGGTGCGAACGGTTGCCACGTGCGGTCCGGGACGCGCACGTGTCGTGTGACCAGGTTAACCCTGCAGGTGTAAATCGTTTCGAACCGCTGATACTCTCAGTCTAGAGTACTACTCGATCTCTCTGTCGCATACGATAATAAGTGAACAAAAAGTGAGATTATGATTATGATTGAAATGCTTGTATTGATTAATGTTTGTCAACTTGATTGCTTAGTTACAGTGCCTACTAAAGTTTATTTTTCTCAAACTTAATTTGAGCTAAAACTTGAAAATAGGAATTAAATTAGTTAAGCGTGTCTTTCGCAATTAACCCTACCCTGTGTCGGCCGTGCATGTCTAGGTGTCGGCTGTAGACAGCCTGTTGACGGGTTAGTCTTGCTGAGCTTCTTAGAAGCTCACGCTTTGCGACTTGTGGTTTTCAGGAGGTTTCGATGCGACCGGTGGTTTTGGTGGCCAGCAGTGGGAGGAGTCGTCTCTAGGTTGGGGTAGCTTTCAGTGGGAGCCGCTCGATTAGTTGCCGCTTTGTGTGTGTGGCTAGTAGCAAGGCGCCGTTGGGCAAGGCCCTTGCTTTTGCTTAGAGTCAGAGTCGGAGTCTGTACCGTTAACTCTCGTTTCCGCTGTATTGTAAAAACCAGGTTGAATTCAAACTCTGTAATCCACTCATGTAATATTTCTTTCTACCCTTAATTCGTGCTTTTTACTGCCTGTGTTGTACTCTGTGAACGTTCGCTTCGACGAACGTCGCCCAGAATGGATCCCGGGAGGAGGATCTCCCCCGTTTCAGGGGCGGTCCGCCACAGCTGGTATCAGAGCCATTCTGGGATGAGTACGACCTTTTTAGGGCATATTTTCGAAAACCGCGTGCGAGTTAGTAGCGTGCCCTAGTAGAACTAGGTTCTATCAGGTGGCAAGCTAACCTAGTGTAGGGTCTAACAAAACCCAGTTAGATTTATTATTCTGTAACGACGCACCTACGCTAAGGTAAGCGAGGTAAGGTACGCCGCTCGACTGTGGTGAAAGGTCGAGAAACCCCTGTTGCATCAGCAACAGTAGCGTTCCGTATCGTGGTGGTATGGAAGGAGGTATTAGGTTCGCTGTAACCTAGTACACCCCCTTGCCGTTTAGGGAGAGAAGCGGACCTCTACCGTACGAGGTGTGGGTTACGGACCTGTTGCGAATGCAGACCTTCGCAACAGTGGTGTCTTGTGTCTGTGGTACACAAGAGATGAGTTTGTTCTTCGCGACTTAGGTCTCGCGGAACACTCTCATACCTCCGCTGCCTGAGGTAAAGTGCAGTCTGTTCGCCGCGCAGGGAAGGTCGGACACGTGACCCCGTACGTGGCCTACTCGGGGCGACCCATATGGCAATGATATGGGTTGTTGTTTATACTATTAATATTATATTATGCAACTGCCTGTGGTGTGTTTTCTGCAGGTACGCTAACTGTTGCGTAAGCGCGTGTAGACACGACTGACTTGAGAGATCGATCCTGCCACCGACTTAACGTTTTAGGTTTTGTTTTTGTGAGGACGTATAGGTCGATAAAGGACTGCATTGCATGGTAAAAATCGAAGAGTCACACAAATGGTAAACTGCTAAATCTTAAACCAAAACACGTTAAAATCCTTCAAACTTATACTAAAGCCATTCAAGATCAAAACTTCCATCAGCAACAGTTGTAACCATCGTAACCTTGATTCCGGGGTGTAGTCCACTCTTGCACCCAAATTGTGATCCATTCCTTTTACCAGAAGTCGCATGCCTGCTTGACTTAGGCATCGACATGTGACTTCCGTGAAGTAAATCCTTCTCCATCTTTTCTTTGTATCTGCAGATGTCGGGCAACTCGGTTGACAATGGTTCGGGGAACTATGAGGCTGAGCACTCCACCCCTGCTCGGATGACTCAAGAGTCAGGGCGCAGGGGATTTGTCCAGTTGCTCAACCAAACCCTACAATCGCTAGGCTATGAAGAAACTCCTTGGTTCCGGGTCCGGGAGTTCAAACAGCATGGCCTACCCCGCAGCTCCGCCGAAACTACACTGCCCGCTCATCCTCACCGAGCCAACGGAGAAATCTGGACCACCACCGGAGTTGGGACGGATGAGACGGAAGCCATTGAAGCCGCAGCTCTCCAGGCTCTATTAAGGCTATGTGAGGGACATTTAGCCGATCTGGCAGATCAGCCAGCGGCCCTGTTTCCGATACGGGACCAGGTTGATGATGTCTGGCGTCGGAACGTCAAGAATGCAATTGCCAAGACTCTCCAGGGAGAGAAAGATCACGTGACCCCACTGTTCAAGTTGAGCGTAGCGCTACTTAACTTGTATGAGGACACAGTGATGGCAGCCCAATATGACCGCCAGGCTTTGGGACGAGCTCACAAGGAGCTAGCACGAACCCCAGACGAAATGGGAGGCATAGGGAGCAGCAGCAATGAACCGTGTGTTCGCTGCGATGCCCGGGCGCAACGCATTGCCGAACTCGATCATCTTGCTACAGCAAGGCTTACCCTGGTGCAGGCTAGGAATGACGAGTGCAACGCCCTGCTGGAGCAGATCCACCAGCTGGAGATTGCTCGGGATGAGGCTCTACAAGTAGTTGAAAACCTCGTTCATGAGAATCACCACCTGCAGCACCACATTGCTGGACTCTTAGAGGCACAGCAATAGCAGCATCCACCACCAGCCGGCGAGGACGCGTCTGAGTCAGGAGTGTCTGACCCAGATGTAACCTACCATGAGTCAGATGAGGGGCAAGGCAGTGGAGATGACGCCAACCCCTAGGACCGCGACTTGTAGGCTCGCTGGCTGGCAACGTGTGTTAGTTGTAGAACGAAGTGGTGTCTGGCTAGAAGTAGTGTGTTTCAATTGTATCCCGTAGGAGTGGTTTACCATGGTAGCACTATGTCGTAGGATGATGTAAGTCTGAATGCATGGCAATGCGGGTTGTCATATGGGTACCGATGTATTGTCATGATTTTGGGAATGAACGCAGTTTGTTTTCTATGTACATACTATGTGTGTTACATATGTACATTCCTTGTGTACCTTGGTAAATGCATATCGGACGACCACACTAACGGAACCGTCGATTTGCGAAATTGCAGCATGGAACGAAGCGAGGCTGGTAGCTCACGTGGTGGGGAGGAGCAGAACCCGCCACCCCCACCAGGTGCACCCACTCTCGCAGAAGCGATGGCAGCCATGATGCAGAACTCCATACAGCAAGGAGAAATGCTGAGGGCCCTTCTGGAAGACCACAACCAGAACCGGGAACGCCGTGGTCAGCGTGAGAACAGCACCTACTCGGACTTCATGGCAACCCACCCGCCCGAGTTCAAGGATGCGAGGGAACCGATGGACGCAGACAATTGGATCCGTGCCATCGAGGCCAAATTTGGGCTCATTCGGTGCACTGACCACCAGAAGACCTTGTTCGCGGCCCAGATGCTGTATGGGCACGCAGGCGCATGGTGGGCCAACTACGTCGCCACTCTTCCACCTGGTACGGCGGTACCGTGGGAGCAATTCAAGGAAGCTTTCCGCGCCCATCATATTCCCGCCGGGCTGATGCAGCGAAAGGCCAAGGAGTTCATGGCCTTAACTCAGGGAAACCGCTCCGTCCACGAGTACTCCAGGGCATTTAATCAGTTGTCACTTTATGCTCCGGAGCAGGTCGACACGGACGCCAAGCGTAAGAGCCGTTTCATGGGAGGGCTGGATGTTACACTTCAGTCCCGCATGGCTCTGAACCAAGGCGGTACCTTCACTGAGTTCGTGAGCAACACTCTGATTGCAGAAGAGTACCTTGAGAAGGAGCAGCGCGAGAAGAAGCGAAGCGGTGGTGGCCCTTCCAACGCGCCACCCCCGAAGTATCGCTTGATCTATACTGCGCCGGATGGGAGGAGGTACGGGTCCGTCCCTCCATCGGGACCGTCCTTCCGCCCGCCGCAACAGCAGTACCGACCCCCGCGTTACCAGCAGCAAGGCGGAAACCACGCACCGCCACCCCCACCGCAGCAGAATCGGGACGCCCGTCCACCTCAACAGGGCAACCGACCGGGACTCGGAGCTCCATGTTTCACTTGTGGACTCCCGGGTCACTTCGCTCGTGAGTGTCCTACCCGCAGGCAGCAGGGTAACCCGGGTCGCCAACAGGGCTCGGGGCCGGACCAATCCAGGGGGCAGAAGGCAGCCAGATCGGGTCGGGTGAATTATACCACGACCGAAGACATTGCCGAAGGTGAACCAGTGCTGGCGGGTATGTTTTCACTCTCTGGTCACACCGCATTCGTTCTGTTCGATTCTGGTGCCTCTCATAATTTCATTAGTCGAAACTTTATTGAGGGAAAATATTTCAACACCATTCTTCTAGATCCACCGTTTCTTATAAAATCACCGGGGGGTTGTATCATATCACGACAAGGGTTAAAAGAAACACCACTAAATTTAGGCGGACGTTCCTACCCCACTTCCTTCATCATCCTCGACGGCCAGGGCATCGACATCATTATTGGAATGATGTGGATGAAACACCACCAAGCCATCCTTGACATAGCCAATCGAGTAATCCACCTAACCTCGCCACTCCACGGCTCCGTATCCCTAAGGTTAGATCACCCCAGATCCACTTCCACACAAGTCTATCATGCTGCGGGAAAAAGTTTAGAGGAGATTCCGGTGGTGAAGGAGTTTCCGGATGTGTTCCCAGAAGATCTACCAGGGTTACCCCCAGATCGGGATGTGGAATTCAGGATTGACCTACAGCCAGGCACAGCGCCAATT
The DNA here is from genome assembly GCA_001182835.1 of Oropetium thomaeum. NCBI lineage: Eukaryota > Viridiplantae > Streptophyta > Magnoliopsida > Poales > Poaceae > Oropetium > Oropetium thomaeum. The sequence continues at coordinate 337,205 of LFJQ01000031.1, read as the reverse complement.
TCTCGCAGACCATACAAAATGGCGCCAAAAGAGCTGGCTGAGTTGAAGGTACAACTGAAGGAGCTGTTGGACAAGGGTTTTATACAACCCAGCTCTTCTCCGTGGGGATGTCCAGCTTTATTTGTGAAAAAGAAGGACCAATCCCTGCGGTTGTGTGTTGATTACCGCCCCTTGAATGCGGTCACAATCAAAAACAAATATCCCCTACCCTGCATCGACATCTTATTTGATCAGTTGGCTGGAGCTAAAGTCTTCTCCAAGATAGACCTTCGGTCAGGCTATCACCAGATCAAGATTCGACCAGAGGATGTTCCAAAAACAGCATTCTCTACAAGATATGGCCTATATGAGTACTTGGTGATGTCTTTCGGACTCACCAATGCACCAGCCCACTTTATGTACCTTATGAACTCTGTCTTCATGCCAGAGCTAGACAAGTTTGTTGTCGTATTCCTCGATGACATACTGATCTATTCCAAGACCGCAGAAGACCACTCCGAACATCTTAGAACGGTCTTGCACAGGCTGAGGGATCACAAGCTGTGTGCCAAATTCAGCAAGTGTGAGTTCTGGATTGATCACGTCCAATTCTTGGGACATGTGGTCTCCTCAGAAGGCATTGCGGTTGACCCAGGAAAGGTACAGATCATTCTTGAATGGGAAGCACCAACCTCGGTCCATAAAGTACGCAGTTTTCTCGGGATGGCCGGATATTACCGTCGGTTCATTCCAAGCTTCTCCAAGATAGCTAAACCCATCACTGAGCTGCTCAAGAAGGGCAACCAGTTCAAGTGGACCGACAGTTGTGAGAGAGCCTTCCAAACTCTGAAAAAGCATTTAACGACAGCCCCAGTGCTAGCGCAGCCAGATCTGAGCAAGCCATTTGATGTGTATTGCGATGCATCCGGTATTGGTCTTGGCTGTGTATTAATGCAAGAGGGTCGAGTGATCGCTTATGCTTCCAGGCAACTCCGTAAGCATGAGCAGAACTATCCGACTCACGACTTGGAGCTAGCAGCGGTCGTACTGGCACTAAAAGGGTGGAGACACTATTTATTGGGGAATTTGGTGCATTTGTACACCGATCATAAGAGTCTGAAGTATATCTTCACTCAAAATGAGCTCAACATGAGGCAAAGAAGGTGGCTTGAGCTGATTAAGGACTACGAGTTGGAGATTCATTATCATCCTGGCAAGGCTAATGTCGTGGCAGATGCTTTGAGCAGGCATGCTCACTGCCATTACCTAGACCAGGGGATTTCCACAGGGGAAGAAGAAGTAGCCCTACGAGTTTTACCTCATGGATCATTGTATAATCTTGCTTTAATCCCAACCATTAAGGATGAGGTAGCAAATGCTCAACAAGCAGACAATGGGATGAAGAACATCAGACTCAGGTTAAAAGATAAAAAGATGCAGTGTTTTCGAGAGGATAAAGACGGGGTGTTATGGTTTAAGGACAGGTTGGTAGTTCCAAAGAATCTGGAGCTGCGAAAGAAGATTATGGACGAGGCTCATCTGTCAAAATATTCCATTCACCCCGGCAGCAATAAAATGTATCAGGACCTGAGGAAGAAATTCTGGTGGACAAGAATGAAGAGGGAGATTGCCAAGTATGTGGCAGAGTGTGACACTTGCAGAAGAGTCAAGGCAGATCATTTGAAAAAGCCCGGACTTCTGCAACCTTTGAGTGTTCCTGCTTGGAAATGGGAGGATCTGAGCATGGACTTCATAGTTGGGTTACCCATGACCACTCGACGCCACAACTCCATTTGGGTAATTGTGGACCGTCTCACTAAGTCCGCTCACTTCATACCAGTGAACACCAACTATCGAATGAAGAAGTATGCGGAGCTATATATCGCTCGAGTCGTCAGTCAACACGGAGTGCCAAAGACCATCATCTCCGATAGGGGAGCCCAGTTTGTTGCCAGGTTTTGGGAGCAACTACATGCGGCTTTGGGTACCAAACTAATAAGGAGTTCAGCGTACCATCCCCAGACTGATGGACAGACTGAAAGGGTCAATCAGGTTTTAGAGGACATGCTGAGAGCCTCAGTGCTAAATCATGGCGGGAATTGGGATGAGTACTTACCCCTGACAGAGTTTGCTTACAACAACAGCTACCAGGGGAGTATTCAGATGTCACCCTTCGAGGCATTGTATGGTCGGAGTTGTAGGACTCCGTTGAACTGGTCCGAGTCAGGTGAAAGGGTGATACTTGGACCAGACCTAGTTCAACAGGCAGAAGAGAAAGTGAGGTCCATTCAATCTAACTTGAAGGCTGCCCAATCCCAACAGAAAAGTTATGCAGATAAAAGACGACGGCCCTTGAGCTTCGAGGTGGGTGATTCTGTGTATCTGCGGGTCTCGCCCACCAAAGGAGTGCAGCGATTTGGTGTGAAAGGCAAATTGGCTCCAAGGTATATTGGTCCATTCCCTGTCCTGGAGAAGTGTGGATCAGTGGCGTACAAGCTAGAATTGCCAGCTCACTTGTCAGGGTTGCACAATGTTTTTCACGTGTCGCAACTAAAGAAGTGCTTGAAAGCGCCATCTGACAAAACTGTACCAGAAGTGGAAGGTTTACAACCGGATCTGACTTACTCCGAGAAGCCTGTCAAGGTACTCGAAGAGAAAGAGCGAGTCACCAGAACCCGAACCATCAGGTTTTATAAGGTGCAGTGGAGCAACCACTCAGAAGAAGAAGCAACGTGGGAGCCAGAGGAATTCCTTCGTGCACACTACCCAGAAGTCCTTCCACCATCCCTAGGTACCCCAATTTATTCCATCTTGCTCCTAAATCTCGGGACGAGATTTCTTTTAGGGGGGAGGGTTGTAACATTTCATGTGACTTGAGCCCAAGAAGAATTTAAATCAATTAAGATTTAATGCAAAATTAATTGAAAAGGTTAATTAATAAAAATTATGGGAAATTATTAAAAAGAAATTAAGTGAATTACTTCAAATTAGGGTTTACACATTTAAAATAAAAGACACTGCATAGTAATGCTGGGCAGAATTCAAATGTTAAAGTGAAACACAAAATTTGAATTTATTTGAATCCTGGAATTAAATTTGGGCTTCTGTGCAATTTCCTGAAAAGTTCTAGGCCATTTTGAAGTATTTCTGAATCAATCTGGACCTCTATCTAATTTCCTGTGAGCGTTGGGCCTTTCTGCAAAATCTGCCAGCCCACCGGGCCCCCTGGCCAGCCACCGCCCGGGCTCTCTCCCGTTCTTTCTTCTCCCGCGCGCGCACCCGCTCCTTCTCTCTCCGCGCGCCCGCCTCCCCACGCCCGACCGCGCGCAGGGCTCGCGCGCCACCTGCCGCGCGCGGCCTGCGCACGCGCGCGCGTGGCACCCGCGCGACTCGCCCGACGCGCGATGAAGCTGCCTCGGTCTCCCCGGCTATTCCTTCGCGCGCGCTTCTTTCTTCCTCCTTCCTCGCGCCCGCGCTCCTCCCTCCCTCTCTGTCTCCGCCGGGTAGACGGGCTGCCGCCGAACCAGCGCCGCACCCCCGCGCCTGGCTTCCACCGCAATCCGCCGCAGCTCTTCACAATCGACGCACCCGAGACATTGCCACCTTTCCCCGTGCCCGGCCGCCGCCATTTCCACCGAAGCCGACGGAGCGACCGCCGCCGCCGCCGCCATTTCCGCCGCGGCCGAGGTAGCTACGGTGAGCTCCGTGCTGCGGTGAGTATCGACTCCAAGTTCCCCTACCTCTAGCTCCGCCATGGCTCCGGGATTCTTCCCAGCTGGGTCGTCCACGCCGGCGAGCACCCTAGCGCCGCCGCGCCATCGCCGCCGCCCCGGCCGAGCCGCCGCCCGTCGCCGGCGCTACTCCGGCACTGCCACGGGTCCCACCCGGGTCAATCGAGGTCGCCGTGCCGCGCTCGTGCTCGTGGTGGCCTCAGTTTCGCCCGCCGTCGCCGGCAACCCCGCCGCCCGCCGCCGGCCGGATCGGCCGAGCAGTAACCCTAGCCGGGTTACTGTTCGGTACTGTTCCATTGGTTTTATTATTCATTTAATCGGCTGAGATCTTCCAAAAATCCTAGAAAAATCATTATAGCTCAGAAAAATGCAAATCCAAATGTTTTGGGACCATGAGAAATTCTAGTATTTATTAAAAATATAAAACTTCATTGTGTGAAAATTAATATTTTTGGCATTTATTTAATTACCAAAATAGCTCAAAACCCTAATTAAATAGTTAATAATTGTTAAAATATGAGAAAAATTTACAGAACCCTGGATTTAACCCTAGTTAGTTTTGTTGTGTCATAGCAAGTGATTAGAGTCATTAGCACCTTCTGAATCAGTACGATTTAATTGATCCAGGTCAATTTCCGACAGAAACCCTAGTTACTAATTCACTAGCGACCACTTTAAAAATTTCTGGCAAACATTTACTATTACTAACTTTACTTTTGCATCATGTAGACGCCGACGTGAACGAAGTAGCCGTCGAGGCAGACCCAGGCTTTTCTGAAGACACCGTTGTCGCAGACCCCGAAGGCTATCCACAAGGCAAGCCCCGGTGCACCACCGTTTCTAAACTTTCTTTTTACAACAGTGCTGTGGTTCATGTGATGTGCATTTAGGTAAATAGGAGTTGAATGAAGCCCTAGATGCATATGTTTTCAGTAGTACCCAGCTTGGAATATTGGTACAGGTAGCTCGATGTAGCTGCTATGCTTAGGTCTACTCTTCGGTAGAAGTCGAGCAGATTGGACCCTGCTCGCGATATGATAGGAATTGATTGAAACCCCCACCTTACTGCAGAACTATTTGTTTAGTCAAGGTTTAAATGGGAAGAAATCGGGGTCAGGCGGAGAAAGTTAGGAAAGCAACAGACCGGGGTTCTGTGTGCTGTAGCTCTGTCTGATCCGTGGGGCACAGTTGATTGAGTATTGAACGTACTGTTCACATGCTGGAACTATGGGAACCAGTAAACCTAGGTAGCCTAGAGACGGCAAAGCTGAACCTACCTTACGGTGTCTGATTGACGGCGGTCTGGGGTGGACAGTGTGTGAACTCCACAGGCACCGTCCGGGACGGGTGACCTGGTGGGACGCGGCACTGTTAAGGTAGCGTAAGAGGGAATTAGCTTTGCCAGATCTGGTGCGAACGGTTGCCACGTGCGGTTCGGGACGCGCACGTGTCGTGTGACCAGGTTAACCCTGCAGGTGTAAATCGTTTCGAACCGCTGATACTCTCAGTCTAGAGTACTACTCGATCTCTCTGTCGCATACGATAATAAGTGAACAAAAAGTGAGATTATGATTATGATTGAAATGCTTGTATTGATTAATGTTTGTCAACTTGATTGCTTAGTTACAGTGCCTACTAAAGTTTATTTTTCTCAAACTTAATTTGAGCTAAAACTTGAAAATAGGAATTAAATTAGTTAAGCGTGTCTTTCGCAATTAACCCTACCCTGTGTCGGCCGTGCATGTCTAGGTGTCGGCTGTAGACAGCCTGTTGACGGGTTAGTCTTGCTGAGCTTCTTAGAAGCTCACGCTTTGCGACTTGTGGTTTTCAGGAGGTTTCGATGCGACCGGTGGTTTTGGTGGCCAGCAGTGGGAGGAGTCGTCTCCAGGTTGGGGTAGCTTTCAGTGGGAGCCGCTCGATTAGTTGCCGCTTTGTGTGTGTGGCTAGTAGCAAGGCGCCGTTGGGCAAGGCCCTTGCTTTTGCTTAGAGTCAGAGTCGGAGTCTGTACCGTTAACTCTCGTTTCCGCTGTATTGTAAAAACCAGGTTGAATTCAAACTCTGTAATCCACTCATGTAATATTTCTTTCTACCCTTAATTCGTGCTTTTTACTGCCTGTGTTGTACTCTGTGAACGTTCGCTTCGACGAACGTCGCCCAGAATGGATCCCGGGAGGAGGATCTCCCCCGTTTCAGGGGCGGTCCGCCACATAAAATATCAAAACAACTTCATATATGGACTGGGGCTGAAGAAAATTACATACATGGTAAAGATTTTAAGTAGATTTGACAATTTATATTAGAAGTTGTTGGAGTATATGAGTTTTTTTACTCTCAATACTTATTTACAAACTTGCTGTCGAGGGTCGATACCAGAGGTGATCAGCATTAACGGCCCGCAGTCTTAATAGCACGAGAGAGGCGAAACAATCTCCGCCGCGTCCGATCCTTGTGCCATAGAGACACTCGACGGCTCGGGCCCACTGACGATCTCCTCCCCGAACAGGGGTCGGACTCCCCACAACTCGACCGTTGCGCTCGACCTCCCCGCGTCGGGGTCGGGCAAACCGCCTACCGCCCCACGGATAGGCAGGACAGTGACGGTTGGGAAATAAATACCCGTAACTCCCACGTCCACGGACAGGTGAAAACAACGACTACTCAGGCAAATGGGGGGGTTAATGCGCACGATGCGCACCAGTCAAAAGACGATCACTGTTCCGACAACTCCTGTCAGAGCCCACTCCCCCACTAGGACGGGACACTCCTGAGCGACGGCTCGATGGGCGCAAGGACGATGACGACCGTCGTTGTTCCGCCGACACCCGCCAAAAGTTATCCCCCCATACGGATGGGACTCTAGATTGACGGACACTCCCGATCGAAAGGACGTCGCCATACCGATAACGCCGTCTACAGTGACAACCCCGGAGCCTAGGGAGCGCCGCTCATCTTGACTTAGAGCGTACGGCCACGACCACCACTCCGCTGTCTCTCTCTCTCTCGGTCTCTCTCTCTCTCTCTCTCGACCACCTCGCGTCCCACATCTCACCCCTTGCGGTCTAAAAGGGGAGGGGACCGAGCACAAGAGAGGACACAAAAAAAACACTCCACCACGCACCCTCTTTCATCCAGAGAGTTGGGACATCTTCCCTTCTTGCCCGCTTGTAACCCCCTACTACAAACAACGCAAGTAACACGAGCAGCTCGAGACTGGACGTAGGGCACGATTGCCTGAACCAGTATAAATCCTTGTGTCTTCTTGTTGACCATCCAAACCCCAAAACGCGCATTCCACGATAAATCACTAGCCGGTGGTAATGAACACCGACAGTTGGTGCGCCAGGAACAGGACCTCTTGCGCGTTTTAGACGATCATCCATTCGGGTTCAGATGGCCAACCACGCGAATGGATGGGTTCCTAGCACGATCATGTGTTTTGGGAGCCTTAGTTTCGTTGTGACAACGGGAGGGCAACTTGGCGCCGGTCGACGCGTCGGCCCCACCAATCGCCGTCCCCGACTCCCGTTGTGTGTCGGCAGACGGGGCAGCACGATCGCCCGGCAAGGGTTCATGGCCCCCAGGGCCCTCCCACAAGGGCCCGCACGCAACCCTTTCGATTGACCGGTCCGGCGCTGGCGAAGGCACGACAACCCGCGTATCGTCGCCCGAAGACTTGTGCACCGCGGACATCAAGTTCGTAGGGATGGCAGGATATGCGTAGGAATCCTTTTTTGACCTCCTCGATGAGGCAAATGGAGACTCCGGTGCGGAACACAGCGAGGGGAATCATAACCCTTCTCGTGAATGCCTCATGGCGCATTTGGAAGACCTCCCTAACTCAGAAAACGACCGCATCGTGAGCCCCATGGCGAGGAGAAGCGGAACTCAGTCCAATGACGTACTGCCTGAGCAGCTACAAGCGCGGAGGGAGGAACTCTGGGAGGCTAAACGCCAATTGGAGCAAGAGCAAGCGGAGATCCACCGCGAGCTTGCTCGATGCAAGGTCGGAGGGCGCGCTCGCTATATGGCGCGCGACGTGCGCCAACGGATAGCCGAGGAAGGCGACGGGTAACCGCGCTTTGCGCGGGCCAACCAAAACCTCGCCGCGGCGGCGGCGTTGCTCCTAGGGCTCCCTGAGCTCGCCATGCCTGAGGCTCGACGTACTCAACGTGAAGTTGAGGCACTGCTGGAGCGCGCAGTAGGTGGAGAGCTCGCAGTCGCGGCTTCGTGATCCGCGTGCCCAGAACGTGTCTGTCTAGCAGACACCCCTAGGACGGACGGGCGTCAAGGGCTTTCGTCTGCAATCACCTAGGGGCGAACTGCGACTCACGCACCACCCTGGAGGCGCGGCGGCGCCAGCCGGAGTACGGCTCTGGGGTAGGCTGAGCCCGCCACCCACGCTGAGGGGGGCGCCACGATGAGGATGAGGACAGGAGCCAGGGCCCGGATGCCCCGGGACCGTGGGTCTTCAGTTCTCGCATCTGGGGCGCAGCGTTTCCTTGGTGCTTCTGACCCCCAACCAACGTATTGAAGTACACGGGGGAAACCAACCCGAGCCTCTGGCTTGAGGACGACCACCTTGCCTGCCGAGCCGGGGGTGCGGGCGATGATTACTTCATCATCCGCAAGCTGCCTCTCTACTTGGCGGACTCGGCCAGGACATGGCTCGAGCACCTCCCCGCTGATCAGATCGCGAGTTGGTCCGACTTAAGAGAAGTCTTCGTGAGAAACTTCCAAGGGACCTATGTGCGTCTAGACAATCCCTGGGACCTCAAGAACTGCCTACAGAAACTGGGGGAGACCCTCCGGGAGTATGTCCGGCGCTTCTCACGGCAATGCAACGAGCTACCGGACGTGGGTGACACCAACGTCATTGGAGCATTCCTGTCCGGAACTACTTGCCGCACCCTGGTTCACAAACTGGGGTGCAAGAGCCCGCGAATGGTCAAGGAGCTCCTGTACATTGCGACCAGCCACGCTTCTGGCGAGGAAGTGGTGGGCGCGATATTCAACCACCCCCAGGAGACCAAGGGCAAGCGGGACGAGGACGTCGGCGAGGGACCCTCCGACCGTCCCAACAAGAAGAAGAAGAGCCGGCAGCGCCCATCCGATGAACGGATGGTTGCGGCTGTCGACCACAAGGGTGTCAAGGCACCAGCGGCGGACACGCCAGACCATTTCGAAAAGAAGTGGAACGGGTCGTGTTTCAACCACGAATACCCCGTGAAGCACCTCTATAAGGACTGCTCGCTCATGAAGCAGTTCCTAACCCAGGAGGCCAAGAAGGGCAAGCCGAAAGGTAAGCCCAGACAGGCCCTCGGAGGCGTCGACGACGTCAGCGACGGCAACGACGGTTTCCCAGAAACCGACGGGTGCCTCATGATCTTTGCCGGGTCGGAAGCACACGGGAGAAGCGTTGCGCAAAGTTCGAACGCCGTGAAGTGTTCGCGGCCAAGCCCACGACACCAACATTCCTTCGGTGGTCGGAGGCACCAATCACGTTCAATCGGTCCGACCACCCCTAGCCATGTCCCATGGCCGGGTCGATACCCCCTGATAGTCGACCCCATCATCGGCAAGAAGCGCCTCACCAAGGTGCCCATGGATGGAGGCAACGGCCTCAACATCCTCTACGTGGAAACGCTCGATGCCATGGGCATCGACCGGTCGCTGATCTGACCCACCGGAGCGCCCTTCCATGGCGTCGTCCCCAAGAAACAGGCTGTTCCCCTCGGGCAAATCAATTTGCCCATCACTTTCGGGACCCCATCCAACTTCCGAACGGAGACCCTTACATTCGAGGTGGTTGGCTTCTACAGGTCCTACCACACCATCTTGGGGCGACCGTGCTACGTGAAGTTCATGGCCGTCCCCAACTACACCTACCTGAAGCTCAAAATGCCGGAGCCGAAGGGGGTGATCACCGTCGGCACTTCCTTCCAGCACACTTACCAGTGTAAAACAGAGAGTGGCGAGCTCGCCTCCGTGATAATTGTGTCGATAGAGGAGCTTGCCGCCATCCGACAACAAGTCACCGAGGAAGCACCAGACTCCAACCATAGCGCTGGGTACTTTGAGCCCGTCGAGGGCGCCAAGGAGATCCAGCTCGACCACGACAACACCAAGGAAAAGGTGGCGAAGATCAGGACCTCCCTCTCCCCCAAATAGGAAAGTGCGCTCGTTAACTTCCTTCGCGCAAACATCTACATCTTCGTGTGGAAACACTCGGACATGCCAGGCACCCTGAGAGAAGTTGCCGAGCACTCCTATCAAACCAGGGTCCCGACTGGTGAAGCAACGACTGCGCCGCTTCGATGAAGAGAAGCGCAGGGCAATCGGAGAGGAGATCGTCAAATTGCTGGCGGCCGGTTTCATCAAAGAGGTATATCACCCCGAGTGGTTAGCCAATCCTGTTCTTATACGAAAAAAGAATGGGAAGTGGAGAATATGTGTTGACTATACTAGTCTAAACAAAGCGTGCCCAAAGAATCTGTTTTTCCTTTGCCGCGCATAGACCAGATCATCGACTCAACCTCAGGGTGTGAAACCCTCTGTTTCTTTGATGCGTATTCCAGATACCATCAAATCCACATGAAGGAGTCCGACCAACCCGCGACAGCCTTCATCACACCGTTCGGCTCGTACTACTATGTCACCATGCCGTTCGGACTAAAAATTGCAGGCGCGACATATCAGTGATGCATGATTAGGTGCTTCGGTGAGCTCATCGGAGACATCATCGAGGTGTATGTGGACGACATCGTAGTCAAGTCCAAGAAGACCTACCAGCTCGTGACCGACCTGAAACGGACCTTCACCAAGCTCCAAGCAAACGGCATCAAGTTCAACCCCGAGAAATGCGTTTTCGGGGTCCCAAGAGGGATGCTACTTGGATTCGTCGTCTCTGAGCGTGGCATCGAAGCCAACCCGGAGAAAATTATGGCATCAACCAGATGGGCCCGATACAGAACTTGAAGGGAGTACAACGCGTGACCGGATGCTTTGTGGCATTCAGCCATTTTATCTCACGCCTCGGAGAGCGAGTACACCCCCTCTACCAGCTCCTGAAGAAATCCGAGCGATTTCAATGGACGCCCGAAGCACAAGAAGCCCTCGACAGGATAAAGGCTATCCTGACGAAGCCGCCGATCCTGGTGCCTCCGACCTTGAAAGAGCCACTGCTTCTCTACATCACCGCGACGACCCAGGTCGTTAGCGCCGCCTTAGTTGCAGAGCGGAGGGAGGAAGGTCGCACCCTCAAGGTCCAGCGCCCAGTTTACTATGTGAAAGAAGTCTTGTCCGACACGAAGACCCGATATCTTCAGATGCTGAAGGTCCTTTATGGCGTCATCATCGCCAAAAGGAAGCTCCGACACTACTTCGAGTCACATCCAGTGATTGTGGTCAGCTCCTTCCCCCTGCGCGAGGTCGTGGAGAATGGTGATCGCAACGGGGAAAGCTGAAAAGTGGACGCTCGAATTGATTGGCGAAGGGATTACGTACGCCCCCCGAGCGGCGATCAAATCCCGGGTATTAGCCGACTTCGTGGCAGAGTGGACTGAAGTCCAGCTACCCACGGTTCCTGTCGACCAGGAATACTTGGTGATATACTTCGACGGCTCGCTGATGCGCAAGGGAGCAGGGGCCGGGCTTGTCTTCGTCTCCCCCTTGGTTGTGCGCATGAAGTATGCGGTCCGCTTACTATTTCCTGCTTTCAACAATGTGGGCGAGTACGAGGCGCTCATCAATGGGCTCAAGATCGTTCTGATGAATTGGGGATTTGACGGCTCGAGATTCGGGGCGATTACCAACTCGTCGTCAGCCAAGTCATGAAGGAGTCCAGCAGCCACAACGATACCATGGATGCGTACTATCAGGAAGTCCGTAAACTGGAGCACAAGTTTCATGGTCTCGAGTCTCAAGCATATCCCAAGGCGGCTGAACAAAGAGGCTGACTCCTTGGCGAAGATGGAGGTCGGACGAGAACAGGTCCTGCCTGGGGTCTTCGCCCACGACTAGAGTCAACCATCGATCCGGCTCAAAGACTCGCAAAGGGTCGGCACCGAGCCGCTCCCGGGAGAGGGGATCGGATCGACTTTAAATCCTCCAGGCCCTAATGTTATGGAGATTGAAGAGGTGCCCGTGCAAGGAATCGATCCTCCAACCAATTGGAGGACACCGTACCTTGACTGCCTCCTCAAAGGAAAACTCTCCGCGGACAAGACAGAGGCTCGGCGCATCAATCGACATGCCAAATCCTTCGTCGTCGTCGATGGGGAGTTCTATAAGAGGAGTCTCACCAAGAGCTTGCAGCGCTGCATCTCGATCGAACAGGAAAAACAGCTGCTGCAAGACATCCATGGTGGGATCTGCGGTCACCATACCGCACACAAGACCCTTGTCGGAAACGCGTTTCGACAAGGGTTCTACTGGCCACGGCCATTAACGATGCCGCGCGGATCGTGCGCACCTACGAGGGCTGCCAATTCTACGCTCGGTAGACTCACCTGTCGACGCAAGCACTGCAGACCATCCCCGCCACGTGGCCGTTTGCGGTCTGGGGGTTGGACCTGGTCGGACCCCTCAAGAAAGCACCGGGGGGCTACACCCATTTGTTGGTGGCGGTCGACAAGTTCACCAAGTGGGTCGAGGCCCGGCCGGTTGTGAGGATCCGATCAGAAGAGGCGGTCGAATTCTTCCTTGACTACCATCATCACAGATAATGGTACGCAGTTCACAGGGAAACAGTTCCTCAAGTTCTGCGATGACTACCACAACCGAGTCGATTGGACAGTCGTGGCGCACCCCCGCACAAATGGGCAGGTCGAGCACACAAACGACATGATCCTCCAAGGGTTGAAACCCCGAATCCACAATCGACTGAAACAGTTCAGCTGTCGGTGGGCAGCCGAGCTCCACGCGGTGCTTTGGAGCCTGCGAACAACCCCTAGCCGGGCGACAGGGTTCACTCCCTTCTTCATGGTATACGACTCCGAAGATGTCCTGCTGATAGACCTCGACTATGGCGCGTCGAGGGTAAGGCGTACAACGACGAAGCGAACCAGACGTCCCTCGAGGACACGATCGATCAACTCGACGAGGCACGAGACGTGGCGCTCCTCCGATCGGCAAAGTACCAGCAGGCGCTACGTCGATACCACAGCAGGAACATACGGGATAGAGCGTTCGACGTTGGCGACCTTGTCCTTTGCCGCGCCAGAACTAGCAAGGACCAACACAAGCTATCGCCACAGTGGGAAGGTCCCTACGTCGTCTCGAAGATCCTCCAACCCGAACCTACAAGCTGCAGACTACGGACGGACGAGAAATCGCCAACGCCTGGAACATCGAACAACTACGTTGCTTTTACCCCTGAACTCAAAGTCGATTTACTGTTCGCACCCCCCGAAACAAGCAACGCCCGACCACTACCGCACGGGAGTCGGACCTCGCTCGGGGGCTATACTTGCAGGGTGCACGCACCGCATGCGCAACCTGACCCTTGCTATTTGCTGTTCTTACAAAATCTATGAGAAAGGATAAGTGGAGGACAAGAAAAGCACGAGGTCGAACCGGTCGGACTGCAAAACGCTTTCAGCCCTCGAAGGCTATAGCTACGATGCTCACCCGCGAGACCGAGTGCTCATCCTATCTACGGCCGACCCCTCATCCAGTGTTTAGAACCCGAGAAGAAAAGGTCATAGACGAGGAAAGCATGAAGTTGAGTTGGTCGGACTGTGAAATGCCTATAGCCCCGGGGGCTACGGTAACGACGCCCACCAACAAAGCCAAACGCCGACCCTGTTCGTGGCTGGCTATTCTCGGACTTCATAAACAGAGGAGAAGAGGGACGAGCGCTTTCGTTAAACCGTAAAAAATGTTTTTGCGAACACGCCTTGCTGGCGAAAAGCATTTGAATTACTGTTTTGGTTTACAAAAGTCCGGTCACTTCGGCCTCGGCCATCCTACATACAATCTAGCCCACCTAATTTATCTACCGGGGCGGGGGGCCATCCTCCTCCTCTATCCGTGCAGCCAGGGCCTGCGCCAAGGGAGCCACCTCTCCCTCGATCTCGTCCAGTTTAGCGTCGGTGTAACCGGGCGCGAACCCCTAGCTCATCAAATCTAACGCGATGTCGGAGTAATGCGACCGCGCGATGGCGAAGCCCCGGTGCACGCCACGGCGCAGCGCGTCCGCCGCCATCCCGCACGACCGAGCGACGGGGCGAGTGACCTGAGACGCGAGGGAGCTTGACCCCACCTCTAGTGTGATCCCGAGGTCGGAGAGCGCCACCCCGAAGGCGACGCGTAGCGTCTCGTGCTCCTCAACTTCTCGGTTGAAGTTGCCTTGGAGCGCTGACAACTCCTTTGCGCCCGCCGCCAGCTTGTCGGCAAGCGCTACAAAAATTACACGACGGTCAGCCCTTGCACCGCCAAGAAAAAAGGTGGAAGCAAGGGATGCAGCATACCTGCCGCCTCCCCCTGGAGCTGTTCGACCGCGGCATGGCTGCAGGTCAGCTCCACTGCCAGGTCGGCGGTCACCCCCTCAGCGTCCTCCCTGTCTTTCGTCTCCTTCTGGAGAGCCGACCTAAGGTGGCCGAGGGACACCCTAGCCGCCTGGACTTGCCTGGTGCACTCCACCGCCAATATCGTGACAGCGTTGCGGACCCGGCGCGCCGCCTCCAGCTCCTCCCTCACCCCGCGTGATACCTCTAGCGCAACGAGGAGCTGGCCCTCCACTTCTTGAAGACGGCTCTCTGTGGTTTGTTCCCGGGTGAGGGCGTCCGCCGCCACGCCCTGAGTGGCAGCAAGCTGCTCCTTGAGCCGCCCGTGTTTGGTGACCTGTTGTGAGGCGGTCCTGCAGCGAGGCCATGGCGGAGTCCAAGGCGGACACCGCCGACAGCTCCTCCTCATGGGCTTGCTCCGCGCTCTTCGGCTCCGGGGCGCTCTCGGGCGTCGATCCCTCAGCCAGGAGGGCCGTCGACCTTGCAGCGCCTGCAGGCTAGTCGTCGGTGCCGCCGCCTGACGTCACGACGACCGCCGCCGAGTCCTCCTCCATTGGAGGTCAAAAAATGATCGGCCCCGACGCGGTCGCCGGAGCCTCCTCCACCGCCTCTGCCAGCACCTTCGACGGGACGCCCCTTGCTGCGCCCACCTATACCGGGGACCCGACCAGGATGGTCTCCCGCCCCATCGGCACGGCCTCCAGCCCCTCCGCCACCACCGTCTCCGGCGTCGCCGCCCGCTCCTGGGACAGCCTTGAGGTCGGCCGGGATTCCGCCCCCGACGGGCGCGGGAGCTCCGAGGCACGCACCCTCAGTCCTCCGTTGCGCCAGGGCCTTCCTCGACGCCGTCTGCAGCGCCGTCACCTGCTCCCCGACCCTGCGCAAAAGCCCATGGTAAGCAAAACTAGGGAAGGAGAAAGAGAAGATACGCCACACGTTTACCCTCTGGCCGTCGGACGGCGTCGCTTCGGAGTCGACCCCGTTTGCTCCTCCGCAGGGCGCGGCCGCTTCTCGCTGACCCTTGGGGGCACGGCCTTGCCCCGGAGCAGGCCTCGATGCCTCATGAGGCTCAGGGGCTCGACGGTCGGTGGCCCCGACCTTGACGGCCCAGGGCGGGCAAGGGCCTGCACCCTCGGTGGGGCTTGCGGCTCCGCCGCCGGGGTCGGCCGCACGACGGGCTCAAACGGGACAGGGCCCGACATCGTCTCCGACCTCCGAGGCTCCAGCCGCGGCTCCTGCGCGTGCAGGCGCGCCCCGCTCGACCCCTGCCCTTCTTTGCTAGGACGGGGGATCTCCACCACTTCGTCGTCCTCCTCCTCCTCCTCTTCCTCCTCCTCGTCGTCGTCCTCCTCCTCGTTAGACCCTTGACAGCGTCGACCGGGGTGCAGCTGCGCCTGCAGCCTCTTCGCTTTCTTCACCGCCAGGAAGTCCTTCTTCCTCTTCTGCTCCTCGGCCGTGAGGCGGTTCGCCGCCCTGACGGCGCGTCCTCCGGGACGGGGGCGTGGGAAGGGCGGAGAAGGAGGTTCGGCTGCTAAATCCAAAACATGATCAAAATCAGAGACAAAACCAAAAAAGAAAGATTATAGGAAGAAAAAGGGACAACTTACCAATTGGATGCTCCCGGCTCCGGGGCGCACCACAGGGTGCCCGTCAAGCGGCGCGTCGGCGTCCCCGGGCGTGAGGGTGTCCCTCAATCGCTGCCTCAACTCCGAGTCGGAGAGCGGCTCGAGGACATCGCTGACCCGGAGAGGTCCGCGCTAAGCCCCATTTGGTAAAGCCGTAGCAGGCGTGCCATGAGTGGTAGCATCCGCCGAGCATGGTATGCCGCGATAATCCCGGCTCCACGCACCCTTGGGCCCTCAGGGTTCCGATTGCGCCTAGGAGGTCAGCCAGCCTCCTCCTCTCCTTCTCCACGAGCCCCCACTTCCACACCTCGGGCGTTGCTTCAAAGGTGCGGCCCGTGAACTCCGGCAGAGGGCCAGGGGTGTCGTTCTTCAAATAGAACCACTGGTCATGCCACCTCCTGTTGGATGTCTTCAGCCGCAGCGGGATGTACGTCTGGGCGCGCTCCCCGCGGAGGTAGATGCTGGCGCACCCGATAGAGGCTGGGTCCCCGTCCTTCATCTAGAGGGAGACGGCGAAGAAGAACTTCCAGAGCTCGAAGTGGGGGTCGATCCCCAGGAATCCTTCGCACAACGCCACGAAGACGGCGATGTGCTGGATTACGTTGGGGATGAGGTGTTGGAGCTTCAGGCTGTAGTAGTGGAGCAGCCCCCACAGGAAGCGATATGCGGGGACGCCAAATCCGCGCTCATGGATGTGCGCAAATGAGACAATGTAGCAGTCCGCCGGCGCCGGAGCCATCTCCTCTCCGGGGAGCAACCACTCCCCCGCCTCAGTCCGCACGCGGAGAAGGCCGCGCTTCATGAGGCCATCCAGGCGCACGCCCCTCACGTCAGATTTCCACCAGCTCGCCATCTCGAGTGGTGAAGGATGCGCGAATAAGGGAATCCGCGGAGGTGGTGGGCAGGAGAGCGAAGACTTGGGGGCGGAAAGGCACAAGGGGCGCGAGCGAGAAGGCGAAGCGGTGTGAGAAGGTGAAGCATCAAACTGATGGGTGAAGGCGAACGAGCACGCGAGGTACGAATATATATCCTCCAACCCGCAGGGCGTCTTCCCCCGAATCGATTCGAACGAGGCCCACGCGACCGCCTCGATCGGCGCTAGCGCACGCGCGTGCGCTCACACGGCCCGGAGACCAACGATGCTGCACGTCCCGTCGCAGCAGGCGCCTCTGCCCCAAGTTAATACAGGTAGGTAGCGATATGGGCTGAAACACGCCCGACGGCCCAAAGAGTTCCAAGGCTGGCCCAGTGAACGGGTTCGACAGCCGCTCAGAACGAAAATAGAGCGAGGGTTGGAGAGAGATGGGCCCGCTAGCGGCCAGTACCCTGGCGCTCGAGCGCCAAGGGCATTACGATCCGCGTTCAAGTCTCGGTTCAAACCGACCCATAGGTATTTCACCGCAGAAAGGCAACGAGCCCCTGAAGCCTATCAAAAGGCTTTCGAGTATCGAATGGGGCGGCAACCAAGAAGATTGGAGTCGACCACTGGCTGGTCCATCGAGGCCTCCCCGAAGGGGCCTCGGGGCTTCACTTGAACTCACCCGCTATCAGCTCGACGAGCGCCATGCTTCGGCCCCCGGGGTAAAGCGTGATACGGCTCAACTTCCTTGTCCGACGAACGGACGCGTAGGATGGACGACACAACTCGAACCGTGTCCTCGAACGGACGACCACAAGGAGCGGAGGTCTCGAGGGACGGAATCGCAGAAAGAGATCCAATAACGGGATCGTAGGACACGCCGGCTCAATAAGGCAGAAAGCGGGCCGAGGCTCGCGAAATAAACCTTCCCCTCCCGATTTGAGCGACGCCTGACCCCCCTTTTGCGCAGGAGTCAAACCTCACTTAGACTACTTTCGAGGGTTGATACCAGAGGTGATCAGCATTAATGACCAGTGGTTTAATAGCACAAGGGAGACGAAACAATCTCCGCCTCGCCCGGTCCTTGTGCCACAAAGACACCCAACGGGTTGGGCCCACTGACGATCTCCGCCTCGCCCGACCTCCTCGAACAGGGGTCGAACTCCCCACAACTCGACCGGTGTGCTCGACCTCCCCGCGTCGGGGTCGGGAGACCGCACGAGGTTTCGCCTCACCCGACCCCAGGGTGGGGCGAATCGGCTACAGCGCCATGGATAAGCAGGACGGTGGCGGTTGGGAAATACATACACGTAACTCCCACGTCCACGGACAGGTAAAAACAACGATTACTCAGGCAAGTGAGGGAGTAAATGCACATGATGCACACCGACCGAAGGACGGTCACTGTTCCGACAACTCCTGCCAGAGCCCACTCCCCCACTTGGACGGGACACTCCTGGGCGACGGCTCGATGGGCGTAAGGACGATGACGGCCGATACCGTTCCGCCGACCCCCGCCGAAAGTTATCCCCCCATACGGATGGGACACTCTCGATCGCGGTACCGATGACGCCGTCTACAACGACAACCCCGGAGCCTAGGGAGCGCCGCACATCTTGACTTAGAGTGTACGGCCACGACCACCACTCCACTCTCTCTTTCCGACCACCTCGCGTCCCACATCTCACCCCTTACGGTATAAAAGGGTAGGGGACCGAGCACAAGAGAGGACACAAAAAAAAATACTCCACCACGCACCCTCTTTCATCCAGAGATTTGGGACATCTTCCCTCTCTCGCCCGCTTGTAACCCCCTACTACAAACAACACAAGTAACACGAGCAGCTCGAGACTGGACGTAGGGCACGATTGTCTGAATCAGTATAAATCTTTGTGTCTTCTTACGAACCATTCGAACCCCAAAACACGTATCCCACGATAAATCACTAGCTGATGGTAACAAATACCAATACTTAGTAAAGATAATTTTTTAAGTAAATTTTAAAGATTGATCAGAGATACTCTACTTAAGGGACTGAAAATTAGAATTTCATGAAAAAAAAAGACTGGAGCGATGAGAGAGTGCAAGCCACCTTCACAAACAGGATCCCCAGCAGCCACCTTCTCACGTGCTTCCCCTTCTTCCGCGCCGGTCCGGCACTCGCGCACCTCGCCGCCGTCCCCCGGTACAGCCTTCAGCCAACGATGCCGCGCAAGGCCTCGTCGACCTCAGGTTCGTGTGCCCAGCCCTATCTCAAAACCTTAATTCTCGAACGCGCGACTAATACTGGCACCTTTCGAACCCTACCTCCCAGATTCGCGTCTAAAATGGCGGAAGCGGAAGCGCAATCTCGACGCGTCCCCGTCCAAGCCATCCACTTCGGCCGCGGCGGACGACCACTCGGACGAGTCTGACTCCGCTGCGGCCAACGACGACGACGAGACCGCCGTCCTGGGGAACGGAGCAAACTACGACGACGTCGCCCCAGCAGGCGCCACGGGGTCCGAAAAGCCGGCGGTCGACCTCCGCGAGGAGGAGGTGCAGTCCTCGGCCGAGGTTGTCTCGGACTTCCCCGCCGCCAAACGCCGCGTGGTCAACCGACCGCACCCGTTCGTCCTCGCCCTGCTCGACGCCGAGCGATCTGCTTATTCTGGCGATGGCTCCGCCACGGCAGTGGCATCGGCACTGGAGAATATTTCGCACGGGCAGCTGCAGGTTCTGTCCAGCATGCCCCCGGACCACCCGTCCCTTACCACAGATCCCGACAGGCCGTCCTTGTATATGTGCACGCCGCCTCCCCTGATGGAGGGCCATGGCGTGCCTAAGCAATTTGAGGGTCGACTTCATGTCGTGCCCAAGCACTCAGGTTAGCCCGTTGGGATGTAACGGTGTCATTCTAGGAAACGTTCTTGTAGTTGAAGTACTTATTGTGAACTGCTTTTATGATGTGTAGATTGGTTCACGCCTGGGACAGTACATAGGCTGGAAAGGCAGGTAGTTCCGCACTTCTTTACTGGGAAGTCTCCAGGGCACACTCCTGAGAAATACGTCCTGTTAAGGAATAAGGTTATAGCAAAATATTTAGAGAACCCAGGAAAGAGGCTTGCTTTTTCTGAGTGCCAGGGTCTTGTTGGAAGCACCGGCGAACTGTATGATCTCAGTAGGATCGTTAGGTTCTTAGACAATTGGGGGATCATCAATTACCTTGCGGCTGGGTCAGTGCACCGTGGCTTGAGGATGGCAACATCACTTCTGAAGGAGGAAACAACAGGGGAGTTACAGCTGCTTACAGCACCGCTGAAATCAATTGATGGCCTAATTTTGTTTGATCGGCCAAAATGCAGTCTCCAAATGGAGGACATTTCTTCGATAACATCATCTTCATCACATTCAGAGATTGTGGATTTAGATGCTGCATTTGCAGAGTTGGATGGAAAGATTAGGGAACGATTGTCAGAGAGCTCTTGCAGTTACTGCTTACAGCCTTTGGCAACTTTGCAATACCAATCACAAAAAGAGGTGCACTTCTTTTGAATTGCGATTACCATGTTTCTCTTGTTTATTCTATGTAGAAACCTGTATCTGTTTCTTTGAAGTTTTTGCTTACACTATCCGTTTCGGTTTTCAGACTTATGTTTGAAAATAAAATACCTTATATATGGCTTGACCTGCGACTCGTGTTACACTATCCATTTCAGACTTATGTTAGAAACCTGTATGTGTTTCTAATTTATGACATGTGGCCCTCTTATTTCACAATTTGACTTGTTATTGATCAGTTATTTTTTATCTGTAAATGATATGATATGTTTATTTTTGTACTGTATTTATCTTTTCTTCTTGTTTTGGGCTTGCCAACCTTTTAGCCACTTCTCCACTTTCTAAAATTATATGTGATGTCATGCTGAAAGCCTTTATTGATGCTTTTAGTATTTGACATTTTTAATTTGCGAAACGCTCATTTAGATGCCAACTATTACTTCAATGTCCAACTTATCAACCTATGTTTTTAAGGCGATGAGACAAAGTGCGGCGTGTCACCCCCTTCTAGTCACCTAAACGCCTAAGGCCTGTGAAGAGGCGACGCCTTATAATATATCTAAAGGCGGGATTGCAGCAAAATTAAGTAGGCAGTAGTCACAAAGTTGGATTAAACTACTGCAAACAAAGGGCACGAAGAAAGTACAGCGAGACTTCCATCTGGTAGCCCACTTAATTCATCGGAAGCCCATGCCCATCTAGTATCTTTCCCTAGCCCCACTCCCTCTCACCTAGGTACGGCCACCGCCAGCTTCAGCTTTCTTCCCTTGGGGTCGTCGGCAGACAGGCTTGAACATGATGATGCAAATGGGAGAAGCAGAGCAAGGAGTGAGGATGAGAAGGGGACAGAGGAAGATGAAGGGGCGTACCTGACTAGGAGCTGCAGAAGAAGGCAACTGGCAGCGGCAGCAGAGGGACGACCGCTCAGGGAGGACTCCAGGTCCGGCGTCCAGCTGACGCCTAATGGCGGTGGGCGGACGCCATATGGCATCGTAGTTCGGCGGGGTGTACGCCCAGCTCACAGGAGCGCTTGGATGCCTAAGCGATGCCTTGAAAACATAGGTCTTGCAATTGTTATGTGAAGTATCTTCTTTAGGTACATTATAATTAGAGTAAAGTGCATAGCCAGTCCATAAACTTGTCGAGGTGTGTCACCTAGGTCCCTCTACTCCCAAAACGAGGATTTGGCCCCCTAAACTTGTTTTTTGGTTCATTATAGGTACAAATGAGTTATTAACCCTGCTAAGCCATCCAAACGTGGCGGTTACATGTCACCCACCACGTTGCATAGCTTAGCGGGTTAATAAACCATTAGGACCTGTCATGAACCAAAATATAAATTTAAGGGGCCAAATGCTCATATTGGAAGTAGAGGGACCTAGATGACACATCTTGACAAGTTTAGAGACCGGTCATGCAGTTTACTCTTATAATTATATCTTGTTGCTAGTTTTTCATTCCTAAGTCATTTGTTACTGTGGCTCTTTGTTTTGGATCAAATAAAGTTTAACGGTAGCAATTGTCTGGCAGGCAGATATTGCTCTGTGCTGTGATTGCTTCCATGATGCGAGATATATTACTGGGCATTCGAGCTTAGATTTCCAGCGAGTGGATGGGGAGAAAGATGCATCAGATAATGATCAATGGACTGACGAAGAAACATTATTGCTGTTAGAGGGCATTGAGAAGTACAATGACAATTGGGATGACATTGCAGGGCATGTTGGAACAAAGTCAAAGGCACAATGTATTTACCATTTTATTCGGCTTCCGGTGGAAGATGGTTTATTACAGAATGTTGAGGTACCTAATGCGCCTGTGCCATTTAGATCACATAACAATGGCTATCCGCATTCAGATTCCAATGGCAATACTTCAGGTGTTTTTTTATAATTATTTCTCTATCACCTGAATTCATTGTTTTATTTACTCTCTAATTTGTGCTAATTCCCTTGTTGTAAATTAGTAAGTTATTGTTTATTCCTTCCATTTTTAATGTTGATTCTTGTTTCACTTAGGAAACATTCAACATGGAAATCAGCTTCCGTTCATTAATTCTTCTAACCCAGTGATGTCACTGGTAAGTAGTCCATCACTATTTTTTAGAGAACCAAACACCATATATTTTAATGAGAAAAGCAGAATACCTTTTGAAGCTTGGGTGATTGTACTGTATTATATCTGCTAGTCAGTAGTACATATGGTTGGCTGCACTTGTATCCAAAATTGAAACCATGCGGTCTTGGCAGTCATAGTTGCATTTATACTTTAGTATTGCTAGGTATTTCTTGAACAGCAGAAAATATTAGAAATAAAATATTTCTGTCATGTAGTTACATTTTTGGTCCTGTACATTCATCCTGATTTTAAGTGCTATATTTTTTTCACCTAGATTAAGTCAGAAATTCTTTGCATTATGCCTTTAGCTGAAGTAGTTTTCGAGGAATCCACTTACCTTTTAGCAAGAGTAGCAGTACAATAATTATCTGGATTATATATTTTGTCATGGCCAAATATATTTGAGGCTTATTTGCTTTCTATATATATGTATTTATCTAGACTTACTTTTCAGAATTATTCTGTAGGTTGCATTTTTGGCTTCTGCAATAGGACCAAGAGTTGCAGCATCATGTGCACATGCAGCATTATCTTTTTTAACAAGAGACGATGATTCCAGGTTTGCCTTCTTTACATTAGAGACATTAGTAAACAATTGAACATTAACGACTTATCACTTCTAACATGGAACATTCTCTGCATACGTGAGATGAAAACTTTTCAGCCTTGTCTACTATGTAAATTATTCCTTGGGCCTTATCCTTCAAATATTAAACTTTTTTGCTTACCTTGTGATGCACATTGAAGGGTGAGTTTGGAAGGCATGCATGCTGATGGTAGACTCAATGGTGCACATCCAAATTTTCTCAACCAGAATGGTAACTGCTTTCTATTTTATTTCTGTTACAGTCAACCTTGCTATGAAACTCCATTTCTATTCAAGATATTTATGTTAAATGAATCACCCCTTAAACAGGAGCATCCTCATCCATTACTTCAGAAAATGTGAAACATGCAGCCATGTGTGGTCTGTCAGCAGCAGCAATGAAATCCAAACTCTTTGCTGATCAAGAAGAACGTGAAGTCCAAAGGCTAGCTGCTACTGTAATTAACCATCAGGTTAGTTAGTTCATTGCCATCTACTTTCATAGTCTAATTTAATGGTAGCAAGCTGTATAGTGCGTACCATTTTCTGGCTTGTCTGCGTGATAACGAACTGGCAAATGGTGTTAGTAGTTAGTCAAGGGGTCAAGTATGAAATGGAATATGCTGAACTGTTGCTATCAAATTACTATTATCATGTCATACAATTATGTGAAAAAAGCCAGTCGTGAATATTACCTGTTGATACGGTGAATTTTACAGGAGAAAAACAAATTAGATTGCTTGATCGCCAGAAGATCTAAAGTTTCATGATGGTGCTTGCACTAAAACTTACTACCTCTGTTTTTTAATTGTTGACAACTTTCTAGTAATTAACCTTCGTTTTTTAATTGTTGACAACTTTCTAGTACTAGAAAGTTGTCAACAATTAAAAAACGGAGGTCGTACTTCATAAAATTTGCAATTTCATTTTCAAGATTTGCATGTAGCAAGTTAGTAACCTTTTCATATGAGGATGTTTCTTTATTTATTGTTATTTATACTGTTGCGACACCACTCAACTTTTCAGTTAAAGAGGTTGGAGTTGAAGTTGAAGCAGTTTGCAGAAGTTGAGACTTTGCTTTTGAAGGAATGTGAGCAAGTGGAGAGGGTGAGGCAGAGGATCTCGGCTGATCGTGTCCGGATGAGATCAGTCCTGTTAGGCGCCACTGGAACCAGTCAGCCAGGATCAGGAAGCACCATGCCATCCAATCAATCCAATCCATTAAGTATGAATCCTAGACCCGTTGTTGTGCCAGGCTCCACACAGGAGGCCAGCAGGCCAGCTGCATACGCCAATAACATGCAGGGGCAGGGGCATCCACACATGCAAGGGCAAGGGCATCCACAGATGCAGTTCTTGCATCAGCGTCAGCAAAATCTCTCGTTCGGCCCTCGCCTACCGCTCTCAGCTATCCAGACTCAACCATCAGCACAAGCACCAAATATCATGTTTCATTCCGGCATGCCCAATTCAATTACTCGGAACCACCATCAGTTGCTGAGATCATCTTCTGGAAACAACTCGAGCGCAGGATAGGCAGTAACTTCATAAAAGGTCATTCAGATAGGTCACCAGATGTAGCGATATATGATTTATAAGCGCATCATTGTAATTCATTTATACTATTTGCTGTGTATTTGTATAGGTTATTTATCAGATGCGTCCTTTGATGTCCGTTATATCCCTGGTAAGAAACTTTATTAGGACGCAGAAGCACAAGTTTCCTTAGTGAACGACAGTACCATGTTATTCCTCCTAATTCACCCGTTCTTTCAACTGGATTGAAATTAAGTTATCTGAGCTCAAAACTTTAAGGGGTACGAACAAATTTTAAGGTATCTCATAGATTATTGTATAATCTCTGTAACTAATAGTTTTATACTCATTATATGGAGTTTTAATGGAAGAATAGATATTTGATTGCTTTGTAAATATAAAACCTAGAAGTCACCTTGCCATCAATTTTATTTTTTGTCTACGTTCTTTTTACTAACATCAAAATTTTGACTGTCATCCTAACCAAAAATTCCAACCCCTCATCTGGTTTTTTAAGGGGAAATTTCTTATTGGCCATCCAAAGAAGTTCAAGTTCCTTACTGGTCATTCAAAATTTTGGATTTCCTTATTGGCAATTTTTTTTTTTCATTCCTTATTGACCACTTCTATAGATTGTTATTTTCGTAACTCAAAAATTTGATGGAGATTGAAATTTTTTTATAGCTCTACAATATATGTACCGTAAGCAAAGAGGATGAAACTGAATGGGATTTGACAGTGGTGTTACCGTTAGTGGAGAAAAAGATAAGGCGGCAATATTGAATGACGACATAGTTTTCTTAGGATTTCATCCTTACAAAGAGATCGCCTTCTTTTTATTATCATGCTCAACAGCACTGGCTACCATTTGAATAGCAAAAAGGTTCAAGACTAGGCATCTTAAATGAGCAGCAGGTTGCAAAATCTTTCCCATACATTGGATGTGCAGTGGAGGATTGATGTGGAAACATTTAGCTTACACAGTTAATGTTATTAGCATATATTGTATGGAACTTATGATATAATGAAGAGATGCTACTTTTTATAATTTATAATAATACATAAACATGCATGACTGATTCATAGTTAATAACTTTATATTCGTCTTCATTCCCAGTTTGCTGCTTTTTCTTGGATACCTTTGTATCCTAGGGGTAAGAAGCTAAAGTAAAAGGGTCTGGACGGTCTTCAACTTTTTAAAAATGAAGCATTGCTTCAGTCGACGGACCAGAGCCATCTGATCTCCATCCTACGGCAAAAACTTTTGTTCTTCTTTAGTCCAGCCGTAGCATTCTCTCTCTCTCTCTCTCTCTCTCTCTCTCTCTCTCTGCAACATCGTGCTCCCCCGCCTACTACCCTCCTCCGGCCGTCCACAGAAGCATACCCGACGCTGGGTCCGTGCTGCTCCCCTCTCCACGCTAACTCGTCGGCGTCAAGCTCCCCCACCCCAGCCTTGCCCAACCGCTGTCTCCCACCACTCATACAACCGGCTACCCTCCAAACCCCCTTTCTAAGTCTGACAGCACAAATCCCCTCTTCCCCAACAACCCCCAGAACCCTAACCCATCATAGCTGCCATTGAAGCTTCGATGACTGAAATGTACATATAATTTTAGACACTTAAAGATTAGGGTTTCCGAAAGTAAAATGTACCGAGTCATCCCCTTGTTGACCATAGTTGTTATATTGTCACATGGCATAAACACATAAATATATGTGCCTGATATATGGAAATAGGCCCAGGGGAAAATACATACTCCCTCTGTTCTTAAACGGTTGTCGCTATTGACTTTAACCGTCAAATTTGATTATTTGTCTTATTAAAAAAGCATGAGAAATATTATATATTTTATTATGATTTGATTTATTACTATAAATTTATAAATATAATTTTTAATCTCATATATTTAAATCATTTTTTAATATATACTTTATGTGCATGGAGTGCCCACCATATTTTAATTATTATTTTTTAGGGAACTATAAATAGGAGGAGTTACTCAGAACTTGTTTCATCTTAGCACAGAATAGGTTATTGATCACTCTGCTTTTCTAGTACTGATATTTTTTAATGGGCCAGAGAAGATCCTGTGCTGCCTGCATCGCACTCCAGCCTTAAGTGGTGCTGGCGGTGTCAATGTCAAAGAAGTACGGCCTCGCCTGCTGACCGATGTTCATGGTAGTAACAGAGCTAAGGGGGAGGGGGGCTTCGTAGGGGCCATGCCCCCCCCCCCCCCCCCCCAAACTTGGCTTCGGAGTTCCTTTAGCTAAGGTTGATTTCTGTTCTGCAATGCAAGCAAATGAGCGGTATTTTTAGGCTATAGACCTCTTGGCTTTGGAGTTCTCTCCACTTTGTTATTGTTCTTACATTTTAATTTTTTTTCTCGAGGAAATCGAGAGGGGCAAGATCCCCTACCTAAATGCATTAAAATAGAAGAAAAATAGGTACATTCAGATTACAAGGAACATCAACTGACCCTCGAAATGGAAGACCTACTACTACAACCAAAAAAGGAAAAATTGTAAGCAGCAATAAAACCATACAAAGGAGACAATACAAAAACTATCGTATTCTCGTGGACCAAGCGTCAATACAGCCTCTGATTGCCAATTTCTTCATAGTGTTCCTCACCGAAGATGTAGTGTCTAAATGCAAGAATGTGTCACCGTTCTAGTCAGTATAGTATCCCGTCAAAAACTTTCCTGTTTTTTGCTAGCCAGATGTTCTAGGTGATAGGCATGAAGATTGTAACCCATATTTTTCCTAAATGTTATTTGTGGGTCTTCAGAGAATAACTTCTTGAATAATGTCATCTGCTGAAGCTGAATCTCTAGTAAATTCCATACATTTTTTTTGCTTGTCGACATGCATGATATCAAAAGGTGCTGAATTGATTCTTGTTCGGCACACCCAAAAGGACATAATCTGTGGCAATGATCCCTCTTTTGTGCAATAATTCTCTTGTCTTAGCTCTGTTATTGAATGCAAGCGAGGCAAAAATCTTACATTTCTTGGACGCCAAGGATCCCCATATTACTAGGTTAGTGGAACCTAGCCGTCCTCCATATATGTGAGTGTAGCATAGCAGACCTTAACAGAGAATTCAACCCTCTTTCCAATATCAATGAATCTTTTATCCATTGTATCAGTTACATATGGAGGTATTTTTCGTCTGGCTTGAAAAACGGGAAGAAGAAGGGATAACTCCTAGAGGAAAAAACAGGAGGGAATGAGGGATACAATTTTAGCAGCTTGATTCAACTTTAGCAGCTCATCTTCATAAAACAGGAAAAACTAATGACGGAAGCACTTTCCATTAAAGATGAACAGTATGCTATAGCTAGTAATGCCCTCTACTCTCCATCCGCTCTGGAACGCATGACGTACGCACTGGCGGAGCTGAGGGGGGCCGTGTGAAACCTTGTGAGAAAAGTCCATTCTAGCGCAGGTGCAGCGCCGATGTGTGTGGCAACGGCTGCTCACCTTGCCTTCTCTCTCTGTTTAGCGTTGAACCGGTTAGTGCTTGCTTAGTTGTGTCCTGCACTCGTGACCTCAAACAACAAAGATCAAGATTGCTATACAACTGCTCTTTTCCAGCAGCCACAAATAAAATTTTGAAAGAAATGATAATTTGTGTTCAATTGTAAGACCTAAACGGTGTCACAATTATATTATGTTTCTATATTCTTAACAAATGCAAATGAAACGTGTAATCCATCAGATGATGATATGTTTTATAATATCCTTATTTATAAAATATCGTGAACTAATCTATATATAGAAAATTATAGACTAATGAGGATGGACACTTTTCTGAACCATCTTCGCTTTTGTGTATAGAATTTTCTTTTCTTTTAACACAAGGGATGTTATGTCTAAGGAGATCCGTGATGTAAATTGCTAATTTCTCAACCTAAAAACGTTGATAGTTTTTGTGCATCATAGAATTCTCATCGGAGTTTTATGTGGATAGTTTTTGCCCGGCCCCCCTTAAAATTCTCGTCCAGCTTCGCCACTGCGCACCCCATCCCACAGTTGCGTTCTCTTATTATCAATTGTCAAATGTCATAAATCACCATAGATCTGGTAGTGCATTGAAATGTTGGCTATAAAAAAGTAAGACCAAAGCCAGGTACTCCAATTACATTGCCCAAAGCGCGTAGTGTGTCTGGATTTGCCTCCGACGATAATCCGATTACATTACAAAGAGAAGGGTAGCTAAATTAAGCGGTTAGAGGATAATGACGACGTTGCTTAATGCAAGGCGTGCCGGATTTTAGTAGAAAATAAATAAATTATTGGATCTGATTATTTGGTTTACATACCGAGTCCACACTACTACAAAAACCATCAAATATACCCCTTCATCAATGCCGCATATTTCCAAACCGGTATAAATATATTTTCAATACCGGTTCCAAAGGTCCTGCCGCAAATCAATAGTTGAGCCTGAAGAACCGGTACTGAAAACGGGATATCAGTGCCGGTTCACAACAAGAACCGGCACTGAAAGTGCCGAAAAGTATCAATACCGGTTCTTAAAGGAACCGGCACTGATATCAGTGCCGGTTCACAACAAGAACCGGCACTGAAAGTGCCGCAAATTATCAATACCGGTTCGTAAAGGAACCGGCACTGATATCTTATCTTCCGTACCGGTTTCTGTTATGAACCGGTATAGATAATGTACAGAGTATATAAACGGTGCTTCTTCCTCCTCCAAACCGAGGAGGTCATTGCTAGTCGGGGACAGGAGCTAGCTACATTGTTGCGGGTGGATAATTGAAAATCCGGAAGAAATCAACCTATCTAAAGCTGTCTACGGTTAGTGAAGCGCTCTTCCTGCTTATTTCAATGACTTTTGCTCTCTAAGCTTAGCACCCGGTTTTAAACTCTACGGTTAGTGGATTGAGCTCTCTGCTCTTAGTGCTTGCTCTGTACTCTCTAAGGTTACTTACATTGGAAGATTGATCTATATTACTCTCTAAGATTGCTCATTAATTGAAGATTGCTTTATCACGATATTGCTCAAGTTGACTGAATGGGTAGTCCTCCAATTTTTCATTAATATATATATGTCCTTCATGTATATTTTTGCTGTTCAACTTTTAGCTCGATCTCTTGCACCGTGGCCCTGATAAAATAAAGCTACAAAGGCTATAGCTGTTCAACTTTGTAATTTCAACTTATAGCTGTTCAACATTGCTGTTCAACTTTTAGCTCGATCTTATATAATTTCCACGATGAATAATTGATCAATTATATATATGTATATGTATATATATATAATTTATTTTTTTATGATTCTAATAATTCTAATGTACCAGATGGATCGATCGTGGATGTACGATGGTAGCACTCTTACTAAACGCTTCCTCGTTGGATTGGAAACTTTTTTGAAAGCCGCCACAACATACAAGAAGCCAAAAAACAAGTCTGACATTCATTATATATGTTGTCCGTGTCGTGATTGTAAAAACTTGAAGAAGTTTTCAGATATAGAAGAGATTCGTACACACTTGATTACAAGGGGTTTTATGTATGGATATTTATGTTGGACTAAACATGGTGAAGTTGAGGAGGATTTGCAAGCGAATAATCCTACTACATATTGGTCAGACATGGATAGCGAGTATGTGACAGTAGAGAGGCAAAATGATGTTGATGACCTAGATGAAACGTTGCACAATGATGTTGATGTCCTAGATGAAACGTTGCACAATGATGTTGATGACCTTGATGAAATGTTGCGCAATGTGGAGGATGATTTCTCTAGTGAAAGTGAATATCAAAAGCTCTTAAAGATGAAAGAAGACTATGAGACACCCATGTACTTGGGTTGCAAGAAAGAATACAACAAGTTGCATGTTGTTCTCACATTGCTGCAAATGAAGCTAAGCAACAGTTGGTCCGATAAAAGTTTTACTGTATTATTACAATTTTTGAAGGATTTCCTTCCTACCAATGTTATGCCTCAAAACACATATCAAGCTAAGAAGATTGTTTGTCCATTAGGACTGGAAATGGAAAAAATACATGCATGTCGGAATGACTGCATGTTATTTCGCAAAGACGATGCAAATTTGGAGGAATGTCGTGTTTGTGGTTCATCACGCTACAAGTCCAACAGTGAACATATTGATGGAGATGATATGGGTGAGAACAATAGGGCTAAAAGAACACCTGCTAAAGTTGCTTGGTATTTTTCAATAATACCTCGTCTAAAGCGGTTATTTGCTAACAAAGCAAATGCTGAGTTGATGCAATGGCACGAGAAAGGGCGCAAGAAAGATGGAAAGCTTCGACACCCGGCTGATGGAATTCAATGGAGGAACTTTGACAACAAATACAAGAACTTTAAAGCTGAATTAAGGAATATTAGATTGGGGTTGAGTACAGATGGGATGAATCCATTTGGAGACACAGGACACACACATAGTACTTGGCCTGTGACACTATGTATCTACAATCTTCCATCATGGCTGTGTATGAAGCGTAAGTTTCTTATGATGCCTTTGCTGATAAGCGGACCGACACAAGTCGGTAATGACATTGATGTATATCTAAAACCATTGGTTGATGATCTTCTTGTACTATGGAACGATGGTATACGAGTATGGGATGAGTACAAAAAAGAGATTTTTACTCTACATGCTATGCTTTTTGTAACGATCCAAGATTTGCCGGCTCTTGGTAGCATATCAGGACAGCTCACAAAAGGATACGATGGGTGCATATGGTGTATGGATGAAACTGGTGGCATATGGTTAAAAAACTGTAAGAAAGTGGTATACATGAGTCATCGTAGGTTTCTACGTGCAGATCACCCATATAGAAGAAATAGAACAGCTTTTGATGGCACAGTCGAGAATCGTCAAGCTCCTAAGGTTCGTGATGGGAAACAAGTATTCAAGATGGTACAAAATCTGAAGGTTGTCCTTGGAAAGGGAAAAGGAAGTACAAAGGCTCCACCTGATAGTTTGTTCAAAAAGAGATCAATATTTTGGAACCTTCCATATTGGAAAGACTTAATGGTCCGTCATGCAATTGATGTCATGCACGTGGAGAAGAACGTATGTGAGGCAGTGGTTGGTACCTTGCTTAACATACCTGGCAAGACAAAAGACACACTGAAAGCACGTTTGGACCTAGAGGATATGAAACTCAGAAAGGATCTCCATCATACAGTCCTCGAAAATGGGTCAAAGAAACTTCCAACAGCTTGCTACACCCTTAGTAAACAAGAAAAGATGAGCCTATGCGGTTGCTTGCATAGGATAAAAGTTCCAACTGGTTACTCTGCAATGTCAAGAGACTGGTGAACATGAATACACTGAAGTTCCGCTTCAAGAAGTCCCATGATTGTCACATGATGATGGTTCAACTACTAGCTGTTGCAATTAGAGGTATTCTACCAGACAAGGTCCGAGATACAATAATAAAACTTTGCTCATTTTTCAATGCAATCTCTCAAAAGGTCATTGATCCGAGGAAGCTAACAAAGTTACAGGACGATTTGATCAACACTATGTGCAACCTCGAGACTATTTTTCCTCCTTCCTTTTTTGACTCAATGCCGCATCTTCTCACGCACATTGTTCATGAGATGAAATACCTTGGTCCTGTGTTTTTGCATCAGATGTATCCGTTTGAAAGATTCATGACGGTTCTCAAAAAGTATGTTCGTAACCGAGGTCGTCCAGAAGGTTCCATGGCACAAGGCTGGGCAACAGAGGAGGTTATTGAGTTTGCTATTGACTATATGGATTTAAAATCAATTGGTTTGCCGATATCAAGACATGAGGGGCGACTAAAAGGGAAAGGAACACGAGGACACAAAACAATCAACGTCAACGACTATGTTTCATTCATCCAAGCACATTTTTGCATTCTTCAACAGTCCGTAGTGGTGGGCCCATATGTCAACAAGCACGTACAAATGCTACGGACCAAAAATCCAAAAAAGTCAGAGGACTGGATTGCAAAGGAACACAGAGATAATTTCGGCACTTGGCTGCGATTACATATGATGGAAATAGTTCACAACGATGAGAAGAGTGCAGATGAGGTACTATTGGAAATGCTAGCTAACGGGCCGTCAACTACGATCCATACATATCAAGCGTATGACATTAATGGCTATACATTTTACACAAGGACGCAAGACACCAAAAGCTGTAACCAAAATAGCGGTGTTCGCATTGATGTCTATGATTGTGATGGGAAAAAGGAGACCTATTATGGCTTCATAGACGAGATATGGGAACTTCAGTACGGAGAAAAATTAAAGGTCCCTCTGTTTCGTTGTCAATGGGTTGTACTACCACATGGACTAAAGATCGACAAGTACGGTATGACAATCATCGATTTCAAATTTGTCGGCTATAGAGAACAACCATTTGTGCTTGCCAAAGATGTCACACAGGTCTTCTATGTTAAGGATCCAAATCCTTGTAACAAAGGGGAGCGCCATATCGTTCTACAAGGAAAAAGAAATATTGTTGGTGTCGAGGATGTTATCGATGAGGAAGACTACAATCAATTCGATGACCTACCTCCATTCGGAGAGGATATCGTCCTCCCCCTCATTGACGACAGTGAGGAACCTACGTACATACGTCGTGATCATGACGAAGCTATCATTATTAGATGAAAGAAACAAGTTTTCATGTAATATTTAACTAACTATTATACTACTTGTATCCAAAGTATGATACGAATAACAGAGTTTTGTGTGAAAATCAACGGACATAATTTATGAAAATAGATTACAAATTTAAGAGAAGCAGGTACAAGATTATTTTGTTACAATTCCACAACGAAGTAACAGACATGACAAACACATTGTTTACATATGGAAACCTACGCTCGCCGAAACAAGGCACGTGCAAGTTGATCCCGAAAAGCGTTCATACTTATCTCTTCATCTCCAAGTTGGCTACTCATACGACGTCCTGCTGAGGATGAGGCTGCTTGTGGCCTATAGTACTCATCGTTATCAAACATATCAAACGCTCTATCATGTTCAGTAGTTTGTCTAATAAAATTATGCAATGCTATGCATGCCAATATAATTTTGGTTTGCTTCTCCATTGGGTAACTCGGTAGGTCGTACAAAATCCTCCACTTCTCCTTCAGCACTCCAAATGCGCGCTCGATGACATTTCGTAGTGACGAATGCGCGAAGTTGAATACCTCTTTCTCCCCCTTAGGTCGCGGATAAGGCTGCAAACCCGAGACATGGTACTTCGTCCCCTTGTACGGTGCCAGATACCCAGGACGGTTTGGGTACCCTGAATCCACTAAGTAATACTTTCCTGCAGAATAGTTAAAAGAACGGTCATTGCAAATTTGTTGGATTACGTACATATGCGTACTTGCCAAGAAAAACTAACGACTGTACCTGGAGGTGGGTGTGGAAACTTGTCTCCATATTTGTTGATTGCATCATTAAACACTCTCGTGTCATGTACCGACCCCGGCCAGCCGGCAACAACAAATGTGAATCTCATATCAAAGTCACAAACGGCCAGCACATTCTGAGATGTGTACCCATGTCTACCCGTATGCTGCACGACATTCGCTGCTGGGACTTCCACAGGTATGTGTGTTCCATCCAACGCGCCTATGCAGTCATTAAACAAAGGACTGAACCGACGTTGCTGTAACCTTGTATGCACCGTCCTGAACTGCGGATCCACAGGCTTAATAATATCTGCAGCAAGCCTATTCATAGTATGAAGAACTTTCGTGAATGTCCGACTAACTGTCTCTGTTGATCGAACAAACCTATTTTTTGCTTGGCGTACCGATTGCGGTGCTCCAACCATCCATAAGAACATCCCCAAAGCCTCAACGCTGGACATTTTGCTACTCGACTTAAGGCCGTACCTCTCAACTAGCAACGTATGAAGGTTGTCAAACAAATATCTTTCCATTCTAAACATGTCGTAGCAATCTGACGGATCGTCAAGAGTTATTTGTACCCATTGTAATCCACTAAGTACCGGTTGTCTCGGATCGGACTTGTTCATGTAAGTTTCATAATAATACGTACCGACCATACATGTGGCTAACATGAGGTCATTTGTTTGTTGAGTGGCGCAAAGTATCCGCGCGTACACTTCATCTTCATCTTCGTCGTCATCACTTTCGCTGGCGTTGCCTTCCGCGTTCAATGTCGCGGCATGAAACAGACTCAACTCTTGCTGCTCCTACGAAAACTCACATACTCGTCAGCAACAATTCAAATACCAAAACCATGCGTGGTTAACACAACAAGACAACACGCTTAATAGCAGCACAACAAATGTAATATGCAATACAACGCACAAACCAAACATCATCAATGGGTTCACATGTCACACACAATGTTCCCTACGAATTCACACATCCTAAGGCAGAAATAGACTACAACAGATTCTGCATCTCAGCGCGTCGCTTCAGCCATGCCAACCGGACGGAGTTAGTTTCAATGTCACAGAACCAGAATCTAATCGACTTATTCTCAAACAAAACAGTTGCAGGAAAGAACAATGGATCGTCCTCGGCGACTCCGCACTCCTTAAGCAGCTCCTTACACCTTTTCAAGGATGCATGCGTATTGTTCTGCTCCATGGCCGACGTAGTCGCGGCAGAGCTCGCGGAAAGTTTGTTAACAAGTTTCTCCATAAGGCCGACCATTGGGCTCTTTGTCTTCTTATGTGGCCATGCAGCTGTGCTCTGGCCGCTCGATCGCTTGCGCCCGCTGCTTGTGGTCTGACTCAGAGCGGACTCAATCAGTTCTTCGTCTTCGCCACGTGCATCGTCGTCTTCCTGGTCCTCCTCCCCAGGGATGCGTGAGGTGGACCCATCCACAGTTACACCATGGAACATCTCCTCCAGCTGAGGTAGGTACACGGGAGGTCCCTGCTGCAGCTTCCTCCATTCCGATCGTCCCTGCGCGACAACATAATGTTTGTACGGGATGCAGAGTTGGAAACGATTCAACGGACGACAACGAAATGACGTACCTCCGTATGTTTCCTCCAGAAGGCATCAGGGGCGATGACAGTCCCGTTAGGTGCACGTCCCAAACCTGTCTGCTTCTGCAGCCAGCACCAGAATGTGTACAAGCCCTTCAATTGACCGATTCTGTTCCTCAGTTGAGTCCTGTCATGTCTAAGTCCAGTGGCCATGTAGTACTTATTGGCGATTATCTTGTAGCCACGGGCAGACATGGTGCCGTTCACACAGGTACCTGTCCGTATTTGCTCAACGCACAACTCGCAAAGAATTAGAGTATGCTGGACCGTCCACTTAGCCTTGTGGGTTCGTATCTATGAACGGTGAAGCAATATTGGACACATCAATGACTCTACTACAAGTATTAGAGGTGCTGGCAGATATGTTTGAAGCAATGAGGGAGCAGGAACGACTTACAGAGGATTCCGCAGCGCCGACGGGTTCGTCCATCGGTTCAGAGAACGAGTCGTAGCCGTGGTGGGGAAGCACGTCGTCCGGCGTAGGCCCTCCAATGTCATCGTTGTGGAAGCGAGGAGACGAGAGGCCATGACCGCGTCGACGGTTACCTCTCCGGCTACCACCTGCGCCGTCGCCGTCCATCAATACGAACCGGGAGTGGGCAACTGAGGCCGGCGGAGGGTTGGGCTCTGGTGCAGAGCCGGTGCTCGAAGAAGTGCGTTGCGCGCCGACGGCAGGCGACGGCGGCAGCTCCGACGGGTGCGGCGGCAAATCAGGGAGTGCCTCGGCCACAGTTACGAAGGGGGAGGACGGACAATGCAGCGAATCACCGGCGCCGCTGTCCGTGAGGGGGCCCCGAGCGGGGACCGGCGGTGGCGCCCTCACTGGCGCCGGTGCGGAGACGGACGACGCGGCCCCAAGCGGCCCCGTGAGGGGCGCCGGTGCGAAGACGGACGACGCGGCCGCCGGATCCGGCCTCACGGATGAAGTCTCCGACTTCAAGGCCGAAGAAGGCGCCGGAGGAGATGCGGCGCGACGCGCAACGTGGGGCGGCAACGGCGGCGCGGAGGAACGACGAGGAGGGGCCTGCTGGTGGCGGCGGAGCCGGATGGGGGCGCGGCGGCGGCGGGCACTCGGGTGGAGGCGCTGAGCAGATAAGGCTGCCGTCCACAACAACGAGCGTGCGTACGAGGGCATCGATGTCCGTCGTGGTCCATAGTGGGCTAACCTTCCCTTTGGCTCCCGCCCACGCTCGCGTGGAACTGTAGCTCAAGGCTCATCAATGCCGGTTCCAATAAGAACCGACACTGATACAAATATCAATGCCGGTTGCCAAGAAGAACCGGCATTGATAGAGAAGTATCAGTGCCGGTTCCCAATTGTAACCGGCACTGATACTCCCCAATATCAATGCCGGTTCCAATTTGGAACCGGCACTGATACTTCTCTATCAATGCCGGTTCTTCTTGGAAACCGGCATTGATATTCACCAGTATCAATGCCGGTTCCAACTTGGAACCGGCACTGATACTTCTCTATCAATGCCGGTTCTGTTGGGGAACGGGCATTGATATTCCTCTATCAATGCCGGTTTTACTGGGACCGGCATTGATAGAGTAGTATCAGTGCCGGTTCTTTTTAGAACCGGCATTGATGTTGTTTTTTCATCAAAAGTAATAAGACGCGCCCGCGCCCGTTCCTCACTTTCACCGAAACAAAGTCGATCACTCCGCGCCTCTTCCTGTTCCTGCCGGCAACCCTGCTGCTGTCACCCGCCGCCGCCGACGATCCTGCTCGCGGCCGCCTCCGACGCTCCCGCTCTCATCCGCCGCCTTTGCCGCACACGCCGCCGCCTCTACCACCCGCGCAGCCGCCGCCTCTACCACCCGCGCAGCCGCCGGCCCTGCCACCTCTGCCGCTCGCGCCCGCTGTCCCTGCTGCGCACTCTCGGCCGCCGGCGACCCTACGGCTCTATCCCACCGCCGCCGACGCTAACGCTCGCGGCCGCCGCGTCTGCCGGTGAGATTTCTTTTTTTACCAGCACATTGGGATAAGGAGGTCGCGATCGTTGGGAAAAGGTCATCGGGCGTTTATGAGTCAATTTCGATCATTTTGAGCCCTTGTTTCACCACAGTGTATAGTGTATACTTGGACCAGATGTAAAGCTGTTGCCTTGTGACCATGAGCTTTTTAGGTTTCAGTGCAAAGATTGGATTACTTTTAGGTTCAATTGTGATGAATGGGACGATTGATTACTTTTAGGTTGTATTTAAGCAATGCTTCATCAGAAATCCATTCTAAAACCTCATTCATAGCACATGCTGCAACAGGGGGCTTATAGCCTGGGAAAACAGTACTTGTGAAGTATAGTGCTTGTGAAGTATAGTGCTTGTGAAGTATAGTGCTTGTGAAGTCCTGGATATAGCCTTGTCAAGTCCTTGATGTAAGTCCTTGTAGTATAGATTACCTCAAAAACCTTTTAGTCCTCGATGTAAGTCCTCGATGTAAGTCCTTGTAGTATAGTCCACAGTTGGTAGTATAGTGCTTTGTGGCATGTCCTGTTGTTAAGTTGCTCATACAAAATTAATGGTTCATACTTTTGTGTAAATATAACAAACTCATGTTTCATTTGTTGTAGGAATGCCACGTAAAACACGAGTACCCCAACCCATCGAGGGTCCAGATCATGAGCTACATGAAGCCACTGGGGATGATCGGATGGATAGGCCAAGTCAGCACCCCTTGCAACATATTGAAGCGCCAGATGGAGAGTACAGTGATGAGGATGTACATGGAAGCCCAAGTGATTACCTCAACTTCGAGCAAGGTGCAATTGCAAATGAAGGTGGTGATGGAGAGGATCAGGGGGGAAGAGGACGTGATGGTGATGAAGAGGGTCATCACAAGGAGAGCCTAACCACACAAATCAAGCGTGGGCGTGGTCCGAGCAAACTCCCTGATGGGCATTTCACCATCACACATGTCCACCAAAACGGGGAACCCCTTGAACCTAAGCGTGCGGCAACTCTATGGAAGACAACAATTGGAAAGCTCGTAAGAGACCATGTGGCCATAACTTATCGATTTTGGAGGAAAGATGAAAGTGTCGATAAGTATGCAGTGCCCAAAAGTGTTAAAGAGTTTCTATGGCAACAGCTGATGGACAAGTTTGAGTTCCCGACTGGATGTGACATGGAGGTAGTGAAGCAGAGGGCCCTTTCCTCATGTGCCCTTTGTTTCAAAACATTTAAGGGTACATTATACAGAAAAGTTCACTTGCAAGGTCTCACACCAGACTGGAATCAATATCCAGCAGTGAAACCTTTTTGGAATGCATTCATAAAGTATAAGGAATCGGAGGAAGCTAAAGCCGTCAGTCAGAAAAACAAGACAAATGCAAAGAAGAACCTGTATCCCCATCGAACAGGATCACGGGGCTACGCAGGCAAAGAAAGCCAATTTGAAATGATGGAAGAAGAGGTAATCCGCTTGGGTGGTACTCCAGTGACGCTTAACTGGAGCCCTCGATGCAAGAGGTATTTGTGGGCTAGAGGAGTTACTTTATCACCCGAGGGAGAATTAATCTTCAAGGACGAGCGGGATAAACGTCTAGCTGAACTTTTAGCAAAAGCCAACACTGAATCTTCGGAGGGTACTTTCAAGCCGCATAGGGATTACGATGAGCTAACCTATGCATTGGGCAATAAGGAGCATCCAGGCCGTACAAGAGCCTTTGGTAATAAGTCTTGGAAGATTGCAATGCAATCAAACGCTGATAGCTATAGGAGAAGAAGGAACACAGATGATGATATCATGCTCATATTAGAAAATGAGAGGCGAAAGACAGCTGAGATGATACAACAGGAAATAGCCAAAGCTAGAAGCGACTGGGAAAGGCAATCAAATGCTACAAGTCAAATCGGCAACCGGAGTAGTTGTGCATCAACACCATTGGTAGAAGAGGACAATGCTCATTATGCCATTGATGACCTTAAAGAGAGTGCACCATGCAAGTTGGTTTCGTCTCTATTGGGTGACCCGATTATGGTGGGTTCTAGGTTGGCCGAGCCTGCGGATGAAGGGACTACCTTCAATGGTCAGCCGATACCAAAAGGGTATGCAATGGTACATTTGGACAGTGTAACCCCGGCTGGCCGTAAATTCAAACTGGAATTCCCTGGACAAACGGGTGAAGTTATGCTTAAAAAGAATGTTGGCTCATACGTGTTGTGGCGAAAGCGTGACATCGTGTTTGGTGACTTGGACTCTGATAGTAATTCAAGCTCCGCACATTTGCCGCACAAACCAGGCCAAGATGAAATGCCGCAACAACAACCATCACCCAAGAGCCTAGACGACGCTGAGCAGGCAGATTCATCACATCAGCAGTTGGCACCCGAGAGGCTAGAGGCAACCAATGTGGCAACCTCATCACAACCGTCGCCTAAGAGGTTAGGGGTGACAAGAGCAGCAACATCATTACAACACCAACCGTCCCCCAAGAGGTTAGCCGTACAAAAGCGACCAGCTTCCCAAATGCAACAAGGAAGACTGGGAAGGCCCACTATGTCACCACAGCAAGGCAAGAAACCTCATTCAGCACGACCTAAGAAAGCACAACCTAAGCTATCTTATGAGAAGACCGATGAGGAACTTAATGAATCGGTGCGTGCTGATGTCACAAAGTTTTTTGAGAAGCCAACAATTCCTGAGAGGACAGAGGCCGATCGACAGAACGAAGTTAGCTTTCTACGAACGTTGAGCAAGCCTCCTCGAGGTTCACCAACTAACTTTGCACGCATAATATATAAAAAGTCTTGTAGGCAACGGTCAAATGAGATTCTAGAGCAGAGAAGCCAAGAGCAAAATCTTGATGAATTTCTTGCCAGTGCTGGAATAACAAAAGATCAATATATGGATGAACCGAGGATCGAAGTTGCCAAGCCTACTACCCGTAAGAGTTTTGTTCTTGGTGAACCAATGGTTGATGAATTTTTGTTTGATGAAAGCACGCAAACACGAAATTTCCATAGCTGGTACATGGAACAAGCAAAAGATGGTACAGAGATGTTTGCATTTCGATACAGACACAAAGATTTTTTACATGGTGATGGTGAGGAGTATGTCTTCTGGGATGAAGTGTATCAATTATTGCAAGGAGACGCTCTTGGAGCTCAACTCATCTGTTTGTGGGCATTGTAAGTCACGTCTTTGTCTAGTTCTCAGTACATTTTGATGCACCCTATCTACCTAATCTTAATTATTTTGGTTTTTTGTAGAATGATTTTAAAAATGTGTGAGGACAAGAAAATTGAAGATACTGACAAGAAAATCTACCTACTTAACTATCAGTACCCGTTCATAACTGGAACCGGTACTGATAGTTAAACATCAGTACCGGTTCATACCTGGAACCGGTACTGATAGTTATTTATCAGTACCGGTTCCCGTTGTGAACCGGTATTGATAATTTGAGTTTCAGTACCGGTTCATGTTGTGAACCGATATTGATGACCTGCTTATCAGTATCGGTTCTATACCGGCATAGATAAGGCAATATTATCAGTATCGACATATTGCTGCCGACACAAAAACCGGTATTGATGAAAGTTATGAACCGGTAGTGATGAGTCTTTTTTAAGTAGTGCCAGGCCGCAAGGGGGTCGTCCGTCGACCTGCCCAAGCCTGCGCGGCGCCGTGTCTTTGTTTGTCTTATTATCCTTCTCGGTTTTCGTTTCCCGGACCCGAGGCGGACTGATCCACCGCGCGCGCGTACGTCCACATATATACGGGGGCTCAAGCGCAAGCGGTTCCATCGCATCTCGTACGCTTTGATCGTTTTGCAACCAGGAGTACCAGACCAAAGCAAAGCTTTGTAAAATCAGGGCCAAACCCAAACAGACATGGCTCCGATCTGCGCGCGCAAGAACGGGCTGACGCTCTGCAATCTGAAAATGCTCGTACGCGACCGTGGGAGGAGCAGTTCTTTGTCGTCGTCGACACCGAGCGGCGGCGGCGGACGACGGTACAGACCGTGGGCGGCCCCCGCCGGCAGTAGGAGGAGGAGGACGCCGGCGCCGGCGTGGCACGTGGTCGCCGCGCAGGTCAGCTGGGCGGCGTACACGGCGGGGTTGTGCTGGCTGATGTGCTGGGTGATGGCCCGAGCTTCCTGTGCGTACCGGGCGCCGCCGGCGGTGACGAGTGGTGGTAGTAGCGCGGACCCGGTGTGGTGGGGTGAACTCCCCTGCGTCCCCTACGGGATGCTTTTACAGGTAGGAGCGACGATTTTGTACATGAAACAGCGACTGGACCTCGGTGGCAAAATCAGCGCCTTGGAGAAGGTCGTGTTCAGGCCATGCGAAGCTCTCCTCACAATGACTGGCCTCGAACAAGACAACTGGTTTAGTTCAAATCGCAACTAGCTCGTACTTTTCGAACCCTAGTGTAGCTACCTACGTATCTTGATCTTATATATGTATTAGTACCTCTGTCCTGTTAAAAAGTGTCCATCTCGCTTGTAAAGTCAAAATTTTTCAACTTTGATCAATTATATATAAAAATTTATTAATATTTATAATGAGTAGTATATATATTATTAGATTCATCTTTAATTATATTTCTATCTCTACTATTAAATAATTTTGTTGTGATCGTGATGTTCATCCCATGAATTCATCTTATGATGTCATAAAGATATAATAAAAATTTAAAAATACAACTAAAAAGTCTGAAAATACAAATTAGGAAACAAATCAATTCTAATATAAAAAACAAAGTTCAGTTCCTATACAAAACAAATCAACTTAGATCCTATTAAAAAGAGGAAGAAATCACGGAATAGGTCCGGACTCGTCGAAGAAAAAAAATAAATCTAGTTCTGATACAAATTAAAAAGTCTGTATCTCTACTTATTTATTAAATTTATTAAACATATCTCTGTCCATGGATCTACCTGTGAAGTCATCCATGAGGTCATCGGGTCGGAGTTCAACAAAAAAAAAAACAAAATCGTGTCAGATCTATCTCTAAAATAATAAGAATCAAATCATTATATCATCACAAAATCGTGTTGGACTCTATCAAAAAATCATATACAGACCAGTTTAATCCATGTCACGAAATCATCAATCCTGACAGACTCTATTAAAAAAACGTGTTATTACAAAATAGTGCTGGACTCTTTTAAAAAATCATAATAAGGTGGTACTAAATCATCAATTAAGTGAAGTCAGATAAAATTTTAGATTTA
Source organism: Oropetium thomaeum (assembly GCA_001182835.1). NCBI lineage: Eukaryota > Viridiplantae > Streptophyta > Magnoliopsida > Poales > Poaceae > Oropetium > Oropetium thomaeum. The sequence continues at coordinate 294,514 of LFJQ01000031.1, read as the reverse complement.
ATTTACTTAAGTATCAATGCTATAATTTTTGATAAAAAAATATAGAAATATAGCAATCCTACTTGATTGTCGTAGCAATGTACGGGCATTTTGCTAGTTTTTATAATAAATTTCTTAGAATGTGCAAATAATTCTAATATTTTATATAAACCTAGTTAAAATTAAAAAAGTTTGAATCCTCGAAAAACGAGATTGACACTTTCACTAGCACGGAGGGGAGTACCAGTTAGTATAAGAATTGTGCCGACCGTATGTACTCGCGGGTGCGTTTGGCAAGGTGAATGGTTTCTCATTCTGAGCCGAAACCCGAAACGGGTGAGTTCAGTCTTTTCTACGAAACGGTTCAGCAGCGAATCACCGTGAATCGATTCTCCTTTTTGACCTGGAAAGACGAATATATCGGCTCAAATGGTGTTTCAACATACAATCGCTTCGCGCCCTCGCATCTCCGTTTGGACTTTGGCAATATTACGTGAAAAAAAAAAAAAGGCACTGCCCTTGTCTGTCTGTGCCTACGATTCCCTCAAACATCCATCGATCCCCAACAGAACCGTCTCATCGGCACGCTAGGTTCACCGTACGAAAGAATAGTTCCTCAAATCGACACCTAAAATGTCGGCGCTCAACAAAGCTGTCATGCAAATGAGCAAGGGCTAACATCCCATATATCGCCCCTCAGTTTATTTTGTGAGATGTTAGGTGGTGACGGGCCACCAGTGCACCACACCAGTGCCCTGGCCATAGGAAGAGCACATGTGATTCGAGCCAAGCTCCTCCGTGGGTGATGCTGGAGAGTCAGTGTCTCAGACTTCGAGCACTCGCAAGGTGTGGCTGTGGCCACGGAACGATGGCCATTAACACTTGAACACGGCGGCTCGAGGTGAGGAAGAACACGGTCCTCCATCAATGATCAACATGAAGAGGAACGAGGGGCAGGCTGCAGCAAGCCGCTCAGCTCGCGAGGCGGGGGACGGGTCGAAAGCCGGCATGGCTGGTATGTGGTTTGCTCTGCATATTTTCTAAAGCAACGGAGTGGATAAGAACATACCAAAAAGCTTCGTGATAAATAGGCTCAATGGTCAGGTGCATCTAGTGTTTCTATTCCAATGCTCCAACACTTTTATCAAAATAAATAAATAAATAAATAAATTGCTCCAACACAGATTCCAAAATAAACTTTTCAAAGTTAGTATAGCGGCACGTAAGGCCAATCCATTGAAGTGCAAATCTGTCTATATATTCTTTTTATCAAAATGGTTATACCACTTCCACGGGGCCGAGGATGAGAAAAGAGGGAGAGGACAAGCCTCCTAACCTCACAAAAGCTACTATGATCGAAGTACCTAAACGGGGGAACCCATAACCAAACAGTGTCGTAACAGTACCACTACAACGTCTACATGTGCCACAAAAGCAGAACGCAAGATATTCTACCGAGATTCATCTTCATCATCCACTTCTGTCATCATAGCAATTGGTGAAGACCTTGCTAGTTCAATCAGCACGCACCTTCACTGCCTGAAAACCAGTTCCATGACAGCCTTCAGCATCGAATCCACTCCGGCGATAATCACCTCTTGCGAGTCTTCGGAGTACAGCCCTGTCCAATATTTCATGAAGAAAACAGCACTGCTTTAAGATTTCACAAGTATGTTTAATTATTATTATTATTTTTCTCAAAACAGGCATTATTGCTTTCCACGCAGACCAGCTAACGCAGCAAAGCCCAAAGTATAGACTGATTCTCCATTAGGCAAAGCAAACTGTATCCATCTCCAGAACTGAGCTAGGTTACTTCGGTGGGAGTGAACCTTTAAAGACAAAGCCACCACAACCCATACCACTTTCATCACCAGACAACCAAAGAGTAAACAATCAACCAATTCAACTTCCATACAGAAGGCGCAGGACATTGATCTTCTTCATCACTAAGAGTCACATTGTTTTGGGAGGATGCTGAATTATACCATTGATCAATAAGCACTCCTAGAAAGTTTATATTAAACTGTACAACCCACCCAGCAGTTGCGCATTGTGCTACAGTATTGCAAATCTAGAACAACAAATAAGGGGCATGCTCTTAAAACATGAACGAATAAGGTATTTGCTCAACAAAAATGTACATACCTTGTCCTGAGGTAGTACGAAGTGCTTCTTCCAGAGACAGGTCATCAAACACGCACAAACGAAGAACGCACCCAGATTGAACCAGTTATATCCAGGATATTCAACAGGTATTTGAAGGCCAATGACAAAATGGAACAGGCCAAGGCAGAATTATTGTTACAAGTTGAGTCATCCAAGATATCAAGTGTAACAATTTCCTAGGTTCAGGCGTATATGACAAAACCCAAGGAACAATTGATAAGAATGCCACCCCCAAAAAGGTCACTTCCACAAAACCCAAGGAACAATTAATAAGAATGCCACCCCCAAAAAGGTCACGCTCAGCGTTAGAGTTACCAGCCATCGCTGGAAACATAAACCACAACTCACTGGATAGGTTTGACCGAAATATCTCCATAAACTTAGAGTATTCTTCGTCCTGGGTTTTATTCAAACGTTAGCATCTCTGATATTAATAAATAACATAGTATAGTTTTAAGAGATTCTCCTAATTTACCTCACTAACAGCTTTCTGACCACTCTTTTGTTCAGAGTTCTTTTGTACAGAGCGCTTTGCCATTTTTGAAGTCTACACGGATACAGTGCCTGCATAAATGTGCAGAACCTAGTAAAACAAGCCTAAACACACAAAAAATAATTTATTATATGATAGTCATGCCAAAATCTGGGCGTAGAGCATTGTGGGCTTAAGCTTTATAACAGCAGCAAAGTATTTTGGTGGTCACTAGAGTATAGCTACAAAATACAATGCAGTAGGAGAAGATATGTTCTAGTGCTCTTGCAGTCGAACTCAGGATGGCTACCTCCAACTCTAACGAACTAAGCATCCAATTTGACCCCGGCCCCCATGCCAGTACCTTTCATCAACCCAGAAGGGCCAGAAATAATTTAGTGAGACACCTAAATATTAACACCCTATGAAACGACTTCAAATCTCGAATTGCACTTGCAATCGATTTTGCAGCTCGAAATCAAGCAGTTCCCATCTGATATACAACACAGTTTCAATGTATTTGGCAGAACGAATCGCACAGTTCCAACTTCCAAAACGGTTTGGTATGGGAGCCTCACCTGGCAATGCAGAGAAGATGAGACGGTAGCAATGAACAGAGGTGGAGACAGATTCCCGGAGGTCCAAAGCAAGACGGAGTCGGAGGAGGCTGGAGTCGCGCCGGAGTCAGTGGCAAGCCCTGGCTCCCACACCTTCCGCGAGACAGATTCCAGAAGCACAAGCGCCTGTTAGTGGGATGCGACAAGAAGGGGCGAGGAGATTCTAGAAGGGGAAGAACTCACCTGGCGCTCCAGAAACCGAAGAGAAGATGGTCGTTCTGAACAGGATTCGAAGGGTTTCTGCAGATTGAGGCGGGGGGCGTGAGGCCGGAGTCACGCGGCAGCGGAGTGGCTCGCCCTGGCTCCCACACCTTCAGCGGGCCAGATTCCAGAAGCACAACTGCACAAGCGCCTTTTAGTGGGATGCGAGAAGACGGGGCGAGGAGATTCTAGGAGGGGAAGAACTCACCTAGCGCTCCAGAAATCGAAGAGAAGATGGTCGTTCTGAACAGGAATCGAAGGGTTTCTGCAGGTTGAGGCGGGGGGTGAGAGGCCGGAGTCGCGTGGCAGCGGAGTGGCTCGTCCTGGCCTCCCACACCTTTGACGAAAGGTCTAGAAGTTTCCAGAAACCATTAGTTAGATGCAAGATAATACACAGGGGAAAGAAGAGAGCAGACGGATTTGCGCTTGCCTGATGGCCCGGTGCGAGGAGGCGGGGGGCGAGCAGAATCAGACGATGTCACGGCAAGAGGTTTTATAGGGGAGAGTTTTTATAGGGAGAAGGGGGAAGGGACGGAGCCAGAAACCAGCAACATTACTGGGTTTTCTTTCCCTGAGAGTGGGTCCAAACCAGTTCAATAGGAATGATAGGCTCACCTGTCAGTGACTATTCACAGTTGACCAGCCTTGGTGTGCTGCTGCTGCTGCCGCCGCTCGTCGGTATTTTCCGTTCAGTTATTCGAGGGTATGTTAATTTCTGACGTTCTACACATAAAAAGAAACTTTACAATTATTTCTAGTCGCAAAAAAAACTAGTAGTACTTACTTCTCGAATAACTTTTGTTTATTATACTGTTAGGTCACTCGCAAAAAAATAAGTTTCGGGTGATAGTGCCCTCGCCAACGGGCTAAGCCATGTGCCCTCCTGTCTCGTCCATTTTGCAGGGCTGGCTCGCAAAGCGGATTTTTCCACGAGCATCTGAGTTCCAGTGTCTATCGGCACCGTCGAAGTGTTGCCGTGGCATATGGTCCGGATGGGCGGAAATTATTTTAGAACCACCGCCGCCCTCACCGGCAGAACCACCGCCGCAGCCCACAAACAGCACGACAGCGGTGGGGATTCCTGTTGCGGCCGCGGCCGTGGAGCATGACCTCGTGCTGAAGCCATTCCCCGTCTCCGGCAGCCGGATGTCGAGTTCGGCGCTCATCAGATCGGGTGAGGGGCCCATCCCGATGGCTGGCGGGGACGGTGGCGGTCTCGGTCTGCTTGTCAATGTTCCGCCAGGGGCGGTGAGGATTCCTGCATCGTGGGAAGCGTCGCTTCCATCGGCGGGTGACGCTTCATGTGGATCTGAGGCATTTGAGCCTGCTATTCATGGCATCTGTCATCCCATGGCCGACGTGTGCGCCGGCAGCAGCTGTTGTACCAGCTGCGACTGTCCTCGCGTCATTTTCACCAGCGGCAGCTACTGTCCATGAGATTGGGGTGGAGGTCGCCGCAGAGGACAGTGCAGTATGCTTCGGTGGGCTGACACTGGCAGCTACCGGCATGAGATATCGGCCCGAGGTCGTCGGCGAGAGTGAAACTCATCCAGGCTACGTTCGCAGGTAACGTCGGAGAACGAAACAGAGTCTTTAACTCCCTTGTCTTGCATCGTTTTTTGTTCATCAACCAGCACAGCGATTAATCAATCATACATCCTGCGGGTGATGGTCTTAATGTTATGGAGCAACTTATCCATTATGCGTTGAAGATGCTTAACGAATTGGGTTAGTTCAGAAGTATTTGGCGACTGATCGAGAGACTTCCTCTCGATCTGCATGCACACATCATCATCCAGTTGAGATATTGCAAGCAAATTGGGAACATCTGCACTATAGACCTTCGTAGGAAATATACAGGGCCATTGAAGCTGCATAGGCCTTGCATACATGGATTGATTGCTTCCAGGATGCAAGAACATATCTAGCTGTACTGAAAACGCCTCAAGTGTCTGCCATCTTTGATTTTCAGTTAATCAGTTTAGATGGTCAAATCAGAAAAACAAAAATGAGTCAGCCATTAATTAATTGCTACTAAAAATGAAGTTTCCTTATTAAGAAATTGTTTAAAGACCATGAATGGGAAATCTTGGTCCTGATGCTCTTCTTACAGGTCACTGAAGTGCCTAACAATAGGTAGAAACAAACTTAGAGGCAGCTCAATGCAACTCAATAAGCATGTTGCTACAATACGCAATGATAGCTTCAGGCTATTCCAATGTTGAAACTTTTTTTTTAAGGTCAAGGGTTGAACTTGAGACCAAGCACTTAAAGCATAAGATATCACAGCAATGGAATAAACTCAATCTTGTTGTTTTGCAGGGTTAATGCAATCATAAATTTGCATTCATGTGTGCATCCTGTCATTTAGTGACAACTTAGTTGGGGTTGCAAACTCGGCAATTAGTTCTAAGCCTATTACAACTTTAATGTTAGATGGACCCTGCAAAAAAAAAATGTTAGATGGGATTTTGTTAACCTGTTTTGCATATGATCAATAATATTACATATTGCATAGCACAACTGCCTTACATTCGCTTTTTATATATATTGTCAGTCTGATTGGGTCAGCTGAAGATTGATGCAAAGTGGGAGATAAAAATGAAAAGACCATGTTTCCCTCGGGCTTTTCTGAACTATAGTGTAAAACTTTTGTTTCTTAGCAAGGATTTAATGCAATGTTAAACTTTTGCAGACGTCGTAGTGTTTCCGGGACCAGCGAGCGGAAGCCAGTCATCGGTCGTGTGGCGCCATTGGAGGAAGCTCTCCGAAATTTCCAGAGCAGAGGCAACAGATATATCATCTGCCCTAAGGAGGGCATGGTTTTTGATTCATATGATGAGGCCTATGAATTCTACAACTTGCATTCATGGGAGAAGGGGTTTGGTATAAGGTGCAACAGCAGTGAAAAAAACAATGCACAATATGAGTTTATGAAGGAAATTGTGTGCATGTGCCAGGTAAGTTGGTACGTAAATTTGACCGGTAGTGATGCGTTTACGCTGATGGTGTGATTAGACTTAACTGTTCAGATACATTGTAGGGGCGGATGTGTGGATGCAAGTCACGTATGGTTTTGCGAAGGACGGATGACCATGGTTGGTACATACGCCATTTTGTGGACGACCACAACCACGAGATGTCAGAGACATGTGGTGAAAAGCAGCACTGGCCGTCACACAAGCACTTGGATATTTACACAAGGGATATTATCAAGCACCTCAGAAAAAACAATATCAGTTTGGGGAAGGTATACTCCATAATGTCTGAGATGTTTGGCTCAGTTCAGTCCAGTCCTATGTGAAGAACATATCAAGCTGGGGAGCTTTTGTTTACCATGCATGGAGTAGTTGTTATTTTCTAGTTTGGGTCAGTTTATCTGATGTTTCTATGTATTTGTAGTACTATGTTGAAACTGGAATGGTTCTGTATGTTATTAACCATGTTGAAGGTGGGACGTTTATATATTTTGTGCACCATTTTATTTAGTTTGGATGGTCTACGTGTGACAGGTTATGTAGACCTGTTAGTGAGACATAATGATATATTGTATTAGACATAGCCTTGGTGTTAAGGGAAGCAGTCTTGCTATTAATTGAAGATTTTTTTTCAGTTTCTGTTACAGTGTTATTAATAGTAACTGCTCCGATCTAACTAAGTCGGTCACGGTGAAAATATGTAGGAATAGGATTCAAATACTACTTGCTTGTTGTCATGCTCTGCCCCAAATCGTCGTGACGTACTACTCCCTCCGTGATCTACATCGTATCAAAATAAAAAATGTCCATGATTGATCTTTGTTATTGTATTGTCTCGTGTGTAATTGACCTTTTATATTGTCTTTTAGTTAATGTAACAAGTAGATATTGACGTGGGTGACGAGCTAATATAACAAAATCACTAGTAGATATGATTGGGAGGAAGTAGTACGAGACATCACCATGATTAAATTAATAAAATACATCGCGCTTTGATTTTTATGCTTAGACTAAATATTTATATTTAAATTGGATGGATGGAGTATTAATTAACCAAACAGAAGGGTAAAGGTTAAACCATCTGGATCGAGGCCGACCACAGCTGATCACAAAGGTTACACCATCCCTGACAACAGGGGCAACGCAGAGATAAGCACGTGAGGAAAAGCAGCCCACATTCTTCCTCCCCACATGGCCACATGCTTCACACTAGTATGACGCACGATGGTGCGAGTGAGACCGTAACGCAGACGGCTATATTGAATCTCTATGCTGGTTGCTGGGACAGGAGCTGACATTGGGGCCAACGCACGCCGTGCGACGCCACTGGCCGACATGTCAGCTGACGCTGACCCGGGTCCACGGGGAGACGTCGCGGTCGCACCGACCAGTACCGGGGCCGTTTGGTCACCAGGAGGGGCCAGTACGCGGGGACCCCTTCTCGCTGCTCCAGCGTCCAGCATCGAGGCAACAACGTTTTACAGGTGGGTCCTTGTGTTATGGTGATATTTTTGTTCTTGCTTAACAACAACGCGCGATGTAGCCTATCTACCAACCAACGCTTTGTCGTTTCTATCTGTCGAGAATTTGATTTTCTCGAATTATTTGGTTATTGAAGACTGCATTTGACAATTTATATCATTAATGTTTGGTTTTACAGTTCAATTATTTTTACGATGAAAATTCACTGCATTCCTCAGTTCTCACTCTCAAGTTTACAACTACGAGTAAAATTGGAGCTTATTCTACTGTTAAACTTATAAGATACTAGAATCTCAATGGACAATAACTTATTTTGGTTTTGATGAGTACTTAAATTTTCTGGTTCCATGTGCTTTCCTATGTATTCTCCTTATTATCATATAAAACATTTTGCATCTGTGATGCATCCAAGCACCATGAAGAGTAATGTGGACGCACGATAAGCATTATATATCTTTGTCTCTCAAATAATTTCAGTAGAGATCTATGGATGCTCAACAATGACTCATTATCTTTCCAACCAAATTGGTAATCATTTAATAGTATTATACACCTTCCATTCTTATTTTTAAATGAGTTAATTACGTAAGCCCTCCTCTTGCATTTGAATTATGAATTTACCCCTCATTTCTCAACTTTGAATCCTTGTATCTATTTTAATAGTAAAACTAAATGGTAGCGAGGTGTAATAACATAAGTGAAAAACAAGGACAATTATGTTAAGTTGGAAATTAGGCAAAATTCATAATTAACTCTCAAACAAGGTTAACATTGCAATCACCTCATTGACATTGATATATTTATGGGTGATAACAATTTTAAAATAAAATCATTATTATTTTTATTTTAGTAATTTAAGGACTAATGGAGTACTGAACTTGATAATTTTGTTGTAGAAATGGCCTTATGCTAAGAATGGTGCTACGCCCAGGTGACCTTGTCCATTTCACAAATAACGCGACAACGACAGGTGTGATCCGCAAAAACGCTCCCTCTCTTTTCTGTCCCGTCCAACAAGCTCACTTCTCTCTGTCTCCGTTCTGTAACGGAAACACGCGCACGCACCCCCACACTGCGCCGCGCAGCGCAGCAGTGGGCGAGTGAGTGTGAGTGGAGCGATACCAACCGCCGCCGCCTTCCTATCTGCGCCGACGGGCACGGTCGTCATCCTCCGGTGAGTCCCGTCACCCACCCCAGTCCCCCATCCGCCGATCTCGCTCAGGGCGGGGACGCGGCGCCACGCCCAATTTGGGGCAGCTCGCGCCGACCTGCGGGGGTTTCCGGTCGCATTTAGAGGTGTGTGCGAGTGCGGCGGCCGAGATCTCGCGCCTACCGTCGAGGTGAGGGAGAGGAATGCGTCGTGATTCGCGCGGTTTGTGTGATGCTAATGGGTTCGGTAGGTATCTCTTTGCTCTTGCGCTGTGCGCCTGTGGCGGGGGTTGGGGGAAGCGAATCTATGAGGACCAGGTGTTGAGAAGTTTGGACGGGAGGCATAATTCTGCTGGATATGATTCTTTTGCTACTCTGTTACTTTTTTGCTTAGTGAAGGTGTCGGTGCTCTGATCTAAGGAAGTGTGGAGTCGAAACATGTCTCATTTTATTTGTTATAACAGTAGCCGATGAAACAATGCGTGCTGGATGCTGCGTCCGTTAGTGCCACCGAAGCTTCTAGGACCGTGAATTAGTAGCTGCCATAGTCAGGATTTAAAGCTCTGACGTGGACGGTACTACCTTGGTGCTTTGATTTGTTGATTTGGGAAAAAATATGCAGCTTAATTGTATAACTGGGGAAATGGATCTCGTTCTTGTGTGCATCTGTGTAGTGTAGGTAAATGCCACTTATGGAATGGGATGCCTTGCTAGTTGCATATATGGGTTAGGTAATGAGTGGTAACTTGCTCAGTAATATCTGATTGCTAAAGAATTGGAAACTATCGCAAGAATAATTTTGGAAAATACTATGGTACGACTCATTTGTGCAACTACCTACCGACTTGACGTGATCTACGGCTGCCGTGTAACTGAATCGCCGATGCCTTAAAGCTGTACACACGATGATGGAGTCGGTCACTGGTCGGACAAGAGGGTCGGACCCATAGCAGTGTTCAATAATTTCCACTCTGCACCATACAAGAATAATTCTAACTCTGCATTTCAATAGATCATTAGATTGTCCTGATAGAAGCATGAGGGCTTGTACATAAGGTCTTTGTTGTCTCTTTTCTCTGTTTTCCCATGAAATCGTGAGACTAGTAATTGTATTAGCGTTAAATTGCTGCAGAGTCTTCCATGTCTAAAATTCCTACAAAATTTGTGGTTATTGTGTGTGTTTTCATGTTTCACGTGCTTGGAACTACAACCCAATGAAGATTGATCACTTTTCGGTCTGTAATATATCAGTGATTGATGACTTTTCTAGTTTAGTCTCAATGGAGACTGTAATATTTTGTAAATCTAATGATCATTTGAGTAAAAGACCTTTTCTATGTATGAATAGTGTTTCTTAGATGAGACTGGCAGTCTTGAAGAGGTTTACAATCCAATTATTATACCCAAAGACCAGAGAGCTAGTTTGCTACTCTTGAATTTTGTAATATTCATCGATATATTTGAGATATACGTACACATTTCTTTTATGCTATGATGCATCTTGTATATGAACCTTTGCTTCTTTCCTTTTGCTTCTTTCCTTTTTGCCCTTTGATATCATGGTACATTAATATGGGAAAAAGAAGGACAAAGGCTGGTGTTAGTTTGCTAATTTACTTTTAATTCTATCTTATAGGTGGACATATAAACAATTCAAGGTATAAAGTCTGTATCTATTTTATCATGGCTAATTCCAACTCGTCAGAGACTCGGGATTCTTGGGATCCTGCTTCACCCTCACCATCAACGTCATCTTCTATATCAAGGTATAAACATTTCTTAGTTTGTTTCTCTTTCTTATTTGTTATATTAACATGTTAGTCTAAACTGCTAATCTGTAAAAAAGGAAAGACATTTGCATATCCTGGACTGGTTCATAGAATGTATTGCCTCACAAAATTAGCATATACTCGTCTTGTAAATGGAATCCTTTGTGTTTTTGTGATACCTTTGTCATCTCACCTTTTCCCTTCTTTGAGTCATGTAATTGGAATCCTTCTTTGTTGAGGTATAAGAAGCTGCAGGTAGCATACACCTATCATATTTAACTCGTGATTTGTTTACTGTTTGTACAGGGGAAAAAGTGACCTTGCAGAAGTCGATGACCCTGAAAGTGCAATGTCCACTGTTGCAAAATTGTTAGAACAGCTCCATGCTAGCATGATATCTCCATCTGAGAAAGAAGTGACAACTAGAAGATTACTTGAGCTGGCAAAAGCAAAAAAAGAGGCAAGGATTTTGATAGGTAGCCATGCTCAGGCAATGCCTCTACTTATATCTACCCTTAGAATAGGGACAACTACAGCAAAAGTAAATGCTGCAGCACTACTTAGTGCACTCTGTAAGGAAGAGGACTTGCGTGTGAGGGTCCTCTTAGGAGGTTGTATACCACCTCTATTGTCTCTTTTGAAGTCTGAATCTACTGAAGCGAAGAAGGCTGCTGCTGAAGCTATATATGAAGTATCTTCTGGTGGACTTTCAGATGATCACATAGGCCGAAAAATATTTGTGACTGAAGGTGTTGTGCCAACTCTCTGGGACTTGCTCAGTCCTAGGTCACGCCAGGATAGAGTAGTTGAAGGCTATGTGACTGGGGCTTTACGGAATCTCTGTGGGGACAAAGATGGTTATTGGAAGGCCACACTTGAAGCTGGTGGCGTTGAAATTATTACTGGTCTACTTTCATCCAAGAATACTGCTTCACAGTCAAATGCTGCCTCCCTATTGGCAAGGTTTATCTCAGCTTTTAGTGACAGTATTCCAAAAATTATCGGTGCTGGGGCTGTCAAGGCCATTCTTCACCTTCTGAATCGGGATAATGTCATTTCTGTTCGTGAAAGTGCGGCTGATGCTTTGGAGGCCCTATCTTCTAAGTCAGGTATCGCAACAAAAGCTGTGGTGGATGCAGGCGGCCTTCCTATTCTGATTGGAGCTGTTGTAGCCCCCTCAAAGGAATGCATGCAGGGTGATACATGTCATTCTCTACAAAGCCATGCTGTCCGTGCTTTGTCAAATATTTGTGGTGGAACAACCTCTCTGTTGCTTTATCTCTGTGAACTCTGCCAAGCATCCCGGCCACCAGTTCCCCTTTCTGACACTCTTGGAGCACTTGCATATTCTTTGATGGTTTTTGATGGTACTGATGGTAAATCCTTTAATCCAGTTGAGATAGAGAATGTTTTGGTGATGCTCCTAAAATCTCATGACAGTAAGCTTGATCGTATTCTCGAAGCTTTAGCAAGTCTGTATGGAAATGCTCGACTCTCTGACAAGCTTGATCACTCAAATTCGAAGAAGGTTCTTGTTGGACTTATCACTATGGCTTCTGCTGATGTTCAGGAACATCTTGTTCGTGCCTTGATTGCCTTGTGCTGTAATAGCCTTGGAATATGGGAGGCTCTTGGAAAGAAAGAAGGGGTCCAGTTGCTAATATCATTACTTGGGCTTTCTAGTGAGCAGCAGCAGGAATATGCAGTTTCACTGTTGGCTATCTTGAGTGATGAAATAGATGACAGTAAATGGGCAATAACGGCTGCTGGGGGTATCCCTCCACTTGTCCAGTTACTGGAAACAGGGTCTCAAAAAGCAAAGGAGGATGCAGCTCATATCATGTGGAACATGTGCTCTGACAGTGATGATATCAGGGCATGTATCGAGAGTGCCGGGGCTGTTATGGCACTGATTTGGCTTCTAAAGTGCGGGAGCCCTCTTGGACAAGAAGCATCTGCCAAAGCACTCAAGAAGCTGATACGATCTGCTGATGCTGCTGCAATCAATCAGTTGCTAGCACTACTGCTCAGTGACTCACTCAGCTCAAAGGGCCACGTCATGACAGTTCTTGGGCACATTCTTGTGATAGCTCCTCAGAGAGATCTAGTTCAGAATGGAGCTCCAGCAAATAAAGGTCTTAGATCACTTGTTCTTGTTCTTGAATCATCAAATGAAGAAACACAAGAGATTGCTGCAACAGTGTTAGCTGATATTTTCACTATGCGTCAGGATATTTGTGAGACCTTGGCAACTGATGAAATAGTTGAGCCATGTATGAAGCTTCTGACAAGCAGAAACCAGGTTATCGCAACACAATCTGCCCGAGCTTTAGGAGCACTATCATGTTCGGCCAATGCTATGTCAAAGAACAAGATGTCATGCTTAACTGAAGGTGACGTGCGACCTCTTATAGAAATGGCAAAGACATCCTCTATTGATGTTGCTGAAACTGCATTTGCTGCATTGGCAAATCTCCTATCAGATGAACATATTGCTAAAGAAGCACTAGATGACAATATTGTCTTGGCTTTGACTAGAGTGCTGAAGGAGGGGAGTTTAGAAGGCAAGATTAGTGCTTCACGGTCTCTTCGTCAGTTGCTCAACCACTATCCCCTCAGTGAAGTTCTTTCAGATTATGCGCAGTGCTGTTTCATAATTCATGCACTATTGGTGTGTCTATCTGGCATCAGTTTGGAAAACGTCACAAGTTTGGAACCTGTTGACGTGCTTGCATTGATGGCTAGAACCAAAGAGGATGTGCATTTTAGCCCTTCCCTAAGTACTGCCTTTCTTGAAGTTCCAGAAAGCTTAGAACCTTTAGTCCGCTGTGTTATTGTTGGGCTTCCACCGATTCAAGACAAGTCCATTCAAATTCTTGCAAATCTTTGTCAGGGTCGACCGTCTCTTCTTGGTGAATGTTTGAACAGAAGTCATGGATGTGTTGCTTCTCTTGCCACTAGAATTATGGTGTCAACTAGCGTGGAAACAAGAATCAATAGTGCAGTCACTCTTATGTCTGCTATGAGGGACAGCAGGGAACAGTCGATCGATGTCCTTGAATCATCAAAAATTCTCAAAGACCTTATATCTGCGCTTATCGACATGCTGAAGGAACATTCCTCTTTAACATCCATGGACATTGAGCTTTGGAAACCTTACACAGAAAAAAGTTCGTCAAATTATGAGCATGATGATTTGAATGTGCCTGAATTAGGAAAGGTTACCGAAGAAACTGTTGCACTTTGGTTGCTAGCATTTATTTGTTCTCATCATGTAAGGAGCAAACATACTGTCATGGAGCTGGGTGGTGTTGACACTGTATCTGATAGACTTGCTAGCCACGCTGATCACCGACAGGTTCATTTCTCACTTAAAATTTCTTTAAATGTATAAACTTAAGTTTGCAATATTTGTCGGCCAAGTTTTTGCTTATTTTGGCTCTGCACCAATCACTTCAACCTTATCTGAACCAGTTATGTCATCAAGTATATTGCTATTTATCGTGCATTTTTAAGAACTTATTATATTTGAAGTCAAACCAAATGGCGTCTCTAGACTCGATGGACTCTTTTCTTTTCTTTTTCTTTTTTTAATTATTGCAGTATTTCTTATTCAAAGGTAGAATTCTAGGAATAGCTGATTAGTTGGCTACAATTTGCCATTTTGTTTCTTATGCTACATTATATTGCTGCTTACCTATGAAATCATAATGTAACTAGTATGTAAATAGAGCTCTACTCATATGGTCCACAGATTGCCATACTCTGTTCTTGATACTGAAATTGTATTACCTGTAGTTGGAGTACCAGATACATAAGGTGTACTAGCTCCGAGTTATCCAATCAACATTATTAATAAAATGGATAATAATATGAATCGTCATGCTCCACTTACTGTAGTTGAATTATTCTAGGCACTGCAGATTTGATAATCTATGTGTGGTTTCATTGCTTGGTGTATACTCTTCCTTTTCATATTCTATGTTTATTCACGATGCCTATTTCTAGGCCCTAATAGTTCTCTCCTTATTGCAGGAATACTGTGAAGATTCAGAGAATATCTGGACTTGTGCTCTTTTGTTGGCTACTTTATTCCAGGATTCAGTTGTTGTCCAATCTTCAGAAATAATGCGAACAATACCTTTGTTAGGTACATTGCTAAAATCTGATGATATCATCAACAGATACTTTGCTGCTCAAGCATTGGCTAGCCTTGTGTCCACTGGAAGCAGAGGTATCCAGCTTGCTGTTGCTAGTTCTGGTGCTGTTATGGGTGCTGTATCCTTGATCGGACAGGTGGAATCTGAAATGCCAAACCTTGTTACAATGGCAGAAGAATTCAAGCTGACTGAGAATCCAAGTCAAATAATATTGAAAAGCCTTTTTGAGCTTGAAGACGTTTGCACTGGTGCCACTGCTAGGAAGTCTATACCCCTGCTGGTAGACCTACTTAAACCAATGGCAGACAGACCAGGTGCACCTTTGATTGCTTTGCACCTTCTGACTCAACTAGCAGAAGGTAGTGATGCAAATAAAGTTGTTATGGCAGAGGCAGGAGCTTTAGATGCTTTGACTAAGTATCTATCTTTAAGCCCTCAAGACTCGACTGAAACTACTATAACCAATTTGCTAGGGATTTTATACAGTAATCTTGATTTGGTTTACCATGAATCATCACTTAGCACTTCAAATC
Organism: Oropetium thomaeum; assembly: GCA_001182835.1. Lineage (NCBI taxonomy): Eukaryota > Viridiplantae > Streptophyta > Magnoliopsida > Poales > Poaceae > Oropetium > Oropetium thomaeum. The sequence goes on along the minus strand of LFJQ01000031.1, from coordinate 279,005 downwards.
AGCTTTTAGCCGTGCTACGTTTGGGCTCAAGAAGTTCCAGGCTTAGTGCTGTAAAGACATTGCAGAAGCTCTTTGATTCAGAAAATATAAGGGACACTGAAATAGCTAGGCAAGCTATTCAACCATTGCTTGACATGCTTGAGTCAGGAACTGAAATTGAACAGCAGGCAGCACTTGGTACCCTTATTAAGCTTTCTGCTGGGAATATCTCAAAGGCGTCTGCTATGTTTGATGTAGAAGGCACTACACTTGAAAGCCTATACAAAATTCTGTCCTTCAGTTCATCATTGGATCTTAAGAAAGATGCTGCTCAGCTCTGCTATATTTTATTTGAGAACTCAACCATACGCGCGTCAGCAATTGCAACAGAATGTCTTCAACCCCTGATATCATTAATGGTATCAGGATCAAGTTTGGTTGTTGAACCTGCTGTTTGTGCTCTGAATAGACTATTGGATGAGGAGTACAATGCAGAGATTGCTGCCACTAGTGAAGTCATCGATCACCTTGTTAGTTTTGTTCCTGGGACAAACTACCAGTTGACAGAAGCGTGTATAAGTTCTCTCATAAAGTTGGGTAAGGACCGTCCAAACTGCAAGCTTGACATGGTTAAAGCTGGTATCATTGAGCATGCACTTGATATGATTCTTGATGTTCCTATTTCTGTAAGTTCATCCATTACTGAGTTGCTTCGCATTTTAACAAATAACAGTGGCATTGCTAAAAGTTCTGCTGCTGCAAAAATGGTGGAGCCACTTTTCTTGCTTTTACGTCGCCCGGATGTTACCATGTGGGACCAGCACAGTTCATTGCAAGCACTTGTAAATATCCTAGAGAAACCTCAGAGTCTAGCTGCATTGAAGTTGACACCCAGTCAAATAATAGAACCACTAATAACATTTCTTGAGTCTCCCTCTCAAGCAATTCAGCAACTTGGCACTGAGGTGCTATCACATCTTCTAGAACAGGAACATTTTCAACAGGATATTACTACTCAAAATGCAGTTGTTCCTCTGGTGCAACTTGCTGGCATTGGAATCTTGAGTCTACAACAAACTGCTGTTAAAGCACTTGAAAACATATCTCAGAGTTGGCCCAAGGCTGTAGCAGATGCAGGTGGCATTTTTGAACTTTCTAAGGTGATTGTCCAGGATGACCCTCAGCCAAGTCGAGCATTATGGGAATCTGCAGCACTTGTGTTATGTAATGTTTTGCGTTATAACTCAGACAACTACGTCAAAGTCTCAATGGCTGTACTTGTAAGACTGTTGAACTCCAAGGTGGAAAGTACAGTCACAATAGCTCTCAGTGCTCTTCTTGTTCAAGAGAAAAGTAGTTCACGCTGTGCCGTGGCCATGGCTGAGGCTGGGGCAGTACGCGCACTCCTGGAGCTTCTTAAAAGCCATCGGTGTGAGGAATCTGCAGCAAGATTGCTTGAAGCCCTGATAAACAATGCAAGGGTCCGTGAAAGAAAAGTTGCAAAATATGCTATTGCTCCTCTCTCGCAGTACCTGTTAGATCCCCAGTCTAAGAATCAGTCAGCTAAGTTTCTGGTGACTCTTGCACTAGGTGACATTTTCCAGCATGAAGCACTTGCAAGGGCAAGTGACTCAGTATCTGCATGCCGTGCACTTGTAAGCCTACTTGAGGACCAGCCAACAGATGACATGACTATGGTTGCTATTTGTGCACTTCAAAGCTTAGTGATGCACAGCAGGACAAATAGGCGCGCTGTGGCAGAGGCTGGAGGCATTTTGGTTGTGCAGGAGTTGCTTCTTTCACCAAATGTCGATATTTCAGGACAGGCTGCTCTGCTCATCAAGTACCTATTTTCAAATCACACACTCCAAGAATATGTGTCGAATGAGCTTATGCGGTCCCTCACTGGTAACACAGTAATCTTTCCGCTGAAATGTTGCATAATATGTCTCTATCATGCCTGTCTGTCATGTTCTTGTGTACAGCATCATGCCTGTTTGTCATGTTCTTGTGTACAGCAGTATGCCCTTATGTTCTGAAAATAAATTTTTATATGCCATATTGTCTATGACACCATACAGCTGAATTATTAATTGTCATCAGATGCATCATGTCGTAAAGTAACAGCATTACAAATGCTGATGTGTGTCACACTACATAGCGATGCTTTTTTTAGGGAATTCATGGGGGAGAATCCCCAACTAGTGTGATGGATATTGTTACTTCTCTGATACCAATTTCAACTTCCTGCAGCTGCATTAGAAAGAGAGCTTCTCTCAACATCAACTGTAAATGAAGTTATTCTGAGGACTATATATGTGATATTCAACAACTTCAAAAAGGTTCGGTTTTCTGAGGCAGCAACCTTGTGTATACCTCATCTGGTTTGTGCCTTGAAGGATGGAAACGAGGCTGCTCAAGAGAGTGTGCTGGACACCCTTTGCTTGCTGAAAGAATCTTGGCCACAAATGAATGAAGAAATTTCTAAGGCCCAGTCCCTTATTTCAGCTGAAGCCATACCTATATTGCAAATGCTTATGAAGACTTGTCCTCCTAGTTTTCATGAGAGAGCTGATAGCCTGCTGCATCATTTACCTGGTTGCTTGACCGTGACAATCATACGCGGCAATAATTTAAAACAGACAATGGGGAATACAAATGCATTCTGTTGCCTACAAATAGGAAATGGTCCCCCAAGGCAAACCAAGGTAATTTCTTATCGTACTCTAAAATCTGTAGTGTATTTTATGTGCTGAAATCCAGAGGAAAATACATATTGTATCATTTGTTGTTTCATAAATGACATTTCTGCTGTGCTGATGTCAGGTGGTTAACCACAGCATGTGTCCAGTATGGAACGAAGGCTTCACTTGGTTATTTGACGTAGCCCCTAAAGGGCAGAAGCTATATATCATATGCAAAAGCAAAAATACATTTGGAAAGGTACGACCTTATGGAATGTTCATCTTCGTTCTATGCTTTCATTTTATAGTTCATGCTTATTGATCCCTTTGCCACTTTTCAAACGTTGCTTATTGCGCTGCAGTCGACCCTCGGAAAAGTGACCATCCAGATCGATAAAGTGGTGACCGAGGGTGTGTACAGTGGGTTCTTCAGCCTCAGCCATGAAGGCGGCAAGGACGGCTCGAGAACACTGGAGATAGAGATCGTATGGTCCAACAGGCCGTCCAATGACAGTTCGTAGCACTCCCTGATCTGCGTAGCACCAACCGCGCGCATGCATACTCCTGCCTTTCATGTAAATCAGCTCCATAATCATCCAAATTCATTTTTATTACGTAGAAAAAATGCTGAGATCCGTAGCATATTCAGTCAGCATCATCATTCAATCATACTTTTGGTCCTTTTTTCTGAATCGTAGCCTTGTAGCTGTGGCAGATTTTGGACCGGGTAATCTTTTGTGTTTTTTTCGTTGTACAGCTCGATTTATTTCCTGTAATTATAGTTTAGAAGAATAGGTGGGTGCTGAGTATGGAGAAACGTAACTCACAGCAACTTTGTGTTATCTGTAACGACGTAATATTTGTCCACGAGGGTGTGTGCTTTTCTTTTCGCTGTATGATTTTGAGAATGCCATTTTTTTCAGAAGGTAGGTTAAACAATTGAATTAATTACTCTTTGGTGTTGGTCACATTCTGGTACTGGAACCTTGCAGGGACACGGGCATGTCAGTAGTTGGGGATATCTATGAAGTTTCTGGTGATTTGGACTGGAAGCACCCATTTCCTTTGCCAAGCAGTACGTGAGGGGAAGCGAATCCAAGGGCCCCTACAATAAAGCTAAAGAAAGCCTAGTTGATTGGGAAAATGGTTTGATTAGTATGTGTTGGTAACCAAGATTAGGATCACATAACAAAGAGAGCAAATGAAGGGAGGGGTTTGAACAAGTCTGCTTCTGATCATTTTCCCTGCCTCCTGTATCACAGTTCCACAAAGAACGCCATTAAACTCAAGATTAAAAAGAAAAATGTCCCAATTGAGTTCCTTAGCGCATAGTACATGCATATTTCCACATACCTCGCCCCGTTAGCACAGGAAGTTTGTAACCCTAATAATCAGGTGGATAAAATTGGACTAAAATATTCCCAATCCCCTTTCTCAACACGCGCACCCATATTTGAGACACATGACGACGTCATTATTATTATTCTAGTGTACATATATGAAGCACCGTCTACTAATCAATATCGCTCGCTTGGAGGATTGTAAAATGGTGACAAATAGTGTTCAAAATAATAATAAAAAAAAAGTGACAAGTGGATAACTAACCCGGTCGTTGGTTGAGCTTGCGACGCCGCCGCGTATTGACAGCTTTGTTGCTTGCCTACGCTTGCGCCATCCCGCGTGGATCGTCTTTCCACTCGTCAGCTGTGCTAGAGACACTGGACAGTGACCCAGAAGTTGCGTACTAGTACTAGGTGAAGCTCTCTCTAGTCATGGTTATGGTCATACATCATACTGGTCGATGAATAATTAAATGCCGCTGAGAGCGACGTCAGTTTTCCGAACCTTCGGTTGCTTAACGCGGCCCCGGCCCCTTGCTTGGGACAAGATGGTTGTAACGCACGATGTTGACTGCACACACACACTCGATCCCGATTCTCATAGCTCGACGCATGAACATAGAACAAGGTCCGCACGCGGTCTGCCGGCCGGTCTTATACGAGGTTGGAACATGGATCTGTTGATGTTTAGTAAAGATTGATTTTTTTTTTTTTGCGCGTTAGTAAAGATTGATTAAATAGAACTTGCATTAGATTCACCAACCGGCAAGGAAGATTTATAGTATGTCAGAGTGAATAAAAGTGACACAAGTGTGGTAAAACCAGGTACTCGGAGGAAAAAAAAAGTCATTTTTAGTGATGTTCAATTACTGAAAAAGATCAAAACAGTAAGTCGTTCCTTCAAAAGAAAAAATTCATACAGTACGTTTTATAAAATGATATCACAAAATTATACTTAAACATTGACGTTGGAAAAGCTGTTGGAAAGGGAGATTGGTCTTTTTCAGTAACGAAATTCTTGACACATCCATCAGGCAAGGATTAAAAAAGAGCGCGATCCATATGGTGGGTCACCTAAAAAAAAGTGAATATTGTAAATAATGTCGTTAATAGAAAACCAAAGCATGGAACCTGAAAGAAAATAAGATGATTTCTGAAAGGATCAATCTTAATTCTGAAGAATGATTTCATACCGTAAGCCGTTCCTTAAAAAAAAAATCCTACAGCAAGTCTTATGAAATGCTATCACAAAATTATAAGTCGTTTGAAAAAACTGTTGGAAAGGGAGATTGATCTTCTCCAGTAATGAAACGTTCACCCTGTTGTGTACAAAATTTTGCAGGTCCCGTGAATATAGTTATTATCAGTACTCCATAAAGAAACATAGTTATTATCAGTACTAATTAAAGAACTCCTAAAATAAATAAAGAAAGAAAAGAAATTGCAGAGCAACTTCCAAACCCCCGCGTGATGTGCTCTGCCGTCCCGCTATAAATACCCGCCTCGCTCGAGTCTCCGCCGATTCTTCTCTCACCCATTCCGCCGCGGCGCGCAGAGGAAGAGAAACGCGCAGCTAGTTTGGACTTTCAGCTGTCAATCCCATCTGTCGTCCTCGCCGTCTCCGTGCCATGGCGAACGCCGCCATGCGGGCCCAGGTCACCGGCCTCCTCCTGCTGCTCCTCCTCACGCTCGCACCTACCTCGTCGCGCGCCGCCACGCCGGCCAGGTCGGCGCCGTCGTCAACCGCCGTGTTCCAGCTCCTGGGCGATGTCTACCCCACAGGGTAACCTCACCTCCATTCCCCTTCCCGCTGATCAGGGTCGGTTAGTGTAGCGTATTAAGCGGAAGGATCTGCCGCGAGGGATTGGCGGACCAGTTTGAGTTCTTGCCGTTAAATCGAGGCAAAAATTGTTGCTTTTAAAAAAAAAAATAATAATAATTTGGGTGGGGGGAGACTGATGTGTCTCCAGGTTGGTTTCTTCCTGGCAACCTGTCGTCTCCGTTGCGCTGCGGGCGTTTGGTCTTGGACCAACTGGACCAACTGGACCAACTGGACCAACTGCCCCGCAGAATTTACAAACTTTCTTTTTTGACTTCGTACTACTAGTACTTTTGAAAAGCCGGCTAAACTTTCATTCTTTTTTTTCTTGCTATACAATTCTGTACTACGAATTTGTTAACTGTGCGCAATGTCTGACACTCTGTTGTTCTTGGCAGCCACTACTATGTCTCGATGAGTATTGGGAACCCTGCTAAGCCGTACTTCCTTGACGTCGACACCGGCAGCGACCTTACCTGGCTGCAATGCGACGCACCCTGTCAGAGTTGCAACAAGGTACAATACGATCGGCTCAATGTTACACATTGCATCTTCAGAATTCCATGATACTCCAGTCTTGGTTACTGGATGCACCTTGTATGGCCAAAATCCCTGTGAATTTACATTCTTATGGCGAACTGAATCCTGGGCCTACGTTGCACCAAATATGTCCACGCTCTTTCTTCTTCTGTTTTGTTGACAGCAAACATGATTTTGGCGAAATTCTGACTAGCCATTGCAGTGCAAGTTTGACCCAAGAATTGTATCGTCTTTGATTCAGAATGAACCGGAATGTAGGATCTTAGTTTGGTCCATGATGTTGTCTTCCTGTTCCTGATGGTTGCTGCAGGTGCCACATCCGTTATATCGGCCAGTGAAGAGCAATCTTGTCCCATGTGCTGATTCACTCTGCACCGCGCTACACAGTGGACTGGCCTCTAATCAGAAGTGCCCCTCGCCGCAGCAATGTGATTACCGGATAAAGTACACAGACAGCGCATCGTCAACGGGTGTTCTCATCAACGACAACTTCTCATTACCAATGCGAAATTCATCCAACGTTCGTCCCAGCCTCACCTTCGGGTATTCACTGATTATTTTCATCTTTGTATGTTGCCCGGTTAATATCGGTTACCGGATCCTGTTCTTGATGTCGTGATGTTTTCTATTTGTTTGCCAGCTGTGGTTATGACCAACAAGTGGGGAAAAATGGAGCGGTGCAAGCTGCGACAGACGGCCTGCTTGGGCTTGGGAGGGGATCGATTAGCCTGCTTTCACAGCTCAAGAAGCAAGGGATAACGAAGAATGTTCTTGGTCACTGCCTCAGTACAAGTGGCGGAGGGTTCCTCTTCTTTGGCGATGATATGGTACCTACTTCACGTGTAACTTGGGTGCCCATGGCACGGAGCACATCTGAGTACGCTCTATTTTCCAGAAGTTTTTTTTTTTTTGCCAATGCATTAGCATTATATTTATCGGGGCACGAAAAGGGTACAATTGACCATTTCAGCGTTTCAGTTTTGCAATTTTGTTTTCACCGTAGAGTTTAATAAATGTAATTATCTTTATATATTTATTCAGGAATTCCATGTCTTGGGCTTGTCCTAGTTCATACAATACATGTAATTAATTTTCTCTGCTTTGTATCACAAAAGTTTCAAGCTTTTCACATCAGCTTTACAAGAAAGCTATTAAATGTTCTTTACAAATAATTGCTACCTCGTTTACTGTTTGCTGTCTATTACTATGAAATTAATGAGTTGCTACAGAAATATTACCCTTATGGTTTAAATTACAAATTAGGATTGTAGTGTACTCCCTAAATCGAATGTTGTGTAATTAGGATTGATATATATCAGCAACAAGTAACTTGTCCTCTTTACCGAAAACTTGGTGTTAATACTCTATAAAATATTATTTTCTCAGGAATTACTACTCACCTGGAGCAGCAACATTGTACTTTGATAGACGTTCCCTTGGTGTGAAGCCAATGGAGGTTGTCTTTGACAGTGGTAGTACCTATACGTACTTTACAGCCCAGCCATACCAAGCTGTTGTGTCTGCGGTAAATTTCGACTACCATACATCCTAATTTTCATAAATTGAAGTAAAGAAAGACACTAACTAAATGTTACTCTCTAACCATGCAGCTCAAAGGTGGTCTCAGCAAATCATTTAAACAGGTATCAGATCCCAGTTTACCTCTGTGCTGGAAAGGACCAAAGGCATTCAAATCTGTATTTGACGTCAAGAAGGAATTCAAATCACTGTTTCTGAGCTTCGCTAGTGCCAAGAATGCGGTCATGGAGATTCCACCTGAGAATTACCTCATTATCACCGTAAACACTTGACGCCCAAATGACCTGCAGGGAATCACAATGTTTCCTATATATGCAAATAAATTATGGCTTATACGTTCTAATTTGATTTTTCCAGAAAAATGGGAATGCATGCTTGGGCATCCTTGATGGAACGGCTGCCAAATTGAGTTTCAATGTAATTGGAGGTAAAGTTTCGGCATACGCAAGACTCCCCAGTTTCTGAAAGTCAAATGCTGTCGATCATTACGTAATGACTCTTTATCTTCTTTATGGTAGACATCACAATGCAGGACCAGATGGTGATTTATGACAATGAGAAAACGCAGCTCGGATGGGTGCGTGGATCATGCAGTAGGAGTTCCAAGTCCATGTCCTTCTTTCCATGAAAATGAAACAAATTTGAACAATGAGCGCTTGAATCCATTTTTATCCATCCAAGGTTGGCTGTCTGTTGAGTTGGATGAAATTTCTACTATCCTCAACTCTGCCAAATGATCGGCAGAAGAGCGCCAGCATATTACAATCCAAATAAAGTGAATAACATGTCTCCAGCGTGAGAGAGTAGATGTGAATGCAGACAGGAAGTTACTAACTGCAGCAATAGGGGGAACTGCTGAATGTATGCCACCCCATTCAGATTGAGATGGAGCCCTTAACTTATGAGACTGGGCTAAGCTGTTATCTGTATAACTTTGCTGAAATGTAAAATAATTGAAGAAACAACTGTCGTCTATTGGACAACAACTTTTCTTTTGGGCGAAGATATTAGACATGAGCTTGGAACGTAAACACTAAATTGTAGAACCAATAAAATAATGTTTCGTTTTTTTTTAAAAAAAAGAATAATGTTTCTGGTAAAAAAAGAATAATGTTTATACTTCTGCGTGTAGTTGTGATAAAACAAATTTTTGGTGGGACCACCACCTTACAGAGAGAGGAGTGTTTATATTAGGCATTTCCAAATCTGACGTCCTATCGCAAGTATTATTCATCAAAAAGAAATTTTTTTTTTGCGGGGTGTCAAAAAATTGATACTTCTGTCGAACCAACCTTAAACATTATATATTCAACCGGAGAATAGATTGAAGAAAGTGGACCTGTAAATTCTCGAATTCTCGATGGGACACAGCTGGCGTGGAGAGGTGGTCCTCTATACACATAATAGCGCACATTTGTTTTTAAGAGCTTAAAATGGGGTAACCAACGCAATAACCATCGGCCGAACTTGTACGCTACTCCATCTTTTGCATGAACAAGGGTGTCTGATAAAAGAACATGAGAAATAGCAAGCTATTTTACAGCGAGATTGGTTAACCTATTGAACCAGAGCCTCCTGTGAAAATTGAGACTGCTTATTTGCTTAAAGGAATGAAAAACAAAATGATTCCTTGACAAGAGGCTCCTGTGAAAATCGAGACTGGTTATTTGCTTAAACGAATGAAAACAAAAATGATCCGCTGACATCAAAATTCCTACTCCTTGGGTTTATCTTCCATCCAGATGTGTGAAAGCTTATACAAGATGTGTCGTTTGCAAAAGCCAAGAAAATGACAAGTGTGTCACTCGAGATGCATATTCATGGAATTCAAACCAACGTATCGACCTTGTTTGCTGTTGCTGGTGTTTGGCTGCAACGAACTAATTGCAAATACTACTACAAAATACCTAGAAGCAGGGTGATTTCTATCAAAAAGAAAAACGGTGATGGAATCGGGAAATCGAAGCAGTGACTAACCTGTTTGTCAGCATCCTGCGGCTGCAGAGGCCACCAAAAGCACCACTAGCGATTTCCCCAGGCGGCCTCTTGGAGCACCTCTCCTCCTTTTTCCTTGACCTATCTATCATTCTTCGGGGTGCCACAGGAGAACCTAGGGTAGGAGCTAGGTTCACAAGTGCCGAGCCTTTATTGGATGGAGGTGAACGCGGCGGGATGCGTCGTGGCGGGGAATGGCGGAGGTCGCCAGTCGCCGGCGGCAGCGCGAGAGCACCGAGTGCCTTTTCCCTAGCCCGGAGTTTTTCGAACTGCCCTTGATCTATCCGTTCATTTACAAATTACCCCCTAAACTGGATCGCGCCTATTAATCGCGACTTAATTAGGAAGTTTAGTGAAAATATTTGGATCACGAATAATAATCACTATTCAACGATTCGCGTATTGCCCCGTAATCTGGATCGCGATTATCGACTATTTTCAGAACAGCCCCTTGTTTTTGTAGATATCTCCTACGTCGGTCCTTTTTCCTCTTCCCCGCCCGCCCTCCCTCGCTGCTGCCTGCAGCCGTCGCCGCCTTCCTCCCCGCCCTCCGCCGAGAGATGGAGCCCCATATCGGCCTCGCGAAGCTATGAGTGGAATGTGGAGGCTCGTGCCATTCCCAGGCGCCTGAGCTTCCCCCAGCTGGTCATGGTGGCTTGACCCGTGGCTCGCCTTCATCTGCTCCCGGACGGCGGCAGAGAAGGGGGTAGCTGCAGCTACGGTGACCAAGAACGAGAGCATGGTGGCTGTCTTGTTGCCCGTTTCTGACTACAGGTTGTGATGGATTAGCGAAAGTTTTAGTTTTTGTCTACCGCCCTGCTTCAACTTCTCTACGCTTTCATCTACTTTCTTCAGTAATTAGGACTCATCAGTCCCAGGGGTTTCGCTGCCGTTTCTTTCATTATTATAGCTGCCCCTGAAATGTAAATCTCTTGCAAGAATCTTCTCTTGAAGGTTAAACGGACCTAGTACGAAAAGTGAAAGGCCGAAGGGTACATTAGATTTGTTGTGGGGTTCTGTTGCTACTTGCTAGTGTTTTGGAATTGATCAGTGAATCATGGATTGAGGGAAAGTTGCCATATTCAGCACTGAAAAGTTAGGAGTGCATCGCATCTAAAGAATTACTATCAAAGAACCTCTGAATGTTTTGTTAGCTAACTTGTTCCATTAACATCTTTGAAGATACTTAGGTTCCCTTGTCAACTCGTTAGATTACTAGAATTTTCTCTCATAACTGGTTTCAGGAAAATCTGCACCATAAGAACACTGGCATCAATTGCGTGCCCCTTAAATATCCTGGAGGTGGGCAGGAGCTGACTGAACTTCTCAAATAGCTGAGGCTCTACATATTCTTGTAAAAAATCTGCATGAAGTGTTTGTATAGTTTGGTGGATATGGCCAGAATGACAGTCTCGCAACGAATTTTGAGAAGGTATGTGATGAGTCAAATAATCCCTTTTTTTAGCATGAATTCCCAATGGAAATACCTTGATATAATATTGTTACTCCATTCAGTTTATGAAGCTTTTATTTACTTTAGTCCATGACGAAAATATAAAATGCTTCCTCCTATTCATCCAGGATGAGGTTAGTGCCAAGGAATGTTTGACAGCAGCAACTGTGGTAGAGGTTTCATTCCATCATCTGGTTGAAGGTTACCATTAGCTGGTTGAGAATCTGGACCACAGATAAAGTACCTAAACTCATAGTTACACATTGCCTGGTTTGCGAATCTGGGCCTCATTTGTGTCAGGCGTGCTGGAAATAATTTTCAATCCCAGCTAAAAGGATAAAGTAGCTAGACTAGACAGATCAATGTGTCTCTGTGTGCTCCTTTATGTTTTTGTATGCTTAGAGAAAAGGATTATCTTTGTTTGCAAGAACCCTGTCCACTGAGTTTATTTTTGGTTGCACAGTTGTGGGTATAACCAGATGGGCAACCCTAATACGGCAACAGTGGTAGATGACATCCTTGAGATTGGAAGGGGACTGGTTGATCTGGTCTCATAGTTCAAGCTCGACAAGATCATCGCAAAGGATATGGGTCAAGCGGGGACAAATATGGGTCCTCATGGTTCAAAAACAGTAAGATATAAGCTGTAAGCACAATTGTCCAGGAACCATACTCACCACATACAGGAAGAAGGCTATGAATCATAATTTATGACTGAGCGTTCATTTATTTTGATTTTGTTTCATATGGTTGCATCTGAATTTTTATTTCCTGGATGGATGACCACTATTCACTACTCACCAGGCCTAACAATCTTGCATTTGCGTACGAAGTCAATAGACACAAAGATGGGTGTAGTCCTGGACAGTGGCAGCACCTACACCTACCTGCCTAACTGTATACTGTATATAATTAAGTCGTTTTTGCAGTTGGTTCCGGGGCAAAATTCATTCTCAACGCCCCGGTATTATGATTAAAGACATTAGACATAGAATTCTGACATGAGTAATCTTGCAGCTGAAAGCCTCTGTCGGCAAATCAGTCCAAGAGCTGCAGGATCCTGATGAACTCAAATAATGTCGTCTTACGTGTGAAAGGATTCCCAAGTTAAAGTTTGCGATGGTTTCATGCACCTGAAATAAAGTTCGGAAAAGGTGGATGAAGGTACAGAGGGTAAGAAAGGCATATAAAAGAATAGAAACCTGTGTATATTCCTCCTGTTCTTAATAAAATGCAGTTAATTAGTACATTTCTCACCTGAGTGCTCCGTGCGCGTCTTTTGCTCCCCTTAAAAGTATTCTGTAGTATATTTTAATAACATTCCTCGTTTATTGCACAGTTTGAGTTCCTTTTCAAAGTCTCTAATATTCAGACGGCATATGTAGATATCATCAAGAGTGCAAGTGCAACTGATGAGCTGGAACAGAAACACGCCTCTCCTACAAATGCAACGCCTTACAAGCTTGTGAAGGAAGAATACAGACAAGGCAGGGGATAATACAGAACCCAAGAGAATAATAGGAACATACAGGCTAGGAAATGAAGAAATAATATTTGTATTGCATGAGTTCACACGATTACAAGTACTCACTCTGATTCTTAATCTGTCGTCGTTATGACAACAACTTTAGTTCAAAATAGTACTCCTAAATATCAACACCTAATAAGTAGCCCATGATTACAGATACAGACCATCTTGTCTGCTGTGTGGTACCCAAACCAGCCTGAACTTCCTGAAACAACACTTGGTATCTGAACAGCTTCAACTGGTGAAGTGGCTCGGCCCTCTGCAAGACATCCGATGCGTCCGTTCCCCCGACGGCGTGGCCACTTGTTGGCCATGTGTTGACGCGAAGATCGCGCCGTTAGATACGAGCACGCCCTTGTGCGAAATCCGCGCGACGAATCCGCAGAAACCGTAGCCGCCGGTTAGCTCGAATCCGTCGGAGTAAGACCAAGGATCGCCGCTCCGGGAGGGACCCCGTCAGGAGCGACGCGCCGTGGGTTGCCCTAGACGAGCTAGGGCGCCTCCTTGCACAGCCGGTGCGCGTAGAGGAGAGAATTAGGGTTTAGAGAGGGGATTAGGGTAAAAGGGATAAAAGAAAAACTAAATTTGATAAAGGTAATGTTTCGATTGGAGTTGGTTGTCCTCAATCGGCCGTGGACCCTTTATTTATATAAGGGGGGGGGTGGTCTTATCCCTTTCCAAGCCAAAAAACGGACCGAATCGCGCTAGATCTGAAAATCCGAGTCGGTATCGAGACCCACCGGAACCACCGGTCAGTCACCGGAACCTCCGGCACCGGACACTCCGGTCACATACCGGATCCTCCGGCGAACCCGTCTCTGTGGACTCTGGAAAAGACGCCAATTTTGGTCACCGGAACCTCCGGTCAGTAACCGGAACCTCCGGCACCGGACACTCCGGTCACATACCGGATCCTCCGGTGAACCCGTCTCTGTGGACTCTGGAAAAGACGCCAATTTTGGTCGTCAACATATGCCCCCCTGTTTTTTAGCAACGATGAAGTGCTGAAAAACATTCCTAATGACCAAAATTGTCTAAGGACGATGATTTTTTGAAATAACTCATCGGCCGTACCAATTCTACGTCCGATATTTATTCTATCCTCTTCTATCATCTCACAAGTATCGTTCATATTCGAACGATATTGCTCTACTCTATCTTGCAACCATTTTACATTGGAATCCATCTAAATTACAATGTGGTTGAACCGATTTTCAATCGATTTTGCTATGATGGGTACAAAGCCATCTTTAGACACACTAAGGAAGTCATAATCCGAGAGATCCGTGCCCGACAAACATTTAACCGTGTCTAATGGTAAAGCAAGCGGATCTGCTAAAGCAATGCAAGCCGGTGTTTCTCCATGAACCATCTCTACACTATCACCGACCCATTGTATCAAGAATTGGTGCAAGGAGGAAGGGACACATCTATTTGCATGAATCCAATCACGTCCCAAAATAACATTGTAGTTACCTTGCACATCCGCGACGAAGAAGGCTGTGGCAATCGTCTTGCTTCCAATAGTGAGCTCCATGGAAGCGACTCCCTTGGCACCGATGGGCTTGCCTCCCTCTACACCGGTTACCGTCATGTTGGTCTTGATTAGCTCATCATCGCTCTCGTCAAGCTTCTTGTATAAGGAGTATGGCATCAAATTGACCGCGGCACCGCTATCAACAAGCATACGCGAAACCGGTGAACCATTGAGATGACCCCTCACGTATAAAGGCTTGATATGGTTCTCTGATTCTCTGGGCTTCTCAAACGTAGCTTTCTCTGGTCCGAAGTCGAATTGAGCTACCTCTTCCTCATCTTCACCAATAAGAGAGTAATCATTAGTAGATAAATAAACAACGTTAATATCCATACTCTCCCGTGGTGGCGAATCTTCATAGTCCAACAAGTCGTCATATTCATCTTCTGGAGGCGACCCTTGGACCGTCGGGGAAGGCGCGGAAGGAGGAGTGGAGATCGCGCAGGAACCATTTACCGGAGGGTCCGGTACTTGACCGGAACTTCCGGACACCGGAGGTTCCGGTACCTCACCGGAGTGTCCGGTTACGGTGTTCTGTGGCGTTTCGGCGGGTGCCCTTGGCACGAGCGGTTCACGTCCAGATTTTTCCTTCTCTCTCCATTGCTGCTTCTGAGCTGGCCTTGGCTTGATTTTCTCAAATACCTCATCTCTTTGTTTTTCAAGCTCCCTAGCCTTAGCCTCCCGTTGGCGCAACCGTTGCAAGTTCCTCTTTTGAGTATGATTTAACCCTGGAGGACACCATCTCGGTTTGTAGGTTGGCGGTACAGCTTCACTACCACTAGCTTCATGATCGTTGGCTCTAGGAGGTACCTGCATAGTGGTATTTGAAATTTTTGACGTTGTCGACCCACCGATGACAATTGGTCCATCAAATTTACCTTCAATGGGGACACTGGTTGACCCAATCCGAATCACCTCATCGGATGTTGTTCTATGTGTATCATTCTTCGTAACAATTCCCCGATCAGCTTGAACCTCACTCTTGCGACGCCATTCTTGTTTGGGAGGAGATTGTGGTCTTCTTGGGAGAATTGAAACTTCCGGCTTGAGATTCCGGAATTCTGACCGATAATGGCTTGATCGGTCATGTCCATCGTGTGTGAGCCTACCAAACACCGATTCTCGTGGTGGGATCCACCCTGGATGAAACGGTGAAAATTGCATTGGAGGAGGAGGTAACACCCATGCGCCCTGGTATGGATCCCACATCGGAGGCGGAGGATAAAACATCGGCGGTCCCCAAGGCATTGGCATGTTGGGCGTCATCGAAGCTTGCATATGAGGGCCATCGTCATGCCTAGCAACCCTCCGTGGTGGAGAATCATACCTTGCTTGTCGCGGAGGTGACCTTGGTCTTTTTGTTGACCGATTAGTCGATTCGCTCGCTTTTTTGGTGTACTTCTCTAGAAGCTTGTCGAATGTGACCGCCGGTCTTGCTTTGACTTGAGCCTTCCCTTTGTTCACCTTCCACTGCTCCTCGGGACTCTTGGGCTTGATAAACTTTTGCTTATGAGTCGAAGTTGCACCCTCAGCCTGAAGACTGACCGGACCGTCCGGTCTCTGACCGGAACTTCCAGCGCCGGACCCTCCGGTCCCGGACCGGACACTCCGGTGTTCCTGCTCTGAGGACTCGTGGATTTTGGTCTCTCGAGGGGCAGGTTTGACCGACGATGATGCTTTGGCTTGCCCCCCGTGCTCGGATGCCTGAATGGTGATTTCAATAGTTTCTTCGCCATCCGGAAGCTTCCTAATTGACACGGCCCTTGTTGGAATTTTTCCCTCTTTGGACTTGGGCCTCTCTTCTCCAACAAGCACCTTTTTACCCTTCGTTGCATTGGCTTGCTCCGGCCGAATCAACACGGTAGCGTTGGTGAAATCGATGGCGTTCACCGGGAAGGGATGCTTGTTGATTTGCATCTCTCTAAGACTCAATCGACCTTCATTAATAGCCGATTGTATCTGTCGACGAAACACATTGCAATCATTAGTAGCATGGGAATATGAATTATGCCATTTGCAATATGCTCTCCGCTTGAGCTCTTCAAGCGGTGGTAAAGTGTGAGACATTGTAATGTAGCCACCCCTATGTAATTCATCAAAGATCTTATTACATTTAGCTACATCAAAAGTAAATTTCATCTCTCCTTGCCGGTTTTTATGGACCGGTTTAAGAGATTCACAAGCATAGGATTTAGCCTTAGATGGCCACGCGAACTCAGCAGCAAGCACATCATTTGATTCATCGGATGAGCTATCTGAATCATATTCAACGACGTGCACATTGTGACGATGGGTTCTATGGCTATCTTTTGCTTCTTTACTCCGGTTTTCTATAACCGAAGCCATTTGCTGTAGTTGGGCAAGCGTTAAAATATTATGATTTTCTAGCTTTTCCCTAATGTATGATCGTAAGTCATTAAAAGCTAAATCCACTATGTCTTTTTCAGAAAGTGTCAAATTAAAACATCGGTTTTTGGTGTCTCTAAATCTTCTAAAGAAATCATGCACCAATTCATCATGACCATGTTTAACCGACGCTAAATGTGACAACTTGAGTTCATTTTCCCCACTATAAAAATGATCATGAAATTTATGTTCTAATTGATCCCATGAGGAAATAGAATTAGGGGACAATGAAGAAAACCATGCAAAAGCAGTTCCGGTTAAAAATAAAGAAAACAATCTAACCTTTAAAGCGTCCACGGAACTAGCTTCCCCTAATTGTGCTATGTATTGGCTAACATGTTCCCAAGTGGTTTTATTATCCTTGCCATTGAATTTAACGAACTCGGGAACACGCCACCCCTGGGGGTATGCAACCGTATCAAAGTGAGCGGGATATGGTTTTTGGTACACACGGTTTCTAGATTTCAAATCTATACCGAGTGCCTCCCTAAGCTTTTGATCGACCTCTTCCCTAACCGCGTTAACATAATCTTGATAGGTCGGTTGGGGCGCATTGTGTTGCGGCGGTTGGGGTGCATTGTGTTGCGGCGGTTGGGGTGCAGTTTGATTTTGTTGTCGGTAGCAGTAATCAAAAACAGTGTCACTTACCGGCCCATATGGTGCAACATATGGAGGCACATAATGAGTAACCGACCTGAATGGTGGTATAAAATCCGTGAGCTCATTGGTTCGGTTATTACAAACCGAACTAGGCATGCTAGCGATGGGATTGGGTGTGGCATCATGTACAACCATGGCACTAGTAGCATAATCAGTGTGTAATTGCTTAGTTTTAGCCATTGGTGTTTGTCCAGAAAAATAATTTAACGGCATACCATATTGAGGGTGTTTTTCATGTGAACTAGACGGAGCCGTTTGATCAACCACATTATGAGCAGGGGGTGTAGCAGGTTTAGCATATGAAGGTGATGTAAATCCTTGGTTATGCGCAGCAAACTTAGCATCTATCGATCTATGTAAGTCAACTTTCATATCGCTAAACATTTTAGATAATAGATCTACGGAAACCGAGGGCGTGGTAGAAGTATTACTCACATTGGTTTTTACCTCGGTCGTGTCGTCGATCGAAGGCGGAGCGAATGGCTTGATCGACACGAGCTTGCCTTGTCGGTCCTTCTTGTAGCACGCCAAGAGTTCTTGGAGATCCTTCTCCTCTTGGGCCTTCCTCTTCGCCTCGAGCGCCTTCTTGCGCTCCTCGAAAACTTGACGAACGTCGTCGGGAAGCTCCTCGTACGACGGCATGATGATGTTCTTGTTGCTTATATCGGGGTTCATGATAGGTGGGTAAGATTAATCCGGTTGTGGAATAACCGAAGCCTCGTTCCCCAGCGGAGTCGCCAAAAAGTGCGTTGACGCGAAAATCGCGCCGTTAGACACGAGCACGCCCGTGTGCGAAATCCGCGCGACGAATCCGCAGAAACCGTAGCCGCCGGTTAGCTCGAATCCGTCGGAGTACGACCAAGGATCGCCGCTCCGGGAGGGACCCCGTCAGGAGCGACGCGCCGTGGGTTGCCCTAGACGAAGCTAGGCGCCTTCTTGCACAACTGGTGCGCGTAGAGGAGAGAATTAGGGTTTAGAGAAGGGATTAGGGTAAAAGGGATAAAAGAAAAACTAAATTTGATAAAGGTAATGTTTCGATTGGAGTTGGTTGTCCTCGATCGGCCGTGGACCCTTTATTTATATAAGGGGGGGTGGTCTTATCCCTTTCCAAGCCAAAAAACGAACCGAATCGCGCTAGATATGAAAATCCGAGTCGGTATCGAGACCCACCGGAACCTCCGGTCAGTCACCGGAACCTCCGGCACCGGACACTCCGGTCACATACCGGATCCTCCGACGAACCCGTCTCTGTGGACTCTGGAAAAGACGCCAATTTTGGTCACCGGAACCTCCGGTCAGTAACCGGAACCTCCGGCACCGGACACTCCGGTCACATACCGGATCCTCCGACGAACCCGTCTCTGTGGACTCTGGAAAAGACGCCAATTTTGGTCACCGGAACCTTCGGTCAGTAACCGGAACCTCCGGCACCGGACACTCCGGTCACATACCGGATCCTCCGGTGAACCCGTCTCTGTGGACTCTAAAAAAGACGCCAATTTTGGTATTCAAACACCGTGCAATGCGACGACTTAAGAAAGTTCACGAGCTGTCGGCATGGCAGACATCTCCAGCTTTTGCGACCATAATACAAGTCAAAAAACAAAGCTGCCATCGCAAAGTACAAAAGCAGAGCACATCACTGACAGTGACACCACTTACTAATTCGTCAAGCAGCTAGTACGAAGCACAAAAGCTTTGGTTTTGCTGACGAAGTGAAGCTTTCGGTCCTTGAGTGCGCGTGCGTGCGTGCGTACTCCTGTAATAAACCTCTTTTGTTTACTCTGAAAGTGGATTAGATCGGGCAGAAACTGGAGGCCATGTACAGTAGGAGTACTACATAATCATAATCACAGGTTTGAGAGTACACTGTTTTTATTAGAAACATTATATAATTGCATACCAAAATTTTGCTTTCCAGCGGGGTCATGAGAGAGACCGCCGCTGAGAAAGCGACTCGAGTACATCACACGCCGCAATTCCATATTTCCATCTTTTTTTTGACTCAACAAAAAACAAAACCCTACACCGCTTTTCTTCCTGTCTGCCACCACCACTACTACTAGCCTGCCTGAACCAATCCTACCATTACAGTAGATAGTTATACAATACTATCAGCAGCCCCTGGATCCAAAACCCTGTCAAATCGGTGCCCTATTGTTTTGAATTGGATCCACTACTATAAGCAGGCTTGTCAATCTGTTAACTAATACGACAAAAACCCAACTGGCTGTTAAATTAGTTGACCCGACCCGAGAACTATCTACCAAGGAAGATCACCATGCTCTCCACACTCGTGTTTCCGGCAGCAAAGGTGCCCCTGAGCTTCCTTTGATCTGCCAGTGCCACAGGGAGTGTGAGACTCTGCACGGCGTTTCTGGTTAATTTCGCTGTACTACTACCTAGACCGAACTCGTAATTCGACCTGAACCCAATGGTGTACGATGACCTGAACGGCTGAACCCTGTGTCTGTAAGTGGTCAGTTAGCTAGAGCCGGAGCTGCGGGCTCACGCACGCACGCACGACACGACACGGCAATTGCAGTGCGGCGTCGTCGCTTCGCTTGATCCCATCAGAACGGCCTCTGCAGGTACGCGAACATCTCGCCGAGCGCGGCAGCGTCGCGGGCGAAGAACGCCGGCGATGGCGGGCCGAAGAACGCGCCGTGGTCGTCGACGACGAACCCGTCGTCGCCGACACCGGCGCCGCACCAGTCGACGACGGCGCCGTCGTCGAACCAGAGCGCGCCGCCGGGGCCGCCGAGCTGGCTCTCGGCGTGGTCGCGGTCGGGGAGGTCCGGCGACGGCGAGAGCACGTGCTCCGACCCGCCGCTGCTGGAGTCGTGGTCTGCGTGCTGCATCAGGTGCGGCACCGAGCTGTTGTTGGAGTCGTCGCGATCCGCCGACGGGTCCGACGACGGCTGCTGCTGCGGCGGGAAGAACGGGCGGTCGAAGCACAGCATCTCCGTCGCCGGCGGCGTCTCGACGTCGTAGCTGTCGTAGTACGACGCGCCATAGTGGTGATCGTCGTGCGTCATCTCCACCTTCATCGGCACCGCCACGCCGGCGGCGACGGCGGAGTTCTTCTTGGCCTTGGCCGGCTTGACGTCGTCGGCGGCATCGTCGTCGTCGTCCACCGTGTCGTACCGCTCGATCACGCCCTTCTTGTTGTAGATCCGGCACAGCACCCAGTCGTCCAGCTGCAATAACGACAGGCCACAGAAAAATTCAGCCAACGTTTCTTTCATCACCAGGGGGAAAAGCTGATCGAGACAGAGAAGAAGACGGTGACGTCTGATTCGGTGCATGTGGCCAGTGTGCGGTAAAGTGAATTTGGCGCCGAAGCTGCGCCGCGCGTCGTCTCCATCGGCGCGTGCGTGAGCACTGACGCCATGCGGCGCGCCGCTTTACTATAGCGCATAGTACTAGTAGCCTCTAGTAGAGCCTCTTATAGGCCACAATTTAACAGGCTGTTCTTAAAGAGACCCGACGCGACGCTGACGATGGAGCACACTGCAAATTGACAAATTGCACGCTCACCTTTTCTTGGCTCCATTGGTTTTGATTTATTTTATTTGCAAAACCAAATACATGTCTTTTATATACTACATGTTGTCACTGTTGACTCTTATAAACAGGCATCTACTGCTGGTTTTTTTGTGAAGAAATAGTCTTTGACTGCGTTATTATTGTTTGTTCCTGTGCTACTTATTATTCCAATAATGTTCGACCCAGAAATGCACTTTTATTTGCAAAAAAAAGGACAAAAAAAAAAGAGAGGAGCACCACGGATGTGAGGTTGAAAAAGAAGAACGAGCAGAGGATGGCGTAATTACCCTGAGCGCGTTGTTGGTCCTCTTTCGCGCGGCGGCGGACCGGTCGACGTCGGCGAGCCTGTACTCGTGCATGATCCAGTTGGTCTTGACGCCCTTGGGCGGCTTCCCGGCGTAGAAGACGAGCGCCTTCTTGATGGCGACGGTCCGCGGCGACCCGACGGGCTTGTCGGCGCCGGTGGCCTTCCAGTACCCGGTCCCGGCGGCGCGGTTGGGCCGCGAGCCGTTGGGGTACTTGCGGTCGCGCGGCGAGAAGAAGTACCACTCCTTCTGAGTCTGGTCCCCCGCGCCGCCCAGCTGGGCCGCCTTCTCGGGCAGCTGCCACGGGTCGAACTTGTACAGGTCCACCTCGGTGATCACCGGCGCGAAGAGCGGCAGCCCCGCGCACCGCCGGCACAGGTAGTGGTTCACCAGCTCGTCGTCCGTCGGGTGGAACCGGAACCCCGGCGGCAGCTGCAGCGCGCCGCCCAGGTCCATGTCCATCAGTAGTTCCCTTTCTCGGTCGGGTTGAGCTATTCGAGGAGGGTCGGTCGCCGGAGTAATTAACGAAACGCTCGCTTCCGGATGCTGCAAACAGAGGAGAGCAGAGCGGGAGTCGCCGGAGGATTTTTGTCTGTGTGTTGTGTTGTTGTGGCCCTTTTTCGGCTGCGCGTTTTCAGTGGAATGGCGCCGTACCCCAGCTGTCTACTTATAGACGGCGGGCGTACACGTGTCGACGAAAGGCGATGTCACCACGTGCTGCAAGTTGCGCGCCGGTGGGCGTAGGCGAGACAGCGGGAGAGGCGTTCTGCTGATCCCCCGGGGGGGGGGGGGAGGGGGGGGCGGGGTTGGAAACACACGTGTCGCGCATCGGAGATGCCTGTTGGGACGTGTGGGCGGTTGGATGTTCGTGTAGGGTCCACCTCGCGGGCGTGATTTTGTCATCGCTTGCGTCAGCAGTTTTGTTCGGTTAGCAAGGCGAGGAGCCCCAGCCCTCGAGCCCCTCGACCCCTGCCCCGCCCGCCTGCCTGGTGGACCCGGTTCTCGGCCGTGAGATTTCCTTGGTGGTCCCCACGGTCGGTCTAATGTATTTCCAGTTCCAGGACTAAAAATAACAAAGCGGAATCCGTTGGTTTGAGCCCGATAGTGTTTTTTCTTGTCTTCATAAAATAGTACTACTACGATCTTCAGTATGATAATTACGACTTGGGTGCATTTTGGTCAGATCTATTATTAACAGTAGCACTGAAAACCCGTTAAATTTCTTATCGATTTGCTTTTCACTTAGTTGTCTTTAGATACAGATTGCACGGCTATAATTCACTGGAGTATATTTTTTTAATTAGAGTCTATATATTACTAGCAAATTTTCTATAATAAATACATAATCCTATAAAACTAAAAAAGAAAACACTAACCATAGTCCTCAATTATGAGCTGATCCCGGATCGCACTCACTCATCCTTTTGCTTATTTTAAAAAAATGGTATCTACGCATGTACAAAACAATTATAAGTTTGTTGTTCAAGTATTTTAGTGATAAAATAAATTATAATAAAAATATCATATTAATCATATTCTTTAAAGAAAACGAATAACCATGTTAAAAATCATCAACAACGACAATTAAAAATAGGGGAGGTGGTAACTCGATGTGTGCTTGTGGCCCACAGTTTTGAGATTTTACGCGCCGCATTCCGACGCCCGTATCTACGTTTTGTAATGGACGAGATCCCCGCACATGGTGGCACGCCACGGCGTCCTGCGGGGTATTCCGGCGGAATCAACGACCTGGCCGTCTGGCCTTGCGGGATCTGAGAATCTGTCAGGGGCGCGCCGGTCGTGCGGGACGCCAGGAGCACATGTGACGTCCCCGCGCGCGGCGACGTCACGGACTTGGCTCGCTCGCTCGCTGGGCGTTGGCGTGCGCGTCTCGGTTCGTAGCAGCAGCCCCGGCGGGGCCGCAAGCAAGCTCGGTCAGTGGGGTCCCCCTCACGGGCGACGCGGCGTCCCGTGCGCGCGACGAGCCAACGACCTGGTCATTCGCGGCGAAACGCTGCCGCGAGGAGGCGCGGGCGCCTGCCACGACAGGAATCTGGACCAGCGAAGCCTCGTCCCCTCGACTCGACGACACGGGTGGGTGTGAGTGGGTTGTCTACGTGGGCATGATCTGTCCCCGTCGCCTTGCTACCTGCTTCCTTCCCTTCCACGGTGATACTAATAACTCCACCGGACCCGGCCGTCCTCGGTTAATTACTTTCTTCAGATTTTCAAATTAAATCGTTTTAAATACAATCTCACATATCAAAAAATAATAAATAAGTATATGTTTTATTCAATGTATTTGATAGCTTAAATGATTACGACGTAGGAGTCCAAATCAATAAGGGATGGGTTCCATTCTTGAGACACGTAAGTATTAATTATATTTTATTTTTTTCTCAAAACCAAATTCTTATTAATTACTAAAGATTTTATTAACAAATAAAATATTCTAATGACTTAATTTAATATTTTTTAATAAAAAATCTACAGCGACTTAATTTAGAACTCGGGAGGGTTTAGGTCCTCAACGCCGCCGCCGTGCGCCAGGTGTTGGACCAAACAAACAACACAACGAGCGACGTGGCCCCGGATGTCAGCACGCACCGCGCGACTTCGTTCGTGAATTGAATGATGGTGATAAGAACGAGCTCGTATCGACGAATCATATGTCGCGTCGCTGCGACCTGCGATCGTCCGTCCATTGGACAAAAAAGTAAGAAAAAAAAAAGGACAAGGATTGTTGAAACAGCTGATTCTAGACGCGATCCACAGATAGGTGGGACCCGGTACCTTACAGCAGCCCATATGTGAGGGACCAGTTGGACGGGCGTCGTCGTTTGTGGACACCATCACTTGCTCAAGCCGACGGAACCTCGACGGAGGATCGTCCGCCCGACCCCGACGCGACGATCGACATGGGCGTCACGGGTGACGACGGCTTCCGCGACGATGCCGACGGCGCGGCCAATGATCCCGACGGCGGGCGGGGTGCAGCAATTGCAAGGCCACCGTGCGTTCGTTCCTGCCGGTTGTCCCCCATCCACGTCACTTTCGTCGTTTTAGTTTATGTACTACAACCACAGCACTTGTGTCAGAGGAACCACTTGCTGACGCACCGAATCGAAGGCAAGCTAAGTATAGCGGCCAGGCCGGCCGCGGCAGATCTCGATCGATATTTCATTGGCAGCGCGCCGGTTTCGGAGACAGCTTTCGTTGTCACTTTCAGCTAAGCTGCAACTGCAAGGAACGACGAACGACGATGATGCCTAGCCGTGTTCACCGACTACTGATTGCCACATTGGCCATTGATTTTGTGGTTGGTATTGTCTAGGTTTCATCGTCTTCAGAATTTAATTACTACAGTCAGTAGTAACATTTTTTTTTTTACGATTTAGGTTGGTGTCATACTATAATATACGTACTACTACTATACCCCTCCGGTTTTTAACCGATCATGCATGATTATTTGTTAGTACAACTACACTAATTAATCAAATTTACGTTATTATTTTAGTGTATGCCTTTTTTTTTTAAAAAAAGGACATTTCAGACATGAGTCCTCAGATTTACGTTCATATAGGAGTACATTCGTTCCTACGAACGCACATACGCCAGTTGTGTATTTTATAATAAGTTTGCCCAAGGGTTTTAAAATTTTATATAGAAATACAGAGCACATGAGTTTTTGTTCGATCGGGCTCTGTATCATTTTTTCAAAAAAAAAAATCCTTTGAAAAGTATGCCGGTCTGCCACTCGCACGCGCGGCGCGGGACATATGCCGCGATCACACACGGCGTCGCGGAGCCGCGCAGCTCGGACCGGCCGGGGCCCGCCCCCCTGCCCTCGACGTCACGGTGCAGAGCCCCTGGAATCTCTGGAAGGCTGGCCGATGCGGAGAAACGCAGCTGCGAGGGCCCACGCGTGTCATTTCCTGGGCTCTTCTTGTTTATTAGTCGTCGGTTAATTATTAGAATCCCACGGGTTCTTCTTTGCTTTGCTCGATCGATCCGACGCGGCGCGCGTGAGCCGCGGCCGGCGAAGGACAGGTCACGGGTGACGGCCTCAGCGACGGCGACGGCGCGACCAATGAAACCGGAGCGCATGCATGCATGCGGGGCGGTCGGGTCGTGTTTGCTCGATCTGATCCCGCTGATGATCTCTCGCGCGCGGTGGATCCAGTCTCCATCTCCACGTCATTGTCGTCTTAGTTTATTTATCTAAAAGTCTAAACCATCCACCAGTTGCACTAATTATTTATAGTTGATGACCTTTGGAGCCTCCAGTTTAACCGCCCCCGCCCGCCCGTGCTGAGTGCTGACGTCGACGGACACAAAGTACTTAGTTTTTGATTCTTGCGCGGCTTCGAAGAGCCGCTGCTGATTCAGAATATTCGGTTTCTTACTTCGTCGTCAGTGGCCGAGATATATGGGCAGGAAGTTTCCAAAACATGGCATCTCTAGGGTGACATATTCACACGCACCAGAGTACACGAGAGTAGAGAGTCTACCAATCCAGGTACATATACCACACATGCTTGTTTAATTAATTAATTAATTTCTTATTGTTTATTCCTAATATATACTAGCTGGTAGTAGTTGAATCTTGTGCATGTGTGGCTACCATTCATGAGTATATATCATCTCTCTTTGCTATAGGACACTATTTCGATAATATTCCCCTACTGGCCTACTATGTGTGTGTGACGTCACAAGAATCGTCGTCTGTTTCAGCAAGCTATATAAGTAATTAACAAACAAATTGCATGTGTTTAAATATATGTGTGCGATGGTAATAGGCAACAGATTCTGTGGTTACCACCGTACTACCTTTGTTGGTGCGGATCTCTTTCTTTCTGCATATTATAATTGTTAGACAGCTTGTTTAATTAGACAATCTAAAAATTGAGAATAATTATAGCCATAAGTTGAGAGTTGACATTTGGATAAAAACAAGAAGATTCTTTGTTGAACTGTTTTACAAAGTGACTACAACTAGCTAGACGGGAAGTAATTATTTAATTTCCATGATAGCAACCTCTTGAATCTAATTTTTTAACAGCCGCCTCTTGCTTTAAATTAGAAAAGAAGAAATAATAAGCTCATTGCACCTGCTAGTAGTATATTACAGTATATTGTGGCGACCTCAAGCAATCTAATTAAATGGGGCCCTCTCAATAAAATCTAGTTCTAGTACTAGTACTCTAGTACTTCTACGTCGAATGCACAATACTACAATTTGCAAATTGGCTAGGGCAATTTTCGAGAAACAAAATGATTAAATTACTTCACTTTCATATAATCCACAAAAAAACTAATGCAGTAATAACTTGCCTTTTGGATCTAGTTGAAATAATGGTATTAGTTATTATTATAATAATTTGCAACAATTGCACTGGCAACATGCACACATATGGTGCATTTTTTTTTTCTAAAGAACATTTACTGGCATCGAACAATCACACAGGCACATGACACCTTGGTCTGACCTGAAATTAATTGGCGATCAAAATTGCCAATCAGGATCAACATTATCAATACTAGTTCCTACGGATTCTACCAAGAAATTCAATATACAAGAAACATACCTTCTACAAGCTGGATGTATATCAGCATGATAGTAGTACACTTGTTGATTCCGTCGGCCTATTTAAAAACTAATAAACACAGTTTTTATTCATTTCAGATGGGGGTATATCGAAGTAAAAGATTCGATCCTGCCAATAATACCTATTTTTCATGTGCACACATCATTCGTGATGTACTCCATACGCACACTTGCGATTAAATAACAACACTAAGAATTAAATAAAAGAAGTTACAAGTTGCAAAACTATATTAAAGTGCTAATCAAAAAGTGATTATGCTGCACCTGCAACTTCTTGAGACACCAAAAAATCCTACGCCCCGGGCCCATTACTCAGTGAAATAAAATGGATAATAAACTAATGATGCAAACCGTATTAACAAGGGAGTACTCTTTATTATAGTATAATCTAGAACCGGAGTGCATTTGGTGGAAAAACATATATGACAGCCAATAATAAAAGAACAAGGACACGACGCCAGAGAATGGAAGCTATAGCTACTTAAACAGGATTTATGTGGTGCTGTGTTGGCGAATCAGCGTCTTTGGCGTTTGTTTTTTTGCAACCACATGTATGATTCTTCATTGTTAATTATGTACTATGAGATAGGCTAGAAGCGCACATCAACATGTCAGCATGAAGACCAGAAGGGATCAGATCGATGCTTAATTAACTAGTAGCTAGCTGGGTATGGGGCCCACATAAATACATAAAGAAAACAACAATGCCTATGTCACAACAAGAACAGAACACAAATCTTTTCTCTGATGAGATTACCTATCCTTCAAACTGTAATCTATATTTACTTCCTAGTTTGGAATGACATGATTTGAATTTGTGAAGGGAGAGAAAAAAAACAGTAATAAGCTAATGGCAGTTACATATAAGAACACAACCAACCAAATTAAACAAACTGATGATAATAAGCATCAAAATGTGGCCGGTGTTATAAACTAAAGGATGTGGCGTAGCGGCGCCGCATGGTCGCGCCGTCGAATCAACAGCAACAGTGGGCTTAGGCTTAATTATAACTAACAAGCTACGTACTACTGAATATAGCCATATAGGTAGCTAAATATAGGTGCATCTGCACTGTTGAAATGTCAACGTCATTTCTTGTGGACCCCATCGGATTAAAAAAGAATATATTAATCTGTTCTTAAATTATTGTTTGCTGTTGCTTTTTCTATAATTTTGATCATTCGTGTTATTTAAAAAATGAGTTCAGACGTGTGAAATTAACAATCATATTTTAAAAACCTTTAATAATAAATAAGATCACAATAAAATATATAATATTTTTTATATTATTTTTAAATAAAATAAATAGTCAAAGTTGATGAGTCAATGATAATAATAATTAAAGAACAAAAGGAGTAAACAATATATCTATACCGTATGTAGCTAATAGCTTCGCGTTCTCTGTGGTTTGGATCGGAAGTGCAGTTGACCGTTGACCGCATCTCGCAGCACAAGGATTCGTTGTGGGACGTGCAAATGCACCTTTGGAAAATGGTCAAACATATATGGTATCAATTTCGTAAACATATGCTAGCACCAATGGTAGAGATTACCACATCCAGTTACTATAGACTGGGTCAATTATATTATAAGATACAGGAGCAGGGGAGGCTACTAGTAGCTAGTAACTCGATCCATAGGCTTTAATCTGTTTATTTAGAATAAAAAATTACTATACTAATTTTTGTGGGGCGTGATGCTGACGATGGTACCCCCGCTGGCCGGAAGTGCAAAAAGCAAGAGGGGCAAGTGGACGTGAAATTAGGTATAGTGGTGGACTTCGCTTGGTCGTCGTGAATCGGAATCCAAACTGGGATGGTGGAATCCGTTTGTCGTCGTCGTTGATATTCACCCTTATTACTCTAGCTGCTTCTTCGGTAATCAACACTTAACAATAATGGTGCAACTTGCATTTTGTTGTCTCCCACTTGTCTGCTTAATTCACTGCCAAGCAACGCATATTATTAGCGAGGTGTTTCATTAATTAACAATTTGAGAAATACACTATTTACTACTAAAGATAACTATAACCTGTGACAGCGATTCAGCTCATTTCGATTATTTTATATGCATAACACCACCAAATGACGTAACGGATAAATAAAAGCGGACTCCAAAAACTGTGTTGATGAAGAACGTAGCGTACGTAGATCTGACGTGTCACAAATTGTTATATATATATATATATATATGAAAACACAGAAACAGACACACCAATTATTGTTGTATTATATATACACGAGAGATACTAGGGTGCCGGGCGGCCACGTACGCTCTCGGATTAGAGAACTTAGAAACCCCCCCCCAAAACCGTGTACTTTATTACCGCGAAGCATATATAGTTAATTAGGCGCGTTGAGACGGAATCTGCGGCCGTGGTTTCTCCCCTGCAGCGTTCACGAATCATATGTGGGGAACCGCCCGAGTTTTCAAACTCTGCATTACTCTACACCTTATATTATGCTGCGTGCGTGTCTCGACGCTGATACATACGTACTCTCTTTTTTTTCAAATTGTTGTCGTCGTTAACTTTGATCATCAACTTTGAGTATTTCTTTTATTTAGTACTGCCAAGTTGATGTTTGTTGGCGTAAAGTTTGCTCGGTGCCCACAAGGAGCAAGAGAAGCTAATTAATATAATGAACCGGCTGATCGGTGACGCACTAGTTATAAACAAAAGCAAAAGGCAGTAAGTACAAATTACAAGGAGTATTTTACTAGTACCGTCCGTCGTGTGTGACTCGAGAGAGTCGTCGTCGGTCCTGAATCAGCGAGCATTAGCGATAGATGGTGGAATCCGGTCCGTGGCGATCTGGGTGTCTTGGCGGCCAAGGCAGCAACCATTGGCCGCGCAGGGGCAGGCAGGCAGGCAGGCAGGCATCAGAGTAGTAGGCGTAGTGGTAGTCGTGCCGCAGCAGCTGATTGGCAGATGCAGACATCAAACGAGACAACAAAAAAAAAAGGGCAGCGTAAAATACTACTATACTGAAAGGAGAGGAGCAGTTCCACGTGAGAAAGCGAGTTTTTTACTACACGGCTGCCGACGGTCTCGGACGGGTGGAGGGACGGGAGAGAGGCCGAGGTCGCTGGTGTTGAAGGGAGCGAGACTATTGTCGGGAAGAGATATGGATCAGGGGAACTTTCTCAGAAGCCTGTGCTTCGGCTGCACTGCATACTTTGACCCATTAATTTTACAGTGGTGCGCACGATATGATGTCAGAAAGATGTCAGCACTGCACGGCATGCCGATATACTCCCTTCGTTTCAGAAAAGGAGTTTCTTTTAACCCATTAACCCAGACTCATTTCTTTTAACCCAATGCCACGCTAGATAGCTCATAGCAGTTTTAGTAAACAAAGAAACAACAACCCTGTTGATATACTCCCTTCGTTTCAGAAAAAGGAGTTTGTTCTGAGGGCCGGAGCCGTTTCCCACGAGTTCGCTGCATGCATATATGTCTCTCGGTGCCCATTAAACGGAGCCACACTGGAGCGCCCGGTGGAGCAAATGGCCAGCACGCCATGCAGCAAAAAATATGGAGAAAATAGTAGTAGTACATACGAGCGCCATGCAGCCACAGATTCGAGCCATGCAACAAAATTAAAGCAACAAATCAAATCATTTTTCTAGGTTGGCATGCTTAAAGCAACAAATCAAATCAATCGAACATGCTATAGGAAAGTTTGTGATCAATTGCGATCGAGGATCTCTGTTATGTTGCCACAACTCAAAACAGATATACTGTAAATGATAATTGTTGCCAAGTTTAGATATCGATCTGTCAAGCACGGGGGCCACCTATACCGAGGAAACACCTAGTCAGACGGAAAAATATGTAGTCGAAACCAACAACTAGGTGGAATAAATCATGCAAACTTGATTAAAAACATCCAGGTGTGTGAACCATTTTTCGAGAAAAGGACCACTCGATTAGAAAATAAAAGTAGCAAACCCATATTCTCTAACTTCATACACACCTTGTTACTTGTTGGGTGACGACCAATAACAAGGTCTTCCAGATGTGGCGAACCACGGGGGTTTTCAACTTCCCATTAGTTTACATATAACGACTTGGTCTAATAATGATGACAGGATCAACCAATCAAACCAACGGAAACGTGACACAGACAAGTACTTGATCAATTAATTAACCTTTCTTCCAAACTCGAGAATCGATCCTTAATTAGAGTTCATTACCGGTCCATGAAATCCGTTCCAACGATGTGCAACCAAAAAAAAAAAAGAAATATGAAATATGGGATGACTCCATGCGACTACAGGAGTAACCAATGAACAGTACATGTAAAAAAAATCAGTCCAAGGTACCACGGTTTGCTATATTAAATGTATAAGTCAAATACTTTTAGGAATCGAACAATATATTTACTAACACCCAAAATATCATTTTAATTAGATCTGTGCGACATGAACTTATTACCTACATGGAAATACGTATAGCCACAACTTCTAAATAGGTATATGTATAGATGCTCGTTGGGACAAAAATTTTAATTTGAAAATGGACTAAAATTGCAAAGATGAAGCTTTAAAGTTTGTGTATGAACCATTTTTGTGAGAAAAGGACCACTCAATTAGAAAAGTACGAAACCTATCTTCTCTAATTAATCAACTTCCTGCACCTTGTTTGGTGACGACCAATAAAACCAGAGCTTTGCATATGTGGAGAACCGTCAGGGTTTTCAACTTCCTCCCGTTAGTTTACATATAGCAACTTGGTCTAATAATGATGACAGGATCAACCAATGAAACATGACACAGACAAGTACTTGATTAATTAATCCTCCTTCGAAACTCGAGAATCGATCATGAATCAGAGTTCACTACCGGCCCGTGGAATCCGTTGCAACGATGTGCGACAAGAAAAGGAAAATAAATAAGTAATGCAATATATGTAATACGGGATGATCTACTCCACGTGACTAGAGGATCAACCATGAAAAACGAACCATGTATGTAAAAAAAAAAAAATTCAGTCGAACTTACCATAGTTTGCAGTTACTAAATGTATCACTCAAATACTTCCCGATTGCACTATATTTACAAGCATGCGAAAGTTCATTTTAGATACACGATGTGATGATGTGAACTTTATTATGTGGAAATACATATATAGCCCACAAGTCCAGTATACGGTCCCTTTGTTTTTTTTAAAAAAAATTTATATGATTTGAGTAATAATTCAAAATTGAAGAACTATAAAGTTGTTGTTCTAATAACAAACTGCTAGAATCCCCGATGATTTGTATAGTAGTACTATGCCCTTGTATTATTTCGAGGCGTAGGGACAGCTCGCTTAGAAAATCATAGTAATTAACTTTGGTGTATATTCCGGCGACCAATGGCACGAGCAGCTTGCGTATGTGGAGAACCGTCGGAGCTTTCGCTGATCAACCTCTCCAATGACAATGAGTAGTAATTTACAAACCAAGTTGGCGTAATGATTGGCGGAATCAACCAACCAAAGCAGCGGAACGTGCCGTATTGACCTCTCTTCTTCAATCCCCTTCTTAGTATACTCGAGTGCGCATCCTGAATCAGAGTTCACTGCCACTCCGTTGAATCCGCTCTCTCTCTCTCTCTCTCTCTCTCTCTCTCTCTCTCTCTCGCACCGCGCGACAGAAGAAAAGAAAAAACAAAAGGGAGACCTGGCCAGAGCAACCCCCGCGTGGCGCGCACTTGTTGCGGGCATCAAAAGCGCGCGCTGGCTCCTACGTACGCGGCGACTCGATGGCGAGGAGGCGCGCGCCATTTTGCGAAGCGGAAAAAAGCAAAAGCGGCAGCAGGTGGTGGTGCGGTGGTGGATACGACGGCCACGACCACCAGCGCAGTGCGGGTCAGGCGACGATGGGGCCCGCCACTGGCCGACGCTGCCTCCGCCGCCGCGTCCGCGTCCACGAGCGGAGCGGATCGGCGCGATGGGTCCGTCCAAGCGAGCGAGCCCGAATGATCCTATCCTCGTGATTTGGTCTGGGAGCGGCGGCTTTCGCTCACCTGGACGGGATCACGGCCAGGAACGTCCGTGGTCCAGTGGAGTGGACTGGTGGTCGTCGCGCGGGCGCGGCCAGGGGCGGCAAGCGCACGGCGGAGCTTTCGCGGAAGCCACGAGGTGGCTGCCAGAGCATGTGTAATAGTACTAGCGGTCAATGCGTGGTCTCCGTACCGAGGGGAGTGGTGCCGTGGAGCACAAGATTCAATCCATGGAACGTTAACTTCCGCCTGATGCCTGCCTGGTGCTAAAGGTATCCTGAGTTCCTGACCTAAAGTTGCATTACAGGCATGGCTCGTACCGAACGTCTGACCCTGAGTTTTGCATTACAGGCAAAGCAGATGCCGCAATGCGGAACGGAGATGGCTCCGCACAGCAAGCAATCCCTACCGGTATTTTTGGACGGCGCGTTCCTTGATGGGCTACGAATTCCATCCGGCTTGCTACGAGGTTGGACGACTTCTTTGGGCCCTGGTTCTTCCGCTGGTTGAATTCTGGCCCAGAGGCCAACAGATCAAGAAAGCCTTTTGCCTCACCCGTGGCGTCGCAAGAACAACAACTAGAGAGGCCTTCTGCTGCTGTTCTCGAATTCATAACTTTGGGACCATTTTTTTTTTCAAAGTTTAATTTACTCCTCAAATATAAATAAAGTCTAGATAATCCCGTAAACAATTTTTTGGATTCAGTTTACTGCAAAACTTATGTCAGTTGGTTTAATTTACCCCCCACTACAATGTCTTTTTTTTTAGTTTCAACATATACAAGTTGAATTTTAATTTAACATTTTGTAAGGTTGTAGCAGACATCCTAATATATATCTAAAAACCATATTTTAAATTTTTAACATTATTGTTCATATAAATTTGTATCCTAATGATTACTTTACTATTAAATATCTTTTTCTACTAAAATAATTATAAAAATTTTGGAATGTATTTTTCTAAAATGGTGTTATGACGTCAACATCCACCAAGTAAAATTTTAACCGGTGGCATCACTTATGCATGAAGAAACGAAAAAAGAATAATTATATTAGAGGGTAAATTATATCAAATGACATGAGTTCGGAAGTAAAGTAAATAAAATAATAGTTTAAAAATTATCGAGACTTTGCTTATACTCGAGGGGGAAGAAATTGAACTTTATCCATTTTAAAAATCGTTTAGCAGCGTGAATTTTGCTGCCAATGGAATTCGCCGTCAATGCATTAGATAACCGGCAGACAATCAACCACGCCCATCGTGCGAAACATGTAAGTACATAGTAACAATATACTATTACTAGAATTTCTCTACATACATGCATCGTGCTACTACGGTGATGAGAGCCGCTCGTAGCCCCCGTGGCGGGCATCATGCCGAGACGACGACCATCGGCCACCGAACCTAGAGACGAAACTCGTCTTCCGGCGCAACGACCTCTTGCACGCCTTCACCTCCTCCGTCACCCACTCCCAGCCGGCGCCGGCGTCCTCGCGCATCGTCGAGAATATCTCGCAGGCGCGTCCCAGCACGGCGCGCGGGCGTTCGCCGCCGCCGCGGCCCAGCCTCAGCTCCGCCGCCTTGGCGTGCGCGGCGTACAACGCGGCTTTGCGCGGGCGCGCTGCCAGGGCAGCCTCCGCGACGGCCCGGACGCGCTCTCCGCCGCCGTTGCCGCCGTCCTGGCCGAGCTAGAACGCGACGTAGCGGCTCCAGTACCCGCCGACGTCGTCGAACAGCGCGCGGATGACGTCGGCGCCGGAGCCGCCGTGCTGCTCCTCCATGGCGATCCACGCCATGTAGACCGTCGGCGGGTGCGCGCTGCTGAGGAGCGAGCGCGTCGCGGAAGACGCACCGCGCGTCCGCGACGTGCCCGCCGCCGTCGCGGCGGTACACGTGCCGCGCGCAGTCGCACCACCGGACGGCCGCGCCTATCGCCGGGACGACGAAAGCGTAGACGTGCTGCCGCCGCCGCTGCTGCTCCTCCTCCTCCGCCGGCGACGCGGGGGCTGATGAGGTGTCGTCGTCCCTTGTGGTGGGTTTAGCCTTAGCCTCCGGCCGGCTCCGGGTCGGCAGCTAGAATAATGCCTGCTGGTCGACCGTCTCGAGAGAAATGAAGGCGAACGAAACAGGAGCGCCCGGGTATAGATGGATATACGTACAGCGTTCGCTTGCTATCAAGGGATATAAGTATAGCTCTTGGTCCACGGGGCCAGCAGGCAACCCAGAAGAATACTGCAAACGTTAGGCCCAGCAGCCGCTGTAACTAACTAGCCCATTAGGCACGTTGACTGATTTGGCTGTTGGAGGAACGTTGGTTGGGCATGGTGCCATTGGGGCGTGGAAATATCCCTCCCTCCCTTTGGTTGAGAGGCAACAGGCCGCAATGCGAACGGGCTTCCCAGCAGTAATTTCTCCCAGTTTTATTCCTTATTGATGGGCTAACGAATTTCGGCTTGCTACAAGGTTGGACGTTTTTGGGCTGCCGGTAGAGACAGCCCTGGTTCTTCCGGTGTTTGATTTCTGGCCCATAGGTCCACGGATCAAGAAATCCTTTTTTGCCTCACTCCGTGGCGTGGCAAGAACAAACAGCCAGAGAGGGTCTTCTGCTGTTCTCGTCGAAATCATTACTTTTAGGAAACAATTTTTAAAATCGTTTAGCAGTGTGAATTTTGTTGTTGGCAATGGAAACAATGCATTAGATAACTGCCAGACGACTTAATCAACCGCGACCACCGTGCGAAACATGTAGATAAATAGTACTACTAGCTTATAAATTAAAGTTTACTGCTAAAAAAACTAGCGTTTCTACAAGCATCATCATGGTTCTACGCTGATGAGCCGCTCGTACACCCCGTGGCGGGCACGATGCCGAGACGACGACCATCGGCCACCGAACGGCACGAACAATCCGGAGACGAAACTCGTCCGGCGCGACGATCTCTTGTACGCCTTCCTCACCTCCTCCGTCACCCACTCCCAGACGGCGCCGGCGTCCTCGCGCACCATCGAGACCATCACGCGAGCGCGTCCCAGCACGGTGCGCGCGCGGTCGCCGCCGCCGCGGCCCGCGGGCAGGCTCAGCTCCGCCTTGTTGGCTCCGCACTCGGCGTCGTCGTCGCAGCCACCGCCGTAGCGCGCGCCCCACTCCTCTAACAGCGTGCGGACGACGATGGCCGCCTCGTCGGCGGCGTGCTGCTCCTCCAGGGCGATCCACGCGCGGTAGACGGTCGGCGGGTGCGCGCCGCAGAGGAGCGCGTCGCGGAGGACGCGCCGCGCGTCCTCGACGTGCCCGCCGCCGTCGCGGCGGTACAGGTGCCGCGCACGCTCGCACCACCGGACCGCCGCGCCGCGCGCCGGGTCGGCCGCGTCTAGCATCGCGTACGCGCGCCGCAGCCGGTCCTCTGCGTCCGCCGCCGTCGCCGACGCGGGGCCTGATGATGAGGTGTCGTTGTTCATCGTGGTGGCTCGTGGTCGTGGCTTTATTTATGTGTAGTCGCCGGAGCACGGAGACTTCTTGATGAAGTGAAGGTGAACGAAACAGGTGCAGGGTGGCTAGCAGTGTATATATATCGCCTGCCTGACCTGGCGGAATCCAGGTCGAGGTATCCGACCAGGTCCAGGTATCGGTTCTATTGACTCAGTCTTCTAGTCGGAGTTGACGGCTCGCTCTCGGATGCCAACCCAAGCGGCCCAGCAGGCAGCCCAGAAGAATACCGCAAACGTTAGGCCCAGCACCTACTGTAACTAACCAGCCCATTAGGGAACGATTTTGTTGTCGTCAGGAGTAGTACAAAAAATTTGAGACCGTGGCTTATGTTCGTTAACAAACTTGTAATGATGGCATTAGCATAGCACTTTATTATAAACTGCCTCAGATGGTTAGGTTCCTTGTGGTGGAAGCAACCCCCGGATTCAAATTTAGATTTGTGATGTGTGTCGCATTTACGGCTAATTATTCATTCAGTGGCGGCGATGTTTCGAACGACAAAGAGGCATTTTTAACTTCGTACAATCTAAAGAATAATCGGCTCAGTCATTCGTTGATCCTCATAAGGGTAGAGCATGTGTGTTATATTTATAGGAGTGAGTACTCGTACATATATGTGGATGTGGATGTCTATGTCTGTACTACGTCCGTACTACCAAAAACAAAATAGCACCTTAGTCTTTTTCTTTTTTGGCCGAGAACATATATTCTAGCACCTTATTCTTTTTTCGTTTTTATGTTACGTTAATTAAGCCTTAATTAATTAGGTTTGCTCCCCCCCACCAAAATGTTGAAGTCGAACTCGAGACGCACGTGGGACATAAAACTCACGAAAGGAACAGGTCGACATTATGAATGTAACGTGTAGCCGTTTTTATGTGATGGGCTAGTAATCAATTTGAAAACGACTTTTCTTTTTTTAAAGAAATACTGTACGATAAACGAAGTGCAGTGAGTTGATGTCGTTGATGAATTAGTGTAAAAGATAAGGCGGAGTCCCAGCACATAATATTTCATTTCATTTGGTGGTGTTTCGGTTTCACGGGATGATGCCGGACGGCCAGACCCTGCTAGCTACAGTAGCTAGCAGCCTGCCGTGCAATGATATTATGAGCTAATCAATCATTCTCAAAGGGTAGCACGAATCGTATATACTACGAGCTTCGTGATCTATATGGTTCCTATTACAAAGCTGAAGCTGCAAGGATACCAACCGAACACTCTGCTTGCTTTAATAATGGCAGAGCGAGCGAGGCAGCCGTAACGGGATTGAACGGGTCCCGGTTGTTCCTGAAGCATTGCTTATCGTGGGTTCAAATATAATGGACAGGTGGCAGGACCAGTCGTCCTCGAGTTGACATTGATTCGAACAAGCTTTACGATTCGATCAAACGACGGCCGGGTCCGGGTTGGTACCACTACTGTCTACTCCTATCCCACTTCATTTATGATACGGCCTATACGGTTCGTTATTTTTGCATGTACCATGTCCATGTGCCGCCAAACTGAAACGGCATTTTCTCCCGTTGCAACGCATCGGCGCATGGACTCTCGGAGCGAAGCCGCTCAGCAACACAACACAATGATTCGTCAATGCAATGCCCTACACCTAAACCTATTTCATCTTTTAAACCTAAGTAATCAAACATGTAAAGAAGAAGAAGATGCAGCTTTTGCCTGGCGTCCATTACAAGAGCAGAGAAATTCGAGAGCAGCTTGGCGTCATACTGCACGTACAACCACAGTTTGCAGTCGATGTCCTAGCTATGGTTCCGCACCAGTAGCGATGACTTGGACACGGTTGGAGTTTGGGGACTTTGGTTCTGGTGCATACGGAGCTAACGCAAGGGATAGACTCAGAGTTGGATCGTCCAGAGATGCTGCGGTCGTTGGGTGAAATAGCCGCCGCCTCACGTGAACAGCATCGCTGCTTGCTGCCCTGGAGACTAGAGCCGTGCGTGAGTTCTACGATGATTCCATCGCTTGGGTTCGGGTGAGCCTGAATCGCTTGAACATAGCAGGCCATAGCACAACACCGTATGCTTGTTAAATACGTACCTTGGATGGGGCCCCTTGAGACCGGGGTGCCCGTGGCGGTTGCCCCGCTCGCCCCCCTCAGGGTCAAGCCTGTCGGGCGCATGCTCGTCTACTCGGTCGAGCCGGTCGATGGGCCTACTATTGTCCGCACCGTGTGAATGACATCGTCGTTGAGCATAATAATCACAGGGACGTGTGAGCAGCGACAGCGCTTCGTAAGTTATCACGTATCTTACGTGCGTGTGTGTATAGTATTGGTACATACTTACTATCTTTATTTTTTTATTGTTAATACTTTTTAATATAAATTTATATTTAAAAAATATTAAGATTTAAAAAACGGAGGAATAGGTAGTAACAGGGAGGGCGACCCGAACAACGGAATCCGGCGATCCGTCGTCGGGCATTGTTCCCGTGTGGCGCAGAGACAAACAAGGACGGCAGAGCCGAGAGCGTCACTTCCAGCACCACCGATCTGATCTGTTATGACACGTACACGATCCGAGCCGAACCGAATGACGCGCGTGGGAATCGTTTGTGCCGGAGACG
Source organism: Oropetium thomaeum (assembly GCA_001182835.1). NCBI lineage: Eukaryota > Viridiplantae > Streptophyta > Magnoliopsida > Poales > Poaceae > Oropetium > Oropetium thomaeum. The sequence goes on along the minus strand of LFJQ01000031.1, from coordinate 240,001 downwards.
GCGGCAGCACGCACGCACGCAAGATACGGGACGAAGCCGAAGTTCGTTCAGGTCGGTGCGCACGCACACGCACGGCCGGTGCGCTGCGCCGGGCACGTCGCGCGTGAGGTGAGATTCCGTCCACACGGGCGCGTCCGACGGGCCAGCACGAGCAGAGCATCTCTGTTCTGTTCTGCGAGATTCCCAACAAAATCAGAGAGAGAAGGGGGCGGTGTTGGTGGTGCGTGTGTGCGGTCACATCTTTGTTTTCCCAACAAAACATCACCCCTGCCTCTGTCTGTCTCACGCTGCGCTGCGCTGCAAAAGGCCTCCCGGACAGAACAGACAGCCCCACCACATCTTTGTTTTCTTTTCCACTGACGTAGGAGGATTTTTCTTTTGTTCCCCCTACAGTATGAAATTCACGGCTATATCACTGCCTGACTGCCAGGTCCTCTTCTTCTTCTTCTAGAAGAAGATCGCGTTCCGTTCCGGCCGGTTTCAACGGGGCCGAAAAAAAAGAAAAACCCGGTCCACAAACTGTACGCAACACACGGACACACATGCACATTGCTTGCGTTGCATTCAATGAACTCATCGTTGGTCAAACCGGAGCGTGGGATCGATGCGAAACGCGACACTCCGCCGAATCAGTTCCCGCGTCTTGTTTGATACGTACAGTAGTTTTTTTGGACCAAATGCCAACTCTCGTGATGATGATGCATGACACGTTATCAAAAGAGGGAGGAGCACTTCTATGTGACAAAAAAGCATTGAGAGGCACGACTCGCACGCCCCACGGCACGCACGTGCACCGCTCTCCGCATTGGCGTGGCGTGGGTCCTCTCGCCACGTGCGCCCCTGCTTTGCGTCTGTTGCTTGTACAAGTTGTGCTTGTACTAATGTACTGTATTACTACAGACTCTACAGTACAACTGTATTTAATTTCTGGTACTTCCCCTGACGCTCCTTTTCGTTCTCTACCCAAAAAAAACACTGCCATGCCTTTTTCACAAAAGAGAAAAAAGAAACAAAAACACTGTCATGTCCATGCCCATGCATCGGTACTGTTATGCGCGGCGCGCGTCAGTCGGCGGTATTTTTCTTCCGGACAAAAAAAATAAAAAAGACCACTCTTTGAGCTACGTATCTATCACTGGAGTGGGGAGGATATACTAGAGACATTTTTTTTTTTCAGAATCTAGGATCCAATCCACGTGCCCTCTCTGTATTTCACATCATTTTCGTAATGTGGGTTCAGACATTTGAACTCTTTGAAAAATAGGACTCTTCTGTTTCATTTACAATGGAAACGAATTTTAAGATATTTGACCTCTCGTTGATAGGACAATGTGTACAAATAATGTATCTTCTACGCGATAATTTTCTTATCATAACCAGTAAATCTCTTCTTAAAATAAGAGTGTATTCTCTTTTATTCCTCCCTTACTCTCCTACTATTCTAAAGCAATATTTTAGATTGTAACTATAATAGTAATTTTTATGCGCTGTTGAAAATAACGTAGAACTCCATGGAAGATGGGAAACCGACGACGGAGATAGAAAGAGAGAGAAACAGAGTAGGCGGAGACAAATTCCACGTCGTTCATTCACACACCATATTGCTTCCGTCCTCGTCCACTCCACCTTCCCCCCCGTCCTAGCCTAGCTAGCGTCCGTCTCCCTCACTACTACTAGTTTACTATTAGTACTACTTAGAAAAATCACGCCGAAATAGTATGATTTCAAAAGTCCAAACAGACCCCATCGCCCTCCATTCTATCGTACCAGTAGTGGGGAATTAAAAAAAAAGATATCATTTTTATTATCTCGTTCCGTCCGGTTCCTCGTGACTGAATTTCCAATCTACAGAAAATCAGCTCGTCGAGATTTTGGTCTCTTCTTTATTTCTCTCTGTGTGCTCTGGTGTCTGCTCTATCTGTAAGAGCTGGAAGCAAGCTAAAGATTTCAAACCAAACAAAACATACCCCAATCAATCCCACAAAGCCGCCGGCGTGCCGTGCCGTGCATATATATCCCTGGTCTCATCCGCCTCGCTCCTCCCTCTCCTTCTATCCTACCCCGGTCCGACCCTGCTCCGCCGCGCTCTGAGCTTTCTGCCCGCTCGAGAATCCATTTAATTAATTCCCGTCGTCCGGCGGGAGGGCCAAGGGGAGAGGAGAAAGAGGAGGAAAAGGATGGCGGCGGAGGTGGTGCGGGAGCTGCGCGCTAGCTTCGCGGCGGGCCGGACGCGGCCGCTGGAGTGGCGCGCGGACCAGCTGCGGGCGCTCGTGCGGATGATCGAGGAGAAGGAGGCCGACATCAGCGGCGCGCTCCACGCCGACCTCGCCAAGCCCCACATGGAGTCGTACCTCCACGAGGTATGCACGGTTTTACATACGGCTACCCCCATCCACCCCAACCCGCGACAGACAGACTCTCTCTGTATAACTCCGTACACGCATCTCTGCCGCGGCCGGCCGGCCGCCGCGATTAAATCCATCTTTTATCAGCGTGCTTCGACTGCTCTTCGTCGTCGCGGAGTGCTAGAATTGACAGATCGATCGGTTTGTTTTTTTTGTGTGCTTCTCCTTGTGGATTTTTTATTCTTCAAATTCAGAGCGTTTTTGAGGTTTAAGCTATTTTTTCTATTTGAGGATAGACAAATAAATAATTTCTTAAGAAGTTTGGACCGCCGTTGCGTTGCTCATCTACTACGATTCGATAGACAGACAGATGAATCCTCCATGTCCTGCTGCGGCTTGATTCTTCTTCGATCCCTAATTTTTTTGTTTGTGGGGAAAGTTGGCTGTTGCTTTCTCTTCATTGCTACGGGTTGCTTCCACGGTTTTTTTTTTCTTTCTGATATTCACACGAGTAAAAATCTTTCTTTCTGCTATAAGCCTCGCATCAGCGTTCAGTTTTTTTTTGGCCCTCTCTCTGTTCCTACTTTTGTTCACGTTTTGTTTGATTAAATTGCTACTAGTAGTAGTATTACCGGGCAGTAGTACTAGTACTACGTCACTAATCCATGCTTACAATTTGTTACAACCACGTAGTACTACCAAAACAGAGTCAATTCTCATTTATTTCACTCCTCGCAACAGGGTAGTACTGGCTGAATACTGTACTTCTCGTACTAACTGACAACTGAATACTGGCTGCTCTGCTGTGCCTGTCTGTTTCGTGACGCAGATATCACTGGCCAAGGCCTCCTGCAAATTTGCGCTCAAGGGGATGAAGACCTGGACGAAACCTGAGAAGGTACTTACGTACACCACCACGTCTGGTGTCATCAAGTCCCTTCTCTGAGCTCACTGTTCTGTCTACTACAACTACCTGTGTGGGAGTACTAAGCTTTTGAGAGTTCATTCATTGTTCAGGTGCCTGCCGCCATTACTACATTCCCGTCCACTGCGCAAATCGTGCCGGAGCCGCTCGGTGTCGTGCTCGTCATATCAGCGTGGAACTACCCTTTCTGTAAGTCGGTGATACACGTGCCAACTCCTTTATTTGTACGTACCAGATTTTTATGCCTGACCACTTCTTTATTATCTTCATTAAGAATATACACATGTGTACCAAACAAGATAATTTTAGTGCTTTAAATACTGTACTTGCTTTAATGGAACCTAATATTTTGGTAGTACACGTACCACTCCTTAATTTTACCAGATACTTATGCCGAATCACCACTACTACATGTTTTGGCACTCGTTTATTTGTCATCATTAAGAAAACAGGTGTACACATGTTTGCCCAAGCCCACACTGATATTTTGGGGATCAGATATGATATATTCGGATAAGGTGGGGTTATTTATTTTAATACGTTTGTTTCGTGATGCTTCTGTCACCTGTCGTCTGTCAAAGGATCGGTTTTAACTTTCCTTTTCCATGGAAAACTTTGCGTAACACTTTCTTGCACGTGGATGTCACAACTACCAGATTTCTTCAAGTCAACATTTGAGCACTGAGTGGCCATGTTCCGAAACAGTTCCTTCAGAAGAAGTCATGCTTTGTCCATTATTCACAATATTTGTAGACTCCTTTTTTCTCCCCTTTGGTACAATACGCTGGCGCACAATGACTCTGAACTCTGAAGAGTATTTAACATCTTGACACTTGATTTTATTTTCTTAGATGCTTCTAACCTCTTAATTTAGTAGCGGTTTCTGTTTCTGTCCCTGTATTCTGAAGAATGTTCACTTTGCGTTCTATCCTCCTCTAAAAAAGGAAATAAAATAACTGATCACTTCGTCCTCATTTCAGTGCTCTCTATCGATCCGGTCATTGGAGCTATTGCTGCCGGAAACGCTGTTGTTCTGAAGCCATCAGAGATTGCACCAGCCACCTCATCATTGTTCGCCAGGCTGCTGCCCGAGTATATTGACAACTCCTGTATCAAAGTTGTGGAGGGAGGCGTTGACGAAACAACTGACCTCTTGGAACAGAAATGGGACAAGATATTTTACACAGGTCAAGCTCTTTTTTACCGTTTAGAGTTTCCTCTACTTACTCGTTTCTCTGAATTCTGTTAATAGTGAATTGTGCATTACTCTCTTATGTATGATTATTTGTTAGCCATAAAGCGATAACATCCTAACATATATGTGTTCTGACAAAACTGCAGGTAGTGGAAGCATAGGACGCATTGTAATGAGTGCAGCTGCGAAGCACCTAACGCCTGTGGCTTTGGAGCTCGGTGGAAAATGCCCTGTTATTGTCGATTCTGACATTGATCTTCATGTAAACCCGTCTCCCTGAAGATTTTAAGATCCTTATGGTACTGGTCAACAACTGCATTTTAGCTCATCCTGACAGATCATTTTCCTTACAGGTTGCTTGTAAGAGGATTGCTGTTGGTAAATGGGGATGTAACAATGGCCAAGCGTGTATCGCTCCCGATTACATCATAACAACAAATTCATTCGCTCCACAGCTGGTACAGACAACCGTGTCCCCAAGAAGAACAATTTCTTGCACCAACTATAGTAATGTTTTCTTTCTGATTCATAAAATAAACTTGTAACAGGTGGATTCTTTGAAAAGAGTCATGGAAAGGTTCTATGGAAAGGATCCTCTGGAGTCACCAGATTTATCTCGTATCGTGAATTCTAAACATTTCAGCAGATTGACTAGTTTGGTAGAAGATAAGAAAGTTGCTGCAAAGATTGTCTACGGTGGTCAGACAGATGAGAAGCAACTGTGAGTTTTTTATAGTGTCGTTGTGCAGATATTTTTACTTGCAGTGGTTTTGCAGCTACAAAGTGGGCCAATGAATGGTGTTTGATCTGTTGGTTCATGTTTTCTGGCATTTGCAGGAAAATTGCTCCTGCGTTATTGTTAAATGTTCCTCTTGATACCACAATTATGACTGAGGAAATTTTTGGCCCCTACCTTCCTATCATAACGGTCAGTGATTGTTCTCTGCCTTGATACCTATAGCTATGTTTACGCATTTTGCAGAACTCCAAAGAAAATGTTCTTCATTCAGATAGTTGGGAAAATACTTGTGTACCATAATGATGCATTCCAAGAATAAACTGAATTCAAGTCTTGATGTAGTGTCTTATGTCTCATTTTCTGACACTGTTTTGGATTCGTATTTTCAGGTTGAAAAGATCGAAGATAGCATCGATCTCATCAACTCCAAGACCAAGCCACTTGCAGCCTACCTCTTCACCAAGAACAAGAAGCTGCAGGACACTTTCGTGACGAACGTGCCTGCAGGAGGAATGCTCGTAAATGACATCGCCCTACATGTAAGTTCTGCCCACCGGAACGTCTATTTCAGATCATGCATTCTGCAGAATCTGACGTGTCCTCACCTTGTAACGCAGCTCGCAAACCCGCATTTGCCATTCGGCGGGGTCGGCGACAGCGGGATGGGCTCGTATCACGGCAAATTCAGCTTCGACTGCTTCACCCACAAGAAGGCGGTCCTGATCCGCGGCTTCGGCGGCGAGGCGACGGCCAGGTACCCGCCATACACGGCGGAGAAGCAGAAGATCCTGAGGGGCCTGATCAACGGCAGCTTCATCGCCCTCATCCTCGCGCTCCTGGGCTTCCCAAGGGAGAAGCGTTAGGCAGCACCGCAGCAGACTCCTGAAATTCAGTACAGCATCTGTTCTTGATCATCCGGGTACAGACTGCAGAGTATACATACCATTATGCTGTACATTCACAGATACCATCAAATGTATAATCCGTACAGTTATTTCAGGATTTCTTTTGTCAGTTATTTAATTTTTCGTGAGACAGTTTACAAAGTTCAGTTAATTAACTCAGTGTGCAGAATCGAAGGGATGGCTTAACTCTTAGATAATATATCCGACGCTACATATACTGTGTATCGAATTCACGTCGAAACATGTGTAGGGAAATACATGCACTGGAAAACAAAAAAAAAGTTATATATGCAAGAAAACAAATTCCTCTGTATAATTAAAGGAAAAAAAATGCTAAGCACACATGTGGTGTGCCGGCGATGATCAAATCAAATCGTTGTAATCGGATCAATTGAATGATTGCTGCCCGCGTTCGCCACGTGGTGGTGAATGTGTTACGGTCGGTCCAAACAGCGGTAAATAGCCAATGTGGTACTAAAATCAGATTGCTTAGTGATAAAAAAAATCAGATTGCTTATTAATGCAATATGGGCTTGGTTCAGTGCCACTGGGCTGGTCCTGTCCACATCGCTCAAAAGGGGTAAATTAGATTCATACCACTGCTAAAGGCTGACATTCAACGTTTGCCGTTAGTAAAAGAAGTCACTCACCAGTGCCACTACTTCTCATATTTACAATTCATATTTGCCACTACCTCTTTTTTTTTTTTGCGAAGTCTATTTTAATGACATATTTGAAATTTTGAAATTTGAAATTTTGAAATTTTTGAAAATTTGAATTTTGAAAATCTTGGAGCAGATTATATTAAAATATAATCAGTTCAAAAATCCTATCTTTCAACATATTTCGTAATTTTGAGTTGATTCACTAAAATCATAATCTAGTAGAGAGAGCAGGGGTAGAATGGTCAAATCCTCTATGATTTCTATATTTAAAAAATAAAAATAAAGAAAAAAAAGGATAGTAGTAAATATAATTTGCAAATATGAGAAGTAGGGGCACTGTTGAGTGGCTTCGTTTACTATTGGCAAACGTTGATACCAGCCCTAATTAGTGGTATGAATCAAATTTACCCATAAGAGGCAGGAACATATCTATTATTTTTTGGGTCTATATAGAGGTCTATTACTATTTTTTTTTATCTAAGATAGAGAATCAACGAGAAGAGTCTACGGTATTGTGCCATGGAAATCCAAGTGACGCAACCGCCGCCCAGTTCGTCGTCGACGTCCGCCTACCCTCCGTGGTGTTGCTCGAGCGCAACGCCGCGGTAGAGACCGCGACGGGCTCCTACTCCACCGCCGACGCCAAGACCTTGGCGGTCGCTCGAACCTCCGGCGGTCACCTTATCGGCGTCTCCCTCCGTCTGGCGCCGCCGCCGGCGGTGTCGGAGGTCAGCGTCCACTTTCCGCCGCAGGATTCGACGCCGCCTCGGGAGTATGACCACAGCGAAGTCATGGCGTCCTACCGCGACTCCGTGCTCATCAAGGTTAATTGGGGTTGGGGAATAAGCGACTACTTTGTTAACAAAGCGGGCGCGGCCGCCGCCGGCGATCCGCCGTCGTTGTCTCTTCTGCCGCCGTGCTTCCATTACCTGTTCAAAACGAGCTAGTCGTGGCGCAGCTCAGGGCACAAAAGATGACGAATGAAGATGAGACGACGCCGGAGAAGTAGGTAGCTGAGCTAGTCCTGTTCCGCTCCGGCCAGTGGTGGATCGTACGGCAGTCACGAATCGTGCACAAGGGGCGTGTAGAAGAAGAGGAGGAGCAGGAGATTCTGAGCTATTGGACAAGCAGCAGCGTGATCCCCGTCGGCGACGATACGCTGTGCTGGGTCTGCATGGCCAAGGGGCTCATCTTCTGCAACGTGTTCGATGATAAGCTCGTGCTACGGTACGTGCCCCTTCCCGAGGACGCCCGCTGCAGCGAGGACTTCAGCCGGTGCCGGAACGTGTGTGCCACCGCCGGCGGCGGCACAGTGAAGTTCGTCAACGTCTTCACTCGCTGCTGCTGCGCCGGCGCTGGCGGCACCACGTGCGGGACCTCGAAGCACGCCTACGTCGTCAGGACATGGACGCTGAGGATGGACAGCATGACGTGGGCGATGGACGGCGTGATGGACGCCACCGAGCTCTGGGCCCTCGACGCCTACAAGAGCAACCGGTCGTGAGCATGGACGAGCCTCACGTCGTCTGCTTCTTTCTGGCGTGCGGTGACCAGAACAATAGTGGTAAAAGTCAATTGGTTTAATAATCGCAACAAATCAAATCATTTGAACACTTCCAACTGTTAAATTATTTGTTTCTATAGTGGACTCACTTGTTCTGGTATTGTTGTTTTACAATTCATCATTTTTAATTTCGATTTTTTGTAATTGTTACAGAAGTGAAATAAATTGTCCCAAAAGTATGCACGCATGAGCAGTTGAGCACAACCTGGAGATAAAGGGATGGTGGAGAGTGCCGTGGCTTGGTGGAAGAAGATGAAACACTATACAGTACTACACCGTGAAGGATCAGGCACAGACGCGTTCTTGTTCACACTAGTATTTTGCATGCGCAAAAAAGCCGGAGAGTGGCACTCGCTTGTCTGTCACTCGCTTCCCCGCTTAACGCTCTCTTCCCTTCGTCCAAACTCTTGCTATCCATGGCGTGCCTTAAACACTGGCATGCGCATTCTCCTTCCCAAGATTCCAAATTCATGAACTCGTCGCGATCAATTGACGAGGTGTGTAGATGTTTGCCATTCGAGATTCATAAAAATCTGCGAGACTGAGATCGCCTGTGCTTCTGTCGGTACCACAAGAATCAGTTCAAACCATTCGACAGGTACTGTTCAACCTCTAACTGTCTTGATTCGCGATTTATGGAGCTCTCTTTTGATGCAAGAATCATATTCATGTTCTACAGAAAAGTGTTGATTCCTCAAATTCCATAGTCAAATTGATTGATCAGGTTGCAGAAGAAAGTAGAGTCTGCATGAGCTGATCTATCACAAGATAGAGTAGAATGGCGCTGTTCGATCGGAACCAGAGGCACCGGTCGTCGTTCGGCTCGTCGGCGACGATCATCGTGTTCGTGACGATCTGCCTCCTCGGCTTGTGGCTGGTGTCCAAGCCGGAGACCGTGCCGGCGGCCATCTCCGCTTCATCATCGGCGTCGGAGAAGGTCAAGACGACGACGGCCGAGGTCAAGGAGGAAGACAGTTCCATCGACGCCACCAACAACGTTAAGCAGGACAGCGCCAACGTCGTCGCGGAAGAGACGGTGGCCGCCGCCACCGAGGTTGCTGTTGAAAAACCCGGCGCCGGCAGCGAGGCAACGGGCGAGGGCGGGAAGGCGAGCTCGTTCGATGACGAGAACGGCACAACGGAGGGCGGCGAGCTCGTGAAGCCGGGCGCCGGCGGGGAGACGGACGGCGCCGCCGCCGCGGGGGCCCAGGGAAAGGCGAGCGCCGAGGACGCGTCTGCGGCGGGCACTGACATGAAGGAAGCCGGTGGACAGGAGCAGAACGGGGATCTGATGGCGATGGATGCCGTCGGTGGTCAGGACAAAAACGGGGATCAGACGGCGACGGACACGAAGGAGACGGATGCTACGGCCACTGACGCGAAGGAGGGTGGTGGCGACGCGGTCGGTGGCAGCGGGCAAAAGAACCTGAAGTTCGACGACGAGAACGGCAAGATGGACGGCGTCGACCTGGTGAAGGACGACGGCAACAAGACGCTCATCGCGGAACAGAACGCCAAGGCCGACGACGGAGCCGCGGTAATAACTGTCAAGCCGTTGCCCGAGACGACGAGCGCCACTGACGACACCAGTGGCGCTGCAACCGATACTACTACTGCTCCAGAAGACGACAAGAATAAACTGGACGGCGGCGGCGAGCCGAGTAACGTTCAGGCGGCGGAGCTGCTGACGGAGGAGCGCGCGGCGGAGAACGGGTCGTCGTTCACGACGCAGGCCGCGGAGTCGACCGAGGAGACGAAGAAGCGGGACAACGACGAGAAGAAGAAGACGAAGGCGGCGGCGGGGGTAAACCAGAAAGGCAAGAAGAACAAGAAGAAGAGGAAGCCGAACAAGCCGCCGGCCTTCGCGTGGAAGCTGTGCGACTCGCCCGCGGGGGCGGACTACATCCCGTGCCTGGACAACGAGGCGGCCATCAAGGCGCTGAAGAGCGACAAGCATTATGAGCACCGCGAACGCCACTGCCCGTCCCCGCCGCCGACGTGCCTGGTCCCACTCCCGCCGGCGTACTGCGACCCGATCCGGTGGCCGCACAGCCGCGACAAGATCTGGTACCACAATGTGCCGCACACGCGGCTCGCAGCGTACAAGGGTCACCAGAACTGGGTGAAGGTGTCCGGCGAGTACCTGACGTTCCCCGGCGGCGGCACGCAGTTCAAGCACGGCGCGCTGCGGTACATCGACCTGATCTCGGGCGCGCTGCCCGACCTGGCGTGGGGGAAACGGAGCCGCACAGTGCTCGACGTGGGCTGCGGCGTCGCCAGCTTCGGCGGGTACCTGTTCGACCGCGGCGCGCTGACTATGTCGTTCGCGCCGAAAGACGAGCACGAGGCGCAGGTGCAGTTCGCGTTGGAAAGAGGGATCCCGGCGATATCGGCGGTCATGGGCACCCACCGGCTCCCGTTCCCGGCCAACGCGTTCGACGTCGTGCACTGCGCGCGGTGCCGCGTTCCCTGGCACATCGAGGGCGGGATGCTGCTCCTCGAGCTCAACCGGCTGCTCCGCCCGGGCGGGCTCTTCGTCTGGTCCGCCACGCCCGTGTACAAAAAGCTCCCCGACGACGTCGAGATCTGGGAAGGTCAGATTCCGTCTCTTGCGTGTTAATTTTCTTTCTTGCCAAGATGATGGGCATGACAACGTTCATCGTGGATGGTGGTGCAGAGATGGTGAAGCTGACGAAGGCGATGTGCTGGGAGATGGTGGCGAAGACCAAGGACACCGTCGACCAGGTCGGCCTCGTCATCTTCCGGAAGCCGGTGACCAACGCCTGCTACGACAAGAGGCCTCAGAACGAGCCGCCGCTGTGCGAGGCTTCCGACGAACCCGACGCGGCATGGTAGTTGATAACAAGCACCAACATTAATTTGCCAGTGCCACTTGCTGTTACGATAAATCTCACCCGTTTTGGACACACGCACGCGCAGGAACATCACTCTGCGGGCGTGCATGCACCGCGTCCCCGAGGACCCATCTCTGCGTGGCGCGCAGTGGCCGGCGCCGTGGCCGGAGCGCGCCGCCAAGGCGCCCTACTGGCTGGACGGCAGCCAGGTGGGCGTGTACGGCAAGCCGGCGCCGGCGGACTTCGCGGCGGACCTGGCGCACTGGACGAAGTTGGTCCGGAGCCTGTACCTCACCGGCATCGGCGTCGACTGGAAGTCCGTACGCAACGTGATGGACATGCGGGCAATCTACGGCGGGTTCGCGGCGGCGCTGTTCCGCGAGAAGGTGAACGTCTGGGTCATGAACGTGGTCAACATCGACGCGCCCGACACGTTGCCCGTGGTCTACGAGCGCGGGCTGTTCGGGATCTACCACGACTGGTGCGAGTCGTTCAGCACGTACCCCAGGTCCTACGACCTGCTCCATGCCGACCAGCTCTTCTCCAAGCTCAAGACCAGGTACTCATGGTGGTGGTTCAGAAGCGAATACATGAAAGGACACTTCGACGACTGTTCATTAACTGGCTTTAATTTTGTTTGTGAAATTGTAATTAGGTGCAAGATCTTGCCGACGATCGTCGAGGTGGACCGGATTCTGCGGCCGAACGGCAAGTTCATCGTCCGGGACGACAAGGAGACGGTGGACGAGGTGAAGCGCGTGGTCACCTCGCTGCGGTGGGAGGTCCGGATGACCGTCTCCGACCGGAACCAGGCGCTGCTCTGCGCCAGGAAGACCACGTGGCGGCCAACCGAAGTCGAGGTCACATGATTAATAACTTAGACGTATGTACTTGAACATTTCAGAAAAACACGGTGTGTACGCTCTGCTCTGGCCTGGCAATATCGAAATAACTCAAGACTCAGGTAGATGATATTTTTTTTTTGGCAAAACAGGGATTTTTGTATCAGCTAGACGATGTAGATTATTGTAGATTTAATTATTTTGTTCTTATTATTCTGGTGGTTCTTTTAATGGAGATGTTGGATCATGTTATGTTACTGAGACTGGAGAATACATAGATATGTATAGGTGTGCATATGTTCACCAGATTGGTTTCAATGATTTTTGGAGCTCTTTTTTTTTTTTCAAATGAATCAGGTAGTGGACATTGGACAGGGCTGGGTTGAGCTCACTGTACTGGCTGCCAGCTCTATGCATCGAGACAAGACCACACACTGCAGGACGTGTGTGTGCTCTTGTTAAACCGCCCGTACCAGGCCGGACACCTCCCTCTCCCAGCTCGTCGGCATTGCAACCGGATGCGACGCAAACGCAAGCATAACATCCGACGAATCCGCGGTCAGTCGCCGGTGGCCGCGCTCCTCATACGGTAGACCAACAATTCAGGTTGGGTGAAGTCCGGTTCGTTTCTTAGCAAGTTCTTTTTCTTTTTTCTTCTTTCTTAGGCCAGTTCGATTTACTCGGTTTTCACCTGGTCGGTTTGGCAACTTGGCTACGATTATTTGCGGCGTCATGTCTGTTTGCGAAATGGCTTCCAACTTTCTCAATATTTTATAAATCTTTTATAGTATTAGTAATATCCCGTGCATTGCTACAGGTGTAAAAAAACTGTATTTTACTTTAAAAAATAATATCTTTGACACAAGCATAAGATAATATTGTTATACAAATAATAGTACCTTCATAAGAAACTTCCTTACATGAAAGCAATTCAAAACTTGTATTGAATATTTGAGACTAAAAGCTAAGAGATCAACCAAACATGCTTGTTGTTACTCGTATCTCTCCTCAATCTTCCCTGCTAAAATTATAATTCTATAGAATACTTATTTTTGCAACTTAATAAGCACGAACATATAAAATAATACATTTTAGCATCACACAAAGGTATAGTATAATTAAATAAATACAATATTGTCATCTTTGTAACGATAACATATGTGCACCCTGCTCTTGCATCAGTTAGAACATGCAATTCCCTACGAAATAGACATTAACAAATCAAGAAAACTTTGGGAAAAAGAGATAACAAAGAGCGGCAATCTAATCTACCTGTAGAAAGAAAAAAATAAAGAAAAGCCCAAGAAATACAGTGGGGTTGCAGAACAAAATTTTGTGATGGCAAATAGTTATATTTGGTAGTATTGTCTGCAAGGAAGGGTTATGAACTTTCTCCATTTGAAAATATTCAGACTAATTGTACAGCTGCACTCAAGCAAAGTACTAATATTATGATGACAAGTTTCACTTGTATGCATAAATTGCCTACAAAAACCGTTCCTATGATAGGAAAAAGGAAAAGGTGCAATGCAACTGAACCGTACTACGCAATGAAAACACTTGTATAATGAAAGTTATCCATAAGAGATGGCCACAACCTAGCAAATAAAACTAATACCTAATTGTAAAAATGAAATTCCTGATCTCAACAGAATCAAAGGAGGAATCAGGGGTAAGGTATTTTAATCGGTTATCCTCACCTTTTTTTGTTCTTTTGCCATGTAATGGTAGTTTATTTTCTTATTTCTGCAACAGATGCAAGATAGACTTGAGGAGTAGCTAGGTTAGATAACAAACGTATAAGCAATTATCAGTTTGAATAAACAAGCATTCATGGGTTATAACCTCTTCTATTGCTCTTACCGGTTCAGATTCATTCTCTATATATCGTTACTGAAATATTGTGATGTTATTCTGCAATGTTTTCTTATAACTCATCTCATGATGAAGTTCAAACTGAGAAAAGAGGAAAGCAATTAGTAAAATGAATCAAAACACAACTGTCTAGATATTTCCAGATGTGAAAAAGGATTCTACTGCTAAATTACCCACCATCAAAATAGAAGGTTTATTTACTCAATACAGCGCTAGCATGCTAACTGAAGATTCTGAAAGTTAATCTTACTCATTGATTGCCCTTTAAACAAAATCTTCATCTAGCCACAAGTAGTCCACTATTCCATTTTTGTCTGCAAAATAATTAAAACAAACAACTAAAATCTCAACTGAATTAGAAGCAAACCAAATTCATAATTTGAACCACAAGGACATGATGTGGAGAAATCTCGATCTCAGTAAGCATCAAGATGTGCAGCCTGTGCTCCTATAGCAGTAAGGCACCAACTCCCCAAAGTATTAGTGGCTACCAAGCATAGTCCAAATCTGAGATGTGCATTACCCCTAACAAAAAATTTGCCCCTGTTTCACAAATGGGACTCAAGAACACACCTAGGCTGCTTCCTCTCATGCCTGCTATGAAATAAAATTGAATAGAAATTAGTTTGGGATTTGTTGACTCTTTACCAGCAGGATTTACAATTTTGATGGATGGATAGGTCTGCAGATGGTCCAAGAGAGTACTGCCTGCTATTTTATTCCATAGCAACTACCATTGAGGAAGTCGGGATTAAACAGCTTTGCCTTGTGGAGGTTGTTACAGAACGTAAAATAGAAGTAGGCATTGGTTGGAACTTAGAGCAGATTTTACCTGAGAATTAACGATCCTCCACAGCAAGACAGATCACATGGTAAATATGATAGTTCCACCACAAGTACGAAAAATGGTGGAGTACATACGTTAGTTCAACATGATTAAAGACCCCAGTTGTACAAGTCTCCTTTTGTGTTGTGAAGAGTATGGTAACTCATGGTCAGCCAAATGACATTTTAGTACAAGGTGCTAAACAAGAACTCTAAGGAACTAAAAACCTTTTGTATCAATTAGAATATAGTACCTTTGTGTATATCCTTGTTGAAAAGAGTCCAATCCAAATTATGTATGACAGGAAGTCTGAAAACACATCATGACACAAAAAAGATGGTGTGATTGTGCATTGATTTAAATAATCACTTTCAAGCATACTGCCACAATCAATTATCAATCTGAATGATTCATAAAAAGACTACAGAGAAAGTGTCATCAAAGTAGCAAAAAAGAAAAGGAATGCACATCTATGAACTTTCTAAACATTCAGATTGACAATTACTTAACAAAAAAGGAGTTACATAAATATTTAGTTACTGCCATCACTAATTGCTTTACAAATTCACAATGTGAATAGAATCTATTAACCTGTCAATCCATGTATGAAGCTAGCTTTAAGCACATTTTTGAACTTATTAATCAATCTCATATATCTTCTGTAGGATAGTTCAACACAGGTAGATAGCAATATAATTTTCTCTTAGATAGATAGTTCAACACAAGTACATAGCAATCTCAAGAAAAGGCAAATCTGAGCACCCAAGGTACAAGCATAAAACCACTCCTTAAATATCAGCACACACTTTACCAAATTGTTTTCTCAATACAAGTAGCAGATGCTATCTATATCCACTTTTACATTGTGTCAAGACAAAACCCACACAATGATGGTTCATCATTATCAATAGCATCCCTTATTAGTACTGATTGGACTACATTAGTGTCCTGGAATTTTTCTCTAACAATATGAACACAGGCATCCAAGTATCTGAGCAAATAAACCAGGAAGCAAATTTCATCATGACACTAAATGGCACACCGTTCCCTCAATGGAGTATTAATTTTAACTTCCTCCGTTATCTCTGCCATCTGTATGTGGAATAAAAACAGGCACTAACATGGTTTTGGTTTGGATCAGTAGATTTAGGACTTTTATAAGACGCTAAACTAAACTTTCGATTGGAGCAGGGGTTACTCACCAGAAAGGAGCTTATTGCTTGTTAGGCGGCGGCAGCGCGTCATCTCCTCGTACGACGTGGACTCCTCGTTGGACGCGCACGTCATGGAGCCCGGTGCTGGCGGCGGACCTCTTCCTCCTGTCGAAGCTGTCGTTCGCCTCTGCCGGCGGCAGGGAAACCGCAAGGGTGGCTGTGGAAGTTAGGGGCTACGGCTTCGACGGCAATGGAAGGGGCAGGCGCAGGGACAGGCGGAGCGGGAGGTGGCGGGGGAGGTGCATTGCGTTCAACGTCGACGGGCAGGTGGTCGGCTTCGTCGGGGCCCCTCGACGGACGGCGACGTCCGGGACCTCAGCGGCAGCGTGGGTCGCGGCTCCGACGGCGATGCGACGCAGCTCATCGATTCGTAAAGGCTCGGCAACATACGGGTCCTCGGGTCGTGGGGTCTCGGTGGAGGCGCGGCGCGGGTTCATCCTGAGGCAGAAGCGTGGGGAAGTCCAGGAGGAAGATGAGTTCAATCCGGTTAAACTCGGCTGGCAGGTGCACGGACGAAGTATTATTCGGCCGCAGGGGTGCACTGACGATGGTTATGAAAATAATAAGTAATTAGTCGAATGTCCGTGCGTTGCTACGGATTTATAATAAAATAATACTTTTAATTTAAAGTATATATTAAAATAAATGATTCTATTATATTAGATGATTTAAATAAAATTATCGAGTATATTGCCACATCTCAACATAGAGCATATTTAGACAGTGATGATGTGCTAAAAACATATATGCTATCTATCTATCTATCTATTAATGTTTCCTTGTTAAGATAATCTCTTATGTCGGCAGGTATTATCGATTTACTTAAATTCTCATAATGTTGCTGCACATTACATAATATATAAAATGATGAAGTTACGATGCACGTTGTGGTAAACATAATGCATAATAAAATAATAGACCACAAATAATGTTTCACATTCACCTGCTAACATGATGTCTGCATTTTTTGCCACTGGCAAGCAGTCACGACTGGCCCTCTTTTGAATTGGATTTATTTTAGTATATCTGACTCTATCTCTTACACGTTTGGCCTCCCTTTGTTGTTCCGTTAAACTTTGCTTCGGAGCTGTAATATATATTGGTACAGAGTGAATAATCAACATGCATAAATGGTGCAATCTATGATTTGTCAATACTATAATTATCATTTATTTCGTGGTGCTTGTTACATCTTCAAAAGGACCACGACTGTTTTTAAAAATATCGTTTGGCTCCATAGCACTACCATTAAGACAAAAAGAAGTCAATCCAAAGTGTATATGCAATAGGGAAAAAAGAATGTCGTTTAGCTCCATAGCACTATCATTGTAGCCTCAACTGAAAACCTCAGTTGTAGTAGTTGTACACCACTGAATTTTGTGAGTTGACATTTATACCATGCTATAAAATGTCAGACCATCCGTAGAGGAAGAACAATATAATAGATTTGTGGTGAAGTACCGATACAGAATTAGTAGCTGATAGCAAAGATTGAAGAGAGCTTACAATGAACCACAACTTTGTCGTAGAGCAACTTCTCAAATTTTCAGCTCCGAACTTCCAATCTGCGGAGCTGTACACCAAATAACAAGGACAAGGAGTAAAGGATCAATACAGCAACCCACAAAACGGAGCAGTACTCTGCTTTCTGCTATTACATGGTCGAAATCAAAATGCATACGATACGGGGTAATAATGCGCATGCACCCTGAAAAACTACCAAACCAATTCTCTTTAGCACTCTGAATAGATCAGTACAGACATGCTTCTACGTGACCAATAGGTACAGCCAACCTTCCCATATTGTGTATAATCCTATCCTGGCCCATTTTAGGTTCTGAATGTTGTGTACCTTTTCTTTCCATGGGTTCTCCACTGATGGAGACATAGGAGCACCGGCTATGAAAATCTATGGATGAGGTTTCCACACAGTGATGTACCGGCTATGAGAATCTATGGATGAGGTTTCCACACAGTGATGTATGTGAAATGTGCCAGATTTATACAAGTTAAAACAAAGATTAACTTCATTTGGACGAGCCTATAATCCATAACTTGCCTGTGCAATTATATATTTTAATTAGTTTCATTGTTCTACATCCACCAAAAATCCTCATCAACAATGCACATACCCAATATGTGCCAGGAGATGCTGCATGAATATATGCATCTGTAGTAGTTTTACTACGATTTTAGAATATAGACAACCTCAATAGGACTTCCTTTTTATATTCATCTAGCAATGCCAATACAAAATCTGTAAGTTTTGTTAGCACGAAGAGTCCACGTTCCACAGGAGTCAACAGGTTAGATAGAATACAACCAGCGATCAATTTTGAATATTACTTATCCAGGAAGGTAACAAAACTGATATTCTTGGATTAAAGAATTTTTAATTTTGTTAAGGTCACACACATTAAAGAACAGATAAAGTACTTACGCTAAATGCCTGAAAAGAGATGATTCATTATTGGTACCTCACAATAATGGCATTCAACTTATCATCAGTAATGGAAGGACCATAAGGATCCTCAATAGGCTCCATTTGTACTATCAATTCTGACTTAATAGATCGCAGATTAATGACAAATAAATTTTGATATTTTTTCAAAAAAATTAAATCTAGACATAGAGGCAAAATCTTCAAAATAATTTTAACAAACATGTCTTCACTTCCTGTCATTCCTCCAATAGATATCAATTATGAAGCGTATCTCTAAACGTTCGTCAATGCCTAATTTCCTGGTGAGAAATTTTTTGCAAGACAATTATCTAAATATCCTTCAGACTTTTAATACAAGATGAATTTTTAGAGCCATAGATTTATACCACAAACACATAATCACATTCATAACAAATTGGTTCTGGAATTTCCAGAAACTCCAAACAAAACTCAGCACAGACCAATTAATTTTATGACCTGAAATATCTAACCAGGTAACGTGCACAAATACGTCAATAGACTAATTCTAATTCCTCTTGATAACCGCTGTAAACAACAATATTTCTACTTATGCATCCTTTTATGAATTTAACAAACAAAGGACAAAGACATACTAAATTCAGCTTCAACGTTACATGATATATTATGTATACTAGAGACGATTACATGATGACCTAGACCAAGATCCTCAATGAAAGAGTTGCATAAAACAAAAGCATAAAAAGTAGGAAGAGAATGTAAAAGTTTAATTTTGAGATGGTTTTTAAGAATCCTAAACCTACTGATCGTACTGATGCAAACCAGGACCGTGGATGAGTGCCTCACCGAGGTTGTTGTTCGTGGAGGCGGAGGCCCTTTCGTGGACGTCCACCAGGATCACGATGGCGGATCCTCGACGGACGGCGGAGACACGGGTCATGGGCGGCGGCCCTTCTCCTGAACGGGAGTGCGGCCCCTAGGCGGCGGCCCGGCGGCACGTCTCCTTGAGTCCCTGGGAGGACGATGCGGCCCTGGGCGACGGCGCGGGTTCTCGGCCGAGACGTGGCTCGGCTTCTCATCGGCGGTGGAGCAGCTACAAGGCGGCGGAGCATCTACACGGCAGGGCGCGGCGGAACGGAGGCGGCACGGCTCGATGAAGGTAGCGCGGCGCGGCGGGTCCTCAATGGCAGCAGCTCGTGACGGACGGCAGCAGCGGGTCGTGGAGATTTCTTGGGCGGATCTCGCGATTGGGGCAGCGTATCAAAGATTGACGCAAGCATGCGGAGTATGACCTGGATTCTAATCTATATGGAAAAAATAAGAATCCCATCCGTATAAGGCAGGCTAGGACCACGCGGGACGGGAGACGCGTAGCAGGTCGTACGCGCGCAGACAGGCGGAATTGCATTTGCATGGACGACCATTACAAAAATAATAGTACTACTAGTTGAATGCCCGTACGTTGCTATAGATTCATAACAAAGCAACACTTTTAGCTAAGAGCATATATTAAAATAAATGATCCTATTATATTAGATGATTTAAACAAAATTATCGGGCAAGCAGAACCCCTTGTTCTGATTTTGCTTTACTTCTGGAGTTCCAGAAATCTTCTGGTATTGGAACTGTGCCAGACGTATGTCATGGCAGGCAGAACCCTCTGTTCTGCTTTTGACTTACTTCTGGAGTTTCAGGACTCTTCTGGAACCGAAATTGTGCAAGAAGTATGTCATGGCAAGCAGAAGCTTTTGTTTTACCTCTGGAGTTCTAGAACTCTTCGGGATGCAGAACTGTGCCAGAAGTATATCATGACAGGCAGAACCCCTTATTCTGCTTTTGCTTTACTTCTGGAGTAACAGAACAGCCGGAATTGTGCCAGAAGTATGTCATGGCATGCAGAACAACTTGTTGTGCTTTTTTGCTTACTTCTGGAGCCGGAACTGTGTCAGAACTCTTCGGCAGCGGTTGGCAGGGTGGACGCGCGACGGCTTATTCCGCTCGCCAGAGGTGCACGGACGATAGTTACGAAATTAATAGTAGTAGAGACTAGAGATAGAGATTAGTTTAAAATGATTGACTTCTAGCAAACTCATAATCCCTTATATTTATGTATAGATTAGCAATTTGTCCATATGATGCAACGGGTAATCAAATAAGAAGACAAAATACATTTTTATTTAGAGATCTTTTCCGATGCTTGCAATTATTACGAGTCATTCATTACCCTCGATCTGATGGTCCACAATTAAAGTTATCAATCAAAAGATAGTTATCGGAAGAGTTATACAAGTATTAAGAAAAGCGGTAATTTCTTCTCTTGACAAATATAGAAGGTTCGAGGTAGCCAGAGAAAGATTTGTGCCTAATCCTCTCATATTTACATTTCTTTCCAAGATTTATTTGTCTTTGTCGACGACAACTGTTGGATCTTCTATTTACATTACATTTCAAAATTTACTTGTTCTTCTTCTAAACGGCGTCGGATGCAATCATTTTCTTTACCCAAGATTACTATAATCTTCTTATTCTCGTTCTCTTTGTCAACACTTGTCTGATCATTTTCTATTTGTAATTTTTTTCAAGATTTGCTTGTTGGTTGTGTGCAAATCTCAGGTCCGGCTTACACATGAGAGATCATATTCATTGCGAGCCATATGTAGCAATTCATTTCTTGTTCTTATTGATTTTATTCTGATTTTCTCAGAATTTAATATTTCATAGGCCCATGATGTGAAGGGTATAATGAAATATCATAGCCATGACTATGTAAATCGTCATTGCTATATCCAACCAACACACCAAAAAGACGGAGTAACTTTAACGAATGAACAATCAAGTAAATATGTTTGAATATAAGTAAATAATTCTTTTCAAAACAACTCATGAAACATTTAGCATTTTTTAGTTATTCAGATCAAATACTTTGGCAAATAGCATGGCACACAGAAAAAAGGTCTTGAAATATTTACATTTTGGATATATAAAAAAACTGAAAATAGTCATCATGCAACATCTCACATCCGTTCCGACCGTGCATATGTTTTTCCTTTCTTTCTTTTCTTCTATTTTCTTTCACTTGTTTTCATGTACATACTTGTTTTTTTATTTTTAATAAAAAGCCTGTAGGGACTTTTTCCCTCTAGTTTCATCAAAAAATTATCCGCAAAAAATTAATCCATAAAAACAAAAATGAATCACGTAAACAATTAAAAGACTCAATATATCTTCTACTCCAATAAAGGAAGAGGAGAGAGAGTGTACAGCCGGAGAATGTACTACTAAATGGAATAAATGGAATTATTCTTACTTACTATGTAATTAGACACCTATCATTGATTATGATATTTTTATTTCATATCTTGCCCCTCTTCTAATCAACGGTCTATATTAAAAATACCTCTATACCTCTAAATACCTCGCAAGCACCGAAAAGAATCTCATTTATTTATATGACTAATTGCTAGGAAGGCTCGTCCGGCCACACCTTCTGTGCTCCACTTAAGATATTGAGACAAAGAAGATTGTGCTCCTATGTAATGCCACCTAACTGA
Source organism: Oropetium thomaeum (assembly GCA_001182835.1). NCBI lineage: Eukaryota > Viridiplantae > Streptophyta > Magnoliopsida > Poales > Poaceae > Oropetium > Oropetium thomaeum. The sequence continues at coordinate 218,078 of LFJQ01000031.1, read as the reverse complement.
CTACTACTTATAAAGTTACTTCAGTACTCCCTCCGGGCTGGAAAAAACTTCACTTTGGACAGCATTTAGCATACCAATACATGATTAAATAGCCTAATACATGCTATAAGAATGAAGAGAAGTTTCCTTGCCTAGCTGATTAGCGAGGAGGTCTTTTAGCCATGTGGGCGTGGGTTCGAGCACCTAGTGTGCCTAACTGGTTGAATTTTTGTTGTTTTCAAGCTGGGCATTTAATTCTTTCTTGGAACTGCTAAATTAGTCTTTTAATAGTCTAAAACGAATTTTTTTTGTTGCAAACTTGACTCCGCCCCAAAATGAAGTTTATTTCCAACCCGGAGGGAGTATATACTTTCAGTTTCAAGAAGGTTAGCGTATACTTCATTTATACCTTTCGATATGGACTCTACATGGACGGATGAAAACTAGGGGGGTGGATGGCGCTCAAGACGTTTAATAACTACAAGTTTGTAATGGGGTTTCCAGTCTTTACAAGTCGGAACAAAAAGACGGATCGGACCTAGGCTTCACTGCTTTTCGTGCCGCTCTTCATGACTGCTTCTTTAATTTCTTGCTTTCTTGCTTGGGACGATCGTCCTTCGCCGGAACGACAGTTGCAGCATCGCTGAAAAGGGTGGCAGCATCGCGAGCCGCATATACTATGATAATTAAGATCACCGCATACAAGACAACATTTACGATTGTTTCTAACCACAACAACGAACTACGGGGATTCGCTAAGATGAGAACCACAGCCGCAGCCCCAACTCTAATGGCGACCTGCGAAAAGGTCACCGATGATGATGACTTGCTGGGGTCCTGAAGAACATGCGTGGTAAGAATATATATGCACAAGTTTAGCATGAAAAATCTCTAATTACACATTCCTCAGGATGTGGAGCAGGCAATACCTGGACTTCGTTCAGCCTTTTTATTATGCTTTCCGTGGTAGGCCTGATATCTCGGTTAGCATCTACACAGTTTAATGCTATCGAGATACACGTACGAACTTGTCGACTGTAACATGCATCTGGCAACCTGCTCCTCCATTTTTTAACCACCTAAAGTTTCAACAGTTCATATCATTATAAAAGATTTTTTGTTTTTTGAGAGAAGAACACAGAATACGCTAATGGGTTGACTGATTCGCCTTACATCTTTAGTGAATTGCGTGAAACATTCTTTACTTTGGGGATAGTCCGACTTGGAACCTGTAAGCAGCTCCAGGATTATTACACCAAAACTGAATATATCTGCCTTCATTGATATCATCCCTTGATTCAAATACTCTGGTGTCATGTATCCCCTGCACGATATATATAGTAAGAGGATGTACGCCTGTGTAATTTAATTTATTTATCAACTTCAAACTAAAAGACAGTAAGTATATATAACACTTTATAAGTGACAAAGCCTACCATGATCCCACACTATTTTTGGTGATAATTCGAGACTCATTTTCACCAAAGAGCCTCGAAGTACCAAAATCTGCAATTTTTGGGACCATATTGTCATCCAGCAATATATTCTCTGGTTTAAGGTCCATGTGAGCAATATCACGTTGCGTGTGAAGGTAATGCAATCCAGAGCAAATCCCCTTGTTATTTCATATCTCACAAGCCACTCGAGACCAAATGATGCATCTATACAAAAACAAATAAAGCCAAAACATTCACGAAAATCATGTGTTATTAGAGGTTTGCTAATTTAAAAATCATGTCAATTTTATTAATTGAAGTTCATACCAACACAACCATTTAAACTGAAAAAAAATTCAATAGGTTTGCTAGCATTTAAATTAAAACGCTTCTCGGATGCTTAATGTGCAAACATTTCAATAAAAATAAATAAAAACTATCTAAATTCATCATACCTGCGGAATTCAATTAAAGTTCAGATAATTTTTATTGACTTTTTACAAAAATGTTTTACACACATTAAAAATTCAAAAACGTGACAGACCAACTATTCGGGAAGAATTTTAATTTAAATTCTAACAAAACTTTTGACATTTTATTTATGTTCAAATAGTTGCGTATTGGTTTGAACTTTGAAAAAAAATTGCATTAGTTTTAAACTAGTCCGCCTCTATTAATACTTAATAAACAATAAAAGTTGTTTTTTTTTTCTTAAGTTTGGTCCACCTGTAAGAATGCATTTAATGCAAAAACGGGCACACAATTGCAAATAGATGGCACGTACGGGATAAGTAAAATTGCAATGGTAAATATGGGTTTTTAGAAAATTGCTATGGCATATAAAGTTTTATCCCAAATAAAATTGGTTGTATATTTACATGATCTCGAATGGTTTCAAGTGCTAAAACCAACTTGAACGTGTGATAATCTGACATGTATGTTGCGTGCTGTGATGTGTTGAGCACCTCTTTCAAAGTCAACTACAGAAAAGATAGCAAAATACAACATGTTTTCTACATTCTCAATTTCTCATACCTGATATGTGCTCGCAAAGGCTCTTGTAGATAAATACTTGTTGGAATAATTCTGCCTTGGTTCGTTCCGAGGTCAGTACGCGTGCGTGCGTGTATAGGAGTCTTCTATGACGCGTGAGTTCGAGCTCAAGTTCGAGTCCATAGTTTGTGTTAGAGTCCGTCACATGTGCGACACATGCGTAGAGAGAGTCGGAGTCCAGGGAGTGTACGTGCACAACCTGAGTCTCATACGTGTGCGTTTGAGTCCGAGTTTGTTAGAATTCAAGTCTGTTACGTTTTGGTCGTCGGAGATATAAAACCCCACGTAGACGTGTGTGCGTCCTTGTCCCGAGTCATTGTAACTCAGAAAGAATAGTCAAGATACAGGCATTTGGCGCCGTGGCGTTCGGTGCTGTTTGGCTATTATTTTCTTCTTGCTCCATTCGTGCGTGAGTTAAGATATTGTTTGAGTGATCGAGTGCACTCGGTTCTAACAATACTCAAAACATAGGAACACTTTTCTAACTAAAGCGGTGCAGGATTGGATATTTCAGATCCGCCTCTTTTTCTTGCAGGCTTCTTGGCCATGCATGTCATTCAGTGGAGATAAAGGACTTGGTATGTGAATTTGCTCCGGCATCCTTGATAAGGTATGCGGACTGAACGATAAGCTTTCTTCTTGTTCTTCAGGTTTTGTTTGGCTGCTCCTCCGTATGGATTGAGGGAGATTAAAATGGTTTGTGGTGGAAAATGAACTAATATCTCTTTTAATTAATCTACTCTAATCTTTTTCCGTTCATAGGAATTGAGGTGCAGCCAAATAAGACCTGGTGTAACTTGTGATGGCCAGTGGAATCTTCTTCTTCATGTTAACCTGTATCACCCATGCATGTTTTATATATCTTGGGATCCTTACCGAGAACCGAAGGCCAGAATAAAGTAGAGACGGCGTCCGTCAGGGCTTGTCAACGACGGGATACTGGGGACCGGGCGACTGGCGTGGTGAGGAAACCGGTTTACCGAGTCCAGATTCCGAAGCTCTGCTGGTCGCCTCGTGATCCAAACTGCCGAACATGATCCTGTTTTGGAGGGGGAAACGACAAACAAGGGCTGCATTATTGTAGTATCAACAGAAAAGATGTAATGTTGGACTGAATAATTTTGTCCGCTCAAGTTCAGTAAACATACAAAATCTATTATCAATGTTTTTTTTTCTTTTGGGATCTTCTCAGTGTAGATTTTACAATTGTGTGGCATGTGAATGTAAGGACGGATGTTCCTTCAGTAGAAGATGCTAGCTAGGACCCCGTCGGGAATTAATTGCGATCTCTCTCTATAGTTTCTTCAACACACGATCATGAAAAATAATGACCAGTCACAACGCACATCAGTTCTTCATGGCAATTATTTTTATTATATATTGCGGTTTTGGGAGGTACTTCCTCCGTTTCAAAATAGAGTTTATTTTAAACAAGTTTTTAGCCAAACATTGAGAATATAAATCATAAATAAATTTTAATTTGTTAAGATTTAAAATTTAAAAATCATATAAATAAATTTGTCTTGAAATGTACTACAGAAACCTAGCTAGCAGCTGAAAAATCCATAATAAGAAGGGATATTGGGGTATCTGTCAATTCCTGATTGATCGTATATATGTTCTAATTATCTACTACTATTTTTGACTTGTATAGCCTCAAAAGACGTAAATCACAGCTGTTGGTATAGCTTTGTGCACCTGTTGGAGATTACACCAATTGAGCCAGCAATCGGACAATTAGCTATAATGTCTCTTGTTTTTTTTATTGTTCTTGACTTTTTTTTTCGTTAATATGGTATACATAAATGATAGTGATTTTCATGAATGAGTTTTTTCTGTGTTAATGGTCTACAAATGAGGCACTCTATGGATTCATAAAATGACAAATCAAATAATATAGGCTAAAATTCAGAATGGCCCAATATGAATTTGGGCTCGTAAGCAGGTTGGATAGTGATTTTCTTAATCGTTTTGGGTCTGATAAATGGGACAGGCCCATAATACCAAATGGTAGTACTTCTTGGGCTGCCATATCATCACACACCACATACAGATCCCACTATCCCAGTCTTGCCACGTCATACTGTGAGCTCAGATTTTTGCAATGTTTTGAGGCTTAACAATGATGAAAAATGAGCATATTATGAAGTAATGAGGAAGTAAGGATCGTCAGCAAAAATTCATGATGAAAAGAAAAACGATTCATCCCAGAACATTTTATATGACATGCATTGTGCGATGAAATTTTCTTCAACACGTCATCATACATTTTAACTAATAACGTATTTTACAGGTTTTATGATATAAATGAAACATCATATCTCTTGTAATGTGACAAATTTTTAATAAAAAACCAGGCCCCAATTATGATTTCTGATTGCAACATATATCTCCTGAACAAAATGCTTCAACTGCGATAGGAGAGCATCACTTAAATAATCAACATCAAAACTGCATTTTATATTGCTTAGCATCTTTATGTTTTGATCATAAATCATGCATTGATACTTTTTTTTTGCGGGGAAAATCATGCATTGATACACTAACGTAAATGCAGTTATAACGTAATGGACTGATTAAATAAAGCACAGTATATATGCTGCTTCAGTATGGAAGGTTACAAACTAAAGAGTCTTAATTTCTAAAAGCTTCATTACTCTCAAGGGCAAACCTAGTTCCTGTTCCACGTCAATTGCGCTGGTACACACATGAAAAGAGAGCGAGATTTGCATGTTATAGGGGTATATAGATATGAATTGGCCATAACTTAACATTCTTCTCAGCACATCCTTGCAGTAAGACAGTAACGAAGCCAAATTATATGCTCCTTTTAGATAAGGGGATTGTATTTTATCTATAAAGAAATAATCTCGATGTCTTCCTCTCTCTTATTACAAATTCCAGCACACACTAGGTCTGTCATCACACAAACCGTGATGTAAATTAAATAGAGAAACTGAAATAGACCAACGTATAGTTTGGATGGGATATATTTAGGAACGCATTTTATTACCAAATCTCCATCCTGGTTGGTGAACGTTTGCATAACCATATATACTGTGACGAATATATATGGTACGCAAAATTATTTGCTTACTTTAGCTAAATCAGTGACCGGCTTCATGCAGCTGGCTCAGAGGCGCTGGCTAGTAACATCCTTGGTTCTTCTGTCACAGAACGCGAATTTCCCTGAATATGAACAGAGAAAAGGACGAATTAGTATGTGAAATGCACTTCACATGCTATTATTTAAATTAAGGGTGTCTCCTTGTGACTGAAATTTTTTATAATTCTCAGTCACATTTCGGAACAATTTACAATTGAAGCTGGGACATTTAGTTCCTGAAACAATGAAACATTTTTTATAAAAGAGATCTGAAAATTGCTCTATTTAAAATCCTAAATATTCCGACTTCAAGTATAAATTGTTCTAACTTCACAAACATAATGTTTCGCACGTTGATATTGATTGTTTCAAAAATTTAACTGAGAGATATACAAATCTCTTAAATTAAACCATTTATTATGAGCAGAGCTGTACACTACCTGTGGGACTTCCACGTAGAAAACCCAAGCCCAGAGGAGCAAAATTGCAGCCGCGCCAATAATTGCCAGGGTCCATACAATCGATGCTGGAGTAGCGGCACAGAAACCCAGTATTGCACATAGTTCTGCCCAAACGCCTAGCAGTACGATGAGAAGGAGCACTTTAAATATTTTAAATTTAACACAGTCAACTGATTCACTGTCCTTCACATATGACGCCAGAGGTGCTAGAAAAAGGTTGGTCAATAATAATATGATGCTTCCTATGATAATGGCTTGCATTCGACCGTCATCAAATTTGTGTCGTGCATTTGCACCAGCGGGGTATTGAAGTGACCCGACGACGAGAGCAATACAGAAAATATATAGGTTTCCCGCGATAGTGTAGAAGGCACCCAATAAACCCTCCTGGGTTGAAAAAAAAAAAACAAGGTTTGGATGAACATACTTAGCTATGTGGTAGGAGTAGTTGAATATGGCAACGTAAGGGTAAAAAGAGCTGGGATAAAAAAAAAAATACCTTGTTCCTGTTCACATTAGCATTTCTTACTGAACTCACAATAGATCGTGCAGTCCTAGGGCCCCAGCAGCCTAACTGAACAATCCTGTTCCAAACGGATCTACTTTCAACTTCATGGTTTTCACTGGAATGCCTTCCCTCAACTCTCATGGGACTCATAGTGCCCTGGCGCACACAAAAACGAGGGACACGATAGATAATGTCTTTTTTTTTTCCTCACACACGATCATTACGATTTAGGACAGAGGAAAATTAGAGCATACGTACAATACGACTGGAAACAGCGTCGAACAAAGATGATGGGCACTCCAGATCCTCCTGGTTAAAGAAAAATAGTTGTTAACATGCATGTATATTGCAGCAAAAACGACCTCGTCACTATCACCCCATCATCTTCATCATAATAGAAGACAAGAACACATGAGTTATATTAAAGAGTTCTGTTGCTTTTAAGGTACCTCTCCTTTTGAATTAATGGTAACCGTTGATATTTTTGGTACCAGGCCCACATATTTTGATACTGACCGATCATTTTAAGTATCTTTTAGTAGGTACCTCCATATTCTTAATCATTAGATTTGATCAAATGAACGGTTGCTATTAATTTGAAGCACCATAACAAACCTCTTAAAGAAATAAAACATGCTCATGGATTGGATTCTTCTTATAGATTTGTAAATAATGTACTACCTCCATATTTAAATTGTTATCGTTAAGATAAAATTTTTATTTCATATTCGAACTTTCCTAACGATAATGTTTTTAAACGGAGGGGGTATATGATCCGTATACAACATGCTTAATATAATGCCATAGTAGAACAGTGTGAAGCACTAGTAGCTAGCTACTTCAATCACAAACTGGACTGAACTGGTATGACGACCACGACCCCATATGAATGAACACTTCATATGCGTGTATATAGAGAGCAATATAAACATTTAGCATTCTTCTGTGGCATGTGACTTGTGAGATGTCAGTACAGCATGACAAAATAAAAAATATATAGGAGCGCATACCGTACTCATACTGGTGGAAGAGTCGCACGGTGATGGATATTGCGTATTGACCTAGTTAATTAAGAAGGAAAAAAAACATGCATATGTCAGTAATGCAGCTCGGCACCTCATGATGATGAACACCTTCTAAATCATATGATAGAATAATGCAGGACGCATAGTTACTAAACACAAATCTATTATAATGTATTAGCATGCTTAACTATTTATCTCTTCGTGAGGTTTATATATATAGGAAACAAGTAAACACGCAGCAATGCACGTCATATCGTGAATGGTAGGCTGGTCTCAATGAGAGTTTCATGAGTAATAAAGGTGTCATGTCAATGTTTTTAATGATGTAGAGCAGAGAGTTCATGAAGAGATATATGTTTCAAAGGGCTGAAACCAAATATATATATATATATATATATATATATATATAGATATATATAGATATATATATATATATATATATATATATATTATTGCTTTCATGATAGAAAGGTTATGTCTTGCATGTAGCCTAGGAAATAACAAACAATGAAACATTGCACTATAAGGTCGTTCATCTATGAAATCATTACATTCAACAGAAATAAGTTGCAAATGGTTAAAATGAAATTGCCATTGAGAATGACCTTATGAAACAAGTAAAGACACTTCATATCGTGCACATATAACAATTAATAGAAACATACTTAGCATTCTCTATGGCATGTGAGATGTGACTGAGTTCAATAGGACAAAGGAAAATATATAGGAGTGCATACCATAGTCATATTGGTGGAAGAGTTGTTCGGTGATGGACATTGGGGATTGCCCTAGTTAAGGGAAAAAGAAACATATGTCTCAGTACATGCAGCTCTCGGCGCCTCATGAACACCATCTAAATCATATGATAACACCCTGTAGCATATAGTTACTAAACATGCCAATTATAATATGTGTTAGCATGCTTGGGTACTTGTCTCTCCCTATGCCTTATGAAACAAGTATACACGGTGCAATAATGCACGTCATGAGCCATAGGAAACACATACACACTTGGTGCGTGCGCACATACATGAATGAATATAAACATTTAGCATTCTATGGCATGTGAGATGTGACTAATAAGTACTCCCTCTATACAAATTTACTTGTTCACTTCGCTCTAAACACGGAGATTAAGAAAAAGGGAATAAAGTAGGTGCACAGAAAATATATATAGGAATGTGTACCATACTCACATTGGTGGAAGCGTCGTCGCTTGGTATTGGACATTGCGTCTTGCCCTAGTTAAGGAGAAAAATAGCATATATAGGTCAGTAAATGCAGATCGGACGCCCCTAACGAACACCTTCAAAATCATATGATAGCATGAAAATAGCACATAGTTAATAAACACATCAACTAAGGTGTTATCATGCTTGGGTAATTATCTCTTCGTGAGCCTTAAACAAGCATCACACGCTGTGCGCTGCTATATGCAGCAAGATGGAGAAATAAAGATGTTCTGAACTGAACCATTGCCCCTCAAGGTAACACCTTCTCAGGCAGTAGAGACTTTCTATATGCTATATATGAAACAGTTCAACACCACAACCGAATCAAAATCAACTATATGAAACAGACACTAAAACGGTTTACATTCTATGGCAAGTGCTCAGTAGTGGTGACTAATTAATAAACTCAGCAGATTGAACAGGAACGGATCAGTATAGTCCCATGTCCATATAGGAGTTAAACGTACGAAAAACCCCGTCAAGGTCGGGAAGAGCGGGTAAACCCAGAACAGCACGTGTAATAGTACACAAATGGTGTGTCTATTTAGAATGTACTCTCTTTGGTATCAAAAATAATATAGTTTAGGACAAGGTTCCGGTCAAACATTAGGAATATAAATCATGAATAACTTTTAAATTATTATATTTAAAAATATAAAAATTATATGAGTAGATTCATCTTAAAAAATACTTTCATAAAAGTATTCATATGTCACTTGTTAATAAATACTTTTATCAAAAATTAAAGTCAAAGTTATGCTTTGAAGACCGTGTCACTGTTTTAAACTATTTTCTTTTTGATACCGGATAAAGTATATGAACTGTCCGCTAGCAAAATACGTTAAACTACTCCGAGATCCCACCAAAACAACTAAGCTAAACTGATTGGTATAAGCATAAATCCAAACTGTATAACGAACGGTTTACACACTGAAATTAGCTAACACAGATGAACGGTATCAAAATCAATAGCAGGAATGAAAAGGTATAGATCATTAATTAAGGAACCCACGGCCGCAAGCGCTGCACCCTCCGGGTTGGAGACGATAAGCAAGCGTAGAGCCCACACCATGAAGTCGACCGGCATCTTAAACGCCAAGGTCAGGCCCAGGTGATTATTGTTCTTGAGCTTGGGGTGCTTCAGGATCTGAACCAACAGCTGAAGTATCCATTCTGCCCTGCCAGGGTTACTACCACTTTCCTCTTCTCCTCTTCCGCCACCACCACATGGAGGAGGGAAGACGCCATCGCCACCCCCGCCTGATGCAGCGACGGCTTCGTCCTCGCAGGATCCGCTTCCGCCAGAGTTGAGGATCGTCCCCACCGCCTCATTGCTCGGGTGGAAATCAATGTCCCCAACGATGGTGGTTCTGCAGCGGCTGATTTTACGGTCATCTCTACTTAAAAAGACCACAGGATAGGGAGAGCGGAGAGATCTAGTGTCCCTGCGGGAAGGGATTCCGGCAGCCCCGGCCGTGATAGACATAGATGAGGGTGGATGGAGCTCGAGGCCAGCGCGACGGCGGGGATGGGTGCGAGCGTGGATGGTGGCGAATTGGGTGCTGATGCAGCTGGGAGCGGGCATGGAGCTTAAGAGACTCGAGATGGCCATGGTGCGGTCGCCGGACACGGGAGGGAAGGAAGCGGCGGCCGGAAGGCGAGGGTTTGGGAAGTGCTGTGGTCGGCGATCGTGACTCGTGAGCGAAGAAGAAAAAGTCGCGCGCGGAATGTTAAAAAAGCAGCAGCAGTGACTGAGGTGGCGAGCCCACAGAATCTTTAAGTGTCTTGACAGGTGTGTGACTGAGACGCGGCAATGCAACTAGGATTTTGACTGACGCACCATGACGTGATAACTTTTTGGATGATGCTTTGCTCGATACTGTATTTGTTACTTCCGGCCCAATGCATGTTTTACTCTGTCCAGCCCATTTTACGATGTTTCCTTATTTCCTTTCTTTTTTTTTTTCTTAAGACTCTGTTCCACTTATAGCTAATGTCGTCGATCTAGTACCAGGACTAAACCACCGGCAATCAGCACAGAGCATGATCCATTCAAATCTTAGTTATTACTATAATGTAGGGTTCGTAAACTTTGAACCAGAGAGCTCACTCTTCTCATTTTAGTTTACATATTTTATTTGACTTTCTTTGTTGTGGTTTTTTATAATAAAAAAATATATATTCACTTTTGTTTCGAAATAGTAGTATGTTATTAAAATATAAAAATTGCTTTTGTTTATTGAATATTTTTTCTATTGGCCAAGAGGGAAGCAAAATCGCACTGCCTTATGTTAAGAAATTTTGCTAACGCACTCATCGAAAACCTTTGTTCTTATTTTTGGGTAGAACAAATAAAATGTGTTTATGTATGGAACTTTTTCCTTTTGCAGAAAACATTTATTATTGAAGGTGGCACATCTAGAACATCTACAACAAACACAAAAAAACTCCTACTAAATGAAATGATATGATTTTGTTTTCTAAAAAATACGTCTCCAAACAGAAACACTCCCAACTTTTATGAACTCCCAAAATCTTTCTAATTTGTAGCTAAAAACGGGGAAAATTTTGGGACCCCTGGCCAATTGCTCCGATTGTGCAATGTGGTGCATCTGATTCTGACCCCACCTTGTTTTCCTTCATCTGCTATTATGTTTCCTTTTATATTAGATTTTGGATCACTTTTTAAGGAAACTATTAGAGGATGGGGAGAAAAATTGCTCCTATTAATTTTTTGGACTGCCCTCAAAAAGAAGTTTTTGTGACTAAATTTTCTGGAGATGCTCTCAGTTTTCTTCATGGAACTTCTCTTCTTTCAATCTCACACGTGAACATTCAATGTCATAAAACCAATTCTTCCTAAATCTTGCATAGAGATACTCTATATACACAGAACATCATATGCTCCTTGGTGTTAGATACAGCTACAAAACACAAAAGAAAAGGACACAAAAACATGATAAACTTGCATGCTGCATTCTTGGGGCTACTTAGTTATGCAAATTTTCACTTATTAGCATGGACGTAGAATTCGTAATATGATTGTGAACTTAATATTTCTTTTCATCAATACTTTGTTTATATACCTATATGACACACCTAGATATATAAGTTTATGGACCTACAGATGTAAAATAAAAGTTTATGAAAACCTATATGATACAACTCAACAAGTCCGTGGACCTTCAATAGATTTTACACATTTTGTTTCCTCTAATTATGATATAGCTAACTATATTGATCTGATCTCCAATTACTCAGCTAATTGTTTTACTCTGAACTAACAATTAGTTTTAGTCCATCCAAACATGGCCATACAGCATGCATGTCTGAGGATTGAAACTTTGTCATAAAGTGAAGGCTTGGTGCTTCTTTGAGGCTGGGGCCACTGGTTACATTTAGAAAACAGGAGGGACCAAATAAGCAGCATTGGAAATCAAGATAAGTGTTTTAATATTGCTAAATTTGTTCTCTTGGTAGTTTTGAAGGCGGAATGGTTAGGCCTTGTTTGGTTGTGACTTTTGGAGCTGTAGTTTTTTTCAAAAGTCTCAAAAGTCAATCAAAGGGAGTCCCGCTTCACAACGGTTGTGACTGAATGCAGGTGGACAGCTTTTGCCAAATCTCAATCAAACTCTTTACCTGTACAGCCATCGAATACGAAACATACCGCACTCTCTCGCTCTCTTCTCTCGAATCCCTCACGAATCTCGATCAAGGTTGACGGATGTAGGTGCATTATAGAAATTTTCTTCTCAAAGCGACAGTCACGGCTGTTTCAATCAAACGACTCTGCTTTCTCCACAGCTCAAAATTCACAAGCGCTTTTCCCACATCCACATCCCACAGCTAAAATTTCTACAGCTATATCTCAACCAAACAGGGCCTTAGAGTTGCTAACGTCAGCCTGGGGTGGAGCTAGCTACAGGGCACGATCATTTTGTATCAACAGGTTTTAACCTTTCGGTGATGCACTGATGTGTGATGATGAGCATAATTGATCTGCTTGCAATGGAAAAAAAGGAAAAGGAAAAAGGGAAAAGAGATGTTCGTACCTGTTCGTCGGATAACTGACTAGAGGTGACCCTCGACCTCTAGGATGCTACTCGGATAGCCGATAACTGGCAGGACCAGGCGCTGTGGTGGAAGCGGCCCTTAATAAACAAACTTTTTAATTTCATTATTATCATAGATGAAGAGAGAAAATCTGAACTCACATAATGGGAAAGAATATGGACATGAGTAATCATATAGAAGTAATTTGCCCCTAATTACTAGCTCGTGGCCTTCCATGAATTGAGTGTCATAATCCTGAATGAAAATGCAGGCCTAGCGGATGTCGGGCGAAGTCAGTCAACTTAGAGGCTCCAACGAGAGATGGGGGGAAATAAACTAGTATGGTCCATGTCCCTGAGGCCGAATGGAGATTGAGTGGGAAAATATACGTATGAAACAACCTTGATCGCGATCTGGACCTAATCTGAGATAAATGCTAGTCAAAGTACTGAGTGACAAAAATGTTTGTGTTAAGAAATTCAACATTTCTTTGAATATGCTGTCATGGGGTAAACAGATTAAATTCCTTCATTCATTATGCAACTTCTAACCATGGTTGCTACGCTTGGAAAACACTCTGAACAAGGTAGACCAACTGTTGCTCCACTAAACCATAAATTAAGTTTTTTTTGAGTCAAAAATCCGTATAACGACATCACAATTCAAGGCTTTTCCAGTTCGTACCGCTATTTCTGTTTTCTGATGGAATTAAGAGGGCCAAGAACTGCAAAGCAGGGACTCACAAAGGTTACTACTGCCTACTTTTGCGAAGCCATGCATGCCGAGGATTCCGATCAGACCTTCCAACAAGGCCACAACACAAGCTCAGCCTTGTGGTTTTGTATGATCTTAGTCAACGCTCCAAAATTTTTCATATTTTTGGCGCATATCCCTCTCTTTCAAAAAAAAGATGTAAATAGAGACAACCAAAAATTCACATGTATGTGTTTTCAGGGCTTTCGAGAGAATTCTCTGAAAACCTGAGCATGCAAACCAATGATATATTCATCCAACTTTAAATTTGAATTGAAAAGTTCAATGGAAGCTTACCAGAATGGAAAGAGGATAAGCATGCTTCCCGCATCTGGCCTTCTGTCCAGCGGCCAGAAGTTACGATAGAGACGAACAAACTGTGTCTTTGTTTCTTGTGTAAACACTTGGAAGCAGGAGAAGTAATTGAACCATATATGTGGGCATCACGAAACAACTTGTCACAGCATCTAATTTCATTCAATCATTTTCGTACAAGAGCTCTGACCTTCTTAGTTGTTTTTGTGTAGCGCCAAACTTTTTAAAAGAAAGTACAACTCGGTATAAAACAAGTGAGCAGAGTTAGGTTAGGTGTGGCAGCAGGCTGGCAGCACACATCATGTTACTGTTACCAACTGGACTTCTTTATTTGCTAAATACTGCGTATTTTATTTTGACCTGGTCGATCAACTTCATGCTATACCACGTTTTCCACTTTATTTTATGTCAGTAAAGACTTTATCATAACTAAACTGTTTCATGTGAGATTCATTTATGATTCCTGTGAAATTTCTGCATTATTCGAAACTGTTTTTTAAAAGGTTTCATGGTGTGCTAGAAAAAAAAAAGAGCATGCTAGGAACTACATTTAATGGTACTGAAACTGGAATTCAAATCAAAGAGCTAAATATAACCTGTTGGTCGAAGAAGAGCATCCAGTGTGGCGGCTCCACCACACGGACGAGGACAGGAAGGCGGGCGGTATATCGCGCTGAGCCTTCGGCATAGATCGGAACCTACTCCGACGATCGGCTGCATGGCAGAAAGAAGGCGGCGTCCGGTGGTGCCGGGCTCGCGTTGCAGCCTTGCTGTTGCAGGAGACGAGAGGCAGTGGAGGTCTGGAGGAGGGCTATGACAACGGGGCAGGGGAGGAGGGAGGAAGGAGCGCTTCAAATATGGGGAAACGCTTGGCTAAAATACAAGGTAGCCTGCAGGATATGCTCGGTCAACCTTGGTAGCACATGGGTCCAGGTCACACAGCAGAAGATGAAAATGACTCGACCGGCCCGGTTTGATGTCGTTACCACGGGATGATTATGTGTAAATTGTTTTCTTTTGTGTTCTCCGAAATTTCTTATCATGGTGATCACGTAAATGCCAAAAAAAAAAGCCAACACAAAGTTATTGCAGGTACCACTCGACTCGGTCCCAATTTATCTCTCTTTTGGATTTTTTTTTTTTTTTTTTGAAACGAAGAAGCAAGGGAGGCCCCTACTCGTTTTGGACATTTGGGTCTGATATATAGCCACTAGAGCTAGAGGAGAGAGCCTTGATAAATATTAGCATAACATCATGATACCTCTTCAGTTTGAACCATATTTTACACAACATTGACAAAGCTTTGATAGTTTTTTTTTAAAAAAAAATTGGGCTTTGACAGGGCTTTTTTTAGAATTGGGGATTTGACCCGTCTCAGTTGAGACGAGGGTGGGGAAATCCCAGTTAAAAAAAAAAAAAGAAAAGATAGTAGAATCTAGTATAAACACAAGAATATCAGAACTAACTTCTAACATACCTTGGTGCAACTTCAAAGTTTTTGCGTTATGAAATAACGATTTGCATGGTGCATAATGCAGCACAAGTGTACACAGACTGCGTACTCGCGTAGTGACAGTATATTGAAACAAGCCTTTGTTGACAGGCATGTGACATGGCAATAAATGAAGAGTGCACATCAAATGGGCAAAACCAGAGTTCATCTGAAAATGAAATACTAGACGCTTCTCAGTTAGATTATCTTCAATACTTTCTTATACACGAGTATTACCTCCGTTTTTTTATTGTTGACACTTTCTAGTACAAATTTATATTAAAAAGAGTCAACAATAAAAAAAAAACGGAGGTAGCAGTTCATTACGCGAAGGAAGCAGAGCATTGTTTTTGTCAGCTAATTAGTAGTTACGGACGGGAGACACAAATCTCCTGGCCACCAGAACTCACACCTAAAAGACAAACATACCATTGCCTATTTCAGTCAGTCAACTCAAGGGCCAGTAGCTGCTCGCCAGATCCATCACAGCATGCAATCACAAGACCCAGTGTGCAGTAGCTTCCTCTTCTGCATTAATATATTTGCATTATAATGGAAAGTGTGAATCACCAGTGTTGAGACTCGCAAGGCTTAGAAGTCCCAACGATCAAGCTGCAGCCTAGCTTCAGCCATGTCCTTCTGCGCCTTCCTTCGCCGGTAGAAAATTGGGCAATCACGACTGTAATGATGGTATTTTTGAGCAAGTGAGCAATGAAATTCAGAACAGATGGTTGAAATGAGGTCATGAACAGATTGTTTGGATTTGGGAACAACAAACCTTGTGCAGAGAACATCTTGGTGTAGAGAGCCTTGGCATTCCTGGCATTGTGTCCATAGCCTTCCAAAGAGCATCTCAAGATCTGAAACTGCAGATGTCGAAATTTAACCTGTCAGTAATAATCCTGGGACACATTGCTTCAGAACATAATAAACAGGATAATAGAATGTACCATTTGCTACTGATTTACAGTATAACTCTGCTTCTCTTCCCTTGCAATGTGAACAAAGTGTTTGATTGGAACCACTGCAGGGTAAAGGTGCAGCAAAAAAGGTAAGAAATTTATAGCATAGATTTTTGTATCTGCTATAGTACGAGAATCACCTGATAACAGCTTTGCATCCTAGACAAGTCAATTGTTTCTTTGCAAATTTCATTATCCCGCTATTTGAGGGAGTAGATATTGAAACAGCTCTGGTGTGACTTCCATGTAGCAATTCTTTACTGGCATTCTTCAGAATTGGCTCGAAGATCCTCAGGAGTGGCTGAAAATTATCAGAATACAATCAGTTAGGGGTGGACAAAAGGCCCAAGGAATATCAAGCTAAGTGTTCTAGACAAACTTTGCTAATTTGGTTCTCCAGGTAGTACTGTGGATCAATGGGTATGTTATTGTCCAAAACATAAATTGGATCTTCTGACTTTTCATAAGCCTGCATGCCAGAGATAAATCTATCAAGCAACTACCATCACAGAATACATAAGGTCTCTGCAGCAGCAAAACACAGACAAAATTTACCTTGGCCCCTTTCGCTGCTTTAATTATAACATAAGGAACACGATCACCAACAGTGGGTGCAGTAGCAGCATCCCTCTGCTCAAGAAAAAAGAGAATTTTGTAAGGATTGTGAATCAAGTGTTTGATACCTTGACACCTTTGTGGAAGATAGGCACCATCTGGAAAAATAAAGTGTTCATACCTTTCTCATCCTCTCAGCAAGCTCAACGTGAGCAGATTTTACAGCATAATCTTCTCCAGTTTTAGTCAAACCCTGTAATTAGATAGTCAAAATGGAACATAAAACAGAGCCATCGTACAATGCTAGTGGCGACATATTTACATGTATTCTTGGCTGATTATGCTTCAACTCACCTTTGTTATAACTAGAAGGGACAAGTCCACACGATTCATCAATAAATCAGATATGGTGTTCTTGACATACTGAACTGCCCCAGGAACATCTCGGTCGATTAGTATTTTGTGAAGGCACTCAGTTACCAAGTTCTTGACCAATAAACAGTTATCCCTTCTAACGGTTTCAATACCTGAAGGCAGAAATACAAGAGATGTCAAAGCAAGACCAAAGATCACGTGTCAGACAAACAATACAAATAATTTACCTTTTGTGTCCATTTTGTCAAATTTCTCAGGATTTGTCCAGTACAAGCCAGCATATCTCTTCTTGCTGATCAATAGGTAGGGAAAATAAACCTTCTCAAACTCCAACTTTATGGGCTGTAATAGAGATGTCCAAAGCAACATATGAGTCAGGAGCTAAGAAGAAAAGCAGAAGACTAACATATGGCACAGATCACCGAAGAAGATTTATCCTAGTCACTTGAATGACTTAAAGTAATATAAAAGGATTAATACAGGAAGGCCATATACACAGATTAGACCCTTTATAATACTCACAGGACCTTTAATTGGAGTGCCTAAGGAAGCATCCAAACCAGGGTTTGAAATTTTATTTCTATCTACCATGCAAAAAGTTCCGGATATTGTTGGCCTCTTGGGCCATTGTATGCGAACAGTTTCTTTCTACTTTAAATACATTGGAGTGCAGATCTCCTATGTATTAAAGCAAAAAAAAGTATAGTTTAGATAGTTTCTATTTGAAAAAAAAAAACTAAGTTACTGTATTGAACTGTATTGGAAAATACTATTTCAAAAGGCAATTAGAAAGTATGTAAAAATAATAACATCACAATTTTTCGCTTAAATTTTGTAAAATTCACCTGAGAGTCAAATTACAGCACTAGTTACCTTAGTAAATGTCCCACTAATATAATCTGCAGCTTCTCTTCCTAACTTCATTGCTTCTTCAACCGTAAAAACACCAAACTGAACCATCACAGAATCAGTGTCTCCATAAACTACCTGTAAGTCACAAATCTGTTTTGTCAGTTATGCCAACCACCAAAATGCAAACAGAAAAGGAACCAAATCACACAGCACAAATGACAATACTAGAGCAAAGATATCATAGGTACTGAGAAGTGCATCTTAGTGCATTCTACCTACTCCGTAGCTACAAATCAGTAATGATGGTCATAATGGTTTAACCGTTTAAGTTTAACCATTGATAATTCTAGGGCATTGTCCTTTGAAGGCATATGTTGTACATTTTACAGGCCTACCACTGCAAAAATAAACAGAGTTTGCAGTAGGATGCATGAAGAAAGTATCACGTGGTGAATGAGGAAGGTGAAGGCATGAACTTTGTGATATCAAGCACGACAAGTAAGGCCAATCTCAATGGCAAGTTTCATAGGGTTGTTTTCAAGATTGCCCATCATTCAAAGTGGAATGAAACAACATATACATGGTTACATGTCTTGGAAACAACATATACATGGTTTCATCCCCATGAAACCCATTTCATCTCTTTCTTAATTAATTCGCTGCCATATCATCAAAAATGATGCATGTCACCTTATTTATTGCTCACATGAAACTTGCATTGAGAGGAGACTGGCCTAACAGAATATACTTAAAAACTGTATTAAAACGAGAAAGGAGACTAGGACTTCACCTCTGCATTATGTTCATAGCCTCCTAGTGTTGTGAACTTATCTTCAACAAGCTTTTTTGTGTGTTCAATCATCTGTCGACCTGTGATAAGAAACACTTCAATTTAAGCAATTGATATTTCTCTGATTTAATCAAGTACACAAAGAATTTCTGCACTACGTTATAACTAGAACTGCCTAGTGCCTACCATAGCTGGTCACACTTGAAGAAATCTCTAAACAAGGTAATTGACCAACAGTCGCTCCAGTAAAACCATAAACAGAGTTTGCACTTATCTGAAACCATTCCACAATACAGTATCCACGAGTTCAAATATGCAGATGCAGTAGAGCTGTTATAATCAAATTAAGGGTCAAAATATAAGGAGGTACTTTCAAGGCAAGCTGACGACCATCAAGAACAGCTCTTTCGAATGGGTCTTTTGCTTCCTGAAATAATTGGTAAGTTTAACAAAAGATCAAAATCCTGGCATGTATAATTATCTAGAATTTATTAAACAAAAATATCTTCCCAGGCAACACAGCACAGAAATACCTTCAAATCAGCTTTTGCCCTTTTTCGAGCAGCCAATAATTCTTCAAGGATTTCAGGAAGAATACCCTGATATTTTAACACATCTTCTGAGTTAGCAAACATGCCATTTGCAAGCAATACATCTTGTCATAATAGGAAGCAATTACCTTTTGCAACTCTGGTTTGACAAATATTTCACCAGATGGCGTCCGGTTGAGGCTTTCTGGTGGCAAGTTGAGTTTACGAGCATCCTCAGGAGGTACCTTCAAAATTAAGAAAATAAAGTAAAAACCCTTGTGAGTAGCCATCCATTTCAGGGACAAATATGCTCAAAGTCTGCAGTAGTAAATATAAATGTAAGTATCAACAGGTTATGGGTCATTACCAAAGTACAGTAACACAGGTTGTATGCCATCATGATGGATGGGTACAAAGAAGCAAAGTCCAATGTTGCAATGGGCTTTTCATAAAATCCAGCCCTTGCCTCCAAAACCTAAAAAAGTGAATAAGATCAGAAACTAATGAAAATCGGAAGTCCTGGGTACTTCAAGGGAGATAAACATAATTTTTCCAACTACAAACGATTACTAAATGTGGAAATCAGTAATGATTGTTCCTTGTCCAACCAGGTGGAACAATAGCTGGCATTACACAAAAGCATGTCTTTTTAATAGTAAATTCTAAATATCTATTCTACATGAAGCACAAAGAGGTTTTGCATGAACTAATGATAATGTATCAGTCGATGGAAGAAAACTCATAGTTTTATATAACAATTATTTATACCATCACTTCCACGAAAAATAATGTTAGGTGTATGTCCCCTCGCTTTGGCAATCAGTGCAAAGTGCCATACTAAATAGTTATATTCAGTAACTGCAGCTTCATGCTAGGGTACATTCTGAACACTAATTTATACCCTTACTTCAGCAAATAGACAGCAGTGTAAGGTTTGTGATTCATTTTGGATTTCTTTGGTTTCATCTCTAGCCTACCCCAACTTGTTTGGGACTAAAAGTTTTGGTTGTTGTTGTCATTGTTGACTCAGGAAGAAAATGGGTATATTCTAGTAAGTGCAATAACAGTAGCTCCTGGTCTGTTCCAAACACTAGTCTCCCAACTTTATTTTCCTGCTGGTCCATGTATCTTTCTAACAAAATTTGTAATGAATTCCTTCGTTTCTATAAATACAATAACTGCTGCAGAAACTAGACCGGCAAAACCAATACCCATTGAAAAATAGAATAGAAACTAGCAAATGAGCTAGGGAATTTTAGATCATGTCTACTAATGTACGGTTGCAGCCTAAGACACACACACACACCAAAAAAAAAAAAAACTAGGAACATTAGATCAGGTTCAATAACATACAGTTGCACCCTCAAAGGTATCTTGTGCCGATCCTTGACCCTTTATATTTGGTATAACAAGGTTTTTCTGTTTCGCTTTCCTTAGTAGTTGTGAGAGAACCTAGGGAACAAAAGAAATTATTATTAGGGTGCTAAAATGGAGTAATTCATAGAAGAACTTGCTTTATTCTCACCTTAATGCTCTGACCCCTGGACAGAAGAAATGAAATGGGAACTCCAGTGACTCTTGCCATTTCCACATAGTTGTATATATACATCAATTTATCTAATAGTCTTTGTGGAAGATAAGCATCCTGTGGAAATGGCAAACAGTTGTATAGAATGTAAGTATCAACAGTTGTCATTACCTAAGTACAGTAGCACAGGGTATATGCCATCATGATAGATGGGTACAAAGAAGCAAAAGTACAGCAGCTCTAATGTGAGTCTGAGGAAAAAAAAGAAACAGATTTTTTTAAAAAAAAGTAGGATTTGAAAAGGATCCATTGGTTATTACCGAAACTAAATAAAGGATCAGTAGAAAAGTAAAAAGGTCATATTTTAATTATTATGTTTTTGTTCTACATTCGTGACATTAGGCTGGCGAAAAGGCTTCACAAACTACCAGATATGTAACAATTAACAAATACTTTGCCACTACTGCAGTTAATCAATGAGCACTCTCGAAAGGCAGAGATCATAATGGAAAGCTATATTTATGATAAAAAAAATGAGATTCACAGAACAATGTATAAGTAATTTCATGGAAAAACTTGCCCAACAACATCTGAGAACCTCGATCATCAAGAAATCCCATCAGCAAGCTACAAGTAACTAATAATGGTCCATAGAAACATCACTAGTTCTAGTTAGATGACAAATAAACGTCAAAGAAAACTTTAGAGACCTTCAAACAATAAACTGCCAACCGCCTTCGCGTCTCCGAGTTTCCATTTTGAAGATCAGATATAATGGAATGATGAACATCCTCTTTCTGCTCAAAGTTTCAATATTAGTACAAGGTAAGGGTTCTCAAGATACGGCAAAATCATTTTAAGAGCAAATTATTAGCAACATTAATAAAGATGGTTGTGTTATGAACAAAAAGATCAAACTAAGTCAATCATTGGATAATTTATCTACGGAATACTAATTATACAAAAAGACCAATATGATGCAATCAGAACTAACAAGCCCATACCAATTCCACAAAATAGAAAGTTAATAATTACTCAATTCCCAAACCAAAAAGACTAATGGAAGATAAGAATTTCACATGACAAGCGCGATCATGATTAGAAGTGCACTAGCTGACAGCAACTAAGGGGATGCCCAGACTTACTTGTTCCCCAAGGAAGTGTGCAGATACAGAGTTCAATGAATAAGAACTCAGCTTGTAATCCCTTTGCATAGCCTGAATAATTTACAGATAATATATATAAAGAGATAGGTAAGTGCATGGAAAACAATGACATAGAAACCATGAAAATGATAGGTTCTAATTTAATTTGTCACGTAAAATGTAGCTCACAACCTGCAGAAGATCAAATTGCACTCTTCCCTCCACAGTTACATCTTTACTTTCACGCACACCATATTGCCTGGACAAGTGCAATTATAATCATCAAATTTGATCGTTTAAAAATACTGGAAAATTGTTTCATTTTATTGCTCTATCTGGCTATAATGGGAGTACGAGACTACCAAAATATATACGAAATTGTCAGGCTGGCAACAAAACCTGGTAATAGATGTACAGAACAGAAAGAACAAAATAAATGCAGAGACAAAGGACTAGGACTAGGAAATAACCTGGAGGAAAAGGTGGTATCACGTACACGAACACGACTATTTCTGATTCGACCAAGTATTGGGAACTCCACTATTTTAAGAACCTCAGCTCTCTGCAAATGTATGTCATATTTTACACGAAGATGAGATATGTTGCCAAGTTTGCCAATAGACAAGAAGCCCAATACTTCAGGGAGTTATCATACCTCAATAAGATAAGGCAAGTCAAATTTGCAAATGTTGTATCCGATTATGATGTCAGGATCTACTTCACGTATGAAATCCTGCAGATTTCCAAACAGCAATCAGCTTGTTAGATCCATCAGTGGCCAGACACTGTATTCAGTTTTAACAAGATCAAATCCTATCCTAAATGTAGCCACTGAAAACAAAAACAGATGCAACCAGTGCATACAAGGGAAAAAGGTAATAACATTTGATGCTGAATATGTTTAAAGGTTATATTTTCCATCAGATATCACATAGATTCAATTGTAACTGTTCACTACTGTAACTGATCACTACAACTCAACTTACCCTCCAAGCAAGTAGAATATCTCTCTCTGTTTCAAATGACATTACATCGACTCCAACAATGGGGGAGCACGATTTAAGAGTCATTACGTTTCGGACAAAAGGTTGGCCTTCTCCTTGAAGTGTGACTAGGTTAGCTATCTATTTAAATCGAAAGAAGCAAGTTAAAAAGAACACACAATATGAAGACATTTGAATGATGAAACTAAGTGCCAGAACACAAAGATAGTGAACTCAACCTGAATAACAGGATCATGAGTTGGTTCTGGGAAATGACCTTTGCGGCCAGCACATTCAATGTCAAAACTTAAAATACGAAACGGGGCCATCTTAGAATATTGTCCTTCAGCAGCATGACTCACCAAATCTGAGTATCTTGCAGTTTAATTAAGGATAGACTAACAAATAATAACATCGTTCAGTAACTGGGATGTAGGCAGTGCATTCAAGCGATATAGAAGGATACAGACAATCTAACTCTAGCTGACAATAGGACATGACACGGGCTGCTTTCCTGTACTTCCCAGCAGGAACTTCAATCCAGTTGCCACCCACAATGTTGCAATCAATCATGAAACGAAGAGCGAAAAGAATGTTGCTTTCATAAGTCAGAAAAGACTTCGAACCAAGGCCTTCAATTGTTATGCCCCTTTCCAGGATGCCTACAATGTGTAAACGTAAGTCAGGAAAACAGCAAGAAATATGAATAGAGAATTTGAAATTTCAGGAAATGATGAATATGTAAAGATGATAAAATCACATTATAGTCCTTCGGTATAAAAAAAAACCTTTAAAATATCCGCCCAAGACAAACAAAAGAGTGAGGTAATCCAGCAATAATGAAAAACAGAAGTAAATTTTCTCTGAAGTTGCCACTGACCACGACAGCTAGCAACCATTGTAGGCAACGCAACTATTATTTTGAGAAAAGGCTGAGATTGATGTGGTTGGTAATGCATAATTGTCTGCTTCTGCACAAGCTCAACTCTCCTCACGAACCTTGGCACATTGCTACTCCTATTTGACTCTTTCATCCTCCCCTGTGGTATATTAATTATAAAATTATGTAATGCCAAATTAGTTCGATTGAAGACAAGATTAGAGACATGATCAGCAGTACAAACCTCCAGTGTTTGGTGAAAACGTGAAATGTCATCAGGGCCCATCCCAGATGGACAGCTGATATAGAAATATGGCTCAAATCCATGAACCTGACAGCATATGCTGTGACCTAAAACAGTCAACGTAATAATATCACAAGTCAACAAAAAAAACTATGGTTTAAATGATAAGTACTTCCGTTTTAAATGGAAGCGGAGAAATCCAAGTAAAAAAAAATGATAAGTACTTAATAAAAAAAATTAACCTTCTCTGGTGACACCAAAAATTCTGAGTATCGCTGCAGGGCCAGATGAGTTGGGCAGCAGTTCTTTGTGGCTCTCCCCAATAATGTAATCTATCTCTAGCTGTTGAAAGGCTAGAATATCCAAAAAAAAAAAGTATTAGAGTAACAAGATTAAATGAAGCCAATATCTAAATTTTCATACAAGTTAAAAAAACTGACACCAAAGTAATAATGCTATGACAACAATTCTTGCTATAGGATTTCCAACAATGTAGCCCCATGTAACTAGTGTTTGCAACATTGACTGTGAATAGACAGTGCAGCATGTACAGGGTATGATGAATGCACAATGCATATCATGATTCAGTATAAATCTACAATGACTCCAGTGTCCATCCCATCCTGCAGAAAGCAGATGAGATTGCTCTTGGAACATATAAGTCGTGCTAATTTCAAAACCACAGAAAAACTTCGTTCTATGATTCATCCATTTGCACGTTTTAAGTTGTATTCCAGGAATTAACAAGCACAGTTTTAAAGTTCACTCAGTACCTATTAAATGTTATTCGTGTAACTGAACAATCAACAAAATAGAAATTCCTCATTTTTGCCCAATGTAGCACCAAACCACCCTTGTGCAAAGTTTCTGGACACTACATTTCAGAAAAATATCTGGACCAAATTGCCTAGGAGTAACCAAATTGAGGAGCACTACGCCTCAGGAAACAAACAGAACTAAGATATCGCCAAATCACCACAGCCCTATCCAATCCGTCCTTAATGCGCCAGACAGTACCCCAGTCCGCCCCGTTTTCAAAAACGGGGAGACTCAACTACCAACGACAGACTCAAAGCCATCCGGAGGATCAGAGAATATATATAACGCGACAAAGGGAATAGGTTCGTACCGACGCTTCGGGAGTAGCCGGCAACGAGGTCGGCTGGGAGTGCGGGTCGCTTCCACCGCGACAGGCGGGAGGCGAGGGCCTCGTCGCGCTGAACCATGAGCAGCGCCGCCTCGTCCTCAGCTAGGATGGCTTCATCGAGGAACACGTCCTCGTCCATCATGTCCTCCTCCTCCGCCATGGGCGCCGCCGCTGCCGCCGGTGGAGGCGGCTGCGGGGTGCCAGGGCTGGGTTGGGCCCTCTTGGCCGCCGCGCCGGAAGGCGCCGGGGGCGGTGGCCCCCGCCGCTTGCCGCCGCACCCGGCTGAGCTCATGGCCGGTGAGGGGAACGGAGTGGGGGCGGGAGTGGGAAGGAGAGGCGGGAAGGGCGGGGACTGAAATTGGGGGTTCCCGCCGTTGTCGGAGATGTAGGGTTTAACACGAGCGGGAAAGGAGATAGTTGGTTACGCCAACGCTAACAAGGTTTACGTAAACGTGGCTATGCGAATCTTGGACCCAATTCAAGATGCCTGCCATTACGGCCCATTGAAATGAAAATATACCCATAAAGGGTCAAAGGCCACATATCATGGGCAATTTTGTGACTAGGACCAACTAGTGTCTTTTATGGTTTTACATAACTTCGGTTCCCTTTATTTTTTTTCTTGGTTTTTCTCTTTGTTTGTCAGGGAATGTGGTGAAAAATGTTTCCTTAAACCTCTTAAGTCAGTTGTCTGGAATATTGCTCTATTTGTTTGAAGGAAATATTGCTCCATTCTTCACAAAAAAAAACAAGAAATATTGTTCCATTAGCATACTTTGATTGCATTTGAAATGGTTTGACCTTGTAAGGTAAGTTCATGACGTCTGTTGTCTCCATTTTAATATAAAGATGTGCAATTCTTATGCTTGTTCAAAAGAAACAAAACGTCTCAGCTACTAATCATAATCGAATTAACTATTAATGAGGCCACTTCTTTCGTCCACCGTTTTTTTTCTAGCGGCATTTGGCCTGGACCGTCGAATCATCGTCCCGTAATCAGTTTTTTTAGGCGTATCACTTCTAAAATAAAATAAAAAAAGCTTTGAAGTTGCGGGTAAATTAACCGTAAATGACACTGGGTTACCCCAACCAGGTCAACTGCCCTCCCCACCCTTCGGACTGCGGCTAGGGTTTGCTCGGGCGGCCGGTGCGCAGCTCCTCGTCGGGGATGGAGCGACCTTCTGCTCCCCTTCTGCTGCGCACCTCCTCTGAGCCCGGCTACCGGCGACCGCGACCTTCTTCTGCCTCGATCTCCTCCGGACCCGGCCTCACCCGCGGCCCCCTTCTTCCTCCTGCATGATGCGCGACGGCGCCGGTGCGACGGCGGCCGCGGGAGGCGGCGGAGGTGGAGCCTTCGCTGGCGGCAGGGACGGGCCGCGGCGGTGCTCGTAATGCGGCCACCACGGCCACAACGCGCGCACGTGCACCGCGTGCCCCGTCAAGCTCTTCGGCGTGCGCAACGGGGACAAGCCCTCCATCAGGATGTGCGTTAGCATGGGCAACATCGCGCGCCTCGCCGCCGAGGGCAGCGGCGCGAGGGAGGAAGGGTTCGGCTCCGACGGCGAGCGCCCGCACAAGAAGCGAGGTGAGATGGCCGTTTTTTTCTTAATTTCGTCGGATCGCCGTCTCTCTTTTTGTTGTTTCCTCCAATCTCGGTACAACAGTGGTAGGATTCCGGAAGGTCGAATTCTGGACAGGTTTGGATGTGCAAGTGCAAGGTAGAAGCGATTTATGATGCGTCTAGTTTACGATTTGGGCCTTTTTTTCGTGATTTTATGATAAGTGCCTTTGTGGGAATCCAAATGGTAACGAGAAGAATTGTAGGCTCACATTTGGATGGAATCGGTGGTTTGAGATTCCTGATTGAATTCGATTGCCTGCTGGTACGAACTAACCTGATGGGTTTAGTTCGTGATTTTGATTCCATCGGTTCGACATTTGGTATATCTGGTTTAGCGGAGCTATGTTATTTCTGATTTGGAAAAGTACAAATATCTCAACAGGATCTCGGAAGCATAATGGGGAGTTGTAGTTGCTCTTCTGATTTGGTTGATGAAACGTTTATGGATTTCTTATTTGTTGTGATTGCTATACTTTCTTCTCAATTTATTGTAAATTCATCTGATTTAAAGTTAACTCTCAATATGTGTGGATACAATGTCCTATGATGGATTCCTAACCTTTTGTTTGTCACTGCCCACCTGCTCTATGGTTATTTTATTTGCATAGCAACATAGAAATATTTCTATGTTGATTGTAAGGACTTGTTAATGATCTTTGATGTATCTATTCCTTACAGGTAGAAGAGTCTGCTGATCAGCCACTCTCGCGTTCGTCTTCACAAGAAGTAGAACAGCATTTGGATGAACTGAGCCTGAAGGGTGAGTCAAGTGCAAACGGTGGAGTGCCTGCTTCTCCCTTGCCTCCAAAACCAGTTAGCAGACCAGACAGGCAATCTGCTTTTCATGGAAAAGGCCCACCTGGTGGCTCGTCAGGTGGACTAATTCCTGCAGTCAAGTGACTTGATTCTGCCGAACAACATCCCTTCTTGTGTATGTAATTAATACTTAGAAGGTCATTAAGTCATAACAGCGTATGCTGCTAAAGTGGTTGTGGTTCATGCAAAATATTTGTGTTGTTCATTTTAGCTCTGTTTCGGATGGCATTATATGTGTTGGTAATATATTATTAGTCTGTCGCAAAGCAGTCGCGTCCATTGATTTGGTTTCTGCATGGCATGGGAAAAGTGTTTTTTTTTTCCCAATACTTTCTGCACGTACTAATTTGGTACGGTGAAGATAAGTCGTGAGTATGTTACTCATGAGCTGATGGAGATTCTGTTTTGTTTTGGGTACCCTGAAGCTCATCGCTCATGCATCACCAAACGACTGCATGAAGATTCTATTGCCGCCGCTTTGTATGCATGGAGATATATTTTTATT
This sequence comes from Oropetium thomaeum, assembly GCA_001182835.1. Taxonomy (NCBI): domain Eukaryota; kingdom Viridiplantae; phylum Streptophyta; class Magnoliopsida; order Poales; family Poaceae; genus Oropetium; species Oropetium thomaeum. The sequence goes on along the minus strand of LFJQ01000031.1, from coordinate 189,732 downwards.
CTACTTGTAACCTTCATGTATGTATGTATATATATATGTATGTTATGTATGATGGCTATGGATGGAGAAGTATTTTAATTTAATGAAGTATTAATTATGTTGGTTATTAACATTAAAACAGTCCATCAAATTAAATAATAATATTTAAGTAATTTTTAGCAATGAAATAAGGTACAATAGATTTTAGGAGCATATCAGTTATTTTACACTTAGAACAAATAATCTGTATCAAAATAAGCAGGATTGTTAAACACTTAGTTTTTTTTTATCCAACACTCAGCTTTTTTTACAGTAGATTTTCTATATAGCTGCTTTTAAAGAAATCTGATTTCTAATAGAATCTGACTGAAAATAAGCTGTATCAAACACAACCATATAGCGCCAGTTGGAATTTCAGCTAATTTGAGACCTAGCTACAAAATTCCACGCCATCCGTCCATCCATCAATCAAGTTGATCCGATTCTCATCCTTCTGATCATCTCCACCTCAATACAGGAGGTTTCTTCGTGTCATTCCATCACGACCACCGTATCGAATTGCAGAGACTACCTTATTCCCCGCACCGTGGCGATTATACCCATTGCCGCAAAGAAAACCACGGCCGTGATTATGACGGCAATCGCCACAATCACCACCTCCACGAACACTAAGCCGCAGCACCCTACACAGCGGTCGGAGGCTCCGGCGGTCGCTGCTGCCGCCGCCGCCAGCGGCGGCCTCGCGTTGGAGCTGTGGCGCCGCAGCTGCTGATGTCTCAGTCCCAGCTCGACGTCCACAAATTCTTCGTCCTCAGCGTGCGCGTCTGCCGGCGGCGGCGGTGCGGCGGAGGTGTGCGCGTGCCCCGGAGCAGCGTCATCGAACTCGCCCTCGTACGCAGGCGGCAGGGGCGGCGCCGACGGTGTGGGAGGAACGCACGGGGCCCGGGAGGGGCCGGCCGCCGCGGCCGTATCTGGACCTGACGGCACCGCGTCGCCGATGGTAATGTGGATAGTCGCAGGTACCGCACCGCGACACCCAGCCGGTCGTTGGCGGCCGGTCCCGACGACGACCGCGGTGGTGATCGTCATCGGACGAAGCTGCCGCTGGTGTGCCCAATTGAGGACGGTGATGTGTGCGTAGTGAGGCCGCTGGATGTAGCAGGAGACGAACACATAATATATATAATGATGAAAAGGCGGTGGTGTTGAAGACTGAATCCGAAACGAAGTTTGGGCCTTTCACAACGTCGAGTGCGAGACGAAGATGTAAGACACCTCTGCATTATGATTTAGAGCTCCGTTACGGTGGATTACACTACTTTAAACATGAAACTATCGTAATTAATCCTAACCTTCCCTTCATTTATAAAAATAAAATTATTTTTTACTATATTATCAACACATTTATAATACCATACCGCTTGTGTCCAAATCGTTTTCTCATCGACTCGCCGCTGCCGTCAGGCTCACACTGCCTTCGACTCGTCAGAGCCACTATCATGCCCAGATCAGCCGCCGTCATGGTTAGATTTGTTGTCCACATGCTCAGATCCATCGTCCCCATACTTAAATCCTTCGTCGCCATATACAGACATGTTGCCGCCATGTTAAGATCCGTCGTTGCCATCATGCGGTGCTCGTGCGTCGACGGAGCGACGAGGTGCCGCGAGACTTGGTGGGAAGGCAAAAGAGGCCATCAACGGTAGCGGCATCGGCTTCGCGCCATCGATGGTAGCGAACACGTGGCGTCATGAAGATTGATTCATATGTGAATAATACTTTCACAATGTCATATTTTTAAAATTTCTAAAGTACCCTAAATACATCATTATTATACTTAATAATACTTAATAGTTAAAAGTAGTATAATCCAATCTAAACCATTGGATCAAGGAAAATAAACGACTCACATTAATTCGAGTCCACCGAAAAGGTACTAATGATTTATGGGTAGGAATCTTGCATGATATGGCTTTGCGTAATATAATAACCATCGGTGTTAAATATATGAAATGCTAGAAGAAAACCGCAGCAGCAGAAACATTTTTTTTTTTGGCCCTCGAACATGTATTGGAACTAGCCGTACTCGTATGGTATTCATTTGCAGCAGGGCTAGCAGCCTGCACCTTGCAACAACCTGACGAATGACTACTAGATGATGAGGAGCTCGAAGCACACGCCTAAAATTAATCGGGTGCTAGATTGCAAGTTTATTTTTCCCCTATCGTAATCGTAACAAAATAAGTTGTTTAGATTTTCCCATACCGTAATCTTAACAAAAACGTCTCTTCCTTCCCCTTCGAGAAAGACACCGGGACAAATTGAACAAACCTCGTACGTACCGACATTCCTTCCCCTTTTGTCAAGAATCCCGTAAGTCCTTTGCACCTTCTCTTTCTTATCCTTCCACATTGATGAGGTTCAGAGCAGGTGCAAACATGCTCCCGTCGTTCTTCTTCGAGAGCGATGACGAGGGCCTCGACGACGACCTCGACGGCGGCGAACTGTCCTTGTCCGGAGACGACGGCGGGCTGTGCTGCCCTGACGATCTGCTCGACGAAGTCTGGGCTCCATCGAGGCCGTCGACGACGGCTTCCTGGAGGCCCTCGGGATTTTTGCTGACTTGGTGCCGCCGCGTCCTGCTGGCGGGCTGGTGCCGGGCCTCAACCTCGACGATGTGGACGCCAAAGCGCCCATGCTCTTGGCGGTCACGGAGGTCCCGGAGGAGGGTATCGGTGTCAACATGTTCTTGCCCGAGGGGGCCGACGTCCGCGGCGGCGTCGGCGGCGGTGCCGAAGCGTTGGGTAAGGGTAACAATATGTCCTGCCATGTGGCCGACCCATGCGGCGCGATGGACGCCGGTGTTGCCGCTCAGCCCGCGTCGCCATTGCTCGCACACGGCGCGCCCTACGGCACCATGCTCCCTACGTTCCCGGCGCCGCTGCTTCCGGCGTACGAAGCACTGTATAACGGTGCTGCCCCTGTCTACGCGCCGAAGTTGCCGTCGTCCAACGAGGTGTATGGCGCCGTCATGCCTCCCTCTGCGCACCAACAGCAGACCGGCGGCTTTGTCCCTGTTTCTGCGCCGAAGTCACCCGCGCCAGACGCGTTGTACGGCGCCGTCCCTCTCGCGGCGCAGCAGCTGGCATGCGAAGCGCTGAACGCCGTTGCGCCTGACTCCGCGCTGGACCGCGCTGTTGTCCTGGACTCGCTGCCAGTGCCAGCACGCGACGCGGTGCCAGGTAGGAAGCCTGCGACGATGTGCGATGCGGTGCCAGGTAGGAAGCCCCCGACGATGTCCAGCGCGTCTTCAGGCTGCGTGTCGTCATCAATGGGCGGGGAGACGACCGAGTGTGACCTTCCACTTCTGGCCTACGTCGTGCCAAGGAAGAAACGTAGCATCCGACCAGCCACCCGCCGCCTGCTTGCCGACGTCGACGACGTGCCACCGCCGCAGCCACCTCGCGACATTCTTGATTCCAGCGGCAACACCGGCGGCGGCGCCCCTCCCCAGCAGCAGCAGCAACAGGGTCCCGTCGTCGTCGTGCGGAAGAGGAACAGGCAGCGCGAGAGGGAGTGCAGCCACTGCGGCAACACCGAGACGCCGCAGTGGCGCACGGGGCCCCGCGGGCCAGGCACGCTCTGCAACGCCTGTGGCCTCCGGTTCAAGCAGCACAAGTTGCTCCCGGCGTACCGGCCCTCGACCAGCCCCAGCTTCGACCGCGACAAGCACTCCAACCGCCAGAGGAACGTTCTCATGCTCATGGAGAAGAATACGGCACCATCTCAAGTGTACCTACTTAATCAGCAGCAGCAGCAGGCTAGTGACAACCAATCGTCTTTTAGCGTTGGTCATTAGTTGTGTACGTATCTGGTTTGGATTCTCATTAGCGTAGCGAATGTACGAATTAGCTATAGTGTGATTTTCATCCATGTGTGATGGATGGATGATGTTCAGGTTATGCATTAATTTTTTCTTCTAAAATTTCACTCCCAAAAAGCTAGGTTAGGAAATTTGTAAATAAGTTTTGGAAAAAAAAAGAACTCATGTACTCAAACAATTACTTATAAGTTTTCAAAGCTATTTCAAATCTTTGTCACGTTGTGATTTCTCTTTCATGCATTAACTTTTTTTCCGGTACATATTATATATAGAGTGTTGCAGTTTTTCATTTTGGTTTTATACCATCGCCCTAGCTCACGCAGTCATATGTTCTCCACAGCCTCGCCTGATGAGGTTATTTAAAACTAAAGTTCTCCACGACGTATATTTGTGTATGCGTTTTTCAAGAACAGGATGTATATTTGTATATGAATTCTCTTCAGTCCGTATTTTTCAGTTCCATATCTTGGTGCTTTTTTTTATCAAGTTGATCCAGATTTCACCGTCTCCACCTCAAACTACAGTACTAATTACCAGAGCACCAGGAGGTTCGTTCCTGCTACGGCCACCGTTTCAAGGCAAAGACCAAGGTCCCGAGCGTCACCGCCAGCGTCCACACCAGAGCCAGTACGAAACACCAGTACCCTGAAGCGCGGTCGGCTCTGCGGCCCGCCGCCGCCGCTCGCGGTGGCTGTGCCTGTGGCTGCCCTGCGTTGGCGGAGCTGTGGCAGTGGTTCTGCTGTTGTCCAAGTCCCAGCTCGACGTCCACAAATTCACCGCCCTCGACATGCGCGTCTAGTGGTGGCGGTAGGTGTCGGCACCGGCGCGTTGGATAGGTGTGCGCGTGCCCCGGACCAGCGTCATCGAACTCGCCCTCGTACGCCGGCGGCAGGGGCGGCGCCGACGGTGTGGGAGGAACGCACGGGGCCCGGGAGGGGCCGGCCGCCGCGGCCGTATCTGAACCTGACGGCATCGTGGCGCCGATGACGATGCGCACTGTAGCAGGTACCGTCCCGCGGCATCCAGCCGGTCGTTGGCCACCAGTCCCGAGGACGACCGGTGGTGATCGTCATCGGACGAAGCTGCCGTTGGCGTGCCCAATTGAGGCCGGTGGTGATGTGCGTACGTAGTGAGGCGGCTGGAAGGGGAGTCCTAATTGGCTGGAGACGCGGCGGCGATCCAATAATCAGTTTCCAAAAATAATGAGTTAATGATAGAAAAAGGAACTTAAGCACTTGAATTTGCACTTACATGGCGTAAAAGGAAACTGGGGCAAAAAATCATTTGCAGGTGCAATACACCTTGTTTTTTCAGGCCGAGTTAACAACATACAATGGTAAGTTCACATACACGAGGAGGCACAAGATTCACAAAAAAATAAAGTATATGAAAGTTTCGAGATCAAAAACACCAATCCATACTCTAATCTCTACTACTTATTAAAGTTCTTATGGTCGCCCGCCCAACGCGTTTTCGGCTCACTGCGCGTATGTTTCCTACTGCCGCATATATTTCCCTGTCGCGTACGATACGCCTCTACTTCTGTCACAGTTCCGGATTTAGAAGAGTCATAGAACTCTAGAAGTAAAGCAAAAGCAGAACAGGAGGTTCTGGGATTCAGAAGAGTTTTGGAGCTCCGAAAGTAGAGCAAAAACAGAACAAGGAGTTTTGTTTGTCATGAGATACTTTTGATAAGGTTCCGGCTCTAAAAGAATTCTGAAACTTCAGAAGTAAAGCAAAAGCAGAACAAAGCGTTTTGCTGGACATGAGATACTTCTGACACAGTTCCGGCTCCAGAAGAGTTCTGGAACTCCAGAAGTAAAGCAAAAGTAGAACAAGGGGTTCTGCTTGCCATGACATACTTCTGGCACAGTTTCGGCTCCAGAAATGTTCTGAAACTCCAGTGGTTCTGCTTGCCATGACATAATTCTAACACAAATTCTAACTTCAGAAGAGTTCTGCAGCTCCAGAAGTAAATCAAAAATAAAATAGGAGGCTCTGCTTGCCATGACATACTTCTAGCACAAGTTCTAACTTAAGAAGAGTTGTGGAGCTCTAAAAGTAAAACAAAAATAGAACAGGGGGGTTCTACTTACCATGACATATTTCTGACATAAGTTCCAACTTCAAAAGAGTTATGGACCTCCAGAAGTAAAAAAAAGAACATGGGGTTCTATTTGCCATGACATACTTCTGACACAATTCTAACTCTAAAAAAGTTCTGGAGTTCTAGAAGTAGCAAAAACCAAACAAGGGGTTCTAGTTCTCATGATATATTTCTGACACAGTTCAACTCTAGAAGAGTTCTGAAACTTCAAAAGTAAAGTAAAAGTAGAACGAGGGTTCTGCGCGGACACCAAGTTCATGGACGGCTTATCAATAATAATCTTGAAACAATGTGTAATCAAAAGGAGCACATATCCATGTGTCATGAACCCATAGTTGCACGTGCATTCAACTAGTAAGTAATTAAAGAGGAGAATTCCAACACTTCGGGGAAAATACATGATCTCAAGCGATGGATCTGTATTTTACTAGTACGTCAGTTTTGCCCCTGGTAACCAGCCCTTCATGAAACTCTGTTCTTGTTGCCTAGTGCCTATGCCCGAGACGACGCAGAGGCCCACCGGGGCAGGGGTTCTTCCTCAAACGACTCCGTGGCTGTGCTCATCGCATGAAGGGTGGGCCCTGCGGCGACGTCCGTCCGAGTCATGTACTTAGAAACACGTCTTTGTTCTTACACTTTTTAATCTAACTTTATTATGTGGATCATCCTTCAAATTTTTTTTTATGTGGATCAAAATCGGAGTCGGATTTGTCGAACATGTCTTTGTTTTTCCGCATTAAATTGGAGTCCTTTCTTTATGCATGAAAATCGAAGTCCTTTCTTGCTTTTGCCTGGTAGCTTTGGGTTTTTGGGCAGCCTTCACCAGGGCCGCACAGCCTTCACCATGTTTGCATGGACACATGGCGCCTTCTGAATGTAGGGACGTGCGCCTAGTGTTGAGCATATTTTAATTGATTGGTCTTTTTTTGACGTCCTATGATTGATTTTGTAAGCAACTCTTACACAGTTTCGGTGTTCCCAAAAAAAAAAAAAGCTTTCACAGTTTCACACCTCTCCTTCCTCGCAGCTGGAGGCTGGAGCGTTGGCTCACCTCTGCTCCCGTGCGTGACGACTGACGACGCAGTACCAAAAAAAAAAAAAATCATGCGATTCCTCCTAACTGCCATGGAGGAAAAAATCTGGCGCGCTAATTGGGCTGGTGATGGGCCGCGCTACAGACCGGTTAAAGTCTGGCGCGCTAACTGGGCCGGTAATGGCCCTCTACGTATACGGAGGGGAGTCCCGGCTCGCGTTTCTTTCGCTTTAGCCTGGGCAGAACTCCGTACGGTTAATTTATATGCCTTATTATTAACCAAATAACCCTAAACCCACGGTTCAGCGCCGGCGCCGCCCACCACAACATGCTCTGGGACGACGACGGCCTCCTCGATGTCCTCGCCGGCTGCGACGGCGGCGGACTCTCCTGGTCCGGAGGCGGCGGCGCCCTGTGCTGCCCGGACGACTCGCTGGACGACGTCATGGGCTGCATGAAGGCCCTCGACGACGGCTTCCTGAAGACGCTCGGGCTCGCCGGCTCGCCGCCGCGTCCTGCTGGCGGGACCGGGACGGCAGGCCTCGACGAGCTGATGAGCTTCGCGCTGGACGACGTGGCCGCCGCGCCGCTCCTGCTCTCGCCCATTGAGGAGGACGTCCCGGAAGGCTTCGACGCCGACATGTTCCTGACGGACGGCGGCGGCGGTGCCGGAGAGTTGGGCGACAACGCGTCCTGCCACGCGGCCTTGCCTCTGGCGGCATGTGTTCCGGCCGACCCGTGCGGCGCCGTTGTTGGCCGTGAACCCGTGCCGCCGTTGCCGGCGAACGACGCGCCGTACGGCGCCATCAACCCAACACGGGCGGCGCCTCTGCCGGCGCACCAACCGCCGAACGGTTTTTCCGCGCCGATTTTTCCGGCGCCCAACTCGCTGTACAGTACCACGCCGGCACCGCTGCGGGTGAAGCACGAAGCGCTGGATGGCGTTGCCCCTGTTTCGGCGCCGAAATTGCCGGCGCCCTACGCTCTATACGGCGCCGTCCCTGTCGCGGCGCTTCCGCCGGTGCCGGCGTGGCAAGCGCTCAGCGCCGTCGCGCCTGACTCCGCCGCGCCGGACAGCGCTGGCGTCCTGGACTGGCGCCCGCTGCTACCAGCGCACGACGCGGTGCCAGCTAGTAGGACGTCCAGCACGTCCTCAGGTTGCTTGCCATCAATGACCTGGGAGTCCGAGTCGAAGCCACTTGTATATCCGCTTTCGGTTCTGGCCTGGGTCGTGCCAAGAAAGAAACGCAGCATCCGAGCAGTCACCCGCCGCAACAAGCACTGGCTGTCCAAGTCCGAGCTCGACGTCGCCGACGCGCCGCCGCCTCCACCTGCCCCCAACACTGACCCCGGCCACAAGAGCAAGACCGGCGGCGGCAATGGCGCCTCTCGCCAGCAGCAGCAGCAGCAGCGCGTCGTGCGGCAGAGGAACAGGCAGCGCGACAGGGAGTGCAGCCACTGCGGCAACACGGAGACGCCGCAGTGGCGCGCGGGCCCGCGCGGCCCGGGCACGCTCTGCAACGCCTGTGGCATCCGGTTCAAGCAGCACAAGCTGCTCCCGGCGTACCGGCCGTCGACCAGCCCCAGCTTCGACAGCAGCAAGCACTCCAACCGCCAGAGGAACGTTCTGAAGCTCATGGACGGGAAGATGGCGGGGCCAAGTGGCGCCGGCGGGGAGTATATAGATGTTTGTACATACATATCAACTGGCTAGTGACATCCAATCGTTTTTAGCATGGTTGTTAGCTGCGTATCTAGTTCGGATTCTCGTTAGGATTGCTAATGTAGTTCTACCAATTATAGTTATAGTGAGTTTCATCCATGTGATGGATCATGTTCAGGGTCATGCACTTAATTCTCTTTATTTAATGATTAGTTCGTTTAAGCATTGGTTCTGTAAATATGTCAAGTTAAGTTCAAACATTAATGGTTATATTCTGTTTCGGTTATCTTTGTAATTGTTTACTCCTTTCGGTTTTTTAAATATATTCATAGTTAATTTTGAGTTTTGACCATCCACGTCCTGTTTGTAATTGTATACTCTCTTCGTATAAGTATTATTTTATTTTTTGAATAAGACGAATGATTAAAGTTATTGATCAAAGTCATCAATAACTATATTTAAAAAATAAAAGGAGTAGTTGTTTGGTCCTACATACGTCAAATTTGTTACTTTCACGTAAGGTGGTACTGGGGTAAAATTACTATAGAAAATAACCTTCCGATCCCTTACCATTGACTTTTTCCCTGTATATATACTAGAGTAGCAGTTTTTTATTTTGGTTTAGCAGTTTTATCCAAATACCTTTTTGGTAGCATGTGGATGTTTGTAGGTACATCCGAGTGTCACTGCTCCTAGGAGCTCACAGGTGGGCCACCACTTTCGCCACGACCATGACCTGCAAGAATCTTGGCGTCCTCGTATTTTGATAGCCATGACCGAGCAAAACCATGCATGCCACGATCGGAAGAAGCATGGGCGATGATGCCTGCTGGGACTGGGAGGAAGACGTGAACACTGCGGTGACCAGGAGCCTTTCTTTCTTCCAGACTTCCAGTGCGTGGACGACAGGGAGAACTGCTCCGGCGCCACCGAGGTGGTGCTCGCAGCTGACGATGCCGGAACAGGAGACGCGCGCGGGAGGAGGTGTCGGTTTGGAACTGGAATTAGCAGACGGGAGACATGGAGATAGACACGTATACGACCTTAAACGATGGATAACGTACGCCAGGTGGAGTGCGCTCCACAAAAATACGTACAGGCATAGGACTAAATTCGTATCGCATCCGCCTCTAAGACCTTGCCGCGGCGTATATATCCAGAGTATCATAACAAACTTCCCTCTTTCGCTTAAGATAAAAACTCTAACCAACCGCACAATCCGTACCTCGAGAAGGCAACGAAGCCCACGTGGTTCAGCGCCGGCGCAAAATATGCTCTCTTTCTTCTCGCAGGGCGACGAGGGCCTCGGCGATGTCCTCGCCGACATGGACGACGGCGGCGCCGGCCTGTGCTGCCCGGACGACCGGCTCGACGAGGTCTTCGACTGCATGAGGGGCTTCAACGACGGCTTCCTGGAGGCCCTCGGTGTTGCTGGCGGGTCGCGGGCGGGCCTTGACGACGTCCTGACCTTCGCGCTGGACGACGCGGCCGCCGCGCCGCCCTTGCTCTCGGCGGTCGCGGACCTCCCGCAGGAGGGCATCAACGTCGACACATCGTTCGCGGAGGACGCGCCGCCGGACGGCGGCGGCGGCGGCGGCTGCGGTGCTGGAGCGTTGGGTAACGATGTGCCCCGTGCCGACCCATGCGGTATGATGGATGCTCCGCCGTTGCCTGCTCACGGCGCGCCGTACGGCGCCGTCATCCCCATCTCAGCGCCGGCATCGCTGGCGCGCAACGCTCCATACGGGTACGGCGCCATCATGAGTACCTCGGCGCCGCCACTGCAGGTGAAGCACCTGCCGCTGAACGGCAGATTTGTCCCAGTTTCCGCGCCGAAATTGTACGGCACCGTCATGCCGATGCCGCAGTTTCCAGCAGCGTACAAAGCGCTGTATAACGGCCCTGTCTCTGCTTCCGCGCCGAACTTGCCGGCCCCCGACAGCGCCGTCCCTCTCGCGGCGCTGCCGGCGTGCGAAGCACCGGACGGCGTTGCGCCTGACTCCTCTTCGCAGGACAGCGCTGTCGTCCTGGACGGGCCGCCAGCGCGCGACGCGGTGCTAGCTAGGAAGCCCGCGACGCCGTCCAGCGCGTCTTTAGGCTGCTCGTCATCAATGAGCTGGGAGACGGAGTATGACCTTCCACTTCCTGCCCGGGTCGTGCCACGCAAGAAACGTAGCATCCGACCAGTCATCCGCCGCAACCAGCAGCTACCCAAGTGGCTGCTCGACGACGTCGACTACGTGCCGCCGGCGCCGCCGCAACCACCTCGCGACATTATTGATTCCAGCGGAGACACCGGCGGCGGCGGCAACAATAATGGCAGCACCCCTCCCCAGCAGCAGCAGGGCCCCGTCGTCGTGCGGAAGAGGAACAGGCAGCGCGAGAGGGAGTGCAGCCACTGCGGCAACACGGAGACGCCGCAGTGGCGCGCGGGTCCTGGCGGGCCCGGCACGCTCTGCAACGCCTGCGGGCTCCGGTTCAAGCAGCACAAGCTGCTCGAGGCGTACCGGCCCTTGACCAGCCCCAGCTTTGACAGCGACAGGCACTCCAATCGCCAGAGGAACGTTCTGAAGATCATGGAGAAGAATACGGCGGGGGCGACTGCCGTACATACTTATCAGCAGCAGCAGGCTAGTGACACCCAATCGTTTTAGTTGTGTATACGTAGTACTATCTGGTTTGGATTCATCCATGTGTGATGGATGATGTTCAGGGCATGCATCGAATTTTTGTCTATCGGTTAGCAGAATATCTGTAACTGATCTGTAAAATTTCACTCCCAAAAAGATAGGTGAGGAAGTTTGAAAAAGCCCCCTCCATTCTTTTTACTTGTTGCCGTTGATTTTGATCGCTCGTCTTATTCAAAACATTAGTTTAAATATGTAAAATTAAAACTTAGGATCCGAAAACTTTTAGTAATAAATCAAATCCTAACAAAATATTTGATATTTTTTATATCTTTTAAATAAGATGAATGGTTAAATTTATTGGTCAAAATCAATAACAACACAAAAAAGAGAATGAAGGGAGTATGTTTTAGGAGCAAAAGAAAAACGCATGCACTTAAACAATGTCCAATATAGGTTACAAATGTATTCCAAATCATTTGTCACCTATGTGATTCTCTTTGGTTTGTGCAATATAATTGCGGGATTCTGACATATTTTGTCTAATTGTATTGCACATACACAACATGAGGTGCAAGGTCGTACGTAGCCTTCCATTGCACTACGCGTAATGAACTTTTCAGCTTGTTTTCCACCAAACTATCTAGTGCAAGAGGAGACGAGATCAATGCGAAAAAAAAAAACATCGGAACCCTACAAAGCATCCGTCCAAATTTAGTAAACTTGAGAGAAGGGTGGTTGCTCCGGTCGGCCACTAGTTTCGCCGCGACCAATCAAAAAAGTGTGACGCATCATGACATGCAAGAACGAAGGTGACCTCGCCGCCGCCGCCATCGTCGATAGCCATGACCACGAGCAGGACCATGCCACGATCGGAATCATGGGCGACGCCGACGCAGAGTCAGAGGCAGAGGAGTGCTGCGGTGACCAGGAGCCTTTCTTCCAGTGCGTCGACGACAGGGAGGACTGTTCCGTCGCCGACGCGGTGGTGCCCGCAAACGACGATGCCCGGACGGAGTTCCCCGACGGTGAGGAGGATGAGGAGGGCGACGACGTCCGGCATTCCTTCGCCACCGCGGTTGACGAGCAGATCGATCTGGACCGTGACGAGGAGGAGGAGGAGGAGGAAGAGGAGGACACGTCGAGGTACGACTACGACATGTGGATGGAGGAGCCCGAGCCCATGTCGATCCAGGAGCGGCGCCGCCGGCTGCTTCACGGGATGGGGCTCACCAGCAGCAGGGACCTCCTCTGCAGCCGGAACGCGAGGCCGAGGCTTCCTCCCGACATCCCGCGCGGCGCGCCGCCGCGGAGACAGCCGCAGCCGCCCGCCGACGTCGCGCCGCCGAGCACGTCTGCAACCGCGCCGGCGGGTGCCTCGCCCCTGCCTGAGACCACATTGAGACATCAGCAGGCCAGAAACGCCGCCTTGACGCGGTGCAGGTCAGACAGCCGACTCCCCGTGCGAGGCGGCGGCGGCGTCCGGAGGAAGCCGGAACCGCCGACGACGTTCCGGCGCGTGTCCTCGTTGCCGCACTCGCTGCACGGCTCGCGCTCGCCGGTGCACAACGCTAACCGAACGGCCGTCCGGCGTTCGCCGTCGGCATCGTCAGGGGCGTCGAAACACGACCGAAACGGCAATGGCAGCGACAAGAAGAACCAGGACAAGGGCAACGGGAAGGAGGAGTTCGTGGCGAACGGAAAGGAGTCCAACGGTCAGCAGGGCGGCGTGCAAGTGAGGGCGGACGAGTTCGAGCGGTTCATCGGCTACACGCCGCTCCTGACGCAGCTCATGCGGCACAGCCAGAGCCAGCCGGTGCCGGCTGCGTCGGCCCCCGCCAAGGACGGCGGCGAGAAGCAGCCGGCGCTGAAGAGGAGAACACGCTGGCTGAAGAAAGTCAAGCTCGTCGCCTCCGCCGCCGGGCTCATCGTCAACGAGAAGGACAAGGACGGGACCGGCGGCGGTGGAAGCAGCACGTCGTCGTCGAGCACGCCCGCGGCGGCGACCATGATGTCTAAGTCGGCGTCGGCACACGCCGCCTTGCCGTTGTCGTCGTCCGGCGGGGGTGGTCCCGAGCGGCTCAAGGTGAACCACTACGGCAAGTCGAGCAAGGAGCTGACGGGGCTGTACGTGCGGCAGGAACTGCGCGCGCACGAGGGCTCGATCTGGACCATGAAGTTCAGCCCCGACGCCCGGTTCCTCGCCACCGGCGGCGAGGACCACGTGGTCCGCGTGTGGCGGGTGGTGGTGGACGCCGTGGCTCAGGAGCTGCCGTCGGCGGCCGCGCCGCCGATGGGGCTGGCGGCTCAGCTGTCCATGAAGGTGAGGCGAGGGCGGAGCGGCAAGGACGACGTGCTCCCGGAGCAGGTCGTCGTGCCGGAGTCGCTGTTCGCGCTCGCCGAGCAGCCGGCGTGCGCGTTCGAGGGACACCATGACGACGTGCTCGACCTCTCGTGGTCCAAGTCCCAGGTTCGGTCGTAGTAGCCTCGCCGTTATATTCTCTGTTCTGCTGCTCCACACCAAAAACAGAGCTTTATTTCCCATGAAACTTACTTGACACTGCACGACGACATTAACTGTTGATGGCGGGCGTGCAGCGACTTCTTTCGTCGTCCATGGACAAGACGGTGCGGCTCTGGGACATGGACACGCAGACATGCTTGAAGCTGTTCGCGCACAACGATTACGGTGAGCTAGCTAGGTGCCGGTCCTGGTTGCTCACGTTCTTGCTGCTGCCATCACATCTTGCTAACTGTACGTGATCGATCGGGTGCCATTAGTTACGTGCGTCCAGTTCAATCCGACGGACGACGGCTACTTCATCAGCGGCTCGCTGGACAGCAAGGTGCGCATCTGGAGCGTGCCGGAGCGGCAAGTCGTGGACTGGAGCGACCTCAACGACATGGTCACCGCGGCGTGCTACACCCCGGACGGCCAGGTGCTGTTCTAACTCAAACTTGGTTTAAAAAACATAGAAATTCTTCAACATTTGTACATCAAATTCGAGTCTTTCCTGAACCTGATGAATCTAGTTAAATGTCTCACTTTTGTAGGCTGCGATCATTGGGTCACACAAAGGGAGCTGCCGGTTCTACAAAACAACGGGTAATATGTGCCCTAGTGTACATCCAACCAACTCATTCGATCTTGCCTTGATCTTGTTGATATCCGAATTTGTAACTAATTCACTTGACAACTTTTGCCGTACGTGTCAGACTGCAAGCTGAACCAGGAGGCGCAGATCGACATGAGCATATCGAAAAAGCGCAAGTCGCAGGCGAAAAAGATTACTGGATTCCAGGTAAAAACTTCGCACACACCACCATGCATGTTTCTCTGTTGTTGCAAACTTGCAATCAATCGAACACTTGCTTCGATCAGCTCTCTGTCTACAAGCTGACGATCATACCGCGGATGATCATGTACGCAGTTCGCGCCGGGGAACCCGTCGGAGATCCTGGTCACGTCGGCGGACTCACAGATCCGCGTCTTCAACGGCATCACCGTGCTGCAGAAATTCAAAGGTACGCCACACAACGGCGACAAACCGTGCCGGCCCTTCCACCACTTCTCCGTCCAGGAACGCCGTGCACAAAAAAGCTCCAAAACCCAAAGGGAACCCGTGTTTCTTCCTGCCAGGTTTCAAGAACACCAGCAGTCAGATCTCTGCGTCCTACACCGCCGACGGGCGCTACGTGGTGTGCGCCAGCGAGGACTCCCACGTCTACCTCTGGCGCCGCGCGCCCGGCGCCGGGACCGCTGGCAGCGTCGCGGGCGGCGGCATCGGCGTCCGGGCCAAGACGTGGCTCACCAGCCGCTCCTACGAGTACTTCTTCTGCAGGGACGTGTCGGTGGCCGTTCCGTGGCCCGGCTCGCCGTCGTCGTCTTCGGCCCGGTGCGCCGCCGGCTCTACCCGCTCGTCCAGTGTCCACGGCGGCGGCAGGAGAGACGGCGGAGATGCGGACGGTGGTGGCGCACCGCCTCGTCCCAAGTCTGGGCCGATGACGTACTCCCCGGGCAGGAAGCTGCCGGAGCCGGACCTGTCGAGCCGGGAACCATCGGCGCGGTGGCACGGCGGCGCGGAGGGCGGCAACGCGTGGGGTCTGGTGGTGGTGACCGCGAGCCGTGGCGGCGAGATCAGGGTGTATCAAAACTTCGGGCTGCCTCTCGGCGTCAAAGGCCAGAGCAATCTGTTCAGCACTAGGTAGGCGACGCAGAAGTAAGCCACTCGATCGATTCCTAGAATCGGTGCAATCAAACGGCCTCCAAGAATTGCTCAATCCAAATTCCATAATCTACGAACAGCAATCCAGATTCGAGGATCAAAAGCTAAAACAAAAGAGGCTCGAACGTAAATGGTGTATGCGTACACGTGTAGATGATAGGAAACAGAATGACTGGCGATGGAATTCGTCTTATGTACTGATCAGGCTAATTTGGCAGCCAAGTTGTTGCACGCAACTACGCAAGGCCCATACTAGGCAATCGAACCGACCTTGAAAACGGACTCGGACTCGGACTCGGACTTGTCCCAACCTGGGGCCAATAAGTATTCTCACAACCCGAACAGGCCAATAGATTTGCCTCGCCGCCATCACATCCTACCGCCATGGTGAGGACCAGCAGCAGGGACGACGACAGGGAGGAACCTCACCACCGGCGACCTAAGCGACCGTCCTCCTCTCACCATTCCGCTCCCACCTGGGCGATTCTTAACGGAACATGTTGCTGCGTGGACGATGCATCTTCGAACGACGGCGACCGCCACCACAACACCGTGGCAGTGACCTCCACCGGAGACCCGATCAGCGTCTCCGTCCAGCTCAAGGAGCCGCCGAGGATCTCCTTCCTCACCGTCGACATGCCGCCGCCGCCGCCGTTGACTCCGACCCCGACAGAGGACTCCTCGACCGTCGCGTCCAACGCCAACGTCGTGGCCGCTCACCGCGACGCCGTGCTCTTGAAGGTGACGAACTCCTGTTCCGGCAGCCCGTTGTTCGCTTCCGATCTCGTCGACTACTTCGTCTACAAGGCGGCAGGCAGCCGCGAGCACGAGCCCTCCTTGTCGTTATTGCCCTTCCCCGTTCAGTACCTTTTGGGAGAGGCCAGCACCGGCATCCTGTCCTCCGGCGGTAGCTCCTTCGTCGTCGCTGATCGATCTTTGCCTCAACAATGGACAGCGAAGAAGAGAGTTCGAGCTCCACGTCCTGTGGTCCGAGTCGTCCGGCGGAGATTGGACGGAATTCAAGAGACTTCATATCAGCGGCTCGAACGGTGGCCGCGACTTGGACTGGTGGCACACCGACGCCGTTGTGGCGTACACAGTAGGTTCATGATCTGGGTAGGCTACTACCGTGGCGCCATCTTCGCCGACTTGTCGGCCCATCGTCCAGAGAAGAAGAAGAAGAAGCAGCAGCCTGACGTCTGGTACGTGTCGCTGCCCGTGGACCCGCCGAAAGGGAACCCGATGGAGATCGAGTGGGACGGCGGAGGCCGAGGGTGCCCCGAAGCCTCCCGGAGCTTATGCGTCGTCTCCGGCGGCGGCATCAGGTTCGTCAGCGTCGACCAGCAGCGCAGCACCAACTTTGGGGTCAGGCACTGGAAATGGACCTGCACGTACCGGATCACCGTCTGGTCCTTGTCGCTCGACGATTACACGTGGAGAAAAGAGGCAAGACTGTACGAGGAAGATCTCTGGGGCCTCGATCCCAGGAACCGGTTCCCACACGTCGAGCCGGAGTTTCCGATCGTCAGCATGGACAACCCTGACGCCGTATGCTTCCTGGTGGATGACGACGATCATCATGATAGTTTGTCAGCGACCCTGCCACTGCAACTACTACCGGACAGGCCCAAGAGTTACAGTTCCGGCCCATCAGAGCAAGGAAGCCCAACCCATTGGTTTCGGGGCCCGAATGGGTCTAACCAGCTAGTGGCGGTGTGCGTGAGTGCGTTGTGGCGTGGGGTATTAAACGAGGCGAGGCAGAGAGAGAAAGGGGCTTTTTGATCCCCTAATACCTGTAATCTTCCTCGGAACTCAGCTACACTTCATGCTGTTCTACCCATAATCTAGGCTATCTAGATTAATTCCCTTCCGATCCTAACATAGTTTTGGCTCCACCACCACCAGCAGTACTCAAGCGTGCTGCATGGTCGAGGTCGACGTGAGGCAGAAGGCCCTGCTTGCGGTCACCGAATGTTCCTGGGAATTTGGTCAGGACTCTACCAAGTTCGCCGCCGATTTGCCGCGTTACATGTGCGCTGGAGATCAAGCCTGCAGCAAAAAGAAAAGGCGACAGTAATGTGCCGATCAGATCAGCCAGCATTCTTGCAACTCTTTTCTGTACAATCACTAATGTTGAGGGTTGTGGCCGGGTCCTACACATATTCTTAGTTGTATAAGTACTCCCTCCGGTTTTCTAAAAAATTCCATTTCGAAAAGTGACATGTCCCTCTGTCCGTAAAATATTGTCCATCAAACTCTTTCATCTACAAATATATATGACGTTTATGATGAGTATCTATCATTACATTCATTATTAAAGATATTTTTATAATAAATTTAATATGAGATCCAAATGTTACAAATATTTTTTATATACTTAATCAATTTTTTTAAAAAATTCCTGGCACACCTCTTTTGTGAAAGGAGGATTACTATGTACTCCGTCCTCTAGTTTCTTAAAAAAAATATCTTTTTGGATAGCAATACGGTCTCCAAAATATGGATCCGTAATTGTCGGCGTTCGTTGTGGCCGACGAGTAATTAGTATCGTGGAGTGCGTGTTTTGGTTTGGATGGTTCGCGAGAGGACACAAGAATTTATACTGGTTCGGGCAACGTGCCCTACGTCCAGTTCGATGAGGCTGCTCGTGTTACTCGCGACAGTTTGTAGTAGGGGGTTACAAACGGGCGAGAGAGGGACGAGCTCCCAAGTCTCTGGTGTTCTACGTGTGGTGGGAGGCTGCGTTCGCGTGTAGCCTAAATGTTCAGCTTGCCCCGTCGTTCTCCCGCCTCCCCCTTTTATACTGCAAGGAGGGAGGTGGGCGTACAAAGAGTTGGCGCAAAGGTGTGGGCGGCGGCATGGCCGGGTGCCCTGTAGGCCGTGCTGTTGATGCTTCAAACTCCGTGCCGGTCGCTGTGGATGACGTCGCAGGCATGGCGGCGCTTTTTCGGTCGGTGGCGCCACAGGGATGGCCGTCAACGAGGGACGTCCCTTCGGCATGGTCGGTCGTCCTCCGACGAGGGGTCGGAGGAGAGGAGGACTGGTCGCCGTTAGCTCCGTACCCGGTCGAAATGTCGATCGTAGCCGTCCCGTCTTGTCAGAAGGGATGGGCTTTGACGGGGGTCGTTCGCATAGTGACGGCCTCGCCGTCACTGTGCGACGTGGGCGGTTAGCGCCCACTTGCGCGGGGGGCTTCGGTAGCCACGAGAGTAGTTGAGCTTTTATTACTCAACTACTCAGTACCAACCGCCTTCGTCGCGGTGGGCAGTGCTCCCGACCCCTAAGGGTCGGGGGGAGCGATTCGCCCGACCCCTGAGGTCGGGCGAGGCGGACTCCAGCACGGACTCCCGACCCCGTCACGGCGAGGTCGGGCGCATGAGTCGAGCGGCAAATGGTCCGACCCCGGTTGAAGGGGTCGGGCGAGGCGGACCTGTCTGTGGGCCCGAGCCGCCGTACGCGTATCGTGGTGTTGAGGTTGGGCGAGACGGAGATCGCTCGGTGCTTTATACGTAAAGCAGTCGGAGGATCATTAATACCGGTCATCGCCGGTATTGACCCTCAACAGTAATCTATTTTATTTATTTGATAAAAATAAGTGCCCATTCTCAATGTTGCAAAACTAATCGGCATGAAACAAAGGGCCCGCTTAGTGGGCCCATTCAGTGGGCTGTCAGCCCACGGTGATACGTAATTTTTATCTTTTTCTTTCTTTAAGAATTTAAGAACAGGGGATAACCTCATTCCCGTCCATCATTATTTAAAAATCAGGACAAACAAATGTTAGGTTCCCAAGACCGCTGGTTTAGCACACGCTCAAAGCATAAAAACTTTCCATGCAACTGCTAAGTATTACTACATTGATTCCTTTTTTTTTTGGGTACAATACCAAGAAAAGTCGTTATTATTGTAGTACGCAAGTTGTTAAGAAACAGAACAGAACGTCGAGTGAGTTAGATGTTAGATTTCTCTGTAAATCGTGGTGTGAGACGCGTTGTTAGTGACCGGTTCTCTCACTAGCTGGAGATCAGGATCACGTCTCTATATTCCTTAATTTGTGGATCACATGATCAATATAAATAGAAGGAGATCCCACAGGGATCGGCACCGGTTGCCATTATACAGCATTCTCTGTTATGGTAATCAGAGCCACGATCTAAGCACTCTGGTTCACGCCATGGCCGGAGAGCTGATCGTCTCCGATCCTGCCCTCACACCGCCACTAAACCTCAGCCAAAGTGTCACCGTGAAACTCACTTGAGACAACTACCTATTGTGGAAGACACAAATCCTTCCCTATCTGAGAGGTCATGTGCTTCTTGGATACGTTGATGGCTCGATCGCGCGTCCGAATCAGACGATCACTCGCGATCCTGATCAAGAAGGCGGCTCACGGCGCACCGTCGTCAACCCTGAGTTCACCACCTGGTACTACTAGGATCAAAAGGTGCTCAGCTTCATCAATTCCTCTCTCACTGAAGAGGTACTCGGCTCCGTCGTCAGAGAAGTGACGACGTGTGGCGTCTGGCGCACGCTGGAGAAAAACTTCGCGTTGGCATCTCACGCCAGGATCATGCAGATCAGGATGCAGCTGGCCACGATCCAGAAGAAAGACCAAAGCGTCTTCGACTACTACAACAAGGTGAAGCACCTCGCCGATACATTGGCTGCCATTAGCAAGCCTCTTGAAGATGAAGAAGTGATCGCCTACATGATGTGCGGACTCAGCCCCGAGTATGACTCCCTGGTGACCAGCATCACCACACGCGTCGACACGTACACCGTCAGCGACTTCTTCGCGCACATGATGAACTTTGAGATGTGACTTGAGCAGAACAATGCAACCACTGAGGTACATTCAGTCAATCATGTAAATAGAAATTCAGGTCATGGTGGTGGCAGATCGAACCGAGGTGGACGCTCTTGTGGTGGTGGGCGAGAGTCAGGTGGACGCAACCCCAACTCTGGTGGTCGTTCCCGCGGCATCTCTTGTCAGGTGTGTGGCAAGGATGGCCAAGATGCACTCCGGTGCTGGTACCGCTTTGATCACTCGTACTAGGCCGTGGACACCACAAGGATGGCGGCTGCCGTCACCAATAGCTACAGCGTCGACAACAATTGGTATGTAGACAGTGCTGCTACTGACCATGTCACCAACGATCTGGAACGGCTCAGCATGAAGGAACGCTACACCGGCAATGATCATCTACAAGTGGCGAATGGAGCAGGTTTGTCTATAACTCATGTAGGACATTCAACTATTGCTGCTACTCCTCGCAATCTTTTACTCAAAAACGCTCTACATGTTTCCCATATCAATCGCCACCTATTGTCAATTCATAAACTAGTTTCAGAGAATGATGTGTTTGCTGAAATTCATCCTCACTACTTGCTTGTCAAGGATCAAGCCACGAAAACAACTCTTCTCACAGGAAAATGTGAGAATGGACTCTACAAAATTCCGAATAAAAGAACCTTCCAAGCTCTCTTCACAGTCAAGACCAACAGGGAGCTATGGCATCGTCGTCTTGGACACCCAGCACCTTCAGTTCATCGAGTCTTAGAAAGTAATAATCTTGCTGTAGCCAAAGAAGCTTTACTTGTTTGTGATGCTTGTCAACAGGGAAAAGCTCATCAACTTCCCTTTTCTTCATCTTTACATTGTTCATCGAGTCCTTTGGAGCTGATGCACACAGATGTCTGGGGACCAGCTCGAATCTCTATCTATGGTTTTTGTTATTATGTTAGTTTTGTTGATGACTACAGCAGATTTACTTGGATTTATTTTTTGAAACAAAAGTCTGATGTTGACTCCATATTCTTGCAATTTCAATCACATGTTGAATGCTTACTTGATAAAAAGATTTGTGCTGTGCTATCTGATTGGGGAGTAGAGTACAATCGTTTACACAATGTTTTCAGCACACAGGCATAACACATCGTGTTTCATGCCCATACACACACCAACAAAACGGCCTCGTTGAGCGCAAACACATACACATTGTTGAAACTGGTATAACCCTGCTTGCCCAAGCACTAATGCCTGTCAGGTTTTGGGATGAAGCATTCCACTCTGCATGTTTTCTGATTAATCGTATGCCTAGCAGAGTAATAGACAATGATACTCCTTTATACCGTTTGCTTGGCTCAAATCCTGATTACAATTATATGAGAGTGTTTGGGTGTTCTTGTTGGCCTAACCTGCGAGCATACAATCCAAAAAAGCTAGAGTTCAGAACTAAGCAGTGTGGGTTCATTGGATACAGTGCAAATCACAAGAGGTACAAGTGTCTAGACAGGAAAACTGGTCGACTTTATATATCAAGGGATGTTGTTTTCGATGAACATGTTTTTCCCTTTGCTGCACCACTGCACTCCACTGATTCATAGCTTCAAAATTCAAATCATCCCGCTGTTCTTCCCACAGCTGTGAATCTGTCACAGTACACTGAACAATTTCTCACTGAAACCACTGAGCCAACAACAAACTCCATGAGTAGTCCAGCAGCAACAGTTGAATTAAATACTGAGTATGGACAGACTAACCTTGCCAATGATCATGTTGGTGTTAGTTCTCACTCTGCAGGTATTCAGATTGGTAGGGAAAATGCTCAAGAAGCTGAACCTGAACAAGTAGAAGAAGTAGTTCTTGCAAGTGGAGTTCAACCTGAACCTGAATCAGTTCATCGAATGGTTACCAGATCAAAGAACAAAATAAGTAAGCCCAAGGTGTACACTGACGGAACTGTGAGGTATGGTGCATTTACAGTTGTTAATACCTTTGAACCCTACTCTTATGAACAAGCCATGGAGCATCCCAAGTGGAAGGAGGCTATGGATCAGGAATATGCAGCACTGCTGAAGAATCAGACCTGGTCATTTGTGCCACCCAGGAGGGGGATCAATCTCATTGACAGTAAGTGGGTTTTCAAACTGAAAAGAAAGGCAGATGGCTCAATTGATAGATACAATACAAGATTAGTTGCTAAAGGGTTCAAACAGAGGTATGGAGTGGATTACAGTGATACTTATAGTCCAGTAGTTAAACCAGCTACAGTGAGAGTCATCTTGTCACTAGCTGTCTCAAAAAGGTGGTCCATGCATCAAATTGATGTCCAAAATGTCTTCCTCCATGGAGAACTGCAAGAAGAGGTCTACATGAAGCAACCTCCAGGTTATGAAAATTCACAGAAACCAAGTTACATTTGCAAGTTGGAGAAAGCTTTATATGGTCTGAAGCAAGCACCAAGAGCATGGCATTCAAAGTTGACTTCCAAATTTCAAGACCTGGGTTTCATTGGCTCTAAAGCAGATGCATCTTTGTTCATATTTAACAGAGATGGCCTGGCAATATATATGCTTAGTTATGTGGATGACATAATTATTGTCAGCTCTTCAAGTACTGCAACAGGAAAGCTAATCAAGGAGTTGAAAAAGAAATTTGCAATCAAAGATCTGGGGAAGCTTGAGTACTTTCCAGGAATTGAAGTTAAGAGTAGTAAGGAAGGAGTAATACTGTCTCAGCGAAGGTATGCTGAAGATTTACTGAAGAAAGCTAACATGCTTACTTGCAAACCTATATCAACTCCAATGGCCTCTAGTGAGAAGTTGTCAAGAGATCAAGGCTCAGTGTTGTCAGGCACTGCACAGTTTCAGTACAGAAGTGTTGTAGGAGGTCTGCAATACCTTACAATTACAAGACCAGACCTCTCATTTGCAGTCAACAAAGTATGCCAATATATTCAAACTCCAACTGATATTCATTGGGTTGCAGTTAAAAGAATATTAAGATATGTGAAGGGAACAATTGGTCAAGGACTCGAGATACAGAAAGCTGCACAAATTCATCTCAATGCATACTCAAATGCAACTGGGCAGGCTGCCCGGATGACAGAAGATCAACTAGTGGGTTTTGCATTGTTCTTGGGTCCCAACTTAATCTCATGGAGCTCGAGGAAACAACCCACAGTGTCTAGATCGTCCACTGATGCAGATTACAAGGCTATAGCCAATGTGATAAAAGAAGTTATATGGGTTCAGTCATTGCTCAGGGAACTCGGGGTCTGTCAAGCTTTTGCACCAAATGTGGCGTGACAACCGTGGAGCAACATATTTGACTGCTAATCCTATGTTCCATGCGCGCACTAAACACATTGAGGTGGATTCCACTTTGTGCGTGAACAAGTTGCTCGCAAAGCTCTGAAGGTTCAGTTCATATCGTCAAAGGATCAACTTGCAGACATATTTACAAAGCCTATGTCCAGACAGCCGTTCAGTTCAATTTGCAACAATCTCAACGTTAGAAGGAGTTGTGATTAAGGGAGGCTGTTAAGAAACAGAACAGAACATCGATTGAGTTAGACGTTAAATGTCTCTGTAAATCGTGGTGTGAGTCGTGTTGTTAGTGACCGGTTCTCTCGCTAGCTCGAGACCAGGATCACGTCTCTGTATTCCTTAATTTATGGTTCATATGATTAATATAAATAGAAGGAAATACCACAGGGTCGACACCCGTCGCCATTATACCGCATTCTCTGTTACGAGTCCCGTCCCGTCCATGCATAGTCGGACTCGGCAGACTCGTCCCCGGACAGGCCAATAAGTACTCTCGCCAGGGTTCACAAAACCGCTGGAAACCGAGCGGTTTTCGCGGTTTCCGCTGAAACCGCTCCGGCTCGGTTTCCAGCGGTTTACGGTTTTCAAATTCAAATTTGAGGATTTTTAAAAATTTGAAAAATTTTGTAACAAAAAATATATAAAAAAAACTAGACGAAAAATGAAGAATTATGGTGTAAGAAAAACTTAAAATTTTTTAGTTTATGGAGGTAAAAAAATAGTAAATGAAAAAAAGAAAAAAAAATTTATATACAACACTTACCTTATCCACTTATCCTCCTTCCACTACTTCTTCTCCATCTATTCTCCTCCTCTCCTCTTCCCCTCTGTCCAGCACAGCCGGCGCCCGAAATCCGTCGGATCTGCCGACGAAACCGCCGGAGAAGCGGCGGAAACCGCCGCCAAACGAAGGCTAGCCGAGCGGTTTGAGCGGAAGCCGCGGCTTTCGAGCGCGCGGTGGACGGGTCGACGAAATCGCGGCTCCGACGTCGGTAACCGCGGCTACAGAGCGGCTAACCGCGGCTCCGACCGAGAAACCGCGGCTTGGGGCGGCGCGGCGCGCGGCGAGTGGAAACCGCGGTTTGGGGAGCGGTAATCGCGGCTTGGCAGCGGTAAGCCTCGCACCGGCACCAGGAGCCGCGGTTTGGATCGATTTCTTCGCACGAGCAGTGGTAGCCGCGATTTGAGGTTCAACCGCGCGGTAAGCAGCTCACTTTCCTTGATTTAGCATACAACAACTGCGATATAGTGCATTTTGGATTGAATGTATCGAATAATTTCGTGTTTTTCGTGGAATGGTGGATTGAGTCATGTACGAATAATTTCTTTTTCATTGCAGTGTAGAATGGCCTCACGGAGGGAGGGTGATTCCGTTTGTGTGGCGGACCGCCCCTGAAACGGGGGAGATCCTCCTCCCAGGATCCATTCTGGGCGACGTTCGTCGAAGCGAACGTTCACAGAGTACAACACAGGCAGTAAAAAGCACGAATTAAGGATAGAAAGAAATATTACATGAGTGATTACAGAGTTTGAATCCAAACCTGGTTTTTACAATACAGCGGAAACGAGAGTTAACGGTACAGACTCCGACTCTGACTCTAAGCGAAAGCAAGGGCCTTGCCCAACGGCGCCTTGCTACTAGCCACACACACAAAGCAGCAACTAATCGAGCGGCTCCACTGAAAGCTACCCCAACCTGGAGACGACTCCTCCCACTGCTGGCCACCAAAACCACCGGTCGCATCGAAACCTCCTGAAAACCACAAGTCGCAAAGCGTGAGCTTCTAAGAAGCTCAGCAAGACTAACCCGTCAACAGGCTGTCTACAGCCGACACCTAGACATGCACGGCCGACACGGGGTAGGGGAAATTGCAAAAGACACGCTTAGCTAATTAATTTTTCCTACTTTCAAGTTTTAGCTCAAATTAAGTTTGAGAAAAATAAACTTTAGTAGGCACTGTAACTAAGCAATCAAGTTGACAAACATTAATCAATACAAGCATTTCAATCATAATCATAATCTCACTTTTTGTTCACTTATTATCGTATGCGACAGAGAGATCGAGTAATACTCTAGACTGAGAGTATCAGCGGTTCGAAACGATTTACACCTGCAGGGTTAACCTGGTCACACGACACGTGCGCGTCCCGGACCGCACGTGGCAACCGTTCGCATCAAATCTGGCAAAGCTAATTCCCTCTTACGCTACCTTAACAGTGCCGCGTCCCACCAGGTCACCGTCCCGGACGGTGCCTGTGGAGTTCACACACTGTCCACCCCAGACCGCCGTCAATCAGACACTGTAAGGTAGGTTCAGCTTTGCCGTCTCTAGGCTACCTAGGTTTACTGGTTCCCATAGTTCCAGCATGTGAACAGTACGTTCAATACTCAATCAACTGTGCCCCACGGATCAGACAGAGCTACAGCACACAGAACCCCGGTCTGTTGCTTTCCTAACATTCTCTGCCTGACCCCGATTTCTTCCCATTAAACCTGGACTGATGACACAAATCTGCAGTAAGGTGGGGCTTCAACCAATTCCTATCATATCGCGAGCAGGGTCCAATCTGCTCGACTTCTACCAAAGAGTAGACCTAAGCATAGCAGCTACATCGAGCTACCTGTACCAATATTCCAAACTGGGTACTACTGTAAACATATGCATCTAAGGTTTCATTCAACTCCTATTGACCTAAATGCACATCACATGATCCACCACACTGTTATAAAGGAGAAAATTTTAAAACAGTAGTGCACCGGAGCTTGCCTTGTGAATAGTCTTCGGGATCTGCGACAACGGTGTCTTCTGAAAAACCTGGGTCTACCTCGACGGCTACTTCGTTCACGTCGGCGTCTACATGATGCAAAAGTAAAGTTAGTATTAGCAGAAATTGACTGACACTACAATTGAAGTGATCGGTGTCGATTTGGCGATTAGGGTTTAGTCGAGTAATTTAACCTAGATCAATTAAATAAATTGCAATGATTAAGAAGGTGCTAACAACTCTAATTACTTGTTATGACACATCAGAACTAACTAGGGTTAAATCTAGTGTTCTATAAATTTTCCCATATTTTCAATAATTATTAACTATTTAATTAGGGTTTTGAGCCAATTTGGGTAATTAAATAAATGCCAAAATTAATAATTTTCACACAATGAAGTTTTATATTTTTAATAAATACTAGAATTTTTCCTGGTTCCAAAACATTTGGATTTGCATTTTTCGGAGTTAAAATGAATTTTCTGGAATTTTTGGAAGATTGCAGCCGATTAAATGGAATATTGGAAAAAGGAATGAAACAGTAACTCAGGTTAGGGCTTTTGCCCTAACCCGGCCGGCCATGGCAGGGAGGCACCGCACGGCGGCGACCACCGCGCGGCGGTGCTGCCGACGGTGACGCCCGGAGGTCGGACCACCGAATGCTCGAGCGCGGCGCGGGGATCCCGTTTCACTAACTCTCTACCCTCGAGGGGCACCGAATTGAGGCGACGGCGAGCGGCGGTGCAAGGTCGGCTCCGGCGACGGCGCGATGGAGGCACAGCGCATGACCAGCAGGATTTCTTCGCCGGGCATGCTCCTCGCAACACGGCGGAGCCAGGGGAAGGACGAAAACGGAGATGTACCTCACGGAGTGCAGTTAACACCGTGACCACCTTCGACCGGAGGAAACAATGGCGGCGGCGGCGCTAATTCTGGTGATGGCTTCGTCCTGACAAAAACGGTCAGCAGTGAGGGCGCTACCGAGCTCCGGGAGTTCCGAATGACGAGCAAAATGGCCTCCCGCGCGAAGCAAGGGCGGGACTCACCGTGCGTCTACCCTTCGGCGGCGAGTGTAGACGGTGGCGGCGATGCTCAATCCTGCGAACTTCGGTGCAATTCGATGATGGCCGAGCACGGGAAAAAAAAAGCAGCAAAACTCGGACGCATCGGATTGCGAAGGACTGCGGAGGTTTGGAGCAGTGGCAAGGCTCGACGGCGGGGCGCTGCTGCTCGGCGGGGCTCGGCGGAGAGAAACAGGGCGAGCGGAGAGAGAAGTGCGCGAGCGATACGAGGAAACGGAACACGGCGACGCTCTCCACTTAAGCCGGGGCGACTCGCGCGATTGCCACGCGCGCGCGGGCGCAGGGCGCGCGCGGCAGGTGGCGCGCGAACGCTGCTCTCGGTCGGGCGTGGGAGCTCGTGCGCGCGTGCGCGGAAGAGAGAGAGAGCGGCGGGCGGGAGAAGAAACCGAGAGATAGAGCGCGGGCGGCTGACCAGCGGGGCCCGTGAGCCGGCAGGCCGGGAGAAATTGCAGAAAGGCCCAGAGTTTCTCCGATTTTCAACAGACGCCCAATTTAATTCAGGAGCACTTTCAGAAAGGGCACAGAAATTTCCAGGAATTGCATATCAGTCCAAAATGATTCAGGGAAGTTTGCAAAAGGGCACAGAACTAATCAGGAATTTACACATAGGCCCAAATTGATGTCAGAATTTAAATAAATTTGAATTTTTGAAATTCACTTTAAAATTTAATTTCTGCCTAGCCTTGTTATTATTATTTAGTGCATTTATTTTAAATGTTCAAACCTCAATTTGGAGCAATGCATTGATTTCTTTTTAATAATTTCCCACACTTTTTATTAATTACCCTTTTAATTAAATTTGCATTTTATCCTAATTGATTTAAATTTTTCTTGGGCTCAAGTCACATGAAATGTTACAACCCTCCCCCCTAAAAGAAATCTCGTCCCGAGATTTAGGAGCAAGATGGAATGAATTTGGGGTACCTAGTGATGGTGGAAGGACTTCGGGGTAGTGTGCACGAAGGAATTCCTCGGATTCCCACATTGCTTCTTCTTCTGAGTGGTTGCTCCACTGCACCTTATAACATTTGATGGTCCGGGTTCTTGTGACTCGCTCTTTTTCATCGAGTACCTTGACAGGCTTCTCGGAGTAAGTCAGATCCGGTTGTAAACCTTCCACTTCTGGTACAGTTTTGTCAGATGGAGCTTTTAAGCACTTCTTCAGTTGTGACACGTGGAAAACATTGTGCAACCCTGACAAGTGAGGTGGCAAATCTAGCTTGTACGCCACTGACCCACACTTCTCCAGAACAGGAAATGGACCAATGTACCTTGGAGCCAATTTGCCCTTCACACCAAATCGCTGCACTCCTTTGGTGGGCGAGACTCGCAGATACACATAATCACCCACCTTGAAGCTCAAGGGCCGTCGTCGTTTATCTGCATAACTTTTCTGTCGGGATTGGGCGGCCTTCAAATTAGATTGAATGGTCCTCACTTTCTCTTCTGCTTGTTGAACTAGGTCTGGTCCAAGTATCACCCTCTCACCTGACTCGGACCAGTTCAATGGAGTCCTGCAACTCCGACCATACAATGCCTCGAAGGGAGACATCTGAATACTCCCCTGGTAGCTGTTGTTGTAAGCAAATTCTGTCAGGGGTAAGTACTCATCCCAATTCCCGCCATGATTTAGCACTGAGGCTCGCAGCATGTCCTCTAAAATCTGATTGACCCTTTCAGTCTGTCCGTCAGTCTGGGGATGGTACGCTGAACTCCTTATCAGCTTGGTACCCAAGGCCGCATGTAGTTGCTCCCAAAACCTGGCAACAAACTGGGCTCCCCTATTGGAGATGATGGTCTTTGGTACTCCGTGTTGACTGACGACTCGAGCGATATACAGCTCCGCATACTTCTTCATTCGATAGTTGGTGTTCACTGCTATGAAGTGAGCGGACTTGGTGAGTCGGTCCACAATTACCCAAATGGAGTTGTGGCGTCGAGCGGTCATAGGTAACCCAACTATGAAATCCATGCTCAGATCCTCCCATTTCCAAGCAGGAACACTCAAAGGTTGCAGAAGTCTGGGCTTTTTCAAATGATCTGCCTTGACTCTTCTGCAAGTGTCACACTCTGCCACATACTTGGCAATCTCCCTCTTCATTCTTGTCCACCAGAATTTCTTTCTCAGGTCTTGATACATTTTATTGCTACCGGGATGAATGGAATATTTTGACAGATGAGCCTCGTCCATAATCTTCTTTCGAAGCTCAAGATTCTTTGGAACTACCAACCTGTCCTTAAACCATAACACCCCGTCTTTATCCTCCCGAAAACACTGCATCTTTTTGTCTTTTAGCCTGAGTCTGATGTTCTTCATCCCATTGTCTGCTTGTTGAGCGCTTGCTACCTCATCCTTAATGGTTGGAATCAAGGCGAGATTATACAATGATCCATGAGGTAGAACTCGTAGGGCTACTTCTTCTTCTGCTGTGGAAATTCCCTGGTCTACGTAGTGACAGTGAGCATGTCTGCTCAAAGCATCTGCCACGACATTAGCCTTGCCAGGATGATAATGAATCTCCAACTCGTAGTCCTTAATCAGCTCAAGCCACCTTCTTTGCCTCATGTTGAGCTCATTTTGAGTGAAGATATACTTCAGACTCTTATGGTCGGTGTACAGATGCACCAAATTCCCCAACAAATAGTGTCTCCACACTTTTAGTGCCAGTACGACCGCTGCTAGCTCCAAGTCGTGAGTCGGATAGTTCTGCTCATGCTTACGGAGTTGCCTGGAAGCATAAGCGATCACTCGACCCTCTTGCATTAATACACAGCCAAGACCAATACCGGATGCATCGCAGTACACATCAAATGGCTTGCTCAGATCTGGCTGCGCTAGCACTGGGGCTGTCGTTAAATGCTTTTTCAGAGTTTGGAAGGCTTTCTCACAACTGTCGGTCCACTTGAACTGGTTGCCCTTCTTGAGCAGCTCAGTGATTGGTTTAGCTATCTTGGAGAAGCTTGGAATGAACCGACGATAATATCCTGCCATCCCGAGGAAACTGCGTACCTTATGGACTAAGGTGGGTGCTTCCCATTCAAGAATAATCTGCACTTTTCCTGGGTCAACTGCAATGCCTTCGGAGGAGACCACATGTCCCAAGAATTGGACGTGATCAATCCAGAACTCACACTTGCTGAATTTGGCATACAGCTTGTGATCCCTCAGCCTCTGCAAGACCGTTCTGAGATGTTCGGAATGGTCTTCTGCGGTCTTGGAATAGATCAGTATGTCATCGATGAATACGACAACAAACTTGTCTAACTCTGGCATAAAGACAGAGTTCATAAGGTACATAAAGTGGGCTGGTGCATTGGTGAGTCCGAAAGACATCACCAAGTACTCATACAGACCATATCTTGTAGAGAATGCAGTTTTCGGAACATCCTCTGGTCGAATCTTGATCTGGTGATAGCCTGACCGAAGGTCTATCTTGGAGAAGACTTTAGCTCCAGCCAACTGATCAAATAAGATGTCGATGCGGGGTAGTGGATATTTGTTTTTGATTGTGACCGCATTCAAGGGGCGGTAATCAACACACAACCGCAGGGATTGGTCCTTCTTTTTCACAAATAAAGCTGGACATCCCCACGGAGAAGAGCTGGGTTGTATAAAACCCTTGTCCAATAGCTCCTTCAGTTGTACCTTCAACTCAGCCAGCTCTTTTGGCGCCATCTTGTATGGTCTGCGAGAAATTGGCGCTGTGCCTGGCTGTAGGTCAATCCTGAATTCCACATCCCGATCTGGGGGTAACCCTGGTAGATCTTCCGGAAACACATCCGGAAACTCCTTCACCACCGGAATCTCCTCTAAACTTTTTCCCACGGCATGATAGACTCGTGCGGAAGTGGATCTGGGGTGATCTAATCTTAGGGATACGGAGCCGCGGAGTGGTGAGGTTAGATGGATTACTCGATTAGCTATGTCAAGGATGGCTTGGTGGTGTTTCATCCACATCATCCCAACAATGATGTCGATGCCCTGGTTGTCAAGGATGATGAAGGAAGTAGGGTAGGAGCGTCCGCCTAAATTTAGTGGTGTTTCTTTTAACCCATGTCGTGATATGATACAACCCCCCGGTGATTTTATGAGAAAAGGTGGATCTAGGAGGATGGTGTTGAAATATTTTCCCTCAATAAAGTTTCGACTAATAAAATTATGAGAGGCACCAGAATCGAACAGAACGAATGCGGTGTGACCAGAGAGTGAAAACATACCCGCCAGCACCGGTTCACCCTCGGCAATGTCTTCGGTCGTGGTATAATTCACCCGACCCGATCTGGCTGCCTTCTGCCCCCTGGATTGGTCCGGCCCCGAGCCCTGTTGGCGACCCGGGTTACCCTGCTGCCTGCGGGTAGGACACTCACGAGCGAAGTGACCCGGGAGTCCACAAGTGAAACATGGAGCTCCGAGTCCAGGTCGGTTGCCCTGTTGAGGTGGACGGGCGTCCCGATTCTGCTGCGGTGGGGGTGGCGGTGCGCGGTTTCCGCCTTGCTGCTGTTGCTGTGCCTCTAAGAGTCCAGCAATGTGGTGCTGCAGGTGGTGATTCTCATGAATGAGGTTTTCAACTACTTGTAGAGCCTCATCCCGAGCAATCTCCAGCTGGTGGATCTGCTCCAGCAGGGCGTTGCACTCGTCATTCCTGGCCTGCACCAGGGTAAGCCTTGCTGTAGCAAGATGATCGAGTTCGGCAATGCGTTGCGCCCGGGCATCGCAGCGAACACACGGTTCATTGCTGCTGCTCCCTATGCCTCCCATTTCGTCTGGGGTTCGTGCTAGCTCCTTGTGAGCTCGTCCCAAAGCCTGGCGGTCATATTGGGCTGCCATCACTGTGTCCTCATACAAGTTAAGTAGCGCTACGCTCAACTTGAACAGTGGGGTCACATGATCTTTCTCTCCCTGGAGAGTCTTGGCAATTGCATTCTTGACGTTCCGACGCCAGACATCATCAACCTGGTCCCGTATCGGAAACAGGGCCGCTGGCTGATCTGCCAGATCGGCTAAATGTCCCTTACATAGCCTTAATAGAGCCTGGAGAGCTGCGGCTTCAATGGCCTCCGTCTCGTCTGTCCCAACTCCGGTGGTGGTCCAGATTTCTCCGTTGGCTCGGTGAGGATGAGCGGGCAGTGTAGTTTCGGCTGAGCTGCGGGGTAGGCCATGCTGTTTGAACTCCCGGACCCGGAACCAAGGAGTTTCTTCATAGCCTAGCGACTGTAGGGTTTGGTTGAGCAACTGGACAAATCCCCTGCGCCCTGACTCTTGAGTCATCCGAGCAGGGGTGGAGTGCTCAGCCCCATAGTTCCCCGAACCATTGTCAACCGAGTTGCCCGACATCTGCAGATACAAAGACGGAGAAGGATTTACTTCACGGAAGTCACATGTCGATACCTAAGTCAAGCAGGCATGCGACTTCTGGTAAAAGGAATGGCTCACAATTTGGGTGCAAGCGTGGCCTACACCCTGGAATCAAGGTCACGATGGTTGAAACTGTCACTGATGGAAGTGTTTGCTCTTGGATGGCTTTAGTATAAGTTTGAAGGATTTTAACGAGTGTTGGTTTTAAGATTTAGCGGTTTTAACATTTGTGTGACTCTTCGATTTTTACCATGCAATGCAGTCCTTTATCGACCTGTACGTCCTCACAAAAACAAAACCTAATACGTTAAGTCGGTGGCAGGATCGATCTCTCAAGTCAGTCGTGTCTACACGCGCTTACGCAACAGTTAGCGTACCTGCAGAAAACACACCACAGGCAGTTGCATAATATAATATTAATAGTAAAAACAACAACCCATATCATTGCCATATGGGTCGCCCCGAGTAGGCCACGTACGGGGTCACGTGTCCGAGCTTCCCTGCGCGGCGAACAGACTGCACTTTACCTCAGGCAGCGGAGGTATGAGAGTGTTCCGCGAGACCTAAGTCGCAAAGAACAAACTCATCTCTTGTGTACCACAGACACAAGACACCACTGTTGCGAAGGTCTGCATTCGCAACAGGTCCGTAACCCACACCTCGTACGGTAGAGGTCCGCTTTTCTCTCTAAACGGCAAGGGGGTGTACTAGGTTACAACGAACCTAATACCTCCTTCCATACCACCACGGTATGGAACGCTACTGTTGCTGATGCAACAGGAATTTCTCGACTTTTCACCGCAGTCGAGCGGCGTACCTTACCTTGCTTACCTTAACGTAGGTGCGTCGTTACAGAAAATTAAACCTAAGTGGGTTTTGTTAGACCCTACACTAGGTTAGCTTGCCACCTGATACAACCTAGTTCTACTAGGGCACGTTCCTCACTCGCACGCAATTTTTGAAAATATGCCCTGAAAAGGTCGTACCCATCCCAGAATGGCTCTGATACCAGCTGTGGCGGACCGCCCCTGAAACGGGGGAGATCCTCCTCCCGGGATCCATTCTGGGCGACGTTCGTCGAAGCGAACGTTCACAGAGTACAACACAGGCAGTAAAAAGCACGAATTAAGGATAGAAAGAAATATTACATGAGTGATTACAGAGTTTGAATCCAAACCTGGTTTTTACAATACAGCGGAAACGAGAGTTAACGATACAGACTCCGACTCTGACTCTAAGCAAAAGCAAGGGCCTTGCCCAACGGCGCCTTGCTACTAGCCACACACACAAAGCAGCAACTAATCGAGCGGCTCCCACTGAAAGCTACCCCAACCTGGAGACGACTCCTCCCACTGCTGGCCACCAAAACCACCGGTCGCATCGAAACCTCCTGAAAACCACAAGTCGTAAAGCGTGAGCTTCTAAGAAGCTCAGCAAGACTAACCCGTCAACAGGCTGTCTACAGCCGACACCTAGACATGCACGGCCGACACGGGGTAGGGGAAATTGCAAAAGACACGCTTAGCTAATTAATTTTTCCTACTTTCAAGTTTTAGCTCAAATTAAGTTTGAGAAAAATAAACTTTAGTAGGCACTGTAACTAAGCAATCAAGTTGACAAACATTAATCAATACAAGCATTTCAATCATAATCATAATCTCACTTTTTGTTCACTTATTATCGTATGCGACAGAGAGATCGAGTAATACTCTAGACTGAGAGTATCAGCGGTTCGAAACGATTTACACCTGCAGGGTTAACCTGGTCACACGACACGTGCGCGTCCCGGACCGCACGTGGCAACCGTTCGCACCAAATCTGGCAAAGCTAATTCCCTCTTACGCTACCTTAACAGTGCCGCGTCCCACCAGGTCACCGTCCCGGACGGTGCCTGTGGAGTTCACACACTGTCCACCCCAGACCGCCGTCAATCAGACACCGTAAGATAGGTTCAGCTTTGCCGTCTCTAGGCTACCTAGGTTTACTGGTTCCCATAGTTCCAGCATGTGAATAGTACGTTCAATACTCAATCAACTGTGCCCCACGGATCAGACAGAGCTACAGCACACAGAACCCCGGTCTGTTGCTTTCCTAACATTCTCTGCCTGATCCCGATTTCTTCCCATTAAACCTGGACTGATGACACAAATCTGCAGTAAGGTGGGGCTTCAACCAATTCCTATCATATCGCGAGCAGGGTCCAATCTGCTCGACTTCTACCAAAGAGTAGACCTAAGCATAGCAGCTACATCGAGCTACCTGTACCAATATTCCAAACTGGATACTACTGTAAACATATGCATCTAAGGTTTCATTCAACTCCTATTGACCTAAATGCACATCACATGATCCACCACACTGTTATAAAGGAGAAAATTTTAAAACAGTAGTGCACCGGAGCTTGCCTTGTGAATAGTCTTCGGGATCTGGGACAACGGTGTCTTCTGAAAAACCTGGGTCTGCCTCGACGGCTACTTCGTTCACGTCGGCGTCTACATGATGCAAAAGTAAAGTTAGTATTGGCAGAAATTGACTGACACTACAATTAAAGTGATCGGTGTCGATTTGGCGATTAGGGTTTAGTCGAGAAATTTAACCTAGATCAATTAAATAAATTGCAATGATTAAGAAGGTGCTAACAACTCTAATTACTTGTATGACACATCAGAACTAACTAGGGTTAAATCTAGTGTTCTATAAATTTTCCCATATTTTCAATAATTATTAACTATTTAATTAGGGTTTTGAGCCAATTTGGGTAATTAAATAAATGCCAAAATTAAAAATTTTCACACAATGAAGTTTTATATTTTTAATAAATACTAGAATTTTGCCTGGTTCCAAAACATTTGGATTTGCATTTTTCGGAGTTAAAATGAATTTTCTGGAATTTTTGGAAGATTGCAGCCGATTAAATGGAATATTGGAAAAAGGAATGAAACAGTAACTCAGGTTAGGGCTTTTGCCCTAACCCGGCCGGCCATGGCAGGGAGGCACCGCACGGCGGCGACCACCGCGCGGCGGCGCTGCCGACGGTGACGCCTGGAGGTCGGACCACCGAATGCTCGAGCGCGGCGCGGGGATCCCGTTTCACTAACTCTCTACCCTCGAGGGGCACCGAATTGCGGCGACGGCGAGCGGCGGTGCAAGGTCGGCTCCGGCGACGGCGCGACGGAGGCACAGCGCATGACCAGCAGGATTTCTTCGCCGGGCATGCTCCTCGCAACACGGCGGAGCCAGGGGAAGGACGAAAACGGAGATGTACCTCACGGAGTGCAGTTAACACCGTGACCACCTTCGACCGGAGGAAACAATGGCGGCGGCGGCGCTAATTCCGGTGATGGCTTCGTCCTGACAAAAACGGTCAGCAGTGAGGGCGCTACCGAGCTCCGGGAGTTCCGAATGATGAGCAAAATGGCCTCCCGCGCGAAGCAAGGGCGGGACTCACCGTGCGTCTACCCTTCGGCGGCGAGTGTAGACGGCGGCGGCGATGCTCAATCCCGCGAACTTCGGTGCAATTCGATGATGGCCGAGCACGGGAAAAAAAAAGCAGCAAAACTCGGACGCGTCGGATTGCGAAGGACTGCGGAGGTTTGGAGCAGTGGCAAGGCTTGACGGCGGGGCGCTGCTGCTCGGCGGGGCTCGGCGGAGAGAAACAGGGCGAGCGGAGAGAGAAGTGCGCGAGCGATACGAGGAAACGGAACACGGCGACGCTCTCCACTTAAGCCGGGGCGACTCGCGCGATCGCCACGCGCGCGCGGGCGCAGGGCGCGCGCGGCAGGTGGCGCGCGAACGCTGCTCTCGGTCGGGCGTGGGAGCTCGTGCGCGCGCGCGCGGAAGAGAGAGAGAGCGGCGGGCGGGAGAAGAAACCGAGAGATAGAGCGCGGGCGGCTGACCAGCGGGGCCCGTGAGCCGGCAGGCCGGGAGAAATTGCAGAAAGGCCCAGAGTTTCTCCGATTTTCAACAGACGCCCAATTTAATTCAGGAGCACTTTCAGAAAGGGCACAGAAATTTCCAGGAATTGCATATCAGTCCAAAATGATTCAGGGAAGTTTGCAAAAGGGCACAGAACTAATCAGGAATTTACACATAGGCCCAAATTGATGTCAGAATTTAAATAAATTTGAATTTTTGAAATTCACTTTAAAATTTAATTTCTGCCTAGCCTTGTTATTATTATTTAGTGCATTTATTTTAAATGTTCAAACCTCAATTTGGAGCAATGCATTGATTTCTTTTTAATAATTTCCCACACTTTTTATTAATTACCCTTTTAATTAAATTTGCATTTTATCCTAATTGATTTAAATTTTTCTTGGGCTCAAGTCACATGAAATGTTACAGTTTGGGAGCATGGCGAGAACACGTACCCTGGATTTGTCTGCAAGTATTGCAAGACAGTAAAGAAAGGCGGCGGTGCGACCAGGTTTAAGCAGCACTTGGCGGGACGCGGCACCAGTGTGGTGCATTGCAGTCATGTGCCAGCGGATGTTCGTGAATATTTTCGTCGTGACCTTGATCGAACTAGCGGTCGGAGGAAGGAGAAGCAAGCAGCGACCTTACGCAGTGAAGAAATAGCTGCGGAAGGAAATGTTAGGTCTGATGAAGATGAAGAGCTGCAACGTGTCCTACATGAGTCACGAGTAGAAGAATCATATGTCAGACAGACTCGAGAGCGGGGTGGGCAATATGAGCGAGGTGGTGGAAGTGGAGCTAGTGGAAGTGGAGGTGGTGGTACAAGCGGTGGAATCATGGGCGCGCTGAGGAGATCGATGTCTCAGACTTATAGAGGTAGGCAAGGTGGGAAAGAACCCGTTCAAACAAGGATTGACACCGGACCGTGGACAGCTAAAAGTAAGCTTGCCAAGACGGCAATTGGTAGGGCTTGGTCAAAATTTTTTCACACTGAAGCTGTCCCTGGAAGGAAGGCCGACAGTCCTTACTTTATATCCGCTATAAAGGAGACACAAAGATGGGGTAAGGTTATTTAATTGCACATAAAGTGATACTTATTTTGTGTTGACCTTTCTCGTATATTGTATATAATAGGCGAAGGCATCGGAAGCCCATCTGGCAGAGACATCGATGGCAAATATTTAGATGAGAACTATGAAGACATATTGACGCAATTTGCAAGGTTCAAACGAGACTGGCCGTTGCATGGTGTTACCATCATGTGTGATTCATGGACGGGACCAACGGGGATGAGTCTCATTAATTTCATGATTTACTGTAATGGGATAATGTTTTTCCACAAGTCAATCGATGCCACTGGCCGCAGTCAAGATGCAAAATTCCTTCTGAAGGTGCGTTCGTTTTTTGGCAAAAGTTGAAACATTTCTATGTGACTGTAATGGTTTTTATTGCATGTAAATTGTAGGAAATGATTAAAGTGGTAGAAGAGCTTGGACCAGAACACATCGTTCAGATCATAACCGATAATGGCTCGAACTACAAGAAAGCAGGCACGCTTCTTAGAGATAAGTATGCAATTGTATGGCAGCCATGCGTAGCGCACACAATTAATCTTATGCTGAAGGCAATAGGTGATTTTCCTGAGCACAAAGCTATGATTGAGAGTGCTCGTAAGATTTCGCGGTGGCTTTACAACCACAACCAATTACATTCAATGATGAGAAAAGCTATTGGTGGTGAGTTGATCAAGTGGAATGCCACTCGATTTGGAACAAATTATATGTTCTTGGAAAGCATGCTTCGACGAAGAGATAAGTTTATGGCCTGGATGGGAACAGAATCATTTTTGGAGAGTCGTTTCAGCAGCTCCGATATTGGGCGTTTTGCTCATTCATGTCTGAGCAATATATCATGGTGGGATAACATGAGCCATGTGGTTCGATCTGTTGAACCACTGTATGAATTCCTTCGCTTTGCTGATCAGGATAAGGTTCCCAACTTGAGTGAGGTACTTCTAAGGTACAACATGGTGCACAACAAATATGAGAGTATATTCGGAGCGGGTTCATCGGATTATACTCGTTATATGGAAGTTATTGATCCTAGGATGGCCGCCATTGCAAACGATACTTATGTCAACGCAGGTAACATAATGGTACTCTAGTGTTTCATATTGAATTGATAATAATTGTGTTTAACCATTGATTCTTTGCAGCTGCCGCGTTAAACCCCCGGGTCCATTATGTTCATGGGACGTCGCATGGCATTCTCAACGACCTCCGTGAGGCTTTCGAGTTTATGAGTGACAGTGATAGCACAATGCTAGCACTTCAAGAAGCTGAGAGTTACCAGAGGAAGTTAGGTGCATTCTCCACTGATTTGGCTCGAAGGATGGCCACTGATAGTAACACTTCCCCTTGTAAGTTATTCATCCAGTGAAAATTTTGTAATATTGATTGAATTAATGAAACCTAACACGTTCTGATTAATATTTCAACACAATGGTGGTCTATGTTCGGCGGTGATACACCCAATCTACAGAAGTTTGCTTTACGCCTCGTATCACAGTGCTGCTCGTCAAGTGGATGTGAGCGTAATTGGAGCACTTTTGCATTGATCCACACACAGGTTCGCAACAGATTAACATATGAAAAACTACACAAGTTGGTTTATGTGAACTACAATCTTCGGATCCGGCTCAGAGAATCTGGACTATATAGACCAGCTTCTAATACAGATGACGACCCCTTTGACCGTCTTATGGAACTTTCCCTATATGATTCTTCCAATCCTATTCGGGAATGGATGGAAAAGGGTCGTTCAAATTCAGAACCGTTGCTTGATGAGGATGACGATGATAGTGAAACCCCCATTCCCTCTCAGCTTGTTCAGGATGAGAGCACATTGCTAAGGATTGGTGGCGCTTCTTCTTTGTCTGAGTGGTCACAAAAGCATGTGGGTGACACTCACATAGGCAAGAGGAAAGAACAAAGAAGACCCCGCAAGCAGTCAACAAAAAAGCAAAAGCAAACTCTTCAAACGGAACGAGAGGTGCTCAGTGATGAGTCCACAGATGACGGAGACAAGAGAGCTAGCCCCCCGTACCAAGAGTCAAATGATAGTAGTTCACGGACCTCGTCTGATGATGACGACGATGCAGGGAATGCCGGCACAGGTCATACGGGCGGTTCGGCACCACAACCCATCTCACCCCTCCGTTTCACAGGTACAAACATGTGTCTATTACTTAATATTTTATATTCATCACTGACGATCTTCATATTGCTAGGTGAATCACAATTCACCCACGCTACCCAGGATCAGGACCACGGAGCTCCATCTTCACAGAGGACTACTGCGCCTGCGAGTCGTACACGTGGACATGGCGCATATATGTTTCCCCAGGAGTATGAGGGCTCAATTAACACAGGTAGTGACTCCTCTTATGACTACAGTTGTCCTGATATTAGTAGTCAACCACCTACCAGATGGGTCTATC
Source organism: Oropetium thomaeum (assembly GCA_001182835.1). NCBI lineage: Eukaryota > Viridiplantae > Streptophyta > Magnoliopsida > Poales > Poaceae > Oropetium > Oropetium thomaeum. The sequence continues at coordinate 149,484 of LFJQ01000031.1, read as the reverse complement.
AGTGGCAAGAGCCAGAATTTTATAGAATGCTGCAACATGAATGGGAAACAACGGCCCCGTGGACGGGTCAAACATGGAATGAGTACAAGATACAATTGATGGCTACTCGTGGCATTGTACTTCTGTCAATTTACGAATGTAATACGCCCTACCATAATTGGAATAATATTCCATGGGAGTGAACATGTTTGATCTGTATCGTGCTATATATTATATTATTCGAACTATATATTTTTTATTTATGGACTACGAACTATTTCATCATTTCTATTTTATATTATATGTCTCTGTGTTCTTAATTACTGTATCAATATATTAGAAAATTAATTCTGGAAATTTATATTAATTTTCATATTATTCTTTTTTTTTCCTCCAAACCGCGGTTTCTAGAAAAACCGAGCGGTAACCGCTCCAAACCGGCCGGTTTTCGCTCCGAAACCGCGGTTTCCATTCAAATTCGTTTCAAAATTTCAAATTTGCGACTTGAACGGTTTTCGCGCGGTAACCGCTCGATCGCTGCCGGCCGGTTTCCGCGGTTCAAACGGTATTGTGAACCCTGACTCTCGCCCAACCTGAGCGGGCCGGTGATTCATCATCAGTCAATAGGTTTGGCTCCCCCTCGCATCTCACCGCCATGGCTAGGACCAGTCGCAGCATAGAAAGGGAGGAGCCTCGCCACCGGCGATCTACTAAACGATCGTCCTGTTCGTCGGCGGCCTCTCACCATCCCACCACCTGGGTGATCCTTAACGAAAAATGTTTCCGCGGGGACAACGACGGGGGCGACCGCGCCGCGGCACTGACCTCCTGCGGCGAGCGGATCGGCGTCTCCGTCCAGTTCAAGGAATCGCCGCTGATTTCCTTCCTCACCATCGACCTACCGGGACGACTCCAGCGTTCACGTCCGGCGATGGAGACAGCAGACTCGTCGTCGGTCGAGTTCGACGCCAACGTCGTCGCCGCGCGCCGCGGCATGGTTCTGTTTGAGGTGATCTCCTGTTCCGGCCCGTGGTCTGATCCTATTCCCGTCGACTACTTCGTCTACAGCGCCGGCGGCAGCGACGACGAGCCCTCCTCTCTGTCGTTGTTACCCGTGCAATACGACGAGGAACGATCAGTAGGGGCGTTTCACGGCTGCCCATTATTGCAGCACGTTTTGGCAAAGGACAGCACGGGCATCCTGTCATCAGGCAGCAGCAGCAGCAGCTCCTTCGTTGTGGCTGACCTGTGGAGGATGGAGCCTGAATCGAAAGGCCGCGACGGATCACGAAGAGAGTTCGAGCTCCGCGTATTGCGGTCCCAGTCCGGCGAGTGGATGGACTTCAAGAACGTGCACGTCGGCGGCGCCAACGGCGGCCGCGATTTGGTCTGGTGGTCCACAAACGCCGTCGTGCCGTACCGCAGCCGGTTTCTGATCTGGGTAGATTACTACCGAGGAGCCATCTTCGCGGACCTGTCGTCGGCTTATCATCCAGGGACGAACGAGACGAAGAAGAAGCAGCCCAAGCTCTGGTACGTGCCGCTGCCCGTGGACCCGCCCGAAGGCGACCCTGATACGGTCGTCGAGTCGGACTCGGACGCCAGAGGATGCCATAAAGCCTCCCGCGCCCTGTGCTGCGTCGCCGGCGGCGGCTCCGGCATCAAGTTCGTCAGCGTCGACCACCAGCGCAGCACCAACTTCGGAGTCGGGCACTGGAAGTTGACCTGCACGTTTCGGATCACCGTCTGGTCCTTGTCGCTCGACGATTACACGTGGACGAGAGAGGCGAGGCTGTACGAGGAAGATCTCTGGGGCCTCGATCCGAAGAACCCGCTCCCGCACGTCGCGCCGAGTTTCCGATCGTCAGCATGGACAACCCTGACGCGATATGCTTCCTGGTGGAAAATGAGGATTGTTCTGATGATGCTTCTGGTTCTGGCTCCCCCGGTACTGAAGCGTGCTGCATGGTCGAGGTCGACGTGAAGAAGAAGGCTCTGCTTGCGGTCACCGAATATTCCTGGGAATTCGGTCGGGACTCTACCAAGTTCGCCACCGATTTGCCGCGGTACATGTGCGCTGGAGATGAAGCCTGCAGCAGCAAGAAAAAAAGGCGGCTGTAATGTGTGTCGATCAGATCAGGCAGCATTCTTGCAACTCTTTTCTGTACAATCACTAAACACATGCGACCCTTATAGTGGGTTCCGGCTGGGTCCTACAGCTTCTTATACTTTCTCGTAGTGTCACTTTCTAATAAAATTAGAATTATGAATTTCACCACACAATTTTCTCCGCCTCCTCCAGGGTGCTAATAAAATTATGCATGGTTTCTCGGTATCGCCATGGCCATACCTTGATTTGCTATAATCCTCTACACTCACTTTTCTATGTTAGTTGTTTTTGTCATCACTAATGAATAGATCGATTTATTTTATTACCTGAGATTTTTCTTTGAGTCATTTTATGCGCTTGCTAATTTTTACCAAACATTCACAACTTATATAAATCGGGTATCAATAATTGACATAATTTTTTCTATAATCTGCATAAATTATAATTTTTTCTATAGGTACATAATCCAACAAGAGCATAAAAAATGACTAGCTAGCAACTTGTATGTTTTTAGTTGCTAGCTCTGTGTTTATCGCAAAAAAAAAGTTGCTACCTCTGTGATCAACTATCATATAACAGTTATGTTTTTAGTTACTATAGTATATATGAATCTCACCACACAATTTTCTTTGTTCTCCGGCACTGGGTAGGTTTGTAATGTGCTGAGGAAAATAAACTAGCAATTATGAGCACCGGATCAGATTAAGATGCGACTGAAATTTTATTTATTTTTAAACTAAAATAAAATAAGACACGAGTTAATTTGTGAAAGAGCCCGTGGGCCGAGCTCTAGGTGTATGTATACCTTGGGGCCGTGTGTACACGATAGGAAACGAAATGAATGACCATGGAATTTTTTCTCCTATGTGTTCAGGCTAGGTAAGTTTACAACAAGGTTGCACCTAAGGCCCCAGGCCCGTATTAGTAAATCGAACCATTTTTTAGGCTTAAAAAAAAGGAAAAATAAAATCAAACCGACTTGGAAAAGTACTCAGGCACCGACTTCTCCCAACCCCCACAGGTAGATTCATCATCCTACCGCCATGGAGAGAACCAGCAGGTGGGACATGAAAGAGCCTCTGACACCACGATCTAAGCGATCATCGGTCTGTCCACCCCAGCCTCTCCTTTCATCTTCATCCCACCACCTGGGTGATCCTTAAGGGCTCCTTTGGAAGCGCCGGGTTCACCCGGGGCGAGGCGGGGCGAGCCACGCGGGGCAGCCTGTCACGGGTAAATTGGTGGCGTCGTATGGAACACGGAAGGAGGGGACAAGAGCCACGGCATTCCACCGGTTTCAACGGGGTCAAGAAAACACGAGTCGAGAGGTCGGGCGACACGCCCCGCCGTCTCGTCCTCGCGCGTCTCTCCTCCGCCTGCCGCCTTCGCCCGCGCCGCCTCGGCCCGCCGCCTCCCCCTCGGCCCGCCGCCTCCGCCCGCGCCGCCTCCCCCTCGGCCTACCGCCTTCGCCAGCGCCGCCTCCGCCTTAGCCCGCCGCCTCCCCCTCGGCCTGCCGCCTTCACCCGCGCCGCCTCCGCCTCGGCCCGCCGCCTCCACCCGCGTCGCCTCCCCCTCGGCCGCACCGCCTCCACCTCTCGACGCCTCTCTCGGTGATCTCTCTCTCCCTCCCTCCCTTCCTCCCTCTCTCCTCGGTAGATCTGAGCATGCCGCGGCTCCTGATGACCTGCTCTCTCTCTCTCTGTCCATCTCTCTCTCCCTCCAAGAATCTCATAGTCTTTTTTTCCAGATCCGAACGACACACAACCCGAAGGGAGAGAGGCGCACCAAGATCGTTCCCATTGTGCACCAAGAACTGAGGTATTGTTCTCGAGAACAATGTTGACATTGACTGACTTTTTTTTTTGCTGAGCTTGACATGGCTTGACATGCATTGAGTGACTTGAGTGTGCATATCTGTGAGTCTTAGTTTTTTAAAAGGTATTGCCCTGTTTGCAAAGCATTACAATTACTGAAATCATATATGCTGCATGGAGCTTGTTCTGGACTTGGTCCGATGATTTGTGTGAACATAAACCAGTGAAGCTCATGTTAAAATGGCCCTGAAATTGCTATGTTAAAATGGCCCAAGTAGGCAAGGCACCATCTGTCATGTACTGAAATATAGCTTGCTAATTTGCATGTTTTCATGTTCCATGTTTTCGCAAGATGATATAATGAGCAGGCTTGCTTATATCCAGCAGGCTTGCATCTTTTGTTGTGAATGAAAAGATAGTCATTTCCTTTGTATTCTTTTTGTACTGCATCAGTCCAAGAAATTATCTAGTATACACATATATATACTAGATATGAGCTCCTGGGAGGAAGATCTTAGACAGTTATTCTCAGACGATGAAGAAGATGATGATGAGTTATTTTTTGTTATTATCCCTGCTGTTCTCTCGGCCATGCAAGAAGAGAAACGTCCTGTCCACACTTCTTCTCTTCCTGGAGCTGTGAAGGTTAGGGAAATCTTAGAAGGGCATGAGATATGGAGCAAAGTTGAGTTTAGAATGGAGCCAGAGGTATTTAGAGAAATAGCAGCTTTCCTTAGAACAGAGAATTTTCTGGTTGACACACGAGGTGTTGCTGTTGAGGAGCAACTTGGAATGTTCATGTATATGCTTTCTCATAATGCAAGCAATCAAGATCTACAAAAATGGTTTCAGCATAGCGGTGAAACAATCCATAGGAAGATAAATGAAGTCTTTGATATAATTCCTGCCTTGACTAATCGGTTTGTGAAGCTTCCAAGTTCAGACGAAACCCATGAAAAAATTACATCAGACTCTCGCTTCATGCCCTTTTTCCAGGTCAGCCACAAAAATGCCAAAAAATTCCAGTCTTTCAATCATTTCTGGTCCTTAATTGGTTTCCTTCTTCTTTCCTTGCATGCAGAACTGCATTGGTGCCATTGATGGTACTCATGTACCTATTACCATTGCAGAAGATAGAGCTGCTCCGTATAGGAATCGGAAAGGATCCTTATCTCAAAATATTATGCTAGCATGTGACTTTGATCTGAAATTCACGTTCATTTCATGTGGATGGGAAGGTTCTGCAGCAGATGCCGGGGTCCTTCGATCTGCTCTTAGCAAGGGGTTTCATGTCCCAGAGGGAAAATTTTATCTTGTAGATGGTGGATATGCAAACACACCATCATTCATTGCCCCTTATCGTGGAGTTCGATACCACCTAAGTGAGTTTAGGAGTCATTGTTTGTATGCGAACTACAAAGAGCTCTTCAACCATCGGCATGCATCCCTTCGAAATTATATAGAGAGGGCCATTGGTGCTTTGAAGAAGAGGTTTCCTATTCTAAAAGTTAGCACACATTATCCTATTGAATCTCAAATTAAGATCCCTGCTGCAGCAATTGTATTTCACAATTTAATTAGAAGCTACAACGGTCAGGAAGGATGGCTAGATCACCTCGAAAGCAATATCCAAACTTCACAATATGTTGAAGTCCCGGATGGAGATAACAACTACCCAGCCGAATTCGAGTCACTGGATGGAAATAGTTTAAGGGACCAAATTGCACTGCAGATGTGGGCTGCACACAATGTTTAGCTAGATTACTCTATGTATTAGCTAGATTACTCTTTATGTAATATTATGAGAAGAATCAACTACAATGCTATTTATAGTATTTTCTTTTTGTGTAATACATTACTGCAATTTATTTTATTTAATTGTTGCAATGTAATTAAATATAGCATTGTCAGATGATACATCAAGGGCTGCATGGACCTACTCGTATGAGAAGGGTCTGCTTGACATACTAATTTAGCACAAAAATCATGCTCGATTTAGATCACAAAATGGATGGAATGCAGAAGGTTGGAAGAGTATTACTAAGACATTCAGTAACAAATTCCCTTTGGCACTTATGACGAAGAAACAGCTTCAAGAAAAGAATAAAGATCTAAAAGGAATCTATCGGGCTATAAGAGGTGCAAGGAAGGAGAGCGGTATAGGTTGGAATGAGTCCTTGGGCATGATAATTGCGGATACAGATCAGTGGTCGCATTGTGAAGGGGTAAGCTATAGTTTTATTCTAAGCTATAGTGTTATTCTGTACATGGCAATGATTATTTATGTTCTGATTATTGTTGCAGAAATTTCCCAAACTAAAGAAGTGTAAAAAGAAAGGATTTCCTCCCTATGGGAGATGTGAGATTTTATATGAAGGTAATCTATACTCTACTTTTTGGTTTCACTCAGTCTTCAGGTTAGATTTTAAACTGAATGCATAGTTTTCTGCCTTAAATATGCACTACAACTATGTGACAATTATTTCTTGAAATAGGGAGCGTTGCTACAGGTGATTTAAGCTTTACCTCTACTGAGCCATTGCCTGCTCCTACTGCACCATTGCATGTTCCTACTGCACCTCCTACTGCACCTTTCCATGCTCCTGCTGCACCTACTGCAAACTTCCTGGCTGAGCAGCAACAACTCACGGAAGGTATGCCATCAGCTTCTGAAGCAAGCGCGCATACAAATGCTACTACATTTGCTGGAACTGGAAGTGTGGATGGCGAAGTCCAATCGGCACCTTCCGGTGCTTCAACACAAGTTGGAAGTGGAAAAAAGCGCAAACAAAGTCAGGTTGCTACAAGTCTGGACGATTATTTGGAATTCAAGAAGGACCAAACATCCAAGAAAATGGAAGTTATGCTCGAAAAGAAGGCTCGAGAGGAGGAATACTCTGTTAAGAGATGTCTTGCCACAATGTATGAAATGGAAGAGCTGACAAAGGATGAGAAGGCTGCAGCATCAGAAGTGTTTGAAAGTGACATCAATCGGCAAATGTTCATTATGCACACAGATTCAGTTGTTTGACTATTGTGGCTCCGCAGGAAGCTTAGGTCGGTAGTACATACCTATCTCCACTGCCTTCTTGTTGATATCTGAAAATAAATATGTGATGCTCATGTTATATTTTGTTTTTTCGAACTTACAGCAGACTTGCATCTATTTGAGAAGGGCATACAAGAAAGACAGCTAGAGGCAGCAAGGGTGCTGGAAGGTATTGCCCTGTTCTTAGTAGTGTCATTCTCAATATAATTATTTTATGCCTCTACTGCTTCACTCATAACCGTTGCTTTCACTATGTTTATAATTAGTTGTTGCTTTCACTATTTCCTTGGTTTGGTGAAGCATCTGTCCAAAAAAATATCTTTGTTGCCATTATCTTGAAGTATTGTTGTTTCTAGTTTTGGTGGATGAATTGCTGTTGTCGGTTGTACTAAAGATTCAAGATTCAAGACTCTTTTTAAACAACACCTGAGGTATTGTTCTTGTTGTCAACCTTGTAGGATTCTGCATCGAATCAATCTGTTGATTTTGTTACAGCTAATTGTGTTGTTCTCTATGTTTTTGCTAGTTCTCGTGTTGTTCTCCATGTTTTGCTAGTTGATGCTAAAGCTCGGAAAGTCTTGTGTTGTCTCTGCTACTGGTTATAGTAGGTTCAACATTACTAGTTCAGTAGGTTCAGTAAATTTCTCATTAGGCAAAGCACTAGTTGATAATTCACTCATGTGCATGTGCATGGATTGGTGCTTTGATTCAGAACAATAATCACTCTTTGTACCCAAGAAAATATGTGGGTCATAACGAAGCTCTGATATTCAGCTTGTATTATTCAACTTTGATACTATCAAATCAACATGTGTGACTTGTATTATTTACATTGCTCCATGTATACTAGATATGAGTTGCTCTGAGGAGGATCTTAGAATTCTCTAGCCTATGATATGTTGCCATGCTCTATAATGGACTGATCGTTTGATTAGTTGATTAAGACCAGATTTTGGTTGTTCTTGCTGATGAGTGATTTTCATTACATGTCATATTTACATATTTCAATCTGAGATGTTTCATTTGCATTATTTTTCAGGAACGTGGCAATGAGATTTAGATTGATGTACTACTGAGAAGTCAAGATTTTAGTCAAATATGGTTTCAGAGTTTGAGATTTATTCATGTGCTTGTTATGAAATTTCTTATTAATCAAAAGCAATGTGATGTAATGTGCATTCTTTATTTTTTTGGGTATTATGTGATGATCTTGTAATTTTAGTTGATGATTAAATTTGACTTCATGGGGATTATGTGATGATCTTATGATGTTTGTAATGTTGAACTGTACAATCCAGTGTATATGCATGTTGCAGAATTTTTTTTCCTCAATTTATTCCTTTTTCAGGATTTTTACGACCATTTTCTCTTGAATTTGAATATTTCTCGCATTTTTTATTTTTTTATAATTTTCTTTTTAAATTTTCTCTGGGATTACTAGCCCTGAGTTTCCAAATAGCAGTGGGGTTGCTCGCACCAGCAGGGCAGCGCACACCCGGGGCATAGTGTGCAGGGCTAACCCCGTGGTGCCTGGGACCCGGGGTGTTCACACCCTATAGCACCAAACGAGGCCTAAGAAAATATGTTTCCGCGGGGACGATAACGACGATGACGGTGGTGACCGCGCCGTGGCACTGACCTCCACCGGCAACATGTCACATATTGGGAACGTAAATGTGGGCCCTATCATCCATTTAATGGGCCCATGAAGTGTGCTGTCAGCCCACGGTGACACATAATTTTTCTATTTTTCCCCATCGAGTTTTACCTTACCTTAACTGCCAACTCTACAAGTCTCCTTTGAAAAGAAAAAAAAAGTCTACCTAAGTCTCGATCGAAAATACTTTTACCATTCGTAGAATAATATCGATTTCTTTTTTAAGTAGAGTAGAAATTGTAGAAACCCATTTGAAACCTAGTTGATTAAAAAAGTATTAAAATTATAATCTATAAAATAGGCTCATTGTGAAGGACTCATTTAATTTTTATGGCATATCTTAACCGCCTCCAAGGATTCCAAAACAATTACCTAATTATAAATCCATTTTATGTTGTGAAGGATCAAGGAAAAAACTGATTAGAGAAGTTCTATATCAAACATGTTTGTGTCGCTTTAATAATTTAAATATGAATTTGAATTCAAAGTAAAAAGTTACCCTATTTTAAACAGTAACTCTACGTTTGACCTTCTCGTCTACTGGTGTCATATATTATCTTTGAAAAGAGGGTCAAACCTGTTATAGTTTAAATAGGGTTTTGTACATGGAATTAATATTGAAGTTTGAATTGAATTCAATCAAAACTTTTGAATGGATGTACATATTTTTCATCATAATCGAGGTTAAAATGTTCTAGAAAATTAATTAGTACCTAACAACCTATTCTATGGATTTTTTTTGAATTACGCCCATTATCATGAAAACATAAATGTATTTTAGTCGAGACTTAGGTAGGCTTGACAATTAATGTGAATAAAGTCAAAAATAGAAAACAAAAAAAATAGGTCTCTGATGTGCACTTAGTGGGCGACAAAGGCCCATTTGCCTATCAAGGGCGAAAAGCCTTGTCGCCATCTAATTAAGCGGGTGACAGGCCCATGTTTGCTAAGTGACAACCTTGTCTTCCGTCCAACGGCCGACTAGTTTTACAAATTTGATCAAATCGGTCGGTTAATTTGCCAACAACTATGTTTCTTATCTTTTTTTTTTTTTTGCGAAATACATATCTTATATATAGTATCCTGTGTATCATAATACTCGACTCGAGCAAAAGTTTTGTGAGCTGACTCGATCTTCAATCTTGTTATCTTCTGCATGGTATATCCTGATAAATATTACTGAGCAACGTCATGCTTGTTTAATTGATCAGTATGATTTACTACCGGAATTCCCCAATTTACCGAGTGTCAAAAGGTTTTCTAAGTGTATTCCATCGGGCACTTGGCAAACAACAGTTTTATCGAGTGCCACCAAAAAAACACTCGTCATAATAAAAATACACGGCAAAAAAATTGTTTGCCGAGTGCCTAAGGGAACAACACTCGGCAAAACAAAAAACACTCGTCAAATACACGACGTTATGCCTTGCAGTTAACACTATTAGGTGTTTGTCAAGTCTCCAAGCCAAACACTCGGCAAATACCCACCGTGACGGTTTCGGTGTTAACCCCGTTAGGTCTTTGCCGAGTTTCCAAGATATACACTCGGCAAAGGCAGTGTTTGCCCGAGTGTTTTCCACGGCACTCGGCACATGTGGTATTTTTTTTTCTTTTTTTCCTTTAAACTTTTTCTGATCTTCACACATACTACATGGTATGCCATGTTCAAGTTTGGAATATTTCTCGGTCTATTTGCTATATTTAGTTAATTTATTTTATTTAAACGAATTTTTTGTGATAAGTCAAGTTCGAATTATATGTGATACGAATAATGGAAAAAATGAACGGAAAATTTATATTCATTCTACTGAGAGTAGAAGATTGTTTAATTTCAAGGATTGAAAGGAAAGTTCAAAATTTATGTTCACGCAGACCATGAACATGTATATAAATTATTTATAAATTGTATAAAAGGCAAACGAAGTCTGAAAATCACAAAATTTGTCAAGGTGTCATAATATCACATATGAAAACTGTGATAAAAAATGGGGAACATTTCGAACATGTTGTCACGTATGATGCTTTGAAACAAAACATCTCCATAGTTGATTAATAAACTTTAGAAACATCCATTGAGATTTGAATTCAAAGTGGTTGTCGGTTTGGAGTTTGACTTCTAACCTTTTTTGTGATTTAATACACAATACATATGACTTAACTTTATTTTTTGGTAATTTTTGTTATCCATTTAATATTTTTTATGCAATAAGAGAAATAAAGGAAATAAAAAACAATATATGGTTTTCCAGGTGCCGCTTCTAAGCACTCGGCAAACAGTTGAAACGTTTTTTAAACCAGAAGTGTCGGATCTCGACACTCGGCAAATAATTTGAACCACTTTTTTTAAAAAATCCAGATTTATGTTTGCCGAGTGTTGAATAAAGGCGGGGTCCGGACGACACTTGTTGTTCATTTCGTGTGTCGCCCCCGTCGTTCCCCCGCGCCACCGGTCCACGCCCCGCGCCTCACGCCCCGCGCCCCCGCCTCCCCCGCGTGCCGCTGTCGCCCCGTCGTCCCGCCTCCCCTGTGCGGCAGCGTCGCCCCCGCCATCGGCCCGCGCGTCGCCGTCCCGCCTCGCTCGCGTGGCACTGTCGCCCCCGCCGTCAGCCTAAGCGCAGCCGTCGCCCCGCCGTTCCGCTGCCGGCCCGCGCCCCCGCCGGCGCGCTGCCCTCGCCCCACCATCCCACCTCCCCCGCGCGGCATCGTCGCCCCCGCCGTCCGCCCGCACGCTGCCGTTCAGCCGCCGGCCCGTGCCCCCGCCGGCGCGCTGCCCTCGCCCCGCTGTCCCTCCTCCCCCGTCCGTCACTGTCGCCCCCGCCGTCGGCCCGCGCCCGCAGTCGCTACGTCCTCGTCCCCGGCGTTCTGTCGTCGCACTTCGATACCCTAAAGGTGCGAGTTAGTTTGGTAATGTGACAATGCTATTGTTAGCTGGATATGTAAATGTTACGATGTAGGGTTTAGTGGTGGTTTTAGAATGAAATGATGATTTTCTTCTAAGTGCGAGTATGTTCCAGAAGCGCGGGCCAATACATGCAGGTAAATATAGAACATTAAAAATGATATTTTCTATATAAGATTAAGTATGCTTAAATTTGAAATACTTCACTTGTAGGTGCCTCCGTGATGGTGCGCCAGTCATCTCCAATGCTGGGCACAGATGACAGACAAGTGGTATGCGGACGAGTGGGAGGAGACGCACAACGCTTGTAGGGAGCGGCGTTTGATGATGCCATGTGCACCACATCATCAAGGGAACCTTAGCCTCGAGCAATATGCAGAAAGATGGGTATGCGAATTTTTTTGTTTATTTTTATGTTTGTTTCTGCATGATTTTATCTTTATGTTTTGGTTTCGCAGTCCATGTCACATGGTGGTTAGCCATGCTCCCAGTTGAAGGCATGGGCCTCGGCACACAAGGGCAAGGTGACATCGGACGTCGACTTCACCCGGAGGACCCGCCCTCGACGTACAACAATGCGACCATCCACAGTCGTCTCAGTGAGTACACCTCTATGGCAAGACAGGTACATGGTCCAGATTACGATCCAACCACCCATGATCTTGATGGAGAAGTTGTGATGAGGGTGGGAGGAGGCAAGAAGCATGGGAGATATTGGATTGGTGACAACACACTCGATACGACCACTACTCCCACTCTCTCCCAAATTCGAGCTAGGAGCACGAGCGATAGCCCATGCATACATTCATGGTCGGACACTTTGCAGTACCGCATGGATGCACTCCAGGTGGTTTCTGTTTTACTTGTCGTTCATTGTTTTCTATATACTGTGAGCTTTGCATTGCAATTTTTGTTTGAACTATCATAGGTCCAATTGGCGGAAGAGAGGAGACTACGAGAGGAGATGGAGTCAAGGATGAAGGAGGAGATGGATGTGAGGATGGAGGCTGAGCGGCTGAGGATACATCAGGACATGGAGGCGAAGATGAAGGAGGAGGTGGACGTGAGGATGGACCAAATGTACTCGTGGTTTCAAACGATGGCTCAGAATATGGGTCAAACTCCGCCGCCAATCCAATTCTCTCCTGTACCTCCTGAACAAGGCACTCCTCTGACTATAAGTATGAATGCTTATAGTTTTCGTTGTACATGTAAACTAAACATGCAACCAATTCTTAGGTTAGGTATCAAACTAATTCCTAGGATAGGTATCACACATGCAATTGTTTCGCAGAGATAATCAGCAGCATCGAATGATGTACCACCTCGTAACCAATCACAAGGCTCGCCGTGGTCAAACTGGTGATGGTTTCTGGTGATTATCGCTTATGATTGTCATAAACTTGTGATTGTGATGAATTTATTCTTGTGAATATCGTACTTATGATTGTGGAACCTTATAATGTGTGAAATTGTGGTTGCGAGAATTATTTGTGATGTATTGTGGTTATGAAGATTATTTGTGATATATTGTTGTTCTGTGGATTATTTCTGACTTATTTACTGTTTACCGTTCATATTTTGGGGTTGTGAAACAAAATGCAATAAAAAACAACAAAAAAGGTGGTTCTGGAAATGAAGTTTGCCGAGTGTAATACTAAAAACACTCGACAAAACCTAGTTTCGGAGAAGTGTTTGCCGAGTGTTTTTGCAAACACTTCACCTTTGCCGAGTGTCATGGTAATGGCACTCAGCAAACGTTTAAAAAAAACAAACAAAATGTTTGCCGAGTGTCCAAATCACTCGGCACTCAGCAAATGTTTAAAAAAAAAAATAAAACGTCTGTTGAGTGTATTCCGTCCCGACACCCGTCACCGTTGTTTAGTTCTGTCAAGTCTATTTTGTTTTGCCGAGTGCCTATATAAATTTAAATAAAAGTGTTTGCCGAGTGCCCGAGTGCCGTTTGTGGGGCACTCGGCATATAGCGGAAATCAGGTAGTGATTCTCTGCACCTAGGCAAGATATTCATGGAAGAAATAGTGTGAAATCGTGATGTTTTCTTGAGTGCACGACACTGCAGCAGTATACTTCATTTATATTGGAAAAAACTTGTAGGAAACAGTCTTGTGCCCTTTAAACGAAACAATATACAGTCTCTTGCCGGTTTGACAAAGGAAAGAGCAAATCATATCAGGTGCAATGCATTATTATTCTGCTCTATACGTTTGTCGAGTCATCTCTGCAATGGCATATATCCTGAAATAGATATTGAACTGAGCAAAAGTCATGTTTTGTTTAATCAGTACGGTCGGCCTGTGCATGAAAGCAAGAAGTTCATGGAAAGAGAAATAATGTAAAGTGGAGAAAGTTTCTTGAGTGCACGAAACTCAGCAACATATAGTTCATTTTCTTATTAAAAAAGGTTACATGAAATAGTCCACTGCCCTTTAAAAGAAACACATACAAAGTCTACTGCTTAAGCAAGGTCACTCAGGTTTGACAAAGAGAGAGGAAGCATATCATATCAGGACCAATGCATTTTTCAGCAAATGATGACTTCGAGGCATGGTTCCCTAACACTACTAATTTAAAAAATACACGCCTATCTATGTCGAACTCATAGTAAGCCTAATTAATAAGCCCCCTTAGCTTGTCTATTTTTGCATATGATGTCAATCTGAACGACTGTACTTGAGGCATTTTAATTCCTTCCCCCATATGTCAACCAACCATCGTCATGTCGTTAGGAGATCAGCACCAATTTGTCAGCTGTTGTGCGCAGAACAGACCGTTCTACGAGTTTTCAATTCCAGAGTCAACTGTGCCAACCATATACTGATTCGTGCCCCAACAAAATTGGAAAGGCTGAACAATTCGTTCATCCTGCGGTTCTTATCTTCTAAATCTTGAGGTAGCTGATTATATCCTCCTTTCGTGGAGCATGCTCGATCTTTTAAAACTGAACCCAGTCGCTTTCATCACCCTTGGTGTGATGCTTTTGATTTCTAAACTGCAGGTCAGAATGGAAGGACAGAATCTGTGGATGTTTCTTTGAGAGATCCATATACTATAGCCACACCTCAAAGAGTCAGCGAGCACAGCATGTGGTGGAGGCTCTTTTCATATATATAATGCCGCTTTGCTTATTAAGTTCTCCAAGTAAGGAGGAACGGAATGATAAAATGTGCTACTTGGATGCCAAAGGTCACAATAATTGGAGGGCTGCAAAGTTTTAGGCTATTGTGTAATTAGTAAAATTTGGAAGGAAAGTTGAAGAAATTATAATGCAGACGTAGGCACTTATATTAAGTTATCCTTCGTAAAATACTTTAGGATTAGAAATATAAAAGATTGGAGAAATATAATATAAGGTATACACGATGATGCATTCGATGCACCTTTGTGCACAAAAATCATTGATGTCCATAGGTTCTGATATCAGATTATCAGTGGTCTAAAATATTGAAATTTTAGAAACTTCCTCCCATGATACTAGGAAAATAAATTTGTTACATCAATGATACTCACAATGTGTTTATACACATGTGCACCTGATTACAAACGCACCCCCACACCCCCCCCCCCCCGCCCCCGCGCGATTGTTTAAAGATCATTACATCAACTTTCTCCAAATTATAATGTCTCTACTACACCTAGGAATGCAAATCGTGCATTTTGTTGGTTGATGGGTGTCCAAACTCTATGAAATGAACTAGGTTTATGTCTCACATCTTCACAAAGTAATCATACATACAAATATATTAGTGTATTTGACCCCATCACCCAATGGGTAACCCAGGCTCTTGCATTCCTAGCTACTTCACCCTAACTGGTACACGATGCACACATAATTGGGCATATACGTATGTGTGTTTGTGTTAAAAAAGGCCGCCTTATTTAGACAAATATATAATATAAAAAAGAGAGGTTTGTTATGGTGCTTGAAATTCACAGCAATCCTTCATTTGATCAGATTTAATGGTTACTAATATGGAGGTACCTATTAAAAGACACTTTTAAGTTGTGGACCGGTACCAAAATTAATGGATCTAGTATTAATTTTTTAATATCAGCTGCTAGGATTAATTCAAAAGGACCGTATAAACACCATCACAAAACTCTTAAAAAAACGATAATAAAAAAACTAGCTGAATTTTGATAACTTCGACGACTTCCTGTGTTCACTATAACGGGATTCTGACGTACTTCAGAGTTTGCCTTTGTCCAGATACATTGTAAAGAAATAAAAAAGAGATATTTACCCTTGCTTGCATGCCATTATGTTTGCCGGAGCCATGCATCAGTCGTTAGTTGCAATGAACACTTCAAAACCAAGACTGCTGGCCTCAACATAACGATTATGTTCCAGAACTAACGCATCAACTACTTCTAGAACTAATAATTAATCGGGTAAGATTTATCTTCTGATTAAACAACGATTAACAAGCGGGAAGTCAAAGGAACTAGGCGTTGTTTACCACGAAGTTCTCATCAATGAACTCGGCATCAGATCATTGATCATAAAACTAATAATTATCTGGTGTTCTACTGCATCCTTACGTGGCCGAGACATTGAAGTGTGTTCGCATCTTGCCGGCCTTTGTGACATGCATCAGGAGATAGATGCCTTTGTCTCTGAGCCACCGAGTAGCTGAAAAGGCACTAAGAAGAATGATATGATACCTTACTATAGTACTATAGTTGGCAAGGCCCAAGGCATACACCTGTCCTCATCTCAAGGTGGTAACTTTTTTTATTCAAAATTTTGGTGAACAGAGAGGGTGTACCAAATACCAATAAGAAATTGGGTGTCATGGGTTGACTATTACTCCATTCATTTTTTTTTATTGTTGACACTTGCTAGTTCAATTTTTATGTACACAATTGTAACTCTAAGTATATACCAGCTATAACTAGGACGTAGAAAATATTTAGTTGTTTGAGGATCTTATAACACATAAGAATTTCTTTTCTTATATTATCCTCTTTTGCTTTATAAAAATAATATAAATCATTAAAATTCAAGAATTGAAAATACCAAATGATAGCTTTCCCCTATCCAAATAAGTAGCAATAAATATTTATCCTCTGGGACGTCAAAGATGTTATATTCTACTAAAAATAAGATGTTATATTCTACTAAAAATATCCAAATGCAATTGTTCTCCGGTAGGCATATAAATTTTTCAAAAAAAAATCCAAGTTAACGTAACACTTATTGCTTCACACTAGCTGGGGAATGTAAATGGTGATATACAAAAACACAATCTGTAACTAATCTGTTTGTTTGACGTACTAGAATAGATCCTCGCTCATCGATTCTCTTCATTCATTCTTTTTTTTCTTTGATGTAGATTCTGGTTTGTGCTTTGCAACTATCTACCTGGTTTTGCATTTGCAAATGTAAATACAATTGTTTTGATTCTCTAAATAATATGCCCCATCAAATATATTTTGCATTTGAATGTGTACAAGTATGACTGTTCCTCTCCTTAATTTTTGTGTGCATGTAGTACAAATGCAACACTACCCATTAAAAAGTGAAATTTGATAAGAAATCTATTTTAATGTCTCTCGAATTCACACACATAACTTTTGAAATGTTAAATTAGATAAAAAAAATCTCTTATAATGACCAGCATATCTTCATGCATGGGAATTTTATAGTAGGGTAATTAATTGATTAATTTAATTTCAGTTTCCTCTCATCTTGTACTTAATTTTTTCTAGTGTTTTTATAGAATAAATTCTATTATTACCAACACATTTCTAGATTTGTTTTGAGTTATTAGAAAGTGGTTGACACAATTTTTACTGCTCTTTTGTATTTTTGTTCATGAATAACCTAAACTATCTAATTATTACTATATTATTGTATCTTGACTCGTTCTATTCTTTCTTTGCGGAATATTTATACTCGTATATATGCACACGAGTACTCATCCTTTTCACGCACACATACCCACCCTCTATGAGTGCTAACAAGATTGAGCTGACTGTTATTAAGATCCATATGAATCATCACCTTCGCAGCACTGTCGATAAGGACCATGTCTATCATTGAAAGAATAACAAGTTGTAAATGGAACACGAATGAATAATCTAGGAATTGAAGCCAGGTTGGTTTATTTTCACCACAAGGAACTAGCTCAGCTACAGATAGTTTGATTGAGGACTGATGAGTTTCCACAATCTTCATTCAATTTTATCATCATAATTAAGGTGTTATTCACGTATCAGATAAAGTTATCGTTGTATCAGATGTATATAACTTACATGCTTTGTAAAAGGACATGATTGTACGTATGCTGTGAAGCATGTTGTTGAAGGTATATTCAAAATATAGGTCTTGATTCTTTTTTATTTTTTCTAATAATGATGTATTTTTATCTATGGTTGGATTTGGCTGTGGGAATGACTGAGTCATTGTTTCAATAAAAAAAAGTTTATGAGGTGTCTAATAATAAGCCAGCTTGCAACCAGAGAATTCCAGAATTCGTACTAATTAGATTCATTTCCCATATTTCTATTGCTATATTTGCAGACTGTCTAAATGCTCTGTCCCAAAGATACGTGGCTATGTATCGTGATATATCTTATTCCTTGTGCACACTGAGGAAGTCATCATCACACATAAACTATAGACATATTTTAAACTTAAGGAAGAACGATATGCGACGACACAGCAATTTGATTTGTACCAAATGGAAGGGGTAACAAGCCCCTGCGGCGTGCTTGTTGCTTGTCAGTCAAACGGACGATAATAGGCACTCCGTATGTTACTCTATCTAATTAAGCAAGTCAACTGTGGTGGCTGATCGAAGTCGGCACAATGCAACGGTGTGTGTTAAAGAGATTTCAAGCATGATTGATATCTATCACTCATGTATATATGTATGCACGTTAATACAGAACTGGTGCTAAAGTGCTATCTGCTAATCATATATGAAGGCCAGTTCAATCTCAAGCCTGTTTAATTAGTTGTTAATGAGCCGTGACATATTATTGAATATAGTTTAATATACAGCTATATACAGAAAGTAAGCGTCGACTTATTTGCACTTTCTACTTATTAATTTGGCCCGGGTGTACACCTGGCGCGAGTGTGTCACCGCATTACACGATACTGGAGCCCATTGGTAGCAGTTACTTTTAATTTCTACTCCGGAGCCTCAGCATACCTTTGTCACAATGTTTTCAGTTGTATTACCTAACGGAACGAATACAAATTGTTGCACAATCTCGACACTTTATCAGATCCAGGACGTCGTCTCTTTTCATCATCGGAGGATACACACAACCTATTTTTTTTTAAAAAAAAAACAGTCTGATATCTAGATGATCATCCATTTTTTTTTGTCAGTTTCAGTAACATCAAATCAATTAGTAAACCACAAGTAGCAACGTGTGATCGAGGTTAATTAACCACAATTAGCAGCGTGTGATCGAGGTTAATTAACCATGCACAATTCTACGTGGCAGGCGTCACCGTGTGGTCGATCGATCGATCGCCTGTGAAGACGGCAGGATAACAGGAAAGGTAAACTGACGTGAAACACAGAGAAGAAGATCATGCATGAAGTGAAGGTCGCGTGCAACTGCCAAAAGACAGTTATCCCAACACGGCCGGGCAAGGGAACGAAAGAAAGGAACCGCGTTGTCACTCCTCGCCATGGTGGGGCGATAGGAGGACTTGAGAAGCCAAATCTGTCCGCGGTACGGTGCTGAGGTCAACTCCACCCAATAATCTCAATCTCCATGCATGAGGCCAGGGCGGAAGAGCCAGAGATAATAAGTAAAAGATTTTGGGTTAATTTAATTATGGTCCAAACACAGCTATATAGCTGCCATTGTCACATGGGCTTGCTGCCCATGCCGCCTCCTGGCGCCAACAAATAGATCGAACAAGATTTAATTCTGTTTTCTATATAATGTATATGCAACTACTGAAATAAATTTAATCATGAACTTGTAAAAATTAATCAAGCTACTCCTCCCTCTGTTTCCTGATTATTGACACATTTACTACTTTACTTATTAGTACTCCATTTAAACTAAATAAATATCTATAATTTAAAAACAGAGGAAGCGGCAATTGGTTGGCGCGGTCTAACCGTCCTACACCTCCTGCCGGCGTGCTCGCTCCCTCCCCTATAATTGAAGCTATAGTAGAGTACATACAGTGCTACCTGTACCGGCCCTGTACAGTTTATGCACGTTGAATGTTCTGTCCGCCTGCATTGACCCTCTATAAACATTCGATTTTAGTTAATTAATTCGGTTACCCGATTTCTCTACAGATCGCGTTACAAATTAGTATATATAAAAGAAAATCATATCAGGAACCAAAGTAAACACCGGCCAGAATGATGCCTTTGTTGCCTTGCGAACCAATTCAAAGTCCCATATCATCAGTCCTTTTGATTGATTGGACGAGCTTTCCCACTCACAACACCAATAAACAAACATTTGACACCTAACTTGTTCAGCTATAAAACTGGGTCGTCAGGGTACACAAAGGCCAAACACAA
Organism: Oropetium thomaeum; assembly: GCA_001182835.1. Classification (NCBI taxonomy): domain Eukaryota; kingdom Viridiplantae; phylum Streptophyta; class Magnoliopsida; order Poales; family Poaceae; genus Oropetium; species Oropetium thomaeum. Next base: position 129,445 of record LFJQ01000031.1, on the reverse strand, counting down.
AAACAGCTTCGACGCCACCTCCTCATTCTCTCTCCTTCCAATTCTCTTCAGCTGGCCATTGTTGTTGTTCATAGCTACTAATAAGCTAATCCACCACACAAAGAACCGTACTAGCTTGTAGAATCCTTTGTTGGCTGCGATAATGGCGATCCCGGTCATCGACTTCTCCAAGCTCGACGGCGATAAGAGGGCCGAGACCATGGCGGCCCTCGCCGCGGGCTTCGAAGAGTGGGGCTTCTTCCAGCTGCTGAACACCGGCATCCCCGACGAGCTGCTGGAGCGGGTGAAGAAGGTGTGCAGCGACTGCTACAAGCTCCGCGAGCAGGGGTTCAAGGAGTCCAACCCCGCGGTGCTGGCCCTCGCCGAGCTTGTCGAGAAGGAAGGCGAGGGCCTCGCGCCCAAGAAGATCCAAGACATGGACTGGGAGGATATCTTCACGCTCCAGGACGACATGCCGTGGCCTTCCAATCCTCCCGCCTTCAAGTAAGCGTCCTTCTCGATCCATTACTTAGAGAAATTCATGTCGAATTTGTTACAGAACACAGAGACCAATAGTTAGTTTCATTAACTTATACTATGTACTTTGGAATTTGATGTATAATGATGATGTGCAGGGAGACCATGATGGAGTACCGGAGGGAGCTGAAGAAGCTGGCCGAGAAACTGCTCGGGGTGATGGAGGAGCTGCTGGGTCTCGAGGAGGGGCACATCAAGAAGACCTTCAGCAGCGACGGCGACTACGAGGCGTTCTACGGCACGAAGGTGAGCCACTACCCGCCGTGCCCGCGGCCGGACCTCATCGACGGGCTGCGCGCGCACACGGACGCCGGCGGCCTCATCCTGCTGTTCCAGGACGACCGCGTTGGCGGCCTCCAGGTGCTCCACGACGGCCAGTGGGTCGACGTCCAGCCCCTGGAGAACGCCATCGTCATCAACACCGGCGACCAGATCGAGGTGAATATACTCTTTTTTTTTTCTTTCAAACCAATATTAATATATAATATAGTATACGGTCGGTCGATTGATGTGTAACTGGAACGGAACGGTGCATGGTGGACTTGTGGAGCTCACGTTAGTTAGCTCGCACTTAATTAGTGCTGGAAGAGTTGAATTTTTGGTCGCCTTAATTAGCGTGTGGTTGCTTAGTAGTGGCTGCTGGCCGGAAATAATTCATCTTGAAAATATCAACCCAAAATATCGTCTCAAGATTCTGACCAACCCTACCTCTCTCTCTCTCTCTGTGATGATGGGAATTAAACTACAGGTGATGAGCAACGGGCGGTACAAGAGCGCGTGGCACCGCATCCTGGCGACTCGTGACGGCAACCGCCGCTCCATCGCCTCCTTCTACAACCCTGCGCGCCTGGCCACCATTGCTCCGGCCACAACCACCCCTGCCGCCGCCGGCGACTTCGAGTACCCGAGCTTCGTGTTCGGCGACTACATGGACGTGTACGTCAAGCAGAAGTTCCAGGCCAAGGAGCCCAGGTTTGCAGCAATGGCCAATAAGACCACCAAGTGACGATCGAGTTGTGTTGTTCGTGCTTGCAACGGCGCAGATCGAAACAATATGATCTGATGAACCAGCGTCAAGCTACTAGCTTTAGATCATGCTTTAATTAAAGTGATGATTGGATGTAAGTGTGTGAGATTGTGTGGTACGGGCTTGTACGATAAAAGTAGGTTATTATTGTGAAGTATAGTATGTACTTTGACGTGTGTGTATGTAGAACGGACACGTGTCACACAGATATTATTGTACATCCTGCAGCGAGCAGTCACAACAAATATATGTGTTGATTGTGACAGATAAGCTTGTGCATAGTGAGCTGTGGTCAACCGATGCCAGAGTCATTTGTAGCTTAAAAAAAGGGCATCTCTCTCCTCAGGGTTTCTTTTATATTTGTGCGATCAGCTTCATCTTTTTTTTGTGGCTACTAATTGTTTGTAACTGTACATTATTGAGAAATTATTAATTATTAGTAGTGTGAATATGTATGGAACTAGTATTCATAAAAACTATTTTAAGCAAAGAGTAAATTTCACAACAACAATTTGCGTCAAGGTTTTAAAAAATTATAACTTTCGAATCAATTTTAAAAAACTATAACTATTTTAACAGAAGTGATAGTAGCTATCAATTTATGTAGTAGATGTAACAAGAGGCCTCTATATGGCCCGACTGAGCTATGTTTACTCAATACCAAGGTTCAACTTACCGTTTTATGCGCGGAAAACCGGCCGGCGGCGCATCAGCGAAAACCGCGGTTACCGTTTCAAAAACCGTACAAATTAGAAATTCAAAATTTTTGAACCAGATTTGAATCAGAACCGCGGTTTGAAAGAGAAAACCGCTCGGTTTGCAGTAGAAACCACTCGGTTTGCGCGGTAAACCGTCCGGTTTGACTGAAAACCACGGTAACGGCTCCCGAACCGTTCGAATTTTAAAATCCAAATTTCAAACGTGATTTGAATCAGAAATCGTGGTTTTCAAGCGGTAACCGCTCGGTTTGCGCGGTAAACCGTTCGGTTTGACTGAAAACCGCAATTTTAACAGGATACGTAAATTGGGTAAAATTTTAACTTCTTCCTCTCATAATTCCTCATTTTTCATCTTTTTTTACATATTTTTTTTACAGATTTTTTAAAAATATTTTAAAATCCATCAAATTCAAATTTAAAAAACCGTTAACCGTGAAAATCGAGCCAGAGCGATTTGGGCAGAAACCGCGAAAACCGCGCGGTTTCCAACTGTTTTTTGAACCTTGCTCAATACTTGCCCTTCCACGATTCTCCCCTTCAAACTGCTGGAGACCAACCCGATCGATCGCACCGCAGGACGCGTATGCTGCTCCCGTTGGATTTCCACGATGTCCACGTGTCCACCATCCCGGTGGGCCTAAACGCACGGCGTTAGTGTTTAGCAATAACAGTCTCCATAGTTTGTTCCATTTTTAGTCAAGTGCTAACTCCAACTCTTCGAGGATGCAGGAATTATTTATCTTGCCTGGGATATATTTGTTTGATTCCATCGAAAGATATGCGGCAGACAACATTTGTGCAACACACAACCTCGAAAGAAAAAAAAAAACATGCTCAGAAACAGCCTTCTAAATAACTGGTGTTTTGTTGGAGATTGTGGCATGTATTGTGTTGCTAATAAAACGACTGTGTATGATGTAATTGCATCTACGAACACATGGGGCAAGAAGATCTATTCAGAAAAAAAAAAACTAAACGAAAGCGTTGCGCATATTTAATCATTCCCATCTCCTCGCCTCTTTGATGTGTTCACCAAGCCATTCTTAAGTTTATTTTCGATCGCTATTTCTGGTCGCAGTTACCACAATAGCTAAAAACCAGTATAATCTTCCACCTTCGCCTTTGCCTCTTCCATTATGTCTTCTCTGAATACAACAACAACGAGAGTATTGTTGACACATAGCTTCATCACGGCTAACCTTTTGGCAGCATACCCGTCACGCAACCAACTTGGTGCTCCGTTCCTTGTTCAAATGGAATTGATAAAAAAACAATAAACGCATCAGACACAAATGTTCCATCTCCATCATACTGAATTTCATTGCCAGTTGGTAGTGAATTCACATGGACCCGCAAATAATAATTGCATTAGAAAACACATTGAGCAGGCAGGCCTTTGAGATAAGCTGAAAAGTAAATCTCAGTTGAGGTTAAATTGAAGTTGAATTTTTTAGGGAAGGAGTGAATCAAAATAGACAAAATGTATATTAAGAGTCTTCTCTTGAAACAAAACTATGAGGTCATGATAATTTCTAGTCTTTAGCCCCCATCAGTACGCTTTGCCTCCGGCTTGGACTTACCTGAAATCTTGTCCTTCAACTACACGTGTGGTCCATGACAGATATCCTCTCAACTTGAACCTCATCCATTTAGCAAACCTCCAAAAAGGTCAGTTTCCGGAGAAAGAAAAAAGGAAACTAAATAGCACTTGAGTTTCAGAAGCCTTCAAATTTTACTGGTTCATTTTGTGTTAAGATTTGCACTTTAGAAGAGGAGGATATAAGAAAAAGAAACTTTATGTGTTGTATAAGGTTTTTCAACACCTAAATTTTATTTCCTTCATTCTAGTAACATAGGTGCTATACTAATGTTACAATCACGTTACGAAAAATTGCAGTTATTGTTTCTTTAAACAGAATTGTCTATAAAATTTTGAGTGATGCTAGGGTGCAATAAAAATTTCAGGTGTTACAAAAAGATTATTTGATTTTCTATTAGTATATAAAGTTGGATCTAATCTACCTCTAGATCTCAAAATTCGATAGCTAAAGTACAGAAACATTCAAAAGCTTTGGAAACCAAAATTTTCCTATTTGAAATCATAGGGAAATAGCTAATACCGTCAGGGAAATACAGAAATTATCAGGAAAAAGGAATCCCTAATGTCATTTCATAAGGTTTTATGTGTTTCCTCTGGATCTTTTTTTTAATCATTTTTTTTCTCCCATAATGCCATTTTATGTGTACCTAGGTGCTCCATCTGGCATTGCTCAAGAAGAACGAACATATGTGCACACCATCACAATGGGATACCTGCCACAGTTGCCTCCTTGTTTTCTACTTCTCCCTCAAAATCCACGGCTTGCACACGCACTAACTGCGACATTCCAGTCAATTCTGATCTCTGGTTGCTGCCTGTGGATGCCATCGGGGGCCTCGCCGGCAGCACAAGCGCCTCGAGAGCGACCCCGGTGCGCTCGTGTCCTTTCAGAGCCGAGTGCTGGCTCCCCCCACGCAAAGCTCCGGCCTTTCTTTGGCTCCGATCCCTCCCCACCGGCGGCGCCAAGCGGGCGCTAGGAAAAGCTGTGCGTGGCTTGATGGTTGAATTCTGCGCGCACCAGGGGCCCGCCAAGCTGCCGGCTGCGGCGGCGCTTGCCGGGGCGAGGGTTGCCTGGGCCACCGGCAGGTGGTGGTGGCGCCCCGCTGCGGCGGCGGGGGCACGGCATGGCGTCGCCGCGCGGGCTTCATCATTCAATTCCCGGATCGGACTGGATTCCCAGGTTCGTTGGGTTTCTTCCCGGCTCTTAGCATTTTGTCAAACAGTTGGGGTGCGGCTACAGACGAGGTCCTGGGGACTCTGCTGCGTTTAGTTCAGTGCCCTTCTTTAGCGAATATCGTCGCTTTTGTTTGACAAATTGGTTTTGGCTCTAGCTTATGGGGCAGCTTGGTATACAAATTAGAAATTTTCTTTCTTGTTTGTTTAGTGTTTACATCTGTAACGTCCTTTGAAATTGTCAAGTTAAATGATGAAGTGACTGATCGATCATATGGCTTCTTGTAGAACTTTCACACGAGAGACCTATCCCAGATGTTGTGGGTCGGTCCAGTGCCTGGTGATATTGCGGAGATTGAGGCATATTGTCGCATATTCCGTGCAGCTGAGCAGCTCCACATCGCAGTTATGTCGGCACTCTGTGATCCAGATACAGGTGAGTGTCCTGTGCGGTACGATGTGGAGTCAGAAGAGCTGCCAGTTTTGGAAGACAAGGTCGCTGCCTTTCTTGGCTGCATGCTGGCATTGCTGAACCGGGGCAGGACGGAAGTGCTCTCAGGGCGGTCGGATGTTGCGAGCATGTTTCAGGGTTCAGACAGCACCATGGATAGGATCCCACCACTTGCTGTTTTCCGTGGAGACCTGAAACGGTGTTGTGAGAGCATGCAGGTCGCACTTACCACTTACCTTATACCAAATGAGACCCGGGGATTGGATATATGGAGGAGGCTACAGAGGTTGAAGAATGCTTGTTATGATGCAGGTTTCCCTAGGGCTGATGGTTATCCGTGTCCTACATTATTTGCGAATTGGTTTCCAGTGTACTTTTCAACTGTATCGGATGATTTAGAGGCGGATGAATTAGAGGTTGCATTTTGGAGGGGAGGACAAGTCACCGAGGAGGGACTGGCATGGCTACTGGAAAAAGGATTTAGAACTATTGTTGATCTCCGGGAGGAAGATGTTAAAGATGATTTATACTTGTCAGCAGTTCAGGAAGCTGTCTCCTCTGGGAAGATAGAGGTTGTGAATTTACCAGTTGAGATTGGAACTGCACCCTCGGCTGAGCAGGTTCACCAATTCGCTGCACTTGTATCAGATGCTGCAAAAAGGCCCATTTATCTTCATAGCCAAGAAGGGGTCTGCCGGACATCTGCAATGGTATCCAGATGGAAACAATATGTTACACGTTCAGAGAGGTTGGCTACCCAAAATCACACTTTAAATGGAAATGAAAAGCTCTTGAAGAATGATCATACAGAGCAGAACATCAAAAGCTCAAGGTCATCCACAAATGTTGGTAAAAATGGTGTATTAGTTGAATCCAGTACAACCATGAACAATGGGGCAACAAGTGAGATAGATATAGAAACAGCACGCCACAATCTGGAGCTAACTAATGCCCTCTCCAGTGATCAAAGCACTGAAGAAGGTGAAATGCATGTCACCCAGGCAGAACTTAAGTCAAACTTCAGACTCGAGAGTAATCCCCTTAAAGCACAGTTTCCTACTTGTGATGTTTTCTCTAGGAAGGAGATGACAAGCTTTTTTAAAAGCAAAAAAGTGTATCCAAAATCTATTCTGAACTCTCGGAGGCAATCGAGTAGCTTTCTGATCTCGAGGAGAAAACAAAATCTCTATGCTGAGAACAATGGAGCCATTGTGTATGAAGCAGAAGAGTTCATAGCACCGAAGGATTCAAATGGGCCATCATTTGACAATGATTATACTCTATCAGTTGCTTCAGGTATTACTAATGGCATGCCATCCAACAATGGAGTCTCCCTGATAGTTGAGGAAAAGGAAAAGGAAGCCTCAGTGATGACTGTTGATCCCAGAACATCTGTTGCTAATATTTGCAATGGGAGTCCTCCGGTTGGATCACTAAAAACTACTGAAAAGAATGGTGCCCCATATCTGAACGGAAACTTGCCTGAACTTGTCGATGGAAACATGTGTGCCTCCGCAACAGGTGTAGTTAGACTCCAATCAAGACGTAAAGCAGAGATGTTCTTAGTACGTACAGATGGATTCTCTTGTACTAGAGAAAAAGTTACAGAGTCATCTTTGGCGTTTACACACCCTAGCACCCAGCAACAGATGCTTATGTGGAAATCTCCTCCAAAGACTGTCTTACTGTTGAAAAAATTAGGCGATGAGCTTATGGAAGAGGCTAAAGAGGTGAGTACTGGAGTTTTCGTTGCATATATTACTAATGAATAATTGTGTTTCTTTCCTGTACCTGGTAAAAAAATGTGATGTAGTTGTCTCCAAGAAAATTAGTGTCGTTTTATGCAAATTTGTTGTTTCAGACAATGAAATCAGTGCTCAGAAGATTGTTGCTTGAAAACTGAAGACTCATACTGCAATACAAAACAGAATAAATTTGTAATATATCTCTGACCGCATAGAATGTACAGATCTTTAATCATTATATGCAATAAAACATTTTTTTTTAGGATTTTAGAGTGGGAAACCCCTACTGTGGTAAATATATTATAAAGGAAAAAACTGTACAACCCATGGCAAGGAGCCGTGAGCAAAGGAAAGAAAAGTGATTACATACTAGAGAGGGTGGCCACTATACACTTTCCTGCCAACCCAATCTAAAAAATCAAGAGAGGGTATCTTACCACTATTGATCTAAACCTTTATCTTCTTCTGTAAGTCTGTACATCTGCGTTTTCGATAAAAAAAAACATTTGTAACCTAACTTAGTTAATAAAACAGTCCTTCCATTAGTGAACTTATATAATCATCTCTCCATTGTCTGATGTTTTGTGTTTATGTAAACCTAAGATGTTTTGGGTTTGATTCAAAACGAGCACATGAAGCCCTTTGTACTCAAATAGATTACACATAACATGCCTTCTTTTCCTGTGAGGTCTATTATCCAGCAGATTTCATTTTGTGGGAGGCATAATCATTGGTGCCGCCTCAGAAATTTCTAGCCTTAAAATGTCAAAATTTTGATTGAATTTTGGAACTTCTCATATATATTCATTAACCACTACCGATTGAAGTTAAAACATTATTTCTGGAGCATTGCATTTGACCTGCTGCAAAATTCCTAATTCTAACACATTTTTCTAGGTAGCTTCATTTCTGCATCATCAAGAAAAGATGAATGTTCTTGTGGAGCCTGATGTTCATGATATATTTGCTAGGATTCCTGGTTATGGTTTTGTACAAACCTTCTACTCTCAAGATACGAGGTACAAATAAAACCTTCTCCCTCCGATCTTTTTTTTATTGATGCTGCTTAGTTCAATTAGAACTAAGTAAACGTCAATAAAAATTATCAGAGGGAGTATTTACTTTCATGAGGAGTTATAAGCAACGTATTAATTTCATATTCTTCCTACTACTGACAATATTTGTGCTAATACTCAGTGATCTTCATGAGAGAGTTGATTTCGTCGCTTGCTTGGGCGGTGATGGAGTCATCTTGCATGCATCAAACTTGTTCCGAACATCTGTACCACCTGTTGTCTCTTTCAATCTTGGATCTCTTGGATTTTTGACTTCACATACTGTATGTACCACTATGCTAGAATTTCATTGTATTAAACTGTTTTCCTATCAAAAGTAAGAAGCTATCACTTGTTCCACCTCAGTTTGAAGGTTTCAAGCAAGATTTGAGAGCTGTCATCCATGGGAACAATACACTTGGAGTTTATATAACCCTTAGAATGCGTCTAAGATGCGAGATCTTCCGTAATGGAAAAGCAGTGCCTGAAAAGGTGTTTGATGTGCTAAATGAAGTTGTTGTTGATCGGGGTTCAAATCCATATCTATCCAAAATTGAATGTTATGAGCATAATCACCTTATCACCAAGGTATGGTTCAGAAAACCTTGAAAAATTGTCTCTCTTTGAATCTTTTTGCTTCTTGACTGTGCTTGCTGTTACAACTCATATTTATTATTGAACGTTACAGGAGAGAATCACAAAGTTAGGCCTTTTTCTTAACTTTATGATACTTAAAAAACTAGGGCACCTATAAGAATTTGTTTTATTACTATTTATATGATTGGTTAAAACAGGCCTAGGATATTTGCATCAACTGCCAGGAAACAATTGTTTAGATTTTTTTGTTTCAAGTTTCAAGTAGTTGTACAGTCCTAAGTATTGCATAATTTACATTACCTGATTGTATGAAAATGTTTTCTCCAAGCTAATCGTTGAATTTTAATGTAGATTTACCTTGAGTTTGCATATATTACTATTTGCCTCTCATAGAGATCATATATTTATCCATTACTCCCTCCATTTTGCTTTAATTGATTTAAAACTGTATACTTCATTAATGCATGCATTTTATTCATATATACGCTATTGCTATTTTCAATATTCCATTTTTACTCTAACTAAAAGTATTGTACGAAACTGGTGGTAATATATCTAGGTTCAAGGAGATGGTGTAATAGTAGCAACACCAACTGGCAGCACGGCGTACTCCACTGCAGCAGGAGGTTCAATGGTAGGTTAAATATTCCAAGCTATGAGTTGAAAAAAAAATTCCCGCTATTATTATAAAACGTTTTGTTGCCCTATAGTCTTTTCACCTTTTTTCCAAGCTTCTATGAACAGGCCCATTTTCAGCATTTACTTTAGGAATTAACACTAAATTTCCATTGAGCTTTTCTATATAGAAATGAGCTAAACAACCGGGCACTAAACTTCTTCATCAGATGTACTAGTAGTACAAATCTTGTTGCTGTTTTCTGTTGTTGTTTTGATTTTGGGGGCTCAATTGAAGATTCCGGTATTTCGAAAGAATTAATAAAAAATGATATAATTCTTTGTTTACTTGCTTTTATGGTCAATGCTGCCAAATCCATTACATTGTGGTACAATTTTTTTGTTCCAATGAATGCTTCCATATATCAATCCACCGAACAGCAACTCATTATGGTCATTATGGATGTTGTCTAGGTCCATCCGAATGTCCCATGCATGCTGTTTACTCCAATCTGTCCGCACTCACTGTCATTTAGACCTGTCATTCTTCCTGATTCTGCGCAGCTTGAATTGAAGGTACTGAGCATAATGATGAACTGCTTAATATGTCCTCACAACCTTATTATGTTTGGCTAGTCAATTTCTTTTTTTTATCCCACAATACATCCCTTCGTTTGCTGACGGATATTTTCACGCTGTTGCAACTGGCATTGTACTTGGACTTTACTAGATTCCGGATGATGCAAGGAGTAATGCCTGGGTATCCTTTGACGGCAAAAGAAGGCAACAATTGTCAAGAGGCGACTCTGTTCGTATATTGATGAGCCAGCATCCACTTCCAACTGTTAATAAATCTGACCAAACCGGTGATTGGTTCCGCAGCTTAATTAGGTGCCTGAACTGGAATGAGAGGTTGGATCAGAAAGCTTTATAGACAAAGGCAATAGATGTATTTTCCTTTTGATGGTGTACATATATAGGGTATTATAGTTTTAACACATAGATTTTTTTTTTTTGTGCCAACGTGCACATTTGTAATGTCAACCTGGCCAACAAGAACCCATATTATAACCCAATGTACTCTGCTTTGTAGATGTACATGTATAGTCCAATATTTTTGGGTGGAGCAGAAAGTTATGCATTTGAAGGACCAGAAAGAAGTTCTTCAATTTGCTCATGTTTGTATTTTTTGGCTTAGCATCGAGAATATGTTAAATTGAGTTTTTATCCCCTAGTGGATTGGTCCCTTTCAGTTGTCCTGCCGCAGCCGGTTGCTGCTCCCTCTCTCGCCCCAATCTCCATCGCAGATAGTCCTAATTTTTTTTTTTCATCGCAACACATACACCCTTCAAGGAAGTGAAGCAGGCAGGGGATACGTGCTTGCTGGTGTCACCACAATAGAAGTTCAGATATATCACTCTTCAGTATATATTTTTTTCTCTAGAAACTAGCAGTTAAAGCTATGTTATGGAGACCGTGTCATTTTAGAAGTCAAAGTTATGTTTTAAAGATTGTATCATTGTCAAAATGACTTGAATTTTGAATATGCAGCGAGTAACTAGCAATTTGGATGTGTGATATGTGCCTAAACATATTTTCATTGAGGCAACTGTATTCTTACCTCTACTCTTTAGTCTGATTATGATTTCACCATTTGGTTAGAAACCATATTTTATCCTTACTCTAGTAGAGCTAATCAATATATTAAATAAGTTATTACTACCTCTGTTTTTTTATTATTGACACTTCAGACATTAGACATTATTGTTGGCCACTTCTCTTATTCAAAAAAACTATGGTAGATATCAAATATTTTGTTATGGCTTGATTTATAACTAGAGGTATTTGAACCACAACTAAAATTTTTACACGTTTGAAATAATTTTTTGAATAAGACAATCGGTCAAAAATGATATAAAAAATCAAACGTGTCAACAATTAAAAAAACGAAGGTAGTATAAGATAAGAATATTCTTACTTAGACTTTGATCATTTGTCTTTAATACTTGATTTTGAATAAGACGAATGGTTATATAAAATGCTAAAAGTCAACAACATTATGTATCAAGAATGGAGGAGTATTATGTTTTCTGTAACAATTTGCTACATCATGGTTCAAGCAACTTTTAGCTGGACCACTGTCAAAAGGCAAATACATAAAATTGAAACAAATTATGAAGTTCACAGTTGTTGAAGTCAGTCGCTATCAATTCTGTATTGTACATATTACGGATAACTGCTTTTTTAACCCTATTTGAAGGTCAGTTATCACTTTGACCTCCGCAGAAAAAAATATATCAATTTGACCCTATTTTTATAAGTTACAACTTTGCTAATTTGACTGTATTTTCGAACAACTTGCGGTTAAATTGACCCATTCTTGTCAATTGAACCCTGTTTTTTTTAAAAAAGGGCTAAATTGACAAGAATGGATTAATTTTTACATCAAAGTGTTTCAAAATAAGGTTAAATTGGTAAAATGGAAAAATAAAGTTAAACTGACAATTAGCCTCTAAGTAATGGATAGTCAATCCCAAAAAGTAAAGATTACCCCATGCTACATGTTATAAGTCAGGTTCATTCGGACTCCTGGATGTACACGCCTGAAAAAGATGGGGGCCTGCCTGCCACAAGCAGCCCATCAATGAAGATTGAAGAAGTCTGAGAAGGATCCTGGATCCGGCCAGCTCGCATCAAAAGCCCGCACGTCGTACGCGGTCTACCCAGGTTCCGAAAGAGGATTACCGGCCTGTTTCCGTCGTGTTGCCGTCGACCCGTCGTCGCCGCCTTACCTTCCCAAGAACCGCCGATGGCATGCGGCTGCGCCTGCAGTGAGGCCGCCCTTAGGGTTAGAACGGAGGAGGAGGGGCTGGACGCGCCGTTGCTGGACCTCGAGGTGGGACCCAATCATGGCAACACTGTTGCGCCGCCAACGAATATTAGGACTATGCAGGGCGCCATGAAGGCGAATCTCACGGACGCCCAGAAGGCGGCGGACGCGGTCGGCTCCAAGATCGCCAGGTGCATTGGCCGGGTAACTTCGTTCACATCCCAGCACGAACGATGGATGCTGAATCGACGAGATCTGATCCATATTTATCATCAGATAGAACAGTGATTGTGACTGATTTATTTTAGAAGATGAAACTGTTTAAACTAAGCAAAGCAGGTTGTGAAAAAGCAAAAACTTTATAGTATTAATTAGAGTTACCAAAGAATCCGGAGCAACGTGTCAGCAGCTGCGAAGAGCTAGAGAACATTCTGTGTGAGTTGTGACATATTTGGTCTGGCTAAATAATGTTTCCTGCGCTTCGTGCGCATGCACCATTATATTGGAGTTTATGTGATTTACTGTTATGTTTGTATAAATCTTTCCCATTGTTTCACTTATATCAAGCATGATGCTTACTATACTGATTGAAAATTTGTTGGATTTTCAGGGGCGGTTGCCTTACTCTGGATGTATTTGGTCGACTTATTCAGAAGATTTTTTATCACCCACAACGAAGGATCATGGACTATGGTGACATATCCTTTGGTTATTGTCGCTGCGGACGCATCAATTATATTTTTCTGGTCGACTTATTCAGAAGATTTTTTATCACCCACAACGAAGGATCATGGACTATGGTGACATATCCTTTGGTTATTGTCGCTGCGGACGCATCAATTATATTTTTCTATCTGATGGAGATGATGGATCAACTGTTCCCTATTCCGATCCCGGCTGAAACAACTTCAAGGGGGGAGGGTGATGAGCCTAATGTACAAAATTCTTGTTGTGACTTCAAGGCATCAAGTTGAAGAAGTCTCCAGAGTGTTTTCCACTTAATACCTCCGTTTTTTAATTATTGATACTTTTCATTATAAATTTATACTTAAAAAAGCGTCAACAATAAAAAAACGGAAACGGAGGTAATAGTTGTTTTTCCAACATACTCTCAACATTGGTTCGGGTTGACTGTTGAGAAGGTGCATGTAACTGACCTACCTCTCTTTGAGGGGGAAAAAAAGCTGGGGAGAGAAGAAGCTGCTGGCCTTCTGTTGAGTTAATTTTATTTTTTATATTGGAAAGGTGGTCTTGTTCATCGTGGGCGATACATATAGTTTGCGAGCTATCATGTTGCATAATACGTACTGATGTGGTGTTACTTTAAACCTTTTTTCCAATCGAAATTTGAGTTTCTATCCTGCATGCCAGTATTGCTGTCAGGCCAGTGGCCCCATTATTTGGCGCTTGGTAAACATAGCCACATAGGGCTCCAACAGCTTGTGCCTCTGAATCAAAGGAGCAGAGGAAAACTGCGGTACCGGAGGTCTCGACCAGTACAAAATCTCTGAGAAGGTGGGACTGAACGCGGATGTTTTCCCCCAAACCCTGTAATAGAATCAACTGGAGGTCCATTTCCTCCCCCAGCCCAGTGCCCGTGATAAGTTTTCGTCGGAACCTTGGCGTGGTCCACGGGTACGAAGCTCACGGCCATTCCGAAGGTGAATCTCATTGAGGTGCTGGAGTTGTTGGGGATCCGAGGCCAACTTGAAGCCATAGGAAGAAGTCCTGTTGACGTCCCTCAACTGTTGGTGGAGTCCGATTTACGTCCCTGTTTTACAAAACCGGCTATCCAGAGTCCCTGAACTTTTTAAACCAGTTCCTTTTCGTCCTCGGGTTGTTTTGGACGGCAGTATTGTCCGACGTGGCAGAGGGACACGCGGGCTTCGCTGAGTCAGCGTCGGATCTCTTAAAACGGGTTGGAGCCGCCGTGTGTGACAGAGTGGCGCCCATTCTTTCCCCCTCCTTCTTCCCTTGAACCTTGCCGTAACCCTAGGTAGGTCCGCCATGGCCGCGAGCTCGAGCTCGTCCCGCAGCAGTTCATGGGCGAATGGAGATGAGAAGCGGCATTCCCCAATTCCTTACCGCATTGGTCCGTTGGATTACCAGCTGCCCGTTTTCTGCAAGTGCCGAAAGAAAGCCGCGCTCTGGATCTCATGGAGCGACGAGAACCCTGGCTGTCGGTACTACAAATGCTTCCGCGCTCGAGTGAGTTCACGGCATGGTGTGATTCAGATTCTTTTGATTCTCTCCCTTTGCAGCTCAGAATCCTCGCAGCTTCGCCGGATGCAAACCCGCACAGCAATGCAAAATGCTGTAAACGGACTAGCATAGGATGCAAGTCGTTATTGTAATAGCCAGCCACGGCAGCACTTCTCCTTTATTGTAGGATCTCTCCCCCTTTTGTAGGATCTGCATGCCTTCATGCGTGGCTGGCTCCTGAGCCCTTGGTCCTGTATATCTACCCCTGGTTGAGTGTAATACAGTGCGGTCATTCTTCCCAAACCTTTACTTTGCAATTGCAGTCAAGAAATGTGTATATGTGCTTCAGTAGCTGGTGAAATTGAAGTTCATATGCTCACTTGGGAGATCCGGTTTCAAGTCAGTGGTGAGTTGGAATGAGGTCAGACAGTCCTTGCTGTCTTGGGTGCAGACAACAGCAGGTGAATCTCCCAATTTGGCAATGAACAAATGATCACCCTACACATAACAAGGACATTTGGTGGACAAAAAAAAATAATTCATTCATTATCCTCCATCAGTTGTTGTACTTAATATGCAAAGGCCACTTCAGATTTATATCCACAACTGAAACACCTTCCAATTCAGTTACTAGTATACAGATAGTCCTACAATTCAGATAGTCTTCAGTATATTTTTTTTCCTACCCAAATTCAGTAGCTTGCCAACTTATTTTATCAACTATTTAGTGTAAATCAGGTTCTTTTGATTCTCGGCATGGTTTGGATTTGTAGCACCTTTTTTTTTTAAATTTCCATTTTTGTAATGTAGGAGACGGATGGGTGTGACTTCATGTTTTTTTACGAAGGGAAGCACAACAGCTTTGTGGCAACGCTGGTTGTCGACTTGCGCGATGCAGTGTGGAATTTGAAGCGGCAGGTGGCGGCATTGAAGGAGGATCTGCAGGAAGGTGCAAGGAAGGCTGAGGAACTGGAGAAAGAACTTGGGCAGTGCAAGCAGGAGGTTGCTGCTGGGCGTTTTAGGGGAAATGGCAAGGAGGAGGAGGTGCAGAAACTGAAGAAGGAGAGATTCCTGCTTCGTGCTCTATGTGTTGCAATGGCTGCTCTGGTTGTGTTCATGGCAGTAGGCAACTAGTTTGGTCGGACTTAGACTCTTTCATTTGTCAGTGCTTGTAATGTATGTATCCTGATGTGTGCAAAAATGTGTTTGTTAAACATTATGCTCTTTGCGCAATGTTACCTTGCACTGTGTTTTTGCATTGCACAGGTTATTGCTTTGGCAACCAGTTGCATGAACATAACAACCAAAATAGACATGAACATAAATGGCTCAAATAGAGACCAGACAGAATACATAAACAACTTAATAACACATTAGGTCACAGAACACAACATATATAGCTTGTTCATGACATACAACCAACAACACGCCTGCAGTACCTGATAAAAGTTCAACCCGTACAATACAACCCACAACACACATGCAGTTCCTGATAAGAGTTCATAACCTGAATATGTCAACCAACAACACACACACTAGGTGATAACAGTTGATGAACTGAAGAAGGTAGCAACAGCTGCTACTTTTTCAAAGCTTGGCAGAATCCCAAGGTGGAAGAAGTAACATTGCAGCTGTTCTTAGCTTTTTGGCAGTTGGTTCCTTGCTCTCTGGTGGCTTGCTTGCTTGAACACTTGCTGAAGCTTTCCCAGAGGTCAGTTCAATGTTGACACTTGAACTTGCCTGACTGTTTGGAATGGTGGCACTCATCTTGATGGATGCTGAGCCCCCAGCTCTGGTTGCAACTCTAACATTGGCTGAAGTGTTGGGCAGTTGCTGCAAAACATTATCATTGTTTTTTGTAGTTTGCAAGTAAAAGAAAAATATTCTTTATAATAGAAGGTTAGTTGATAGCATACCTGGTTTGTTCGCCTGGCAGACCTGGTACCTGATGGTGCCTCACTCGTCTGGATGGTTGCTGAGGACCCAGGTCCAGTTCCAACTCTTGCAAACCCTGAAGAGTTGGTGAGTTCCTGCAAACACAGTTTTGAGTAGTAGGTAAATTAAGAAAAAAAATAAGAACCTACTGAAAAGCTGGTTGATGGCATACCTGGTTAGTTCCCCTGGCAACACTGGCATTTGATGGTGCCTTCCTTTTGTTTGTTCCTTTGATACTGCTGCTTGCACTTGACTGGGCAACAACAATAGCATTTGGCATTATGGTCTGAGCTGGATTGCTTCCACTGTTTGTCCCATTCCTTTTGTCACAAGTGGACCTATTATGTCCAACTCCCTTGCACCTCCACATCTGATGATGGTTCCAGTCCTAGGCAATTTTGTTCCTTTTGGTTGTTCAGTTGGCTCCCTCTTCCTTTCCTTTCTGGGCCTCCCTAGCATCCTAACATAACCAGGAGCTCTCAGTGGAGTCCTATCTGAAACTGGCCAGTTATTCATACCTTCTACAGGCATCAGGAAATGACTATATGTGGCTCTGAAATTGTCTACTGAATATGAGCTTGACACATAATCATCTATCTGGTTTGTCTTATAATATATGCATGATATTGCATGAGGGCAAGGCAAACCAGACAACTGTCAGTATCTGCATGAACATTCTTTCTTGTCTAGATCCACACTAAACCTGTTCTCATGGTGTTGAAACTTCAAACTGAACTGAGCCATTGCAGATTGCATGACAGAAACCAGATTCTGTAATGTAAGCATTAAGCTTTTTTAGAATGTTGGGGCATATCTTAGTGGTCCATTTGTCTGACTTCACTTTTTGTTCATGAATCCTGACCAAAGCTTTCCTTCTAATATTTTCTAACATAGTGATAAAAGGAAAGTATCTAGCTTCAACTATCCAGTGGTTGAATGTCTCACATAAGTTGTTGTCTACAGAATCACAGTCAGATCCTAACCTGCAATAGGCTCTGCTCCAGTGTTGTGGATGTGTGTTCATAATTGCTTGAGCCCCTTCCCTAGTCCCTCGAGCAAGCTTAGCCCTAGCTAAATTGAACAATAGAATGCAAGGAGCTTTGGCACATTTCCAAAATTTCTTCTGCCATTCCTTATTCTTGAAGTGCTTCCTCCAGTTAGCATAGATGTGCCTAGCACAGTTCCTATGCTCAGCCTCAGGTGCCCAGTTACTCACTGCATCAAGGATTCCCTGCATACAACCAAGCTTAACTAATAGGTACAATAACACTGGAAGATAGAAATGCATAAAAAAGCCAAGTCTACAAGGTACCTTTTGCTGATCAGATATGAATACCCAACCTCTTCCATCACCTACTTTCAAATCTCTACACAAAAAATCACAAAACCAGTTCCATGAGTCATTATTTTCCACCTCAACAACAGCACATGCTATAGGGTACATCTAGTTGTTAGCATCCCTACCAATAGCACAAAGCAACTCTCCATTTGTGGCACCTTTAAAGAAACAACCATCTAGTCCAATCACTCTCCTACAGCCTGCCAGGAAACCTTTCTTCAGGGCATCAAGACAAATATAAATCCTCTAGAATGTGGGTGGTTCCATGTATGGGACCTTATGAACAATGACAGTTGAACCAGGATTGCTTCTAAGCAACTCCATCTGGTATTCATACAGCTTTGCATATTGGCCTTTGCATGCATCTAAGGCCTTCTGCATTACCATGGACTTAGCTCTCTTCAGTTTGGGAATAGATACATCTGCAAACAACTCCTCTTGGATTATTGCCTTCATGCTGACCAGGCTCCACGATGGATTTGCAATTATAAACTTCTCATATTTCTCTGCAATCCTTCTAGCTGTCACCATTTTGTTATCCCTTTTAGGTGGACATGTATGGAATTCCTCGAGAGTAACTATCTGCCAACAATCTGATCTAGAGCTGTCACTTAGAAGACACACCCAAGGGCAATGCTTCCAGTCACACTTTGCCCTCACTCTCTTTGTATCATCCTTCACAAAGTTGATCACCTTCCTCTCAGCAAGTGCATACCTGATAACTGCTTTCTTGAACTCAGATTTCCCACTAAATTTCACGCCTAGACTGAACTTAGGCACATCTTTATTCTTTCTGAACCTTGGAAAGTTACTATCTTTCCTCCTTACCTGTCCATCACTACCCACCTCTTCTACAGATTCTTGATCATCACTGTCCACATAAGGAGTTTCGTTATCATTCTCTTCATCCACAGGAAATCCTGTCACCATACCTGTAGATCCCTCTAGCACAACATCATCAAGGTTGGCCTTCTCACCATTTTTCATCTTCTTCTTGAATGCTTTAAATTTCTTAAGAATTTCAGCAGCTTCATCGTCATCCTCTGAGCTACATGTATCTCCAAGTACATACTCATTATCTGAACTGGACTTGTTCCCTTCATCAGCCGTAGCAGCAGTACCATCTTCTGCAGGCTTCTTATTGTTCTTCTTGTTCCTATAACCTTCATTTCCTTTCCTCGTAGGACTCCTATAAAATTCATTTAGCTTCCTGATTTGCTTGGCAGCCTCTTCCCTTGACTCATGGTGAACTACAACCACATATTGTTCTTTCTCACTAATCTGATCCAAAGACTCATCTGAACCTGCATCAAACATGTCAGCCATTTCAGCTTCAAAATCACTCTCATCTGCATATGATCCTGCCCCTTCAACCGCCTCAGTGCTTCTTCTTTCTTCAACATAGATCTCTGCCACTCCACAGTCATCAATACACTTAGCCATCTCTAAGCATGCAGTATCATTAGTTAACAAACAAAACCCAGAAGACAATTCTGCTCCAGGAAGCCAGTGCAACATCATGTTGTCTGTAACATTGCAATGGTCACGCAGGTGCCCTAAAATCTCAGGATAACTTATTTTATCACGATCTATATGGGATAGTGCCTCCTGTCCACCATTGTATACCAACCGTCTGTCACTCCAAAAAAATTCACCCCCAAAGTGGAACCTCACTGCTAATCTATCCAACGGATCCATTGTGTGCCTGCAAATCGGAGGATACTAGGTTTAATAACTAAATGAACAAGAAATCCCGATGCTTAAAAAAATCGCAAAAGCCACTCTATTGCATACTTAATCCTCGCCTACTCCTATCCAACGCATAAACAATATTATCCGTGAGCTCTTCCGCTGTTAAAAATTGCCGCTGTGCACCAGTTCCAACAAGCAATGCAACAGCAAAAAGGACGATTCCACATAAAAAATTACAAGATCCGAAGTGCTTTGCTGCACTAACCTATGGATCCACCTTTGATTCGCCTGATTTCGGATGGAAAGGTTCCTCTGTCCGCCTTCACCTCGCTCGCCGCCGCCGTGCTGGCCAGTCCAGCTAGGGTTCGAATGGGGAACGAGGCAACGGAAAGGTTCCTCTGTCCGACTTCGCCTCACTCGCCTTCACCTCGCTCGCCGCCGCCGTGGTGGCCACTCCAACTAGGGTTCGAATGGGGAACGAGGCATGGGGACTCAACGGCTGGATCGATTTCCTTCCTCTTCTCGCCACTGACAAATGGGGTCGGATTCCCTCCCGAAGCTGACTCAGCGAAGCCCGCGTGTCCCTCTGCCACGTCGGACAATACCGCCGTCCAAAACAACCCGAGGACGAAAAAGAACCGGTTTAAAAGTTCAGGGACTCTGGATAGCCGGTTTTGTAAAACAGGGACGTAAATCGGACTCCACCAACAGTTGAGGGACGTCAACAGGACTTCTTCCAAAGCCATAAGACATGCTCGGCCCAAGGCACTCGTACAGTTATTTGGGCCGTCCGCATGAACTATAGTTACTTTCGATCTTCCGCGTCCGAAACCAACAGAAGCCAATATCTTCAGTCCTTAGATCAGATGAAGAGAAGAGCTGGTCCATTGCACCCTCCAAAGAAATCGAACCAGAACGTTGGCTTGTGCTTGTGCCACTTGCCACAGCTCTGTGCAATTAAGCCACAAGACATTGTTTCTAACGATGGTTCAATCTCACGGTCTTTGATTTTTTGCACTTTGAAACAAAGTCACCTATGGAAGTTCTATTTTTTTAAAAAAATATGAAAAATTGATCCATTAAAATAAACTTTTGAATTCACACAGTAATCACAGTTCATAGATATAAATCTTGTCTCTGATAATATTAATGTATAGTATATCTTTGCCGAGTACATGCTGTAACACAGTGTCAGGGTAGGCAGTACAATATAAAAGTAATTTTTTTGGGTGGGGGGGGGGGGGGGGGGGGGAAGAAATACATCAGCATTGGATTCGTGTCTTGAGATAATCATCCATCTCCTCACCGCCCAAAGTGCAAAAGGCTTCAGTGATTGGTATAATAACGACGATGACGGCAAATGTAGAAAACCATGTATCTTCGCCAATGTAGTTGATGGCATATCTTTTCATCAGATTGAACATATGAATCCATAGTAGGATGAGCAATCCCTGCAGCAAGCCAGCGATAGCACACAAAAAGCTCAGTTAGCAGATACTACATGACAATAAACCACGAAAACATGAAAAGGGACAGGGGAAGAATAACCCATTCAGAGACACAAGCGATCAGATGGTGAACGCATAAACCTTTTTTAGAAAATTGATGTAGTGTTGGTTAATTAGTGATCACAATGAAAAGAACGATGCTTGATGTTATTAGCGTCTTTTCTCTCTCTTCAAAAATAACGCCGGCATGGCAAAGTTTGATCGTCCTAGTAGATGTGAACAATCATAGTACTATTGTTCTTGATTTGTCTTGATTTGTTGACCAGGAGAGAGGTACATACCCGTGTGAAGAACTTGACCATCCTAGTGCTTGCCATCTTCAACTTCTGCTCGAGGGCGGTGTTCCTCATGATGGCCAGCGGCAGCGCCTCGCCGTCATTGCGGTGGGGGGCGCCGAACGTCATCGTTGATTCAAAACGGGGTGAGAGCTCTAAAGTCGGAGTCGTGGAACGCTCTGCCCTCTTGTTTGGGTGGGTGGGGGGTGGAGGGGGAGGGATCCCTAATTAACACCTGGACGGAAGGATTGCATATCGGTCACGGTGGAGGTCAGCCACCGAGGGGAATTGGGCCCAGCAGTTGCGTTACTTTCTCTAATTCTTTCTGTGTAGAAACAGGCGCAGAGGCATAAATTCAAATCTCTTTGAGTCTACTAATCCACGTCTTATAACATTAGCTTTACCGTGTTAAGTGATTTTGTAGAGTGACTTTACATCAGTTAAACATTATGGCCTCAGCATCTTACAGATTCATTTACATTTAGAATCTGGACCTTTATTTTTTTTTCCATTTTGTATCGTACTCATTGATTAAGTCCAAACTTTTATCTAACTTGATGAGTTTGTGATGCCGACGATTTTTTATAGAGTCTGGCATGATTTGTTATTATTATGTTAGCGATAGAGTCCGACAAAAAATTATCCTTATTATATTAGAGATAACGTCCGGTATAATTTTGTCCTTATTACGTTGGAGTCGGGCACGTGATCAATAACTTTGTAATGCGGAATCCGGTCCTACATGCCTCAGCAAAAATTAATACTAAGTAAAATATATTAGGTTTCCTAGAGTCCGGCCCGGTAACTCCACGGGTGAATTCACACTACGGTGAGCATTATGACCTCAGTAAAATTATATTAAATATAGTAGAGATAAAGATAGAGATTTAGTTTTTAAATAGTGCAAACTTCATGCTAAAATTAAGAATGAACTCATGACCTTTAGTAATTGAAGCAAATCACTTACCACTAAGCCATCATCACTTATTTGCCTTGTTTAAATAAAAAAAAAACCACAACAGTGTTAAAAGGGTGTTGCTTGACTATCAAATTATATAATTGATTTTCATGTGGAAATAAACTTTAGTTTTTTCTATTCATGTTCTATGTTAGTTTAAAATTACGCTAAAATCCGCAGCGGAGTTATCAAGCGGTCCGTTACACAGGGTTATATTCAAACATGCCGTCACAAATCTGGAAGAAATATACAGTATCCGTTTGAATGTAAAGTAGTAAGGAAATGGTAAAACTTCATTCCATAATGAAAAGGAAAGCCACAGGAGTACTTAATGTATGTACTCCTTCTGCTATAAAATATTTGAGGTCATTGATTTTTAACATTGTCTTAAAAGTATTCCATTTATTCAGAATTTTTCAAAAACAAATTGATAATAAAATACTTTCTCCGTTATTTTTTGTGTATCACTATTAATTGACCAATAACTTTGACCATTCGTCTTATTAAAAAAAATAAGAATATTAAATATTGTGGCGGACCGCCCCTGTAACGGGGGAGATCCTCCTCCCGGGATCCATTCTGGGCGACGTTCGTCGAAGCGAACGTTCACAGGGTACAACACAGGCATTAAAAAGCACAGGTTACAGACAGAAGTAAAAGTGTTACATGAGTGATATTACAGAGTTGGGTTCCACAGGAACAGTTTTCATAAACAGCGGAAACGATTCAGTCATACAAGCGGAAGCAGAAAATAAAGGATACAGACTCCGACTCTGACTCTAAGCATAAGCAAGGGCCTTGCCCACGGCTCCCTGCTACTAGCCACACACACACAGCGGCTACTCGAGCGGCTCCCACTGAAAGCTACCCCAGCCCGGCGACGACTCTTCCCAGAACTGGCCACCACTACCACCGGTCGCATCGAACCCGCCTGAAAGCCACAAGTCGCAAAGCGTGAGCTTCTAAGAAGCTCAGCAAGACTAACCCGTCAACAGGCTGTCTACAGCCGACACCTAGACATGCACGGCTGACACAGGGGTAGGATAATTTGCAAAAGACACCCCTTACTAAATTAAATTCCTACTTTCAAGTTTTAGCTCAAATTAAGTTTTAGAAAAATAAACTTTAGTAGGCACCGTAGCTAAACAATCAAGTTGTCAAACATTAAATAACACAAACATTTCAATCATAATATAATCTCACTTTTGTTCACTTGTTATCGTATGCGACAGAGAGATCGAGTAATACTCTAGACTGAGAGTATCAGCGGTTCGAAACGATTTACACCTGCAGGGTTAACCTGGTCACACGACACGTGCGCGTCCCGGACCGCACGTGGCAACCGTTCGCACCAGATCTGACAAAGCTAATTCCCTCTTACGCTACCTTAACAGTGCCGCGTCCCACCAGTTCACCGTCCCGGACGGTGCCTGTGGAGTTCACACACTGTCCACCCCAGACCGCTGTCAATCAGACACCGTAAGATAGGTTCAGCTTTGCCTTCTCTAGGCTACCTAGGTTTACTGGTTCCCATAGTTCCAGCATGTGAACAGTACGTTCAATACTCAATCAACTGTGCCCCACGGATCAGACAGAGCTACAGCACACAGAACCCCGGTCTGTTGCTTTCCTAACACTCTCTGCCTGACCCCGATTTCTTCCCATTTAAACCTTGACTAAACAAATAGTTCTGCAGTAAGGTGGGGGTTTCAATCAATTCCTATCATATCGCGAGCAGGGTCCAATCTGCTCGACTTCTACCGAAGAGTAGACCTAAGCATAGCGGCTACATCGAGCTACCTGTACCAATATTCCAAACTGGGTACTACTGGAACACATGCATCTAGGGTTTCATTCAACTCCTATTAACCTAAATGCACATCACATGATCCACAATACTTGTTATAAAAGAGAAAGTTTAAAGACGGTAGTGCACCGGGGCTTGCCTTGTGGATAGTCTTCTGGGTCGGCGACGGTGGGTTCTTCGGAAGAAGCGGGGTCCGCTTCGGCAGCTACTTCGTTCACGTCGGCGTCTACATGATGCAATTACAAAGATGTCATTAATAGTTCACAACTTTCTGCAGACTGAAGGGGTCGCTAGTGAATTAGGGTTTTGTCGAGTCGCTTTTGATTTTTGACCTAACCAAAGTACTGACCTAAAAAGGTACCCAAACAATCCTAAGCAATGCTATCGCAACACAAATGAGTAGTCAGGGTTGAACTAGGGTTATACAGAATTTTCCAAATTTTTAACAGTTGCAATTAATTAATTAGGGTTTTGGTCATTTTTTTTTGATTAAGTGAATAAATCCCCAAAATTAATAATTGTACATAATGAAGTTTTATATTTTTTATTAAAAACTACAATTTTCCCTGGTCCCAAAACATTTGGATTTATCATTTTTGGAGCTAGAATTAATTTTCTATGATTTATTGAAGTTTATAGCCGAAGTAAAGGAATTATTGAAAATAGCGCTACAGAGAACCCTAGGTTAGGGTTTCTGCCCTAGCTCAGCCGGCAATCCAACAGTGGCGCAGCACGGTGACCTCGCGGCGCGGCGGCTGCTGCCGGCGACGGCGACCGGAGGCGAGTTCACCGACGGCTTGGGCTCGACTCAAGGAGTTCAATTCAGTGGCTACCGACCACCGGAGTGCACTGCATTGTGGCGGCGACGAGGGGTGGCGCTCGGCCGGGTCCGGCAACGGCGCGGCGGCGCTCCGACGAGTGTCCGGCGGTGACCCCATGCCAGAAAGATTCGCCACCGCGCGGTGAATCTAGGGTTAGAGGGAATTGAGTCGGTTCTCACCGGAGCTCAGTCGGCGGCGATGACCACGGTGGCGGCCGGCGAGGTCAAGTGTTCTTGTTGCGAGGTCGTCTTCCCTGGACAATAGCCGGCGGATTGAGTTGCACCGTATCCCAGGGATTCCGAATGGCAAGAAAATCGAGCTCCTGTGTGAAGCGAAAACGGTGCTCACCGTGCGGTACCCCTCGGCGGCGGGAACTCACGGCGGAGCTCCAAATTCCCGATAGCTCGGTGAAGGACGGCGGTCGGGGTTTGCACAGATGGAGAAGGGTTCCGCTGCTACCTCGTTTTCACGAAGGAATCGGTGAATTTGTGGTGCTGCACTAGACGGCGCGGTGCGGTGCTCGGCGGAGGAAGAAAGGAAGAGAGCAGAGGCGCTGCGCGAGGAAGAAGAAGGGGGTGCAGCGGCCGAGGAGCGACGGAGCGGCCGAGGGCACGGTTTAAAACCATGGCATTGCGCGCCGCGCGCGCGCGCCACGCTGCCCGTGCATGCGATGAAGGTCTTCGGCGCGCGGCAGGTGGCGGCATTCCTCTGCCATCGCTCGCGCGGGAGAGAGAACGAGAGAGAGAGAAGAACAGAGAGGAGGGCGGGGGCGCTGGCCAGTGGGCCGGATGGCCCGAAATTTGCAGAACAGCCCCCAGCCTTCAAAGGAATTCAACAATAGCCCAAAACCCTGGATTCTAATAGTTTTTGAGTAGAATTTAAATTTAAATTTTTAAAGTTTTAAACTAATAGATTTCATTTTTGACTAGCCTTTCATTTTGAGAGAATTTTCTTGCAAGTATTTAAATTGTTTCTTGGACTTAATGAGATAATTCAATTTCTTTTTAGCAAGTTTCCCAAATCTTTTGTTAGCTATTTTTATTAAATCTTGACATTTTCTTTTGCTATTTGCTTAACTTGATTTAATTGCCCTCTTTTTACCCGATGACGGAACGGAGTGCTACAAATATTTTGTTAGTATTTAATTTATTATAGAAGATTTTTGAGTCCTAATTTTTAGTTTTACACATTTGAACTAATTATTTGAATAAGACGAGAGGTCAAAATTTTCGATCAAAGTCAATGACGACAAGTTAAAAAAAAAGGAGGGAGTAAATTATAACAAAATATATAATATTTGCTGTACCTTTTTAGCAAGACAAATGATAAAATGTTAATGCCGTCGAATATCCCTGAATGAAGCAGCACTAAATTGTTGAGTACTTCTATAAGTATCACCCAGAAAGTACAAAGTTTGAAGCTAAGCAGTGTGGAGCGATATGACCACCTTTCATGATAAATGTTGAATCAAGACAAATTACTAAAAATACAAATCAAAGGCATCAAGCCTTATTATGTGAGAATCTTCACGACAACAAATTACATCAATGGGTAGTTCATATTGAAGCCTAGAATTCCACTACCATGTGTGCATGTCAACGACCACAACCATAATATGTACCCTATACCAGGGATCAAAAGAAGATAGCACCACAAAAATTTGAACCTGCAATGCAAGGGCACCAGGCACACTCCGCGAAACATGCCTCTCAACCCAACCAAATAGCAGGTGCGAACTCATGGTACTGCAAAAGGGATGATAATTGATAATTACATCAGACGGAAACAAAACAATGGAAACTAACCAAATACCAGGTGCGAACTCATGGCACTGCAAAAGGGATGATAATTACATCAGACGAAACCAAACAATGGAAACTAACCAAATACCAGGTGCGAACTCATGGCACTGCAAAAGGGATGATAATTACATCAGACGAAACCAAACAATGAAAACTAACCAAATACCAGGTGCAAACTCATGGCACTGCAAAAGGGATGATAATTACATCAGACGAAACCAAACAATGGAAACTAACCAAATACCAGATACGAACTCATGGCAGTGCAAAAGGGATGATAATTACATCAGACGAAACAAAACAATGGAAACTAAGTGCAAGCAACAGAACCTCAGCGCTAGCCACCATGGCATGACACCTCGCACAAACCAGTCATTAAGCGTACTTTCGTTTATCACACATGATTAGTGATCCAGTGTTGAACATTAGAAAAAGAAAAGACATTCTAAGATATGTACAACAGTACTAAACCAGTTTCAAGCATGCCTCATGCAGCCACATCCACATTGTCATGACCACAAATAGGTGTTGGAGCCCAAATCTCCTTAGGCAGGGGTGTTATCAGCCAACCCAGGATGAAGATTCGAAGATTGGATGTGCGGTAGCCATTGTTTAGTGGGCTTGGAGCATGGATGCATTTACGTGCACTAAGTAGCAACAGCAATTAATCACAAGAAATTCGTTAAATCATCACCTAGTTTGGAAGGCCTAAATAAATGAAGCAGGATGTTATTGATAAACCTAACTGATTTGTGATCCGTTATCTACTCATGGACCATAGCCGCTACGAATTGCCGAAAAGCATCAAACTGCTGCAAAGCTAGGATGAAATGCACTGTCACAGTCAACAACAATGAAAACATATTGAGCAGAATCACAAACCGGTAAGCACGGAATAGAGCAAACTGAATTTTTGGCTTTCAGAAGGATAAGATCTCTATTTCCACGTGCATTGTTGTTTTCAATGATCTCTCAATTGAGCAGCACACACACAAATCCAAGATTTGGGCAATAACATGCAATAACATAACACGGAGATGTGTGGTCAATAAAAAAAATATTTGGCACATTGAACATTAATGTCTGGAAGGAAATATAAAACAGAAAAAAAAGGTAAGAAAAAATAAATAAAATACAGCCTAGTTATGCTATTTTTGTCATTATTCCTAGATCCAGGCACAGCAGACAGCAGAATTAACCAACTCTGAAATGATTAGATGGAAAATGAATAGAGATTCCAAAATTTTAGACAATGATTTATATACTTTTGTTTTATCCAACAGAGGCTAAAACACAAAATAAAATTGTAATATTGCAATTAAGAGTAAAATAGTAGCCAATGACAGAAAGAAAGAACAAAAGATGAACCTTGCATTCTTCCAAATGTTTCTTTTCCATAAGCATCTCTGTATAGAAAAGGAAACAAGAGAGAGGCTTATCTCAACTATAGAAGATCATCTACAAAGGTGGTGCTCTCTCCAAAATACTTGATTGTGCTCTAGTGGTAAATGTATGATTCAAACGCAAATGTCCAATAAAGAACATTTCATCCTCACTATTAGTATCTAAGAACCTCCACCTATTTCTAGCAAGGAAAAGGTTCAATTTATTCCCGTCAGGTATGAACGAAGTCTGGATAACCCACTAAACTATTTTTTGGTTTACTTTACCCCCGAACTTATGTCATGTGGTTTAATTTATCCTCTAACACAATTTGTCTTTTTTTATTTCTCCATGCATAAGTGAAATTATAAGTCAAAATTTTACGTGCCGACAGTTCACATCATAACCCATGTTAGAAAAATATTTCACAAAATTTTTAACATCATTTTGATAGAGAAGGATAATTAACGGTAAAATAAGCATTGTGATACAAAATTATTTAAAAAATAATGTCAACAAATTTTAAAATATTTTTAAAAATATACATTATGATGTCCCCTACCACCATATAAAATTTCAAATTCAATTCAAATTGTTCATGAAGAAATAAAAAAAAATTTACTAGGGGGTAAATTAAACCAAATGACATAAGTTAGGGGTTAAAGTAAACTAAAAAATAGTTTAGGGGGTTATTCAGACTTCGGTCATACTTGACGGGAGTAAATTGGATTTTTTCCTTCTAGCAATTACTTAGGGGTAGGGCCTCAAATGCTATTTCTGATAAACATATTTACTCCAAAATAAGTTACTGAAAGAAACTTATCAAGAAAATAGGAAGCAATGCACTCACTTGATCCAGCTGCAACCGTGTTCTAAAGCAAACTTATTTTCAATACCAATGCTTACAGCCTGGGAAGGAGGTACAAAATACAGTCATCAGCCCTCGAAAGAATGCATGACAAAGCGTTAAAATTTTTTAATGATCCCAAAATATGTGCATCCATTTATGTTTAAGCAACTTAAATTATTGCACGTACGCACACCTTCTGTGTATCAAACATAACAGACCAACCATAAAAGGAATAATTTGGCTCTTTATATCAGCCTAGCCATCAGTAGCCTCTGCAAGAACCATATCCAACTTCAGTGCCTTCCGTCTGGGACAGCAAAATGTTATGGTACACACTACCATATTCCCAAGCACTACCTATCCCATAACATTCCATGGCCCTATGTGACATTTTCCCTCTCAGAAATAAGTTCATCCTGATGATTAACTGCCACCAATGGCACGTTGGTGACAAATTCCTCAATAAAAGTTTCGAATACACTTTCTCTTAGTTAACATATACACGCCCAGGTACGCTTAAGCCCTAGGGACGCATAAATATGAAGCTGAATAGCTAACTCCAGGTTGGGCACAAGAGTATCGAATGACACTCTAATCTAACAGTACATATAGAACACCAACATTTAAAATTTATCGATCCAACAATAGTATTTACATCATCACTTGAATAGGTTACACGGATGCACTTGGACATCAGGTGCAGCTACCAGGCTAGAATGCAAAACAAAAGGTAAGGAGACCTGCCGCCCGCGAAAGGAAAATCTAGGGTTTAAGGCTTCAGGGTCGGTACCTTTTAGCCGTCATGCTCGTCAATTTAGGGGGCAAGCACCACCTAATGGTACCGCGGCCGGGAGCACCATCCGTGGCGCTGGAGAAGGACCCGCTGGAGACCACGGCCGCCGCATCGCAACACGCCCATCCTTCTTCAGGCATCAGGCACTGGCTCTCAAAGCAACTGGACGGTGCTGCTGTGAGTCCATGAGAGGCTGAGAGCCGTGAGCCACTTCGCTGTGCTTGCTCCGCCACGGCGCCACCTCTTAGGGGAAAAGAGTTTGGGCTACGCCCAAGCCCAAGCAAGGCAACTCAATCGACCGTGAATAACCACTGATATGTGGGAACTCCGACGAAATGTCCCACTTTTCAGTCCATGCATCTGTGGGTGGGGACCTGGCGTAGTCGCCGGGCAAGGACGCCACGGGGGCGGCGGCAACAGCAGCGCCCGCCCACGCCGGAGGAAGAGGGGAGAATCCTGACAGCTGGATCCCACAAACCTCGTGGGCCCTACCGAACCGGCTTAAAATTTAAAACCTCCCGCTTGATCACGCCGTGCCATTCTGCAGTCACCTCGCCGAGCCGCTACCCTACCTCGTACCTCCTCTTCTGTTTCTTCTCGTCGACCGTCGTCCTGGGGGACGGCGGTCTCTCTCTGAGGCCGTCGGCGAGACCCTCCTACCCGGCAGCCCAAATACAATTCCAAACTCAACCCCTGATTGGCGATCGCATCGGATGATGAATGGGGGCGCACGGGTTTAGGGGTAATTTCGACGAGCTCTCACATTGCGTGGCGGCGCATGGGCAGAGAGGAAGCTCGTCCACGGCACGTGTCAGCCCGAGTTGAGGACACCGACGAGCGCACGTTTGGGCAGTGGCCTCTTCTCTCGCCTCAGCTCGGTCTGACGCGCACTAGAGTCGTGTTCCGTACTGCAGCTGCAATTCGTCTGACTTCATTTTGTTCTTAGGACGCACGATTGCCGCGGTTTTGGCATGAATCCCTGAGATTTTGGTTTGAATAGCACTGTTGGGATGAGCACTAAGTGGTTGGCACGCAGGATTAGAGGACACTGGACACGTATAGCAGGCGGTTTGCACTGCACGACATGCTGGCCGCTGGGTGCTGATAGCAGTACCTAGGAATCGGTAGAGGAGCTGGGATGCTGCGCGCGAGTTGTGTATTCGGCAAGCTGCCAATGTCTGCTGACATCGTGGTGTATGTGTGTGCGCGCACTAATGGTAAGGTGTTGATGTGTTGTGGTGAAGCGGCGGGGGAAGAATTGATCAGAAAGTTGTTTGTTCATCAATGTATACTCGCTATGGATGGTGATGGCTGTCTCTGGGTGTCAACGCCCAGTTGGTTTCCATCTTCGTACAATTTTGGGAAGGGGAGGACTTACAGTACGTCTGAATTTAACTTCTGAATGTCATTTCGAAAAAGAAAAATTTAACTTCTGAATTCTGTGTAGAGATGGCTGTCGCGGAGAAGCTGGGCAAGGCACGAACGTTCATGTTCACGAACTTTCCTAGTCTACAGACACTGACTACAACGGACTATGATCGATTTTGACAAGAGAGGTGCAGCTAAGGTAAGCCCTCCTTATGTTGTCGTGGTGCACATGAGCTGATGCAGTAAAACTCAGTCTTGAGAGCTACTAGTACTAACTACGGCTGCACTTAAATTTGTTCGAATTCCAGCTCAAGAAATCCAAGGTTGCTAGAATGATTGGATATAATAATATCTGCAAGTGTGGACTGGGTTCCATGTTTTTGGGTGCTGCCAGCGGTGTCCTAACACATCTGCAGGAGATGAATGACCCAGACGTGACAAAATGGGTTGAGTACAGCACAATGTACTTCTCAGTTGCTCTGGTGATCATGCAAATTGGTTTTGCTGCTTCTACATTCCCGGATACATGTCCAATACCCTATTGCTTGGCGGGAATTGGGGCGTGGCAGGATTTATTTTTGCCCTTGTTACTTTCCATTTAGCACTGCTCAAGTTTCACTCCGATGTGGACAAGTGTATCTGGTTAGTGAAATGGTCAACAGTGGCTGTTAGTTTCTACTGGGGATACGACGTACAAGATCCATGGTAAATATAACTTTCTATTGGCTGATACTAGATTTATTTGCAAGCATGATTAACTTCATACATTAAACATTCTTTCAGTTGCAAGCATGATTAACTTCATACATTAAATATTCTTTCAGCCACTTCACATAACCGTGAAACTGATCCTGTGGATAGTTGGTCTCGTCATGTTTTTTGTTGGCTATCTCATCTACGGGCTTTTTTGGATTCTCCATTGGCTGTGCCGTAAGCATCTGGATATTTACCTTCATTACTTATTGTTGGGAAAAGTGGTGGACTTGATATCCACAATGAAGACCTAAATCTACACTAAACCAACTGTCGATTAGCCTTATAATATCACTAGGTATCTAGAAGGTTCTATATTTATGAGTAGTGTAGAAGGTTCTAGGAGATTGCCTTGCTTGTTTCAAAACTCTCCCGCAAACTTCTTTCTAGAGTTGTCCTAAAGACTTACCAAGTGTTTCTCGAAACTTCTCGAATTTTACTTTGCTAAGGCTCTTTGTTAGAATATAATCATTCTGCTCATCAGTCCTTGTAGGCACCGTCTCAATTTATCCTTCAATGACCTTTTCTCTTATATAGTGGTAGTGAACCTCTATGTACTTGAGGCTTCTTTGGTTTACTCATGTACCGACTGACTACACCAACTGAATAAGATATGTTGAGTCGAGTTAGTGTCAAATAGATAAGACTCCCGACCAGTTATCGATACATGGTCACATCTTCCAGATCTTTCCCTTCATGTGCATGTAGCGTAATATTGGGATACATAGGAGTGGAGATAGGTTTGCGATTAACCATGCCATACCTCTCAAGAAGATCCTTAGCATATTTCTATTTACCTAGAAATATGCCTTCCCTTGTGTGCTCATAGCATATTTCTATTTACCTAGAAATATGCCTTCCCTTGTGCGCTCCACCTCAAGTTCAAGGAAATGCTTTAACTCTCCAGGCTCCTTCATTTGAAATCGGACAGAGAGATTTTCTCTCGTCATTTGTAGTTCCTCCGAATGGTCTTTAGTTATGATCAAGTCATCGACGTAGACTAGGACTATTGCTAGTCTCCCATTCAGGACTTTCACAAATGAGCTAGAATCTGATGGAGCAACTTTGAAACCACTTTGTACTAGGAACTCACCAATTTTCCTGTATCATGCTTGTGGGGCCTGCTTGAATCTATAGATAGCCTTGCTCTCAAATACTCTAGGTTGTTCCATGTACATATCCTTGTCAAGTTCCCCATGTAGAAATGTATTTTTCAGACCTATTTGTCATAATTTCCATGTCTTGCATGCAGCTAATGCAATTAAGACATGAACAGTTATAATCTTGGCAACTAGGCTGAATGTTAATCCAACCCATACTCTGAGAGAAACCCCGAGCAATAAGTCGAGTTTTATACCTATCAACCGATCCATCTAGACTAGTCTTAACTTTATAAACCTACTTATAAGATATGGGCTTTACATCCTTTGGTCACTAAATCCAATGTCTGATTTTTATTTAGTGCTTTAATCTCTTCCTTCATTGCTTTTAACCATTCAGGGCCTTGTATACCTTTTTCAATTGAAGATGGCTGAGAAGGTATGCTTTCCTCCACAATAGCAACATTTGCATATTTCTTGTTAGGCTTGTGCTTCCTTGTAGTTCTCCGTGGTCCTTGTGAGGGTTCCTCAAACTCCTTTTGTGGTTTAAGCTCTTCAATAGATGACTAATGTATACCGGTCTTTTTCCATGGACTCTTGGCCTTTGCTGGTGATCCTTCTCCACTTTTACAAGGTGTTGGTGACTTCTTCTCAACTTCTTCCTTCTCTTCTTCTTCCTTTTCTTTAGACTCTTCTAGAATCTCCTCCAAGGCATGAGAATCTGATATCTCAATCCTTTTGGTGTCCACCATGTAGAAGCTTCATCAAATACCACATTTCTTGAAGTGTAGAATTTTCCTGTGGTTGGATCACAACACCTCCAGCCTTTTTGTGCACCATCATAACCAACAAAAATGCGTCTGATGGCCTTCTTCTCAAACTGGCTCCATAGATGATCAGGCATGGACACATAACAAACACATCCAAAAAGTTTTAAGTGACTCACGGTTGGCTTCTTCTTCTAGAGCATTTCATGAGGTTATTTGAAACCCAATTTATTCTATGGTAGCCTATTTATCACATAGGCTATTGTCCTCATGCATCGGCCCAGAACCTTGCAGGAACATTCTTGGAGCATGCTTCGACAAGTTTCTGTAAAATGTCGATTCTTTTGATCCGTCACCCCATTTTGTTGTGGAGTATTGAGGTAAGTTAATTGCCTTCTTATTTTATTTTTCTCAAGGTATGTGGTGAACTCATTGAATAAGTACTCTTACCCATTATCAGTGCGTAGGCACTCAATTTTCTTGTTGAGCTCACCCTCTACCTTCTCTTTGGACTCTTGAAACTTTATTAAGCATTCCAACTTTTGCTTCATAAAGTAGACCCATACGTACTTTGAAAAGTCATCAATGAAGATAATCATGTACCTCATTCCTCCAATAGATGTTTGCTTGATTGGGCCAAATACGTCCCAATGTATGACTTCCAACGGTGCCTTGGACCAATGCTTTGACTCCTTATATGGCAATTGATGGGCCTTGCCATACCGACATCCAACACAAATTGTGTCTGTCCGAATCTCCATTCGAGGAAGCCCTTTCAACACTTGTCTTTTCATTATCTCCTTTAACTTACTGTAGTTCACATGGCCAAGGCGAGCATGCCAGAGATCACCATTCTCATTTCTTCGAGATTTGTCCACACATGTAGACTCAGCTGTGAGCACATAGACAGATTGTCACCTTTTCCCTTCCATAATAGGTGTACTAAACACCATTACTCTTTTGAAAATTGCCACCCTATCTAGTCCGAAGATAACATACTTTCTTCCACTATCAATTGTAGAACTGATAGGAAATTCTTCTTCAAGCTCAGAACATGATAAACCTTCTCGAGTTGGAGTTGATGATGGGCATACCTTGAGATGATAGTCTTCCCAACATGAGAGATAGGAATTGAGTTGTCTGCAGTCAAGACCACTCTTTTCCCCTTAGAATCAGCCCAATCCTTCAGCTTCTTGTCATCACTTGTTATATGATTGGAACATCCGACATCGATGATCCAATCCTCCTTATAGTTCAAATTTTGGCATGTGGCTGCTGCAAAAGCACGGGCCTCTATGCCCTCTTCCAACTTATCTTTATCAATCTCTATAGGAAACCCAGCTTCAACATACCACTCATCATCACTGTTAGGTACTTCTTTCTCTTTTTTCTCCATTGAGGTCATGGCCATGTTCCCTACAAAATGCCTCCTTGGCAATCAACAATCTCGAGCAAAATGACCCTTCCTACCACAGTTGTAACATCCATCATTTGCTTCTTGACTTCTCAATCTTCCCTCCTTCCTTGCACCCCCCTTGACAGGTGGCACAAACTAGAACTTATATGAACTAACTCTTTATGGGTGGCACAAATATTACACAAGAGTATACACAACTCATTTTCACTCTCTACTCTACCTTGCACTCCCTACTACTCTCACCATGACACTTATGGATACATGGATGGGTGACACTTGTCAACATCTAACCATTGATCTATATTCTACAATCTTCATAGAAAACATCTAGTTCTAGATTTTTCTTAAATTATCATGGCATAAAAGTTCTACACACTTCCTAATAAATATCTATATTCATGAGTAGTGTAGAAGATTCTAGAAGTTTACCTTACTTTTCAACACTTATTACGTAGAAAAACTATCTATCGGACATGTGTTAAATATTATTAGTATTGTTTATGGTATAAAACAGGAAAGCTTGGGATGGCGTGAATGCCTGCTGAGAATCCCTTTGCAAAGGTTGCATCTCTCTGAAGGATCGTCTCTTCGCTCAGGTTGCATCTCTCTGAAGGATTGTCTCTTCGCTCAGTTCAAGAAAAAACCACTGAGAAAACATTGATGAAAATTGAATATTCCTTTCATGTTTACTTCTTGTGTTCTTACATGCTATGTTTCTCAGAGAGGAAAAATTGCTTGGCTAGGACCGTCATTCACTCGTGTGGTAATCTACTAAATATAGATAGGTAAATATTCTAGTACAGATTCTTTTTTCATTCCCTAGGACCTAGTTGTTTCAGATTGGTTATTCCTTGCTCGTCAATAATCGAGGTAGGCTAGTAATGTACTTGTCCTTTTTTGTTCAGGCACACATGGCAAAAGAGAAGAGGAAGTGAGAATTGAAGAAACAAAGAAGCAAAGTACAGATACTCGCAAAAAAAAAAAAACATACAAACAAACAAACAAAGCGTACAGATACATAAACTTACACAGGATGCAATTACCATTGATAACCTGTTAATGTGATGTTTTTTTCTTTTTTGTAAGAGACACGGTTCTTATTTTGTTTTCCACTTGCTTCTTCCATGGCTACTACTCCATGTCCTGGTTATCGCTTGTACACCTAGAATAGTCGTTTCACGGTTTCAGCATGTATCGAAGCATAGAACCAGGCCCGTACATTTGTCTAGAGTGATGGAAGTATCGAACAGGCCCTCAGAATCAACGAATCAGTGTATTACGCCCATTGGAATAGAGATTAGAAGTTGGTCGTTACACCTCAAAATTTCAAATTTTGGTTTATGACTAAAATTCACTAAAGTTCTTAAACTTATTGCAATAGTTTAAATCTACCTTAATTAGTTAGTTTTTTTTTCAATTTGAGGCAAAAAGAATAGATAGAAGTTTGTAGAAACTTACGTGACAGGACCTTGTTTCGCTATTACCTGTCTTCCATGTTTTACCTTCCATCGTCCTTTTTGCCAATTACTTATTTTTTGGTGCTTCACCTTTTTTTTACCTTTAGTTTATTTCTTTTTTTTTCAATCATTTGTCTTTATCTTATTTGAATTGGATCTTATGAGTTTCATCTCTAGCCTACTCAGACTTGTTTGGAACTAAAAAGTTTGGTTCTTGTTAATGCACTCATATATTATTGTTAATGCACTTTTTCACATCTGTAATCTCTCCTCAGTGTCATGTAAAAAAGACATGGAATCATGGACAAAACCCAACAAAGAATCCATTCGTTAATAAAGCACAAGATGAAGGATACCACAATACAGCAGGACAAAATCAATATAGCTCGCAATAGTTTCTGACAGTGTTCTACAAGATGTACAAGGCAAGGGTGACTTTGCTAAATAGACTTGCATGTGAATTTATCTTCTCCATCTCGACTCTACTTGTACCACACGTGTAGATCTAGATCCTCTAGATGCAGTTGGCTTCCAGATTTGCTGATTCCGTCCATGTTACCACTTTGATAGCATAAATACCCAACAAGCTGAGGGCGAATGTGTTCTTCCGTCCATCACCATTGCTGGACGGATTTGGCTCTATGCAAGAATCCAAAATGTACTAGTTCATCACCTAAGTAGCTTCAGACATCTTATTTGTCATTTGACGGAGTCATGTTAATATTCTGAGAACGAACCCTGTCGATGATCTTCTGCCTGCCCGTCAAATCTTCCTCATATCCAATAATCTGCACACAAAACAGAATTCAAATGAGTCGGAAAACACAATCAGGTGATAACTGCCAAGTAGGCGATGTTGATTATTTGGTTGAGCGCGCACCTGTGACTCTGTCTGCGTCTCACTGAAAGGATAGTAGGGAGCAGGAACAGCAGAGGGAGTGTGCGAGGAATTCGAGCTTTGAACCTTCGTGACAGGGGTGTTGTCTTGCTTTTTTGGCCTAAAGGAAATAGACAGCAGTTACCAGTAAATGTACCGTGCAACAGGTGGCAAATATGAAAGTTTCTAAGATGCAGATGGACTAGAATAACATTCTCATTTCTGCAAATATATACGTTGACATGTTGTACATCACTGTAAATGAAAGCATTAGCGAAGACTTGGTTGCATTCATGACTACTCTGTCTTCAGGAAGTGGAAATTTATCAGAATTGGTTCAGTAACCTAGCCTGGCTATTGAACTGGTAATTCCAATAGGTCCAGAAAAGCGCACCTCAGGGCTTCAGGAAATTGTGCAGGGAAGGGAGCATTTCAACTATAGCTAGGGACATGCATGTAAAAAGTAATATACATTGTAGCAACTTACATATTCAGCCAATTCCTCGAAATGACAAAGGATTGTGTATCTTTCTGCTCTTGAGAAATAGCAGAATTCTCAGGTTCAAAAATCTGCATGGCCAGTAAAGGATACCAATTGTAGCTCATTTGTAAATTTTGAATTACAGAAAAGCATAGATCTCCAAAGAAAAGGATACACTCCTTGGGGATTGCACATCTTGAATCTGCAATTTAGAAAAAATGTATATAATTTTTACATGATGTCCTAATAAGATGTCTTTTGAATAGTAAAATGCATGAATACTTTGAACTTACCTTGGATGATAGGACCTCTATGGCATCAGCAACATCAGGAACAGAGCTATAGCTACTGTCAAGTTGTCTATCAGTGCTTCCAATGTTTTTGCGTGTATCACCAGCCTTGCCCGGAGCAGATAGTCTTCTCCTTTTATTAACATCAGGAGTACATGTTTCTTCATTAGCTGCGGCAATACCTGCCGGGCAAATACGATGAACTTGCACTGAACAAGATTTGTTTTTAACAACTTGTACAATGAATATGTACCAGAGTTGTGCGTTGGATCGTTAGCCGTTACTTGACATCCACTGAGCAGCTCAGAGGAATCAAATCTAGCTGCTTGAATGGAATATTGACTGACACTGCACAGACCAGCATCTTTGTCCTGAGAAGTAGGTGTTTTAGCTTTAAAGTCATCAAAAGGGACAATTGTATCCTGCAATGAGAATTTTCCAATGATTAAGCATATGCATTCTCACAAGCTATTGTAAGTAGGACAAGTGCTCAAAACTATATGTCAGATGAATACCTGTTTAACACACTCGAACAGCCACTCTGCAGTAATGGTTGGAATTTTTCTTTTGGAGTAAGCCTCATACTTTGGACCATTTGCAAATTTGCAGATAAGATGAGTCACTTTCTTGGTTGCTTTTTCTGTAAACTTGGCGCCTAAGGTGAAGCATAAGTTTTTGAGTAGAGACCTTTCTTTTTCTTCATATTGTGAAGGACAGAAACAGAAATTTTCAAAACCAGGGAATGGAATGCGACAACGCAAAGGAGAGAAGATAGGATGATCTCTAACATCTTGCAAGTAGCCCTCCTTTATAAAATTTCAATTGTAAGAATTAGAATGTAGTCTGACAATTCGAAAAGCACGAATGAAGTAACATTGATCACAGAAACACATACGTCCAAACAGGAGCGTATCCATTGAGTTGAAACAATAGTTGAACAGGAGAAATCACAAGGAGTGCTGCTTTGACCATGGCATCCAACTATGAAATCTACAGGAGTAGATTCTACAGTATCGATAATGATGCCTCCTCCTTTTCTAACCCAATCAACAACCTCAGGTCTCTGATTCAGATG
This sequence comes from Oropetium thomaeum, assembly GCA_001182835.1. Lineage (NCBI taxonomy): Eukaryota > Viridiplantae > Streptophyta > Magnoliopsida > Poales > Poaceae > Oropetium > Oropetium thomaeum. Next base: position 90,167 of record LFJQ01000031.1, on the reverse strand, counting down.
AATATAACCACTTTGTCAACATACCAATAAAAGCAAGTGGGAAATCAAGTGCATGATGAATATGATTTTTTTGGCTCTGCTCTTCTACATGCAGCAACTTCAATGTAAAGTAATTCTTAACATGATGATCAATTGACAAATGTTCCAAATTTTAGGGCATGAATTACTGTTGATGTGAACATTCCTGACATCAAATACATGCTGAATCAGGAGTCACCTTAAGATTCTTTTTAAAAAAAAAAACAAGAATTAATGTCATATGGGAAATGGATAAAGTGATAGCAGATCAGCATACCTTGTCATGAGAAAATGAATTTGAGAAACCAAATGTTTTCCCGCTGAATATAGACTTGCTACTTCCTGAATTCGTTGCAGCAGTTACTTGAGATGAGGGCTGGTTCTTGACAATGCTGATCGTTTCATTCTGTGGTCTTGATTTTGCATACTTGGCTGCCTGAGTTTTATTCATATTGTCATATTTGCCTGTTGTTGGTTTGTTTTCAGATGACATATCTTTTCCAAGTTCTTTTCCATGTGATTCATTAGTAGGGACATGAAAAATTCCACATGAGTTTTTAGCTACCCTTGTTTCACGTGTATCAGCCGATTTTTCTATACTCGCATGTGACAGTTCTGCGTTAAAAAAAATGATAAAAGCAGAGTCAAGAAAGGACAACATGAGTTTTTATGTTTAACATGTTCCATTTCAATAATATGAATTACAGAAAAAATTGGGTGCATGAGTGCTTCCATACCTTTCAAGAGTAGGTCAGTCGCCACATAAATCGGAGACACTGTTACTTCCTTTTTTAATTTACTGCAATCTTCTAACCACATCACTTTCACTACATTAATGACACCCCAAGAAGCCAGATGTCTTACTTCCTTTTTTTCGCTGCAAAGACAAAGAAAAACCATCAGCTGCAACTGCAATCAGTTAACAAAATAACTGGGAAACATAGTTCAAGAAAAATATTACATAGAAGAAACAGTTGCATGAACTTACTCCTCTGAAGGAGCACCAAGAACAATATGAGTAAGCTTCTCAGTTAGCATAATATGCCGGGATCCGCCACCCTTGCGTATCATCATGACTAACCTCAACAACTCTTTCTCATTAAATCCCACCAGAGAAATTCTGCAATTTGATAAATACAGATCATCATTTTCTGCCTCTGAGTCCTCAGCAACATTACTATTGACCTGCATTTGATTTGTTTCTTGGACACAAGAGTCACCAACAATATCAGTGTCATTGCTCTTTGCAGTATCACCAAGCGAAGTAGCCACAAATTGTGATGTTAATACTGAATCGGCGACTGATGTTGTTGGGACAGGTTGAAAACTTGCACTTGCACTGCTGTCCTCTGGATTGTGTTGCTCCTTAAGGGAAGCTTTCACCTGACGAACAAGGTAGCCATTTTCATCTACGCAAGCTTCACTCGAACAAAGAAAAAAGGTTCAAGAAGTTAGTATAACCTTACTAGATTATAAATTATATACAGAAGAAACAGGTAAATGACAGCAGGGAAGTAACCACGGTAAATGGGTATGTTGTTACCTCTTCGAGCAACGCATTGGTCAACCCATCTCGGGTTAACAATTTGGATATTCTTCCATTTTTCAGCCATATCATATTTGTCACCCCCAGGTTCGTAGCAACATGTTAAGAAAACTTTTCTTAAGATTTTTAGGATAAATGCCAGAAAAACACATAACAGTTAACTTTGTACAAGGCACAACAATTAAGATTTTCGACAAAGTGTTGTATTGTAGTTAATTATTTTGTTTCACTGCAGCCGTATAGTTTTTAATTGTAGTTTACATTACTTTACATTATCAGTCTACATGCATACAAAATACACAGTGGAGTACTGTGTTTGGTCAATTAACCAAGTTGAAAACTTAAAATGCAGAGAGCGCCAAAGGATATATTTGCAACTAAATGAGTGCACTTCCGTGTAAGGACATGTGAAAACTGGCCACCATTCTGCAATACTATTCTTTTCAATTCCTTCCGTTCATCTGGTCAAACAAAAGAAATCTAAAACATCAGTAAATGACCATCCAAGAGAAATCATTATATAGTCACATGTATTTCCCACATAAAATTAGTGATGGAAGCTTTGGACGGCCCACAACTGGGATCTCATTGTCAATACAACATATTTCATTATCTAGACGGGTAGTGTCATGGCAGACCCTACCGAACCTCCACAGAACCAAGCTAAATGTCTGCTAAAAACTCAGGTAGCGCTGATGGTGAAACATGTCTTATTCTCAGCTGATTACTGATGATACTGAAAAGAAAAGATGCCTAGAATGAAGAAATCAATTTTACCGGCCTCAAGTCTCAGACTGACTCAAGAATTGGCCATCATCCAAAAATACTCCCTAGCCCTAATGAAAGTGATTTTGGTTGCATTGCATCTCGGAGGCAGCAGTTTAATTAAACTTCAAATGGACTTACCTAGGTTCAGTCTGGTGACACAGATATTCAACCCAGTAAAGGGAAGAATTCTGTAAGGTTCATGCGGTACAACACGATGTTCAATCCAACATTGCTCTAACCAGTTCAAGGTGACAACAGGCTTCTTCAAAGTATTAACAGCCCACTGCAAACGCAACAAAGAAGAAGTCCCATCCCTGTTAGTGATAGGCTAACAACATATGAGTACAAATCCTGAAAAATTATGACATCCCAGAACTGTTTTTGCTTCTATTCCAAGTGTAGAGTTCAAAGAAGTAAGCTACACTAATTGCAGCAGTTATTCTTGTAACTTAGGTAGATATGAAATGCTACATATAACTATGTGAAAAGAGGTAAACTGCCGTAATCATTCTAATCTATCAGCCATCATAGCTCAAATAAACAAATTTTATGAGCATCCAAAAATCCAACTTCAACATGAAGCTTAAAATGAGGCAATTGTTTTGGGTAAGATTTTCAAAGTCCAAAAGGTTATTATTTATTAGAAAGCTGAAAGTATAACAGTCATATTAACAAATTGAATCCTCCAGCATACACAGCATATTTCAGTAATATCAAACAAACATAGACAAAACTAACAATGAAAACAGAGTACACTAGATCGTACTAATAAAAACAAGATCTAAAAGCTTGCCAAATAGCCACTGTTTTGTTTCTCTTACTCCGCATTTTGTACACTTGCTAACCTTTTATTTAATAAAATCTGCTGTGTGGGGAACTGTAGCCACTGTTTTGTTTCTCTACCTCGGCATTTTGTACACAGTTCTCCTTACTCCTTGCTAGCCTTTTTTTCTACTCTCTGGTGTAGTTACCCCCAATTTCGTAAACACACCTTAGGTATATATTTATCTTAAATTAAGTATGTGTACATACTTAATTTAAGATATTTCAAAATGATAACCATGAAAAAAAATTAAAAGGAGCTCATATTTTTTAATATACTTATGAGCTCCTTCAATAAAAATTCATGGTTTATCATTTTGAAAAATCTTAAATTGAGTATGTAAAACATACACAACATGATAAATGGGTATGCGCGTACCCAAGGTGTGTTTATGAAAGTGGGAATAACTACCCCCGAGAGTAGGAAAAAGTAACAAAGAACTACTTCTCATGCTATATGCGTTATATAGCAGCCATGAACAAAGAACAAGTGTGTATATGATACTACACCAGACATAGTGGCAATGTATTAGCAATATCCAGCATAACTTACTTTATATTTAGGAGCCATGACATCCTTCACAATTACAAAGTTCACATCCAAGGATCTATCAGTTTGCAAATGACCACCCATGGCTTTCACTAATTCCGTAATCTTAGCCTACAGGAACAAAAAGATAAGATAAATGCTAATATGTTTACAACTGAATTTGTAACAAACAGACAAGTTGTGATGCGTACCTTCTCAGCCTTTTCAAATCCTGAACATATTATCTTAACCCCATCCATAGCAAGGCAACAAGTATAACTTTGCTTAGGTAGGAAACGGCGTTCTTTAGCACAGGAAAGAACACATTGTGGTCCTGTCCAAAATCAGTGATGTTTGTCAATGCTTAAACACAAAATGGGCTGCTTTAGTTCTTTGTAATTGTTAGACTGTATTTGTCTGATTTCCCTCTTAAAGAATGGCAGAGCTCCTGCTTCTTTTTCAAAAAAAAAAAAAAAAAAGGCTGTGGTTGTAGAAGAATTTGCTAAACGCAGATACGTGACATTCTGGGCTCCATATTAACAAGGAAACCTGATTTTGCTTTTTCCCCAAGAATAAGCACATCTCAAAAAATAGGCAAACAGGTAAATGATCAAAGGTGTACATGACTCACTCAGGGGACATTTTGATTGTGTTCACATTTTTCAAGATCATGTTCATCATTGACAAGCGAGACGGTATCAACTAAAATACTATATTTAACTTTGTTTGAGTGAGAATTACAATATTCAGCTGCAGACTTAAAATTTAACAAATGAACAAGTGTCTACAAGTTTCAACCCGAAAGAATGAAAACTTTGCAAATTACAGACTAAGTTGGGGCCTTTGATAAAACATTCATTTGAATAAGCAAGATACACTGATATACATCAATTTAGGCCACCAAATAGCCATGTCAACCAACCTATTAACAAGCAATGAGAACAGAGCATACAAAACCTATACATTTTAACAAATTAAATATAGCACAACAGCCAAATTCATATAATCTGATGTCTATCTTAGCAACCCAGGATCTAACAGTCTGGCCAACACTCAGTGTGGTCAAATGGATCTAGTTACCTCAGATTTTTAAGGGCCTACATAGTAGTTGGCTGGTTGTTGCCAACCGCAGCTACAAAATTGATACTACTACTGCCCAGCTTCAAAATGCTGCCTGAATGGTTCTAAATCAGATTATGCAGGACATCTTTATCAATGATCAAATTAACTTCACATTGCAAACTTCAGTGCTTTCTGTCACTCACATTGAATCAAAACGCCCTGGCAACCAAAGAGCCCTCAAACCTTAACCTACCTATAAACATCCAACACCCTAGTCTGAAAAACACTACCATGCTTCAGCACAATTTTGCGCTTCACCGATCGGATGCTAAGCACTATAGAAATGAAGCAGAGATACATAATCTTCTGAAATTCAATACGGAACCAAGGTATCCAAGAATGTTGGGCCTATATTAACTGAGGCTCGACTAATTCCAGTAGTCAGAAAACAAAGAGTCCAGCAGTATAACTTCATAGCCATCCGAGACCATTTAGTACCCCTATTCAAAAACTGAGCAAAAATCAACACATCTTACCTAGCAAATTGCATCCTTTAGCCATCAAATCGGCGAACTTCTCCTGCAGAAGAGCATACCAAAACGGGGGCGAAGCATTATTAGGGATTTGGGAAGGAAACGAAGCGGCACTAGATTCGAACAGGAGGAAGGGGCAAGACAAGGGCGCGTACGTGGGAGGAGGAGGAGATGACGTGGAAGTCGAGGGGCCCCGTGCGCTCGGGGTCGGAGCAGTGGAAGACCTCGGCGCCGTTGAGGCGGAGCGCGTCGTGCACGGCGTCGAACACCTCGGGGGCCACCAGGTTCCGCGACAGGAACACGCTCGCGCCGGCGAAGGTCGCCGCCCGCCGCGCGCCGTTGGGACCCAACGAAGCGGAGGCGTAGGACGGCGTCATCGAGAGAGCGGAGGATTCGCCCCCCGGCGGCGAATTTGGATTTTGGGAGGAGGTGCGGAGGCGGGAACTGGAGGGGGATGGATTTTCCGGAGGGGAAGCAAAGCAGGGCTCAAGTAGCAGTGACGTGGCGTAGCGCGGTGTAGTAGTGATCTTTGGCAGTTTGTGAGCCATTCGGTAATTGGGAAGATTTATCTCTAGTATATTAAATTTATCAATTTTGAGCATGTTTGACAGAATTATGAAAACTGATTATATTTAAAACTCATAAGTAATTGAGATCATAACTATTCATAAGTTATTTTTAAATTATATAATTTTTAAATATTTAATAATCATAATTATTTATAGACTATAATTCTTTTGTATAATCAATTAAATAATTTCTATCAAATACATTTTTTATCTATCAATATGAAAATTTATTTTTATCTTAGAGACATCCTATTTAGCAATAGAGGCTTTGTAATCGAATCCGTCGAAACAGGCTAAACAGCGTTTCTTAGCCATAGAAAACGGGCCGTGCTTTGCTTTTTATTGCTTTCGAGTTAGCTGGCGAGTGGGCGACCAGAGCTGATCGGTCGACCAGGGCGCCGTATATCAGCCTCCGGAAAACCTCGCGTAAACCCGACCCCGTCGCATTCTGTTCCGCAACCAGCAATACCCCATCCCCGGGCCCCGGAGGCGGCGGCGAAGATGATCATCCCCGTGCGTTGCTTCACCTGCGGCAAGGTTCCCCGCTTCCCTCTCTTCTCCTGCTCTGCTCCCTTCCCCCCTCCTCCGCGCCTAGGTGTGCCAGGGTTTCAAGGGTTTGATCTTCCGTGCGCCTAGGTTCCACCCAAGTTTAACCCTTGTTTTTTTCCTTTTGATCCCGCCGTCGCAGGTGATCGGGAACAAGTGGGACCTCTACATTGAATTCGTCCAGGCGGACTACACCGAGGGGTAGGGTTAAATTCATCTCACTGCTCGCCACCGAGGGGTAGTTAGTTATTTGTTCCATAAGAGTTATGAGTAATTGAGTTTCCTGATTTTGATATCTGAATGTTATCGTGAGGAATTAGGGTTTTCTGACATGCTAAAAGTAATTGTTGAACTTGTATAATCAGGCATTATCACTAAGTCTGTTAGCTCAAATATAATTTTACATTTGTGATTTTTCATTAAATAAAAATTTTGCATAATGGAGAAGGAAAGTAATATGAAGTTGTTGTATGGTAGCTCCACGCCTCCATCCATGTGTTCTCACCATCTGGCGTGCTTACATTATTCCAGTGGATTTGGGAACTTGCTCGTTAGGATTTTAATATTGATACATATGACAGGCTCGTGTTATATATTTAATTGTTCGTATAGGAACTAAGCCTATGCTGAAATAAACCAGGGTATCTGCAATTTGCTTGAGATTGTCTCATTTTCGAGTTCATGCTAGAAGGCAGATCATGGGCATATAGGTGTTTGTTTTGTTCAGCATTGCCATGTCTCAGGGCATTCCGAATGTTTTGTCATGAGTAACAGTTACAGTAATTTCTAGCCACAGCAGAACTCAGGGCTTAAGTAGGTTACATTTTAATATATGCTTCTCCTATTTTTGTGTGCTATGAAATAGTCAGTTACTTCAGCATTTCACATTCAGGTCACACTTCTTTGTTCTTGAACACAAATCCGCACCACAGACTCTTTATTGAGAAATGCTGTAATGAGTATGCAAGCTATTGTAACATGTAAATTGAATCAAGTGGTATAAATCATGGTATGAGCACCCCATGTAAATTCAGTTCTCTCAAGTCAAAGAATTTCTCATATGCGATCTTCCAGAGTGCAATCTTAAAGTTGGAAAAGGAACTTCTAATACGAGATCTTAAAGAGTATAATCTCTTTTTGTCTTGAAAATCTGAAGAGTACAATCTTAGGAGTTAGGCTAGGAAGGGATATTGTGGGTTATCAAATATTTATTGGGCCGGATATTCAATCGTCTGATTCCATAAATACGAAAGATTTTTGCTACTGCAGGCGCTGATTCCATAAACATTACGGACTAAACACTGTTTTATATGTCATCTTTTACAGGGATGCTCTGGATGCTTTAGACTTGGTTCGTTATTGCTGTAGGCGGATGCTGATGACCCATGTTGACCTCATCGAAAAGCTCCTGAACTACAACAGTAAGTTAATTTTTTTCCCCAGTTCTGTGCTGGCTTCGTTTTCCTTTGTGTATTGTTTTTGTTTTTCCCTGGCATGTCACTAACACCAACATTCATTGACAGCACTGGAGAAGACCGAGAACACCAGTTAACTGAACCTGAGATGTTCGATCACCGGTTCGTTGCACATAGAATCCTTTAGAGTGTTATGTCGTGTTCCACACATACGTGGCCATGTGGGCAAACCTAGTACGATTTATAAATCCTGCACTGTGAAGCTTATTGGGGTAGACATCTTGCTCTGCCGTATTCCCTTGTTTGAAGCCTGATGAATATGTTTGGAAGGAGGACTTGATGGATTCTTAAGCGAAGATCTCTCCCTATTGTACTAATACGTTGGCATTTCCGGGCACACTAAAGCTTATGCGCGTACTAATTGACATGTGTGATGTGTCTGCTGTTCTGACTGAATTTGCTAAGTTTCAGATGGAATGCTTCGTGCTCAGTTTTAACTGTGTAGGCTGCGTCATGCAGTTTAGCAGTGATCAATTTTGTTTTTGTCAGTCATCATGCGTTAGTACTTGTCCCTACACTGTTCGCCGAGACCAGCGACCTGCTTGCAACTCTCACTTGTCCTTTGCACCGCTCGAAGAGGCCTGTTCGCCTGTGGCTTACTTTTAATGTTCAGATTATTATTTGCAAGTGTTGTGTTTATTATTTCTATTTCTTGTCCGCAAGTAGGATGATCATGTTTTTTTCTTTTATGTCGCTTCGCTCATGTTTGCACGCATGCCTTTCAAGATCCTTTTCACTGTAACTAGGTTGTTGGTCCACGTCTTGGTTCTTATGATATGATGATGCATCTTTCGTTTTCACGTTCTTTTCAATGAATTTGTTCCAACCGACCCTCGTATCATTCTCTGTCATGCTGAAGTTCAAATTTACCTGTGAAACAGACACTTATAATGGTATAATGGTTGGGCATCCATCGTCATGAGCATTGCAAAGATTGTAGCTAGATTAGAAATTAAAAAAAAAGGATTGTAGCTAGATTCTGAATTCACCGAGAAAACTTTGTTAAAAAAAGAAAAAGAAAAATAGCACTTGATGTTGATGAGCATATTCAAATAACTAGGCAGTATTCAATGTTCAAAGCTGATGGAAAAGTCAATTTTCACCTGAGCTGCTTTAAACGAAGAAACATGATTGATTTGGTGTAGGCAAAATACCCACAATCACATTCTTCATTCTTCCTACTTTATTAGTTAACTCCTCATCCCTTTGGATATAAGAGCACCTGGGTATGACAAGGTCTCTTTCTCTTTAGAGTGGAGACAAGACCTCCACCCCCGAGCCGAAGAAACTAACACATAATCAAAGAGAAGCCTTGGAGGAGGGCATTGGATGTGCCGACTCTCATCCAGGGAACAAAAATATAACTTTAATAACTAAGAAAAGAGAAAAAAAAATGTCTATTCACTAAAAGAGTAGCTCTGCCATGGATTGATCAATCGAAGCTAGACGACCGACTCCATCTTCCACGGAGGTACTCCTCAAGCGATGTGTTGGCCGTGATGAAATCGTTGCTGCTCACTGACGCAGCATCATCTTCAACATCAAATGCGAGATTGATGTAGGACTGGATGTTTACTGGTGCCGGCGGTGTCATCACACATTCATCACCATCACTATCGCAAGTCAGTCCAGCTTCTGACCTAGCCCACTTGAGGACTTCGTTATCACCTTTGAGTAACTTCAGAACCTGATGATTGCAGCCCAGATGCTCGTAAGATACGGCCAACGAAAAAGATAAAATGAGCAGCTGAAAAATGTATGCATCAAGGTAAACAAAGAAAACTTACAGCATCAATGTGAGGACGGTTCTGAGGTGCTTGTCTTATGCATAGGGAAGCAGCAAGGGTCATCTTCTCGACAATATCTGTATGGCCTTCAGTAGGTAAGTTGGGATCTACAAGTTGCGTGAGCTTTCCTCCTTGTATGATGGAATTTGCCTGCATAAAACAAGCAACAGCTATTACATCTTCAAGATACAGGGAAGCAACCATCGTTCACATAATTCAACCAAGAAATCGAGAAAGTGATAGTAAGAAATGGAACTTACCCACATCACAAGGCTCTCATGCCCTTTTGGACAACCAGTGCAGAGTGGTTTTCTGCCAGAAATGAGTTCAAGAAGGACCACACCAAAAGCATATACATCAATTTTATTGTTCACCTTGCCATGCATGAAGTATTCAGGAGCTAGGTATCTGTAAAAGTACCTTTATGTTAGTAAGGACATCATTGCAACGCAGCAGGAAAAGAAAAAAGTCAGTTAATGTTGAATTCGATAACACACCCAAAAGTTCCTGCAACATCGTTGCATGTCATCTGGGATGTCACATCAGCAGCCCAGACTGCCAGGCCAAAGTCTGATAACTGCATTGACAAGACATCGAAAAATTTAAGTTCACTGCAATATGATATTTGCACCGGAGTGGAAACATTTTGTGCTATCTGATAGAAAAATATTACCTTTGGTTCGAAGCACTCTGAGATGAGGATGTTTGAAGACTTGACATCCCTATGAATCACTGGACGACTGTTGCCATTACCGTGAAGATAATCTAGAGCATGAGCAACTCCCACAGCCACGTTGAACCTCTCAGCCCAACCAAATATGCTCTGGCCTCCATTTTTACCTGCATAACATTTACTATTAGATCACTTGACATGGCACTGGGTACAGTTAGAAAACTATCAGGTGGTGAAGACTTGAAACACACCATGCAGCATCTCTTCCAGGCTGCCTCGTTGCAAGTACTCATACACTAACAGAAGGTCGTCGTTCTTGAAGCAGAAACCAATGAGGGATATGACGTTCTTGTGATTGAGAGAGCTGACAATCTCAATTTCTGAGACAAACTCCTTCAGTACCTCATCAGAATACTTCAAGGTCTTAACTGCCAGTTCCCTGCCATCTGCCAAACACCCTCTGTAAACTTGGCTACTGCCACCATGTCCAACTATACACTCTGCACAAAACAACCATTGTGACTTGTTAACATGACATGCCTACAAGACTTGGTGGTAACAGACATACAAAAAAACATACAAAAAAGCATGGTAACAGAAAGACAAATTTGAAACACGTACCAGGTGAGAAATTAGAAGTGATCTTTGCGAGCTCACTGTAACTGAAGGAAGAATAAATAGATGAGAATTTCTCTTTTAGTGCGGTCAGCTCTTGTGGTGTTTCCTTCTCCAATTCTTCAATCACCACAGAAGACCTTCCTGGATTGTTCCTCAAAGGGGCAGCCACCCGGTCACGGAGAATATGACTGGTATTGGCAGTGGAATCTAATGTTCTGGTTCTGTACTCAGAATGAACTGGTGAAACTGCTGAATACCGGCTAGGGAGCCGCATTGCCCACTGCACGACAGACATCTTTGATTTGTCAGGCAGGGAAGCCTTACGGTCTGGGAAGAACTTCTTCCTCAGGAGGGGCCAGCCTGTTGCTGCTTCAGGTGATTCTCGTCGGTGACCATTCACTCGGACCAATGCTAATGAAACTTCTTTTTGTGGCGTTGGAGACCTTGCTGGCATGGTGATGGCACGACACGGCGACCTGCTTCCCTTTCCATATTCATCCCAAAATTTATCCCCTATCATGGACGACAAGAACTTCCGATAGCTCCTCCTTGGAGTCTCTGGCACTGCTGCATCCCAGTTCCACAATTGAGCATACTGAATTCACAGGATCTTCAAACAACAAAACGATTATGAACTCAAACGAAACTATTGAATCAACGTACATGTACTAGTTGTTTGGTAAAGTTCATGGTCTGCGTCTCTGTGGTAAACGACCTTGCCATTGTTCACAGCAAGAACCGAGCAGCCTGTCGGAACTCGCTTGGCGCAGTACTTGGCAACTGAAGTTGAGGACCTGACATTTGGAGTAAGAAATGAACACGAAATTGTTGTGAGAAAACAAAGTCAGGCGCTAGGCTAATAAAGGTCGAAACACGAAGCGCAAAACAGTCAGATTGAGTACCTACCCAAAGGACTGAGAATTCTTGGCGACACCGACGATCAAATGAGCAGCACCACAGGAGACCGCTTCCTTGACCAGAGCTTTCCGAACAGACGATCCTCCACATACCTTGAGCTCCAAATTGATCTGACGGGTGGAAAAGGCCAAAAGGAACACGAAACTGATGAGAACTCTGAGGTAGTAAATGTCAGCTGACGAAATATCACTGCTGTGGTAGCATTAACCCGCCCCTCCCCACACAAAAAAATATCAGTGGTGCCCAAAACTTGAAGGCGTTGGGAAAGAACAGCCAAGTTCAAGATCGACCATCCAGTAATAAAGTACGTATTTGGTGGCACGAGTGATACGGCAAGATACGGAGACTTTGAACGGCTGGACCACGAATTGACGAACCGAGATTTTAAGACAAAACTCTTTGAGAAACGGTCACCGCTTTGAACGACGGCTAACAAATGAGACGAACACCAAATAGAATGGCTCGCGGAAAGTGTACTAGAGTGAAGGGGCAAAAAAAAAAAAATGGGAGACAGTAATTTCTTTTGAGAGTACATACAGTATTATAATCTTTGGGATGGACGGAGGGACACAGACCTGCTTGAGGTTGCAGAAGCCGTCGTACACGGCGAGCACCGAGCCGAGCGAATCCGCGGCCCTGCTCCGCTCGTCCACTCCCATCAGCAGCCCTGAACGAGGAGAGAAAGACAGAGACGAAAGGGGATTAATTTCACAACACAATCGAACGGGAGAAAAGCTGCAACTTTGCGTATCGCACTGACGGAGGAAATATATAGTCCAAAGAAATCTCTCCATTACGGAGTTTGAAACGCGGAACAAAAAAAAAAAAACAGCTCTGCATATGTTAATTATAAGACGGCGAGGAGCCGGACGCACCGTCGGCGGCCGCTGCGACGTGCAGCGCGGCGACGTGGAGCGCGACGACGCGGTCGCCGGCATTGGCGACCTTGACGAGCGCCCAGGTGAGGAGCTCGCGGCTAGCGCCGTCCCGCCTGATCCCCACCACCACCGTCCTCCCCGCCGGCGCCGGGGGCGTTAGGGCTGGCTCGGGGAAGGACGCCCGAGCCGGAGCCGGCACCTCCTCCTCGTCGTCCTCCCACGGCAGGCCCCGGCGCCGAGCGCCGTCGGGGACCAGCAGCCTCATGGCGGCGCGGCGGGAACCGTCGTCCCGCTACAGACCAGACCAAGCTCTCGATCGATCCGTCAGTCGGTCGGTCGGTGGATGGATGGACGGATGGTCCTCTCCTCGTGCTGTTGTTTGCTCTCTCTCTGCTCGCGTCAGAGAGGCGAGAGGGGGAGTAGAGAGAGAGAGAAAGGGAGCGAGGGAGGGAGGAGTGCGGAGGAGATCCGCTTGTGAGCCTGCGTTTTATGCGGCCCACTGTTCCCGTTCGTTTGTTTTCGTTGCTGTTTACGCCGGCGGTGAAACGTTATTACTCAACCATCAACGTCTCCTTCCTTCCTTGAGGAGGAGGAGCCTGCTGCCGCCGCCGTCTTGCTTCCTCTTGCCGCACACACATCATGATTCATGACCTTTTATTTACTTATATTTAATTCCAAATATTATTATTTTTTAATACACAAGATTAGGTGCACACGCCACATGTGCAGATGCCTGTACCCATGATCTCACATTCCTCCACGCCGATCCAACATGAACATGGCCTTTTGGACGGTCACGCTCTCGTCCCACAAACGAACTGGTAGTAATGAAGTGAAGAATGATTCTGCTAAATTGGTGAATTATTGTGCTTGGTTATTACTAGTAGGATCATACTGCTAAAATACGGTAACGTAAACGTCTAATACAAGTCGTCTTTAAGACGGCGACTTTCGGTTAAAACCAGACCATTATTTTTTTTTTTTCTTTTTAACCCTGGCCGCAACTACAACCACAGCAGGCACGTCAATGCCAGTGGGCCTGCGACCTGTGGCGCCACATGGGTTGATGCCAGGCTCCTCTCTGACCGACCTCGCGTCGGTTTCATGTGCAGGGTCAACTCCGGCCGTTTCTGTCCGCCCATCCCATAGGCCATAGCCTGGCCCTGGCCGGCTGCCGCTGATGAAGATGAACGCCTGCAGCACTTTATTTATTACTATCGTTCGCAACAGAAAATAGTAGAAAAAAAAAAGGGGGCTGGGGGGAAGATCCCCGCGATTTATTTACCGGCGACGTCGATCTGCTCTCTCGCTCGCAGGTGTACTCGTACCACGTTGCGATTTACTATAGTTATGAGATCTAGATAGGGGTGAAAACAAATCAGTCCTACGTTCACCACCTGAAATCCCCATTTAGTTTTTTTTTCAAAAAAAAAGAAACAAAATTTTCAAACATAAATTTAATTTCGAAAAGTCGTTCATACTAATTTTACACTAACGATGCTTGGAAGGAACCCATACATACATATGCAGTGTCGACGCTAGAGTTCTCGACACCCGAGCGCACACCTTGCTTGACAGAGCTCCAAAACGGCGCAGCGCACATTAACATTGTGTAAAAAAAAAAAAGCTGACTGATTTCAACTAAAATTTGTTTTGGTGGGTGGTGCCCGTGCACCAGGGTGAGCTAACCTGGCTTCGTCACTGTACGTATGTACACCTCTTTATCTCCTTATTTGTTATGCGGAAAGTTTTACATCTCTACTAATGAGATCAGCTAGATCTGACCCAACCGAAGTGTCACCTTGCGCACCGAGCCGACAGATCATGTACTCTATGCGTGCACGGTTTCCACCGCAAAACGAAGATCCATCGAATCTCGTTCGGAATTGATGATTACCGCCACAGTTCGATCAGACAGACACGTACTAAACGTTTAGTACGTGATGAATGGATTGTTTAACGACTGAGACCTGTTACGACTGTTAGACCATCGCTACCGTGCACAGCTTTTTGTCTCGATCGCGCGCACGTCACGAGCCACATATAGATTTCGACAAGGGTTTTAGGTACTACTAGCAGCTGATTAGTTAGATGAGTAATAAAGCAGGCACAAGGAAAAACCGTAACCACACACACCCCGAAGAAGAAGAATAACGTTGCACGAACTGCGTGCACGGATCGTCCGCTCGTTGCGTTTTCCCTTTCTGTAAAGGATCGGAGGGACGAGAAATTAAATCCACCACCCCTACTGTTCCTGTCCGTTCAGTGGCTACGGAAAGCATCTCTATAGTCCGTCGATTCCTTGCTTAATTGGGGTTCCCGTTCCATTCCATAGCGCAAAAGCTTCTTCGTCCAACACGTACGGATTGTTCATCTAATTCGCTCCAGTACGTCATGGATTGATTACGGTTGCTATAGATATATGTGTTCCTTGGACAACGACAACTCATGTGTTGTTGGTGCATGCGTGAAAGCAAGCAAGCAAGCAACCGATCGCGTACTAGTTTTTTTTTTCTCTAAACGCAGGGAAAATAGATGGAGGAAAAAAAAATACATTTCTGTCCCGTACGTACGTCATTGCCACGTGTTGGACCGTATGGGATGGAAGATGAAACGAGCAATTAGCGCGCTGACAGCCGGCCGGCCTAGGGGGGACCAGGGAAGGAGCAGCCGGAGCACGTACGGCGTCGACGCCGCATGGGAGCCGGTGGAGCTGGAAGACGGCTCCCCCGCATACCCGGCCTTACGCTCGACCCATCTTATTATGTAAGTCCCGTCCCGTTGACGTTGATGGGAGCCGCCGCCGCCACCACCACCACCAACGATCGGAGGATGTGGCGGACAGAACATACTCACCGGCGGGCAATTATTAATCAACCGATCGATCAACAGGGTGCTTCGATCGATCGAGCTGGCCATCCAATGAATCGAACTCGATCATCGGAGATCGAGCGTGATCCTCCTGAGTTAATTAATTAATTCATTCATTTTTCAGAGCAAATTAATGCTGTCGCAACTCGTGTGACCACGCACCATGTATCGATGATTCTTCAGATACGGTCGATTGATATACTAGCAGTATACGTACATGCGTTGACTTGTTTGACCGGGCTCGCTTTGATGTGTGGTGCACGTGTGCGGTATGAGATGATGATGAGCCAATTTGTGAGGGGTCGTCGGAGGTGGACGCCTGGACGGCGGCTCCCGCGCCTTCTGCTGTCGCTGGATCGATCTGTCCCGTTGACGTTGTTCGTTGATGCATGGAGCGTCTCCATCGGTTGCGGAGGATAGCGAACGACAGAGAATACTAATGCGTCGATCCAGAGCTGGCCATCCGATCCATGAGCTCGAATAATGCTGGCGCAACGCATGCCGACCATGCGTACTACCTGAATAGTACGGTAGCAGCAGACAGCTTCTTCAACCCACTTACAGCTCACCTCAACGACGATTCCGTTCGTTGGAATACTACTACTGCTACTACCACCACCACCAATAATATAATACCATTCGGGTCGTCGTCGTGCATTATTCCCCGTCCCCGGCCGGAAAAAAGAAGAGACGACGACGTATTTGTTCCGTACGTCTTGAACCACTGACAACGCTAACGAACGCCATCACCGTCTTGCGTGTATCAGGCAGGGCAGAGGCCACGGGATAGTCGGGACGACAACAACAACAGCGCCTGGATTGTGTCCGGTGCACCAGAATTGACGGCCGGACCGCCGGAGAGATGCGTGCAAGAACGCGCTCAGAGTACGGTGCTGCTACTTAAAAAAAAAAAAAAGAGAACAAGCTCCCTGTCCTGTCGACCGGGCTGACACGACACGCAGGAAATAATGCCACACGCCAGTAATAATGCAAGTGTCTCATAATCGATCGGCAAACGCATCATCTGCGCCGACCGGACCGAACACCACTGGTTAAATATCTGCCACGAAACAAACGTCTCGCTGCTTCTCTAAAAGAGATTGCCAAATAAGTGGTGATCGTGTCAACAAGAGTGCGATCCACCACAGGTTTAGTACGTGGAGCGCGAGCTGTACGTTGATGATAGCCATCTATTATTGCTACTAAACAGCTTTATCATGCATGAGCAATTTCATGAGGAAGAAGGAGGAAGCTTATTTGGGTTCGTCATTAGCTTAATTATTATTATAATAAAGCACCCAGCAGCCAGAATAAGCTACTACTAGAATCTATAGATCATCCATCGCCAAAAAGAAGGGGAAAAGAAGCAGGCGAGCTAGTAGAACGTCCTGGCCACGACAGCATGCAAGGTGGTGATCTGCAACGGGGTGATTAGTTAGTGGTTCAAGAGCAGCTTCCACGGCGTACGTGCGTACGTCACCCTGTTTAACTGCTCTGATCTGATCTCTCGGCTTTGTCTGCTGGATTCTTCCCCGCCCGCCGGCCACAGCACTCTCTGTGTAACAATATTCAAAATCGGGAGCAAAAAGGCACTACCCATTGTTTTTCTTAGAGCAAACTGTAAAAAAAATACAACTTTTTTCAAACTTATACTACTATTATAGATCACAAAAAACTAGTATTATAAATTTAAAAAATATATAAATTCCATATCCGGTACAGTCCGTCGTCCTGCCTTATAATTAATATATAACTCTCTCTTATGATGCTGACATGTATATGAGATGCAACACAAAAATGTAGTTTTTTTTAATATATTATGCCAAACGGTTTTATATATATAGTTATTCTAGTGTCATTAAAGACCAAATATGACATATTGAATGTGTCAAAGTTGTTGTGGTTTTCTTTGAAATTTATGTAAAAGATTTAGTCTTCTGATTCATACAAAGGTCAAAAGTTAGTTATACTTTTCTGAAACCTCATTACTCTCTTTTGTTTTAATTTAATGATGAAGTCCTTTAATTTGCTAGGTTATAGAGATTCTTCGTACATTCTTTTCTTTTGATAAAGGGAAAAGTTGTATGACCCATGATGGAACGTTGGATGGCGTTGATCGAATCAACATTTAGACTTATATCTTTCGGCACTATGCAGTGCAGGTAGGTCATCATTTTCTCCTTTTGTGGCATGTAGGCATCGCTAATTATATCGGGTTATCTCATATATAGTTTTGCATATATACAATGATAAATATGCAGTAAACGGATACTGAATGAATTTATGTGCGCGTGTATATATATTTCCGATGAGCTATATACTAATTAAATTTCCTTTTTTTCCATTAATATTTTACAAGTAGGCCAAAACTGATCAAGAACGCCACCGTACGTAGTCACCGATATCATTTCTATGGCCTTTGTCACATTGCAACATTCCATTTTTTGTGTGTGTGCGCGCGCGCGCGCGTGCATGCGTGATGATCTGAAAAGTGAAACCCTGGAGTGCTAAAAAAGAAACGACCCTAGTGTTCGTGATCACAGTTGGCTGCCACCACTGTTCCTTTTGGAATCGGTCGGGAAATACAATCGATCGAGTAGTAGTGTCGGCTTCTGTTATCATTTCGATAGGGTTGCTTTTGCAAAGGGAAAGCCGTCCTATATGGCTATATATCTTCTGTTATCACCACTGTTACGCAATTGGTTGAGTGGCTGGCTACGGAAACATCGATTCCTAGCTTGTTTGGTTCCATAGCACACAGCACTAGCTACAAGCTTTCGAGCACGGATTGTATATCTTTGAGAGGTCTGAGTCTGAGCGTCAGGATTGATAATTGTTTAAGCTGTGTACTTGATAGTAGAGACTGGAACTTGGCTACAATATTTGCGCTAGCGTTGATTCATCTAATTAATCCTGTTTAAACATGTGTGTCGTATATGCCATGCGTGTCGTGTTTCACTTGAGGTAGGATCAGATCTTTATTTACCGCCGTCACAACTGTCTTTTAATGTATTTTTTTTTGAGCGAATGTTCAATGTAATACGTCGCCGGGCCCGTGACCACGATGAACTCTAGCTTGTTCGTTGGAAAAAGTCTGTACGGCGCGCGAGAGCGCCAACGCGACCTAGGCCGTCTTAACTTGGGCCTCAGCGCATTTTACCATTCCTTCTTTCTAGCTAGGAGGGAGAGGGAGCGCAGATTATAAACGCACAGGGCGTGATTGGTTTGTTGACCGCCGGAGGCTGGCTCGCACGCCGCATGCAGGCTGGAGCTGGCCAGCCTCGTCAGGATCAGAGCAGCTTGATTGGTTTACCGCACGTAAGCATCCAAGCCACGTGCGTAAGTTTGTTTGGTTGGCTGAAGATGGCAGCATCCAGGCTGCTTGTCTGAGTCTGCAAGCTGGGCCGTGCAGTAGTTACATGCTCGCGCCGGCCTGGCTCTGAAGGAACAGATTTCATGCTCGTTTTTTTGAAACCTGGCTCACGGCTAGCAGTTGCATTCGGTTGATCTGGTTCAAACGAATATACAGTCAACCAAACATAACAAAGTTGCATCTCGCGGGTCTGGTCGGGGAATGTGCGCCCAACCAAACCCGCCTATAGTGTTGCTTGGCTGGGACCTGTGGCAGTTCGTAGCATGCACGCAGCAAGAGCGCAAGACACATCTTGGTCTTGCGGGGGACAAAGCCTGATGACCAGGAGTACTGCTACAGGAGCCAGAGACGTGCCCTGTTCGTTTAGTCAAGAAGCCGCTGTTTCACTGTAGCAGCTGTTTGGAAAATAACTGAAAACACTGTAGCAGCTGTTTAGAAAATAACTGAAAACACTGTAGCAGCTGATAAGGAGCGGGGCAGCCGAACAGGCCCGTGGTGCGGTGCAGGTAGCAGAATTGACGGCCGGGACGTACGGGAGATGCGTGCAAGGACGAACGGACGCAATTGTGAGCAACATTACGTTTTTAATAACTTGATTTGGAGGGTAATGGAGTCGTCGCTTGCTGCTGATGCAAAGTATTGTTGCCTGGAACTGGAAACACGGGTTACAAGTCAGTCAATAATGTGTCTCCTGTTCCTGGGTGCCAATAATGTGTCTCCTTGTCTCTTTTCCTGAAAATGAGATTGCAAGTCAGTCAACTATAGCAGGGGCTGTCCAATGCACTGTTTGGCTTCCAATTAGTCCAGCCACGCCAATACCACACGCGAAGAGATATTTTTTCTCCCAATGACAACTGATACAAAATTTTTGTTACTATATGACCTGTTCTTGTAATGCACATAGCCTACCTGTTCAAATACAGAAGGGCTACCTGTTCAAATACAGAAGGGTCCTAATTATTAAACGATGTCGCTTTCAAACATCTAATGGTTGTTGGCAGCAGCTTCCTCGAACCTGCAGGATCTCTCCCTCTTCCTCTATTTCTCACTCCCGTGGTTGTTGGCAGCTAGCCATCATACTTTAGTGGCAGTGCAGAAATACTCCTCACCCGACATAACTCTGACTCAGCCACAAAAGTGAACTGCTACTTCAGCGAGGCTGGACTGCAACACGATTACTTTGTTTTCTTGCCACATTCAGGTAATTTTCTCAATCGAATTGGTCTGCAAGTTCAGCTCATCAAGATGGAAATGAGTACTGAAAATTTGAGTTGATTTGTCAGATCCAGAATTGCAAGTCCCGGGGAATACATTTTTGAATCTGAGCACTCAATCGAGCTCTCTTGAGCGCAACAACCATCATGGCGGAGGCCGTTGTGGGAGTGCTGATCGGCAAGCTTGGTGAGGCCCTGTTGGGCGAAGCTGTAGCCTATGCTACATCCCTGCTTCGCACCGAAGCTTCTGCCCTCAATGGTCTGTTCGGTGAGATCCGCAGGGCAAAAGGTTGGCTGGAGATCATAAAGGCCTATCTGCAAGACGTGGAGAAGTTTAGGGAAACTAACAACACCACTGATGCCTTTGTCAAGAAAATTCGAGATCTAGCTTTTCGAATGGAGGATGTTGTCGATGAGTTCAAGTACAAGCTAGAGGACATCAAACATGGAGGATTTGCAACCAAGATGAAGAAGAGGATCCAGCAGCTCAAGGTTTGGCGGCGTCTAGCTCTCCAGCTACGTGATATTAATACTGACCTTGAAGACGCTGCAAAACAGAGAAACCTTTGTGGCATCCCAGCAGAAACAGGAGGCAGAGAGCACCATATTGGACCAACCAATCAGTTTTCTTGTTTTGCTAGGGAAGAGGACCTTGTGGGTATTGAGCATAATGCGAACAAGCTGAAGGGGTGGCTACTAGATAATTTGGAAGAAACAAAGAGCAAAGTCGTCACAGTTTGGGGGATGGGTGGAGCAGGTAAAACCACTTTGGTGGATCATGTCTATAAGGTTGTAAAACAGGATTTTGATGCTGCTGCATGGGTGACTGTGTCAATGAATTACCAAATTGAGGACTTGCTGAAGAAGGTCGCTCAGGGTCTGGGTATCTCAGTTGATGTCAGCAACATGGAAATGAGAAGCTTAGGTGAAGCCATCAGTAATCATCTTCGAGGTAAAAGCTATATCTTGGTGTTAGATGATGTATGGGAAAAGGACGCATGGATTAATATCATGAACGCCTTCCCAGCCAAATGTACAAGTCGATTTATTCTCACATCTCGGTACAAAGAGGTCGCTTCACTAGCAACTAGTAGTGACTGTATGTTGGAGTTGGAGTTGCTAGAAGAAAGCTATTCATGGAATTTATTTTGTAATGTAGCTTTTCGGAACAATTATGACAAAAGCTGCCCACCTGAGCTGCGGAGTTTGGCTGCCAAGTTCTTAGAAACGTGTGAAGGCTTGCCTCTTGCTATTACATGCATAGGCCACTTACTGTTCTTCAAAGAGGCAACACACTCTGAATGGAAAAAAGTGTATGACGACTTGCAATTACAATCGAACAAGCATGTGATCCCTGGTGTTGACAGGATTCTAAAAGTCAGTCTGGAGGACCTTTCATATGAATTGAAGAATTGCTTCTTACATTGTGCACTATTTCCAGAAGACACTGAAATGAAGAGAAAAAGATTAATAAGGCATTGGATTACTGCTGGATTCATCAAAGAAAACTCGGACAAAACACTAGAAGAAGTGGCTGAGGGATACTTGAATGAGCTTGTAAACCGAAGCTTACTACAAGTTGTGGAGAGGAATTATTTTGGACGAGTGAAATGTTGTCGAATGCATGATGTCGTCCGTCGACTTGCCCTTGACAAAGCAGATAATGAATGCTTTGGTAAAATTTATGAGGGATCTATGACATTTTCGTCAGACCATCTTACCCGTCGATTGTCAATACAGAGCATAGATATTAAACCGCTAAATCAATCTGGTGCCAAACATCTTCGTGCAATTCATGCTTTTACGGATTATATTGATGTTGACTTTCTTAAGCCAATCCTGGCAACTTCGAATTTGCTGTCAATATTGGATCTGCAAGGGACTCAAATCAAGAAGTTGCCCGATGTGGTTTTCAGCTTGTTTAATTTGAGGTATCTGGGTCTCAGAAGTTCTAGAATTGAGGAGCTGCCAGAGGCGCTTGGAAGATTAGTAAACCTAGAAGTACTAGATGCATGCGATACTGGTCTGCCATCGTTACCAAAGAGTTTGGCAAATCTAAAGAAGCTCAGATTTTTATACACATGTGCACCGTCCATAAAAAATCCACCCCTTGGAACTGAGGTGCCTAGTGGCATAAGGAATTTGACCAGACTATATGCTCTGCAAAGTGTTAAAGCAAGCTTAGAGACTCTAAGTGATGTTGCAGCTTTGTGCGAGTTAAGAACATTTGAAATTGTCAATGTGAAAAGGGAGCATTCCTTTAAGTTGTGCAGTGCTATCGTGAACATGAGCCACCTTACCCACCTGTCAATTTTTGCATCAAATAAAAATGAAGTTTTACCATTGGAAGCACTGTGTTTGCCAGTAACTCTGTATAAATTGGCGTTGGCGGGACAACTAGAAAAGAAACGGATGCCACAGATTCTCTCATCCTGGTCCCACCTGAGCAACCTCACAAGATTATTTCTAGCATACTCCAAACTTGATGACGACTCATTTTCTAGCCTCGGGGTGTTACGTGGTTTAGGCCATCTTTACCTTTACATGGCTTATGATGGGACGGAATTGAATTTCCCTCCACAGATGTTTCCTAGACTCAAAGTGTTGTATATATGCGATGCCCCCAAGCTGAACCAAGTGAAAATAGAGGAAGGTGCGCTGGTAAGCCTTGTTAGCCTCTGCTTTGCAGAATGTCCAAAACTGAAGCATATACCACACGGCACTGGGTACCTTGCAGCCCTTGAGGAATTGTATTTGTGTGACACTCTAGAAAAGACAGTGCAGCTCAGGCAGGAAAGTGTTGCAGATGAATACATTGAAGAGTTTATGGAGATTAGCCACATTAGAAACGTTGTTGTTGATGAAAACAGATGGGAAAGAATTTGCAGAATGGAGACTTGAATACTACCGTTCCCAACAGTATGATTTTCTTTTCTGGTTAGTACCGGTCGCTCATTCTATTGTTTTACATTATTATATGTATGTGTAATTGATTGCAAGGCACCTGAGCCCTGAAATTGTATACAGGGTCAATTTGCGTAGCTGCTTGCAGAGTATACCAAGTTACCAACAGTATGCGGCGGCATACCTTGGTTCTTTGAAGAAATGTATGTGTGGAACGAGCAGGAGGAAAAATAGTTTTCTATTCACATCA
Source organism: Oropetium thomaeum (assembly GCA_001182835.1). NCBI lineage: Eukaryota > Viridiplantae > Streptophyta > Magnoliopsida > Poales > Poaceae > Oropetium > Oropetium thomaeum. The sequence goes on along the minus strand of LFJQ01000031.1, from coordinate 66,813 downwards.
TCTTGTACCGTTAACTGAAGTTAATTTGCTCGTGTCATTATATTCTTGTTTCTGTATTTGTCGATATCCGGTTATTTGGAATGGTTTGGCTTTTGTCCTTTTCTCATGGTTGAGGCATACTTCATTCTCCCACCAGGCCTGCCGCCGCCGCTGCACGCCTGGGACCCTACCATCGTATATTCCCTCGCCGTAGTTGTTTCAACTATTTTTATTTTTCCTTTCGGAAGAGCTATCTGAAATTTCGACACCTAAAGTTTGTAGCCTTAAATTGTTTCTGCATCTTACAGTGAAAAAAAAAACAAAATTCAGCATGCATAGTTCGAATGTGTAAAGATGGCAAGTCTATACAGAACCAAGCAAGGAAAGAAAGGTAATTTCCCTCCCTCCATTCTTTTTTTGTGTTGTAATTGATTTTGACTAATAACTTTAATCATTCATCTTATTTAAAAAAATATAGAAAATATTAAATGTTTTATTGGGATTTGATTCATTACTAAAGGTTTTTTAGTCTTGACTTTTCATTTCATATATTTGAACTTATTTTTTGAATAAGATGACTGATCAAAGTTTTTGGTCAAAGTCAACGGCGACAAAAAAAGAGAGGGAGTAATAAATAGTGGACGCGGTGTCCTCGCTGTCCTGAGGTTAAGAATCAAAATATCAGAGTGCGAAGTAGCTAAATTTCGATATTACGGTGTGCCGGTGTGGTGTGCTTCATGCATTTTGGAGTATCTACAAACAATTACCTTTATTAAATTAAATTGATGCTGTCTTCTATTCCAGTCGCTAAGGGAGTATTGATACATAATGAGGTAAAGCATACCAAAAACATATTGAAAAATAAAAGGTAGCAGAGTGCTTTGCTATGGGTGATAAATATTCTTTTGAACATTTAGTTTTTCCTGTTGGTTGGCCGGGCTTGGTTGTTCAGGCCTGTAACTCCAACTTTAGGAGGGCTAAAGACTTGGTTTGTAGGAGAAGTGAGCTTGAAGCCCATGTCAAAAGAAATAGGGATAATTTGTTATGTGCCATTGCAAATTCGTCTAAGTATGGTATCTTCCATCATAAAAAATAAAATATGATGTATGTCATTATTTTTGTAAACATTAATGTTTTGTGCAATTGCCGAGATACTGCTGTTAGGTAGAACGTGACGGTCATATAGAAGGACCACTTTAGCCGAATCAGTACTCAGATTTTAAAATATTATGTATATCACTTATGTATAAACATTTTCATGTTTTTTGACATGTAAATAAATAATACGCCCTCTGTAATGTGTAAACATGTTATGGGCAATATATGTTCACATGCAGAAAATATTATTCATGCACATGGGATAGATAAAATTACAATATCTGAACACTAATTCGACTATGAGGGTCGTCTGTGACATCCTGGCTAACGATCGATTTATAATAGTGGCACAAAACATAAGTTTACCAAATCGATGACGTATAGCATATTTTCTTTTTTACGATGATAAATATCATACTATACGAGTTTGTAGTGACATATAGAAAATTGGTCCAAAGAAATATGCTAGTTCCTAGGCTCAGGTTTTGTGTGGTGCCCAATCCTTTCCATGTTTCCTCCTACGGGTGATAGTTGATATTAGCTGTATGGTTCCGGCGATTCAATGTCAAAGTTTTCTTTAAAAACACATTAGAGTGACTAGGTTGTCTGATTTTGAGATTTAAAGTCACTATATGCTCAGATGGGACGGAATACCACATACTAGGCTACCACTTAAAAACCATTAGTAATAAACACAACTTTAGCCAAGAATTCAAACTTGACCAATTCATCTGATAGAGAATCAGTGAACAACGGCCTCCAGGAGCAGGAGGTTATTCATCAGTTGGGGACCAGTTGCTAACTTGCTATAGTATGTCACCTTCTATGTTTCTTTTTGTAAAATGAGATGACAAGTCAAGTCAACTACAGCATGCGCTGCAGATTTTCTTACAAAAAGAGCCAAACCGCATTTAGTGCATGGATCATGACACTTTGTCCCCTGCATTATTTTTGTTCTATTAGCGTCTGCTTTGGTTTCGAGCCATCGCGTCTAGTATCTCGTGGGATTCCTCTCGTCAGCTTCTTTGTACCATGAAGCTATAGGAACTCTACCCGCTTCCACCGTTCTCACTCTCTTGTTTGCGCTGCAGAATTATTCCTAGCCCGACCAAACTCTGACTCATTTTTTTTGACGTTATATATGGCAGGAGAGGACCGCACTGCGATTTTATTAAAACCAGAGAAAGAGAGAAACATCCAGGACAGCTCGTTACAGCCTCACAAGACAAGGCAAAGCAAAAAGAAGTGACTGTTAGCAACAAGGCGAAATGAGGGACCAGTAGGAAGGAGATGGAGGGGATCAGGAGGAAGAAGGTAAGTACGAAGCAGCTTGCTTCAGAGAGGTGTTCAGCGCAATATTCAGTTACAGCCTGTCTCTCTCCTTGCCCCTCGTACAGGTTAAATAGCCACTCCTCACATAGTCCATTCTGGGCCAGCGATGCGGACATTGGGCCTCTTCGCTCGGGTGGGCCGGTCCGGTGCTTGTGGTGGCGAAGGCGGTCCAGATCCTCGCAGGTTGCAAGTTCCCGCGGCGTTCGCGACCACTGTACCAGGCCCTCTGTGGTAGAAGAAGTGCCGTGATTGACAACGCGGCGCTGGAGAATAGCTTGGGGAATCTGCATACTGATAGTATCGTCAGGCAAAACCGGACTCACCGACTCGACAGAGCAAGAGCCCGCTTGAGCTGCGAGACATGGAAAACTGGGTGGATGCTAGAGCTAGCTGGAAGGAGAAGCTTGTAGGCTATCGCCCCCACGCGGGACACAATTGGAAAAGGGCCGAAGAACTTGAACGAAAGTTTCTACTTATTAGAGCAGGGTGCCAGGGAGGATTGGACATACGGTTGTAGTTTGAGGAAGACTCGATCACCCACAGCAACCTGACGCTCGCAACGCAACTCGTCAGCTTGCTTCTTCATGTGTTTCTGGGCACCTCTGGTGTTGGCGGATCAAGTTGTTGATGACATGGCTCTCGTTCAACCAAACGTCCAGTTCAGAGCTTGAAATCTGGCAAGGCCAGAACAGGAGCAAAGCTGAGAGCTGTTTTAAGCAAGTGGAATACCTCATCCTTGAACTTGGGTCCAAACATAAATTGCATTCTTCTTAAGTAGGTCGCTCAGAGATTTGCACATGATGCCAAAATTCTTGACGAATCGACGATAATAGCCGGCCAGGCCGAGAAAGCTCCTGACCTCTTTGATAGATGGTGGTCTTGGCCAAGAAATAACAGTGGAAACTTTGCTGGATCGGTTGCGACCCCCTTAGCACTGAGGATATGGCCTAAGTAATGTAACTCGTGTTGAGCAAAGGAACATTTGGACAACTTAACCTTCCAGTGATCTTTAAGTAACAACTCAAGCACCTGCTGCAAGTGAACCAAGTGCTGTTCATAGGAGGGGCTATAGACCAAGATATCATCGAAAAAACCCATAACACAATGACGGAGGAGAGGTTTGAGAGTCGCGTTCATAGCTCCCTGAAAAGTACCAGGACCTCCGAAGAGGCCAAAAGGGAGGACTCTGAACTCAAAGTGACCCTCGTGAGTAGAGAAGGCCGTTTTATACTCTTCCCCAGGGCGCAGCCTGATCTGATGGAACCCAGCGCGAAGGTCCAATTTAGAGTACCAGGAAGCAGAAGATAACTCATTGAATATTTCTTCCATCAGAGGAATGGGAAATTTGCAAGTAACTGTCAGCGCGTTTAGGTGTCTGAAATCCACAAAGAAGCGCCACGTTTTATCTTTTTCTTAACTAGCAGAACAGGAGAAGAGAACGGGCTCTTGCTGGGTTGAATTATCCCATTCTTAAGCATCTCTTGCACCTGTGTTTCAATTTCAGTTTTGAGTGCAAGTAATAATGCCACACGCCAGTAATAAGTGTGGGATATGTAATTAACTAGAATTCTTGTCTTAACGAAAATAATTTAAATAGAGAGAGAGAGTATTCCTTGATTTTTAAGAAGAGTACTAGTAATATGGAGCCAAGCCGTGGTGTGGCTGACGCAAGTACGTACGTATGTCGGTCTTTTTTATAAGAAAAAAGAAAAAGAAAGAAAGAAACTCTTGATTAAATTGCGTCCTCCAAACCGATAGTACTTGTACTAGCACATCATCTTACTCAAATCGTACGTACTGTTTAAGTGTTAATAAATGAACAGGCGGATATCCGAAGAGCGGGCAGGTCTATATCTTTTTGTTGGACGCCTTTTCTATGTTCAGTACTACTACTACTAAGTATACATAAGAAGGTGGCATGTACACATCATCAGCCCCTACCGAATTCCCATTTGCGGTGGATACGATATGAGTGTCTTTTGTAAATGTGCAGACTAGTTAATTCCAATCCCCAATCATGAATCTTCTACCACTACTCGTTCTAGTTTATAGCACGTACTATCTCTGTTTTTTATTATTAATTATTTTTAATATAAATTTGTACTTAAAAAATTAACAATTAAAAAACAAAGATAGTAATATAAACTATACTACGCACGCACATTGCGGATGAAGAGGACCAGCACGGATCAAAGACTGATCGATGATCTTGTTGCTGCATGTGTAACGCCGTATCAAAATAATGCAAGTGTCTCATAATCGATCGGCAAATACATCATCTGCGCCGACCGGACCGAACACCACTGGTTAAATATCTGCCACGAAACAAACGTCTCGCTGCTTCTCTAAAAGAGATTGCCAAATAAGTAGTGATCGTGTCAACAAGAGTGCGATCCACCACACGTTTAGTACGTGGAGCGCGAGCTGTACGTTGATGATAGCCATCTATTATTGCTACTAAACAGCTTTATCACGCATGAGCAATTTCATGAGGAAGGAGGAGGAGGAAGCTTATTTGGGTTCGTCATTAGCTTAATTATTATTGTAATAAAGCACCCAGCACCAGAATAACTACTACTAGAATCTATAGATCATCCGTCGCCAAAAAAGAAGGGGAAAAGAAGCAGGCGAGCTAGTAGAACGACCTGGCCACGACAGCATGCAAGGTGGTGATCTGCAACGGGGTGATTAGTTAGTGGTTCAAGAGCAGCTTCCACGGCGTACGTACGTACGTCACCCTGTTTAACTGCTCTGATCTGATCTCTCGGCTTTGTCTGCTGGATTCTTCCCCGCCCCGCGCCGACCACAGTACTCGCGTGTAACAGTATCAAAAATATTATAGATCACAAAAGACTAGTATTATAAATTTAAAAATATATAAATTCCATAGCCGGTACCGTCTGTCGTCCTGCCTTATAATTAATATATAACTCTCTCTTATGATGCTGACATATGAGATGCGCTGCAACACAAAAATGTAGTTTTTTTTAATATATCATGCCAAACGGTTTTATATATATAATTATTCTAGTGTCATTAAAGACCAAATATGACATATTGAATGTGTCAAAGTTGTCGTCGTTTTCTTTGAAATTTATGTAAAAGATTTAGTCTTCTGATTCATACAAAGGTCAAAAGTTAGTTATACTTTTCTGAAACCTCATTACTCTCTTTTGTTTTAATTTAATGATGAAGTCCTTTAATTTGCTAGTTTATAGAGATTCTTCGTACATTCTTTTCTTTTGATTAAGGGAAAAGTTGTATGACCCATGATGGAACGTTGGATGGAGTTGATCGAATCAACATTTAGACTTATAGCTTTTGGCACTATGCAGTGCAGGTAGGGCATCATTTTCTCCTTTTGTGGCATGTAGGCATCGCTAATTATATCGGGTTATCTCATATATAGTTTTGCATATATACAATGATAAATATGCAGTAAACGGATACCGAATGAATTTATGTGCGTGTGTATATATCTTTGCGATGAGCTATATACTAATTAAATTTCCTTTTTTTCCATTAATAATGTTACAAGTAGGCCGAAACTGATCAAGAACGCCACCGCACGTAGTCACCGATATCATTTCTATGGCCTTTGTCACATTGCAACATTCCTTTTTTTGTGAGTGCGCGTGCGCGCGCGCGCGTGCATGCGTGATGATCTGAAAAGTGAAACCCTGGAGTGCTAAAAAAGAAACGACCCTAGTGTTCGTGATCACAGTTGGCTGCCACCACTGTTCCTTTTGGAATCGGTCGGGAAATACAATCGATCGAGTAGTAGTGTCGGCTTCTGTTATCATTTCGATAGGGTTGCTTTTGCAAAGGGAAAGCCGTCCTATATGGCTATATATCTTCTGTTATCACCACTGTTACGCAATTGGTTGAGTGGCTGGCTACGGAAACATCGATTCCTAGCTTGTTTGGTTCCATAGCACACAGCACTAGCTACAAGCTTTCGAACACGGATTGTATATCTATGAGAGGTTTGAGTCTGAGTGTCAAGATTGACGATTGTTTAAGCTACGTGCTTGATAGTAGAGACTGTGACTTCGGTTCTATTATCTGAAAATATGTTACAATATTTGCGCTAGCGTTGATTCATCTAATCAATCCTGTTTAAACATGTGTGTCGTATATGCCATGCGTGTTGTGTTTCACTTGAGGTAGGATCAGATCTTTATTTACCGCCGTCACAACTGTCTTTTAATGTAAGATGTGTCATCAGGAAATTGTCTAAGGTAATGGTAGTACGTTTTTTTTTTTTGAGCGAATGTTCAATGTAATACGTCGTCGGGCCAGTGATCACGATCAACTCTAGCTTGTTCGTTGGAAAAGTCTGTACGGCGCGCGAGAGCGCCAACGCGACCTAGGCCGTCTTAACTTGGGCCTCAGCCCATTTTACCATTCCTTCTTTCTAGCTGGGAGGGAGAGGGAGCGCAGATTGTAAACGGACGATGGAACGCAAAGTGTTGCTTGGCTGGGACCTGTGGCAGTTCGTAGCATGCACGCAGCAAGAGCGCAAGACACATCTTGGTCTTGCGGGGGACAAAGCCTGACGACCAGCAGTACTGCTACAGGAGCCAGAGACGGGGTGCAGTGCAGGTAGCAGAACTGACGGCCGGGACGTACGGGAGATGCGTGCAAGGACGAACGGACTTACTGTCGGCCGGCCCCACACGACACGCGACGCAATTGTGAGCAACATTTACGTTTTTAATAACTTGATTTGGAGGGTAATGGAGTCGTCGCTTGCTGCTGATGCAAAGTATTGTTGCCTGGAACTGGAACTGGAACTGGAAACATGGGTTACTACTTACGTCGTCCCCTAGTACTAAACTTGCTCAGTTGTCAGGTAGTAGTATTAGTAGTATGGTGTCTGTGCATGCGGAAGTCATGATCTGCCGGCAGAGGCAGACGACAGTTTAATTAGTAATTGCTCAAGTGCCTATATAACGATACAGCCATAACACGATATCGAAACGAGGAGGATCAATCAGGCGTCCACTGTTCAGGCAGTATCCGTATCGAGCACAGCATACTCGGTGAGGTACGGTCGCTTTCATTTTCCGACGACAGGAAAAGGGGGAATCACACTGCAGTCTGCAGCACACGGTCATCATCACTTACTTTGTCCAGCAGTCCTGCCTGCTTTTGCGTTGGCCGGTTAAAAACCTGTTTGTCGCCGCCACCCGCCCGTCCTGAACCTGAACTAAGGGACAATACCGATGGGTACGTACGTCAACACCGATGCAATGGGCTCTGCCTGTTGGGATTCTCAGTGATCTAGTAGTCCTTAAAATCAGGTGCACGGACGTGCTGGATTCTGGAGGAGCGGCTCCCCTCTGTTTTGTTGCTCCGGAACACAGCGCAACCTAAAATAGTACTCCACTTCTTCTATGCAAGATGCAGAACAGAGCATAGAAGCGCAAAATAGAACGTCATGGCCACCACGTGCGCGTTTTGGCGCGCAGCCTACAGGATCGAGTTCCCGCGCGCCAGCAAACTAGTGCTACATGGGCGTTTTTTTTCTGATATAATATTAATTTAATTATTAATTTCAAAAATGGGGTCGATTTAGAAATATTGCAAAAATAGAAGCCAGTCGGTCGTCGGAAAACCGATAAGGGGCCTGTCGGTCGTCGGGAAACCGATAGCCTATGTGGCGATGACGAGGCGTCGACGTGGCGCGTAGGATCTGAGGAATCGGGTGCAGAGGGACCCGACAGGCACCTATCGGTATACAGAGGACCGACAGGTCCCCGGCCCCTAGGGTTTGTGGCCTGTTGCGGCCTGTCGGGCGTGCTGAATACCGAAAGGGGCCTGTCGGTCCTCTGATTACCGATAGGCCTATCGGTTATCAGAGAACCGACAGGTTCATTTCCTCGAAAAAAATAATAATATAATATTCATTGAACGTTTATACATTTTATGCGTACGTCGTGTGTATGTATTGTACAATACGATTATTTTATTACACATTATAGTGAGGGAAAAATATTATGAAATTTAAAAATATATATGAGGAGTATTAAAATTGCAAAGATACATTACTTCTTCGATAAAGAGTGCGATACAAATACGATACATTCCCTTGAACAGTACGGTAAGTGCAGGGTATTGACGATTATTAGCAGCAGACGTAGAGCTAGTGGGAATGAGAAGACGAGGAAAAGCGCTGTTGCGAAGGAGGTTTAGTAGGTCCAGGCTTGTGATGTGGGCATTTACAATACGGGACCTCACACCATATCATATCATCATCTTCAGCGATGAAAATGACAAGATCTTCATTGGATGGTTCAGGAGTCGGAGCATTTAGCAGCTGGGTGAGATCGAAGATTTTGTCTTCCAGGTAGGTGATGAAGTGCCGATACGGATAGATTGCCTCTGGATCAACCCATGCAGTCCATCCGCAATTGTCGTCATCATCATACGACTGTGGAAAAAGTAATATGTTCATGAAAAGAAGTGTTATTACATAATAAAGAGAGTTAAATGTTAAAGTAAATTAGAAATTCATAGTTACCGCTCCGTATGGACAGCGAAAAAAACGACGACCACTATCCTCGCCGTAGTCCATCGTTTGCACGACAGCATCAGCACCATGTTTACACTTGGGCCATTTCTCCTTCGTAGCATCATATGGTCGCAGAGGACTGCCTGGACTGAATTCAGACTTGAATTCTAGAGGGAACTCTGGTTTTGGTTCACTAAACCATGTTGGTCCACCGATGGGAGGAGGGGTTGGAACGGCCCCCCGACCTCCACGACCACGACCTCTACTAGCCATTGATGAAGTTGGATAGTTTGAACTTTGTATATGCATAAAGAAGAGGGGAGGACATGATATATAGAGACGGTGTGCACCACTTTGGATTCCCTAGCGCTACGTGGATCACATGTCGGATATCGGAGGACCGAATAGGGTATCGGAGTGGTCATGGCCGACACGTTTCAGCGGCATTAAATAGTGTTTCAAAGACAGACTTTATTGGATTCCTCTCCGACATGTGGGAGCACATGTCGGAGATCGGAGCACCGAATAGGGTATCGGAGTGTTCATGACCGACACGTTTCAGTGCATTAAATAGCGTTTCAGAGACAGAGTTTATTGGATTCCCTGACACTTTGTGGGAGCGCATGTCGGAGAAAGACGTTATAGGACAGTACATGGCGGAGATAGAAGTACTGAAATACGTAATAGATATCTGATAATGCACATAATCATAATACAACATAAGCATTGTAGAACATAATTATAGTGACACATAAATATATTACAACAGGTATGTTAACATTCAAGCATCACGACGCCGCGTCTTCCGGTGCCTAACGTGCCCTGACGAGTAAGTGAGGTGGTCCGGTGCGTGGCGAATCTTAGGACCCTCCAAAGGGGTCGACTCCTCCTGCTGCGTGGGCTGAGTTGGTACAGGAGCTCCGGGCATCTGTGAATAACCCTCCTCGTCCACGTCGGTCCACGACGTTAACTCGTCGGAAATGGAGCCCGTGACGTTCCTTGTGTAGTCGCCTACAATAAGAGCATTATTAGTTTAACTTAATGAAGGGGTATTTGAAAATATAATATGAATGCAGTGCGGGAAAGAAAAGATGAACCTGCTGGTGCCTGGTAACCAGATATCGGAATAAAACCGGTCCCAAAAGGGATGGCTGATGGATCGACGTGGAAATGGGACAGGCCGGGCTCGTGAAAATGAGATGGCCCGGGCTCGTGAAAATGAGATGGCCCGGGCTCCTGAAAATGAGATGGGCCGGGTTCCTGAAACTGAGATGGACCGCCCTCATGAAAATGAGACGGTCCGGCGTCTAAGTGATGCCGAGAAGAGGAGGGTTCCTGAGAACGGAATGACGGTGCTGCAGAGGCAGGATCGACGGAACCAGTAATTTTTTATAAGATAATATATTTCAATTAATGATTTGGAAACTATGTTTCACTTGTAACAAATTACAGAAATATAGGCGAGTGCGAGGTTGGATCGAACCTGGCTGGGACCGCGGACGCACGTCGTAGGACTGCAAACATGATGAGCACCGAAGGGCGTCCCTGCAGCGCCGTGCAATGCGAGCTAGTGCTGCTGCCATCTCCCGCGCATCGAACCTAGGAGGGTTCGCTTCGCACCGCTGTGCGTACCCCTCAAGTTCTGAAGCGACCTCCGCACATGTTTCAGACTATATGCATGTTACATATGAGTATGAGTATGACACATGACACACAGAAATATAGCATGTGGTATGCCGAACCCGGCTGCGGAGCGAACGTGTCTGTGATGTCAGCATCATGGTCCACAATCTCCGCGGGTACCGGGTGACAACGAATGCGTGTTCTGGTGCTGTACCACTGTAAGTACCGAACATACGCTTCCTCCACGAAAGGGCCAGCGGGGACCCAAACTTCTGAGCAGCACCAGCCCACCGCTCAATCCAAGGCAACATCTTCGCGGCCCATGAATCTTCGTACGCGAGGCCCTGACCTTTCCTAGTCATCCCGCAGTGATATTTATCGATGTCTTACTGTGTACTCCCTACAGGTTGAAAAAGTAACTCCTTATCGACAATGAAATGGTTTGTAAAGTAAATCATACTTACATATGGTCACGAGGGACGGGTGGTCGGGGAATGGGAAACGGTTGGAATAGTCCGAACTGACGCATAACTCGGTTCACGGCGTATGGCTCGACAATGATGTCATACACAAGGTGTCGCTTTGTGAACCATATGCGGTGATCACGAGTGCACAGGGACGACAACCCGTGAGGCGCACGCCTCTGGACCTCCATTGGACTGAATGGCGTCCATCGGACACGATCAGCTCTAAGCTGATCAAACGCAAGGACGTAGTTTGGATACCCCCTGCGGACGGTGCCTGTCGCCCAAGTCATCTGCATTATGATAAATATATTAGTTACAAACTCTACTATACGACAAATTAACTGTAATTAAAATACAAATTTTGTTACCTTTCGCGTACACCATAAGGATCCCATTGTTGGCCTGTCCATCTCATCGTCGTCATCCGTGTACAGGTCATCGTCGTATGGATCGTACGCGGAAAGAGTAGGTCGTCCGATATCGAAGCGCTCGTAACACCACAACATGAGCAACAGAGGGCATCCAGTCAGTGATCCGGCACTAGTCCTACGTCTGCAACCATCACATAACGCTCTGTAGGTCGCAGCTAGCACGGCAGAGCCCCAACTATATTGGGGCATATGTGCAATGTCTATGTCAGCAATAATCTGTGCGAGGCCTATCATACGCTTATCAACGGTGTCCTGGTGCGTGCTCGTGAATAAGACCCAACCAAACAACCACAGAAGGTAGGCCTCTAAATGGCGCTGCACTCTCCAATCCTCCGCATCTGCAGTCAGCGCCTCTGCTCGAAACTGCTGCAGCCATATCTTCGTAGGTCCGTGGTTATCATTAAACTGCAGCTGATCCTGGTCAGGTAGGACGTCATGAAATCGGTGCAAGATATCATGCTTCCATGTTGCTTGCACCGGAGGAGGGAAAACCACATTGCCTGCCAGAGGGAGACCTAATAGCATGGACACGTCTTGTAGAGTTGGAGCCATCTCACCTACCGGTAGGTGAAACGTGTGGGTCTCTGATCGCCAACGGTCCACCAAAGCAGTGAGTAGTGCACGGTCAGCGGGAAACCGAGAAGACCTCCTACCGCTGGGGTCCAACATCCGGGCGAGTGGTAGTAATCCACATGCCTGTAACCTACGAACAATACACCATTATTTCAAAATAAAGTGTAATATGTAACAAACAATACTTTCTGAATTAGTAGGTTACCTCGGAACCCATCGCTCGTCCACTCTCCAAAACTCGTCGAAGCTCCGTAGTCGAAGCGGTTCGTAAAGATCACCGGTCTCAGAGTTAGAGAGATGCTTGGAATCAATTACTGGATCAATCAACTCCATGGCTTTAAGAAAAAATTGACAATATTTAATAACAACATAAAATATGACATCCTACAGTATGATAAAAATAATACATCTCATAATATGACATAACACTTAGCACACATGTGACAAATGAAAATAGTACATCTCATATATGACATAACACTTACAAATTAAAATAGTACATCTTAAATTACATAGTACCCATGACAGAATTAAGTAGATGGTCCTCCTCTTTCAATGCGGGCGCCCCTCCGCATTGGAACACGTCGCACATCCGCGCCGTCAGGTCTCCTTTCCACTACGTACAAGTTGCAATCCTTTCGTAGGTGGTTACCTCCACAAACTATACATTCTTTGCGACCCCCACGCGCCTGACTGGCATCCATGTCATTTCTGATTCGACGCATTTTGCGCCGACCCTTCATTATAACTCGTTTGCTTGGATCCGGGATCCAAGCTGCTTCTCCCTGTGGTGGCCGTGTGAAGTCAGAGACAACTCTCCAACCAAGTAACTCACCACGTCATGTAGCCTCCACTGCTTCTTTGAAGTAGTATGGTGACACAAAATTATGGGTGTCAATATTTCCCTTAGCACAAGCGATGAAGACATGAGAGCAGGGTAAATGCAGCAACTTTGGCTTGTTACATGTGCACTTACATTTGTTCAAATCAGGCCACAATATGCATTCCATTGTTACTTCAGCATGAGCAATGCCAATTCCGCTCTTTCCGCGCAACAGCACCTCAAAAACTAGTTCTCTGTTACCTGTCCTCCGAACCAAATGTCTTTCACCTTTCTCACTTTTTTCTTGCATATACTCCGTGATTTTAGAGGAGTACAGTACTTGATGGTTGGACATGTTCAACATTGCTTGTGCATAACGCTCTTGCAGATATGTTTGTGTACCACATGTGATACCCTCAACGATAGCTACGAGTGGAAGGCTTCGTGCAGCGTCCGCGGCAGGAAGGGAGCGAACTCCGGGTGTACCTACAGGAAAGGGGGGAGCTTGAGGAAGCTCAACGTTAGTTAGAAAGTCAAGCTCATCAGATGGGGATGAGGGCCGAAGGTCGGAGAAGGGAAAGGTCGACTCGTCGAAGACAACGTGCCGGGAGATAATCACACGGTTGGAGGAAAGGTCAAGACAGCGATAACCTTTGTGATCAGGAGAGTAGCCAAGAAATACACACAGCGTCGACCGAGGCGCAAGCTTGTGCAGTGCTGTGGACGCCAGATTAGGATAGCACATGCAGCCAAACACTCGCAGGTCGGTGTAGGAGGGGTGGGCGCCAAAGAGCGCAGAGTGGGAAGAGGCCATGTGTAGAGTCTTGGTAGGAAGGAGGTTGATCACGTGGGTTGCCGTGTGGAGCGCATCAGCCCAATAGGAAGGCGGCATGGAGGCTTGGAACAACAGTGTGCGAACGACATTGTTAATAGAGCGTAAAATGCGTTCAGCCTTGCCGTTTTGTTGGGATGTGTAGGGACAGGACATGCGGAGCGTAACACCATGTGTGAGGAAGAAGGACCGAGAGGACGAATTATCGAACTCCCGGCCGTTGTCACATTGGACACTTTTGATCGTACGGCCAAACTGCGTGGTCACATAAGCAAAGAAATTAGCCAGTGTAGAAAAAGTGTCAGACTTAAGACGCAAAGGAAAAGTCCAGACATAATGAGAGCAATCGTCGAGAATGACTAAATAATACTTGTAACCGGACACACTAGCAACAGGGGATGTCCAAAGATCACAGTGAATTAAATCAAAATTCTCACGAGCTCGAGAGAAGGAACTGGCAAAGGGCAAACGAATGTGGTGACCGAGTTGACACGCATGACAAAGAGCATCTCTATGATTTTTATTACACACTATGGCAGAGGAGCTAAAAAGCTTGGATAAAGCTGCATGGCCGGGATGCCCAAGACGCCGGTGCCAGGTCAATGCAAGAACGGAGGCGAGGAGGACGCTGGCAGGTGAAACGGACGCCGGCAGATGCACTGTGTAAAGAGGGCCGGTGCTGTTACATCGAATGAGGATTTTACTGGTGCGAAGATCCTTCACAGAAATACCAAAAGGGTCAAACTCAACAGAAACATTGTTATCGGTTGTAAACTGGCGTACAGAAAGGAGATTAGTAACAATATCAGGAACGACAAGAATATTGTTAAGAGAAAAATTCCCGGGTAAGGATTTGTAGCCAGAACCGATAACAGGAAGTAAAGAGCCATTCTCAACAACGATAGATGAAGGATATGAGGGACCAGGAAGCAAAGTAACATTACTGGGATTAGACGTTACGTGTGAGGAAGCGCCGGAGTCGACCACCCACTCCGAATTGTTGGGTGGAGTAAGGGAGACTGTGCTGAAAGCCTGGGCAAGGGACGGCGCGTCCCAAGGAGACCAAGTCCCCGGAACGTGCTGCGGCGTCGGAGGTGCAGTCGGCGCGAAGGTGCCGGGCGCCGGCAGCTGGAGTTGTGGAGGAGGCGTCGGCAACTGTGGCACGTGCAGGGGCGGGTACAGGGGCGCCGGCGAGAACGGCACCATGGGTGTCTGTCCGAGCCTGGGTCCGAAAGGTGCCGCGCCTGCCATGAAGGCGTGCGGCGTCGGGAAGCCGGTCCGAGGAGCGCGCGGCTGCTGCTGTCCGCCAGCCGAAGATCCTGGCCACATGTGGATCGTGCCGGTCCATGGGTCGAGGAAGGACGGCCAGGTGGGCGCAGGAGAACCGGAGCCGCCGTTGCCACCGTGTCCCCCGTTGCCGCGGTTGCCGCCGCCACCGCGACGACGCCGGCGGCCACCGCCACCACCGCCGGAGTTGCCGCTGCCACCACCGCCAGAAGGCTGGCCGCCAGGCAGGGCTGCAGGCGGGCGCGGAGGTGCAGGAAGGGGCGGTCGAGGCGAAGGGGCGACCACCAGCGCGTTCGCCGGAGCCGAAGGCGATGGCCGCGGCATGTTCATCTCGGCGAGCGAGAGATCAGCGCGAACGTCGTTGTAGTCTGGGAACGGCTTTTGACGAGTGATGAGGGCCGCCATGAACGAAAACCGCTCGTTGAGGCCGCGCAGAATGTTCAGGACGAGGGTGCGATCGGAGACGGGTTCGCCAAGATCGCCAAGAGCGTCGGCGAAACCCTTCATCTTGCGGCAGAAGTCTCCGACGGCAAGATCGCCCTGGACGAAATTGCGAAACTCGGCGTTGAGGTGAAGGGCACGAGTTTCACGATTTCCCAGGAAGTGGCGCTCGATGCCCAACCAGATGGAACGAGCAGTGTTGCGGTCGTGCTGGCTGACGGTCTCCATGAGTTCGGGCGTGATGCTGTTGAAGAGCGAGGAGAGCACGACGCAGTCCATGCGAGTCCACATCGGCCAGTTGGGGTAGCCGTCGTCGTTAAGGACGTGGTCGGTGAGGGCGTAGCGGCCGAGGGTGAGCAGGACATAGCCGCGCCACTTGTTGAAGTGCGGCGACTGCAGATCAAGGACGACGGGAACCAGCGCCTTGATGTTCTGGACGGCGGCGGCTTGGGCATGAAGATGGGCGATGGAGAGTTCTTCAGCCTGGTCGTGGCCGTCGTCCGGATCAGGACAGGCGCGATCGTCGTTGGTGCCGTCAGGTTTGACTTCGTCGGAGCCGGCGCGTAGTGCGGCAACCTGGCGATCAAGCTCCGCTGCGGCCTCGCGCTCACGCTGGAGGGCGTCGGAGGCGGCACGGATGCGATCTTGTGCGGCAGCGGCGGCTTTCAGAAGTTCAGCAGTGGCGGCGTTCTTGGCGCGCGCGGCGACGACGGCGTCCTCCAGGCGCTTGGCCTCCTCCTCGGCAGATGGGGAGGTCTGGGAGGGAGCGGAGGAGGCGTCGTCGGCCATGGCAGAGAGGCGGCGGCTAGGGTAGTTGCGGAAGCGAGATAGGTACAGGACCGTAGGAGTCTCTTGATACCATGTTAGATGAATTGGCACGCGAATAATCGATGATTGTATTGATAGAATATGCAATACATATATAGGCCCAGAGGGCCGGCGTGCCAGGGCGCGGGGCGCAGCCCCCACCGCGCCAGGTGTGCTGTCCAAGCAACCTAGGCGCACAGCCAATACAGGAGATGGACTCTAAAACTCTAACAGTGTTCTGTATGTTTGGGAGCAGCTAAACAGAGTATAGCCGCTCGTCCATCCAGCATTTGACCCTGACTCTACTGGCCTTTCACAACCCAATACGAAGAACAGCAGGGGGGCTACCTTCAGTTGATTTGTTTTCTTAGTCCTCAGCATCTGCCACTTGTGCAAGCGACGCCTCAATTTGAAGCTTACTTGCATGCATCTGTTTTCAAAAACAGGATATGGTGTCGAATGCATGGGTCAAAGGTAGATATTGGTCGTGTCGTGCTTCACTACAGACTGAGATCTGATGCTAAAAAAAGGTAATCCTCATGTCCAGACGAGGAAATCGTTCTCCATGTATCATTCCGTTAGAATTAAGGACTCAAGGCATGAATAGTCATCACAGATGCCGTGAGTAGCATGTGTACCTCGGCCGCCGGCACCAGCTGCCAGCTGCATAAGGAGGTCAACGACCTCAAGCCGTTGTTGCCAATGGGCATGGCCACCGCCCACCGGCGGGAACCTCATGCCATCGTTGCCAGCCTCCACATCCTCGCCCTACTGGCCATCGATTGCCAGTGCAGGTCGCGGCCGCCCCCACCGCAACTGACAGCGGCTGCTTGTCATTGTCTAATGCCTATGGAGAGGATCACTTCATGTAGTATCTGGGTTGAGAAAAAAAAAATCAATGGGTCATAATTGCTCCTGACAGAATGATATAGATTTGGAACATGCCTCAACCATGAGAAGCACAATAATCCAAGCCATTCCAAACAACCAGAGATCGATTAAATACTATACTAGCCCATATAATATAAAGAGATAAGAAAATTAACTTCTTCAATTAACTGTACTAGATGATGAGTAAAAAATATAGTTTCCCTCCTGATGGTTCCACACACACCAATCCAGATATGCTTTGCAATAAATTAAAAATACATAATAATGTAAAACAAACTGAATGAGACAGGTACCAGAAACGAAAATCATACTCCTCAGAACGGCAGCGTTCAAGTCTCCACTCTGCGAATTCTTTCCCATATGTTTTTTTTTTAACAAACATCTTTCTAATGTGGCTAATCTCCATAATCTCTTCGCTGCATTCATCTGCAACACTGACCTGCCTGAGCTGCATTACCTCGTTTGGATTGTCAAACAAATACAGTTCCTCCAGGGCTGCAAGGTACCTAGTGCCTTGCGGTATATGCTTCAATTCTGGGCATTCTACAAAATGTAGTTTAACAAGGCTTACTAGCGCACCCTTTTCTATTTTCACTCGGTTCAGCTGGGGAGCAAAGTATATCATAAGCTCTCGGAGTCTAGGAAACAATTGCGAAGGGAGGCACAATTCCATTCCATCATAAGCCATGCAGAGGTAAAGACGGCCTAAACCACGTAACACCCCAAGGCTAGAAAATGAGTCAGCATCAAGTTTGGAGAATGCTAGCATTAATGTTGTGAGGTTACTCAGTTGAGACTCTGTGGCATCTGTTTCTTTTCCAGTTGTACCCACAACTGCAGTTTAGAAAGAGTTGCTGGTAAACACAGTGCTTCCAATGGTAAAATTTCATTTTTATTTGATGCAGAAATTGAAAGGTGGGTAAGGTGGCACATGTTTGCGATAGCACTGCATAAGTTCAATGAATGTTCCCTTTTCAAGTTGGTAACTGCAAATGTTCTTAACTCCGACAAAGCTGCAACATCACTTAGAGTTTCTAAGCTTGCTTTAACAATTTGCAGAGCATATAGTCTGGTCAAACTTCTTATGCCCTTAGGCACCTTGACTCCACAATTATACAAAGGTTCTTCTAAGGGCCATCCACAATTATACAAAAGTTCTTCTACGGGCCATCCCCCTGTGTATAGAAATCTAAGCTTCTTAAGATTTGTTAAACCTTTTGGTAAGGATAGCAAACCAGTATGCAATGCGTCTAGTACTTCTAAATTTACTAACCTTCCGAGTGCCTCCGGCAAAACCTCAATTCCAGACCTTCTCAGACCCAGAAACCTCAAATTAAACAAGCTGAAAACCACATCTGGCAACTTCTTGATTTGAGTCCCTTGCAGATCCAATATCGACAGCAAATTCGAAGATGTTAGGATTGGCTTAAGCATGTCCATATCAATATAATTCGTAAAAGCATGAATCGCACGGAGATGTCTTGCACCAGATTGATTAAGCAGTGTGATATCTCTGCTCTTTATTGACAGTCGACGGGTAAGGTCTCCCGAAAATGTTATTGAACCATCATAAATTTTACCAAAGCATTCATTCTCAGCTTTGTCGAGGGAAAGTTGGCGAACGACATCATGCATCCGACAGCATCTCACTCGTCCAAACTCATTCCTCTCCACAACTTGTAGTAAGCTTCGGTTTACAAGCTCATTCAAGTATCCCTCAGCCACTTCTTCTAGTGTTTTGTTCGAGTTTTCCTTGATGAATCCAGCAGTAATCCAATGCCTTATTAATCTTTTTCTCTTCATTTCAGTGTCTTCTGGAAATAGTGCACAATGTAAGAACCAATTCTTCAACTCATATGAAAGGTCCTCCAGACTGACTTTTAGTATTCTATCAACACCAGGGATCACATGATTACTCGACTGCAATTCCAAGTTGTCATATACTTTTTGCCATTCAGAGGGTGTTGCCTCTTTGAAGAACAGTAAGTGGCCTATGCATGTAATAGCAAGGGGCAAGCCTTTACATAATTGTAGGAACTTGGCAGCCAAATTTCGCAGCTCTGTTGGGCAACTTTTGTCATCACTGTTGCGAAAAGCTACATTACAAAATAAATTCCATGAATGACTTTTTTCTAGCAACTCCAGCTCTAATGTACAGTCACTACTAGTTGCTAGTGAAGCAACTTCTTTGTACCGAGACGTGAGAATAACTCGATTGGTACAGTTGGCCGGAAAGGCATTCATGATATGGATCCATGCATCCTTTTTCCAAACGTCATCCAAAACCAAGATATAGCTTTTACCTCTAAGATGGTTAGTGATGGCCTCACATAAGCTTCTCATTTCCATGTTGCCGACATCAATTGAGATACCTAGCCTCTGAGCGATCTTCTTCAGCAAGTCCTCAACTTGGTAATTCATTGACACAGTTACCCATGCCGCAACATCAAAATCCTCTTTTACAACCTTATAGACATGATCCACCAAAGTGGTTTTACCTGCTCCACCCATTCCCCAAACTGAGACAACTTTGCTCTTTGTTTCTTCCAAATTATCTAGTAGCCACCCCTTCAACTTGTTTGCATTATGCTCAATACCAACAAGATCCTCTCCCCTAGAAAAGCATGTAGTCTGATTGCTTGATCCAACATGGCACTCCC
Organism: Oropetium thomaeum; assembly: GCA_001182835.1. Taxonomy (NCBI): domain Eukaryota; kingdom Viridiplantae; phylum Streptophyta; class Magnoliopsida; order Poales; family Poaceae; genus Oropetium; species Oropetium thomaeum. Next base: position 47,052 of record LFJQ01000031.1, on the reverse strand, counting down.
TGCCTCCTGTTTCTGCTTGGATGCCACAAAGGTTCCTCTGTTTTGCAGAGTCTTCAAGATCAGCATTAATATCACGTAGCTCAAAAGCCAGACGACGCCAAACAGTGACATGCTTGATCCTCTTCTTTATTTTTCCGGCAAATCCTCCATGCTTGCCATCCTCCAGCTTGTACTTGAACTCATCAACAACATCCTCCATCCGAAAAGCTAGACCTCGAATCCTCTTGACAAAGGCATCAGTGGTCTTGTTAGTTTCCCTGAACTTCTCCGCATCTTGGAGATAGGCCTTCATGATCTCTAGCCAGCCTGTTGCTCTACGGATCTCACTGAAGAGACCCTTGAGGGCAGAAGCTTCGGTGCAAAGCAGGGATCCACTGTAGGCTGCTGCTTCGTTCAACAGAGCCTCACCAAGCTTGCCAATCAGCACTCCCACAACAGCCTCCGCCATGATGGTTGTTGTGTGCAAGAGAGCTTTATTGAGTGCACACACTCAAATGTATTCCCCGGGACTTGCAATCCTGTATCTGACAAATCAACTCAAATTTTCAGTTCTCATTTTCATCTTGATGAGCTGAACTTGCAGACCGATTCAATGAGAAAATTACCTGAATACGGCACAAAAACAAAGTGTTCGTGTTTCAGCCGAGCCTTGCTGAAGTAGCAGTTCACTTTTGTGGCTTGAGTCGGAGCTATGTCGGTTGAAGAGTATGATTGCTGGCTGCCAGCAACCACGAGAGTGAGAAATAGAGAAAGATAGCAGAGTACCTGCAGCTTCAAGGAAGGAAGAACCTGATAAGGAAATATTTCTGCCCAGGAACTTTGACACAGGCTGGTTACAATCTCTCGGTGCATTAGATGTTTGAAAGGAACGCCATTTAATCATTAGGACCCCTTTGTATGCAGGTAGGCTATGTGCACTACCAGAACTGGTCATACAGTAACAACAATTTGTAGAGTTTGCGCCAATTTTCTCGTTGGGAGAAAATATCTCTTCGCGTGTGGTGTGGCCGGACTGATTGGAAGCTAAATAGTGCATGGGGACAGCCCGTGCTATAGTTGACTGACTTATCTCACTTGCAGGAAAAGAGACAAGGAGGCACATTATTGGCCCCAGGAACTGGACGCCAACTGATTAATCCAGAAAGGGACGACCTTGTTCGGTTCACTGATTTTTCTCTCGGATAACTTGGTTGAGTAGAGCAAAGGGCGGCTGGATGCCTTAGCAAGAGCAAGTTGCTGATGGATGTGAGGGTCGAGGGTGACTCCAATTCACACTAGGTGCTAGGCTCAACTTCTTATCAGTCTGTAAAAAGGATAAATCAGGAACGATTCGACAGTGAATCCGTAAACTGTAAAATCAATTACTACCATATTGGTAACATAACAGCTGAACTGAAATGAACAAGGCTTGCATCCAGCAAGTCCTTAGGAAAAAAATAAATAAAACCGAAGAGGCGTTCACAAGGCAGCTAGGTTAGTAAGAGAACCATCGCCAGCCCCCGGTGGGAGTTTAACTGATTTTAATGGATTCTTACTTATCCTCCTCCTGTAATAATCTGCTGTAACTCAGGTCCTGCACTCTTGCCTTGAATGAATCCAGGTTGGTTAGGGATAATTTCCTTCAAAAACAAAAAAACAAGCAGGTAAGTAAGCAAGAAGACGCAGCATAAGGAAAGTCCTTTCATTCTGCTTACAAAATTAAAAAGTGAATGAACAGATTAATCGTTTTTGTAATCGCTCGGCGTCAGAGGGGAATGGTAATCGTTAGCAACATGGCATAGGAGGTCCCGAAAGGTGGTTGTGGATGATGAGGTGGGTTTACACAGGTGTTCTGTGTAGTATCCAGTGGGGGATTGTGGAGGTTCCTATTCGGGATCATTTTTACTGTTTTTATGGAATGCGTAACCATGACAACAGCACAAATCACAAGTTGAATATGAAAAACTTGATTAACTAGTTGTTAATTCCTTTGAACCACTGCGATCAAGGGAAGGGTACGGAAAGGTAGTCCAGACCTAGAGGATGTGTATGCGGGTAACCTACACTACCCATGGCGCAAGAGGGGGTTGCCGTGGAAACAGGAAGCTTCCACGCTAGCGAAACCTTAGCGGGATTGCAGGCAGCTTAGGAATCACTTTCGAAAGATCATGCGGTGGTCTCTTGGCTTCGCACCTTAGGAAGTGTGGGGTAACACGGAGACATAGTCACTGACGTGTGACGAAATCACCGACTTGTGGGTACATTTGTGCACCTCTGCAGAGTTTATAAACTTTCCGGATAGCCGCGCTCGTGGTCATGAGCGACATGGACACTTCCATAATAGATAGTATGGTTTGGTTGGGATTTGGTGGGGTACACAGGTCCGGGATAGTACTGATGGGTAACCAGCACTAGGGTGCAGGTGGATAGCCTGTGACTTGGTTTGAGGCAGGGTAGCCTCATGGTTGATAAGTGGGTAACTTGTTATTGTGCACCGGTGTGCATATAGATATATTCATCTAGTAATTGATTGATAAAATATGAACTAGACATAGGTTGCTTCTTGCTTAAACCTATTTAAGCCTTCTTTTTTTAAGCCACTCATGTCATATTTTTCTACACTTGTGGAGTATAATTTATTTACATAAATTATACTCACCCTTGCCATACACCAATTTTTACTGTTCAGAGGATGCACCCGAGGCAGGCTTCTTCGGTGGAGACTCTTCTTCCTAGGCAGGCGTTCCCCGTTCAACTGCTGTGGTGTTGTGGGCCTTCATCCGCTAGCTCTGTCCGTTGTTGCATTTAGCCCTTATGTGGCATTTTTGTACTTTTAACTCGAACTATGTAATAAAGACGGTGGAATACTTTGAACTGCTTATTTCTGTCTCTCGTGTGATAAAATTCCTGGGCACACTTGAGCTCAGTTTATTCTCATGAAACCGGGTGTGACAGTGCTTGCGCGCGGAGGAGAAAGAAGGCAAGGAGCAGCGTTGGCGTGAGTTCTCTCGCTCGGCGTCCGCTTTGAGCACGCGCGCGTAGAGAAGTGATGGCTCAACGGCGTGAGAGGCGGGCGGCCGCAGGAGACCGGCGGTGGCGATTGGGCACGCGGGGCGGCGTCGGTGTGCGTAGAGAGAAGAAGGGAGGGCGAGAGAGAGAAAAGGAGGAGGGAGGGGGTCGGATTCCCGCTCCGTTGATGGGATGGGACCGCCATGCTGGCGCAGGCGCTGCGGCAGCCGCGGCGGGTGGCGCAGCGGCGCCGCGGTTGACCGGCAGCACGGCGCGCACAGGCTTTTTCTTTTTTAAAAAAATTGCAATATTTCAAAATCTCCCCTCTGAATTCAAACAAAATTTGTACTTTCCTGGTTCAGAAAGATGTGAAGTCTTTTGTGAGCACTCAGGACATTATTTGGAACAACTTTTGTTTTTGAAAGAAGTCCTGATTCGGCCTCTAAATTTTATAGATTTTCAACTTAGATCAAATTTATTTGAAATTTTAAGGAGGTAAAACCTTTTCAAAAAATTCTGGTAAAATCTCAAAAAATTTGTTTTGAAGTGAACTTAATTGCCATGTGAGAACATCAATATGGTTATATTGAGAGTTTGATGATTTTGCAAGAGTCAGATGAAATTTGTACCCGCACGCCAAACATTTTTGGTACCGGGATTCAAAACTACTGATTTTTTCAAAAATGCTCAAAAATTCACCAAAATTTTTGTGTAGGTTAAGTGAAATTTTTAACAATAATGCTATTGATTCATGCGGAGATTTGCTTTCTGAGTATGAAATTCATTCGGACGAATTTTTAAGTGACACCGGGTGTCACACATCATCTCAGCTTTACTTTCCTCTGCTATTGGTGGCCGCTCCGGCATTGCTGCTACTTACTAGCGTGTCAAAAGGCTGTTTCATTGGGTCGGCTTAAAGAAGTCGGTGGAAACCTTTGTGTCTACCTGTGCTGTTTGCCAACGTGCAAAAGGGGAACACTGTCAATACCCTGGCTTACTGAACCCCTTACCAGTTCCAGATATGGCGTGGTCTCATATTTCTATGGATTTCATCGAAGGTTTACCTAAGTCTAATGGCAAAGACGTGATTCTGGTGGTGGTGGATCGACTCACTAAGTATGCTCACTTCTTGACACTGTCCCATCCATTCACTGCTCTCCAAGTGGCAAATTTGTTCATGGATAATATCTTCAAGTTGCATGGTCTTCCCATTGCTTTCGTGTCTGATCGAGACAGGATTTTCACAAGCGACTTGTGGCAATCTCTTTTCAAGACCCTCAAGGTTTCCCTGCGGTTCAGCTCGGCCTACCACCCACAAAGCAACGGGCAAACTGAGCAAGTTAACCAGTGCCTTGAGAATTACCTCAGATGCATGGCGTTTACTGAACCAAAACGTTGGCATTCTTGGCTCCCTCTTGCTGAATGGTGGCACAATACGAACTACCACACCTCCCTAAAGTGCATTCCCTTCCAGGCCTTGTATGGGTATCCCCCGCCACTCATTAGCGAAGTCGCTATCCCTGGCCCTGAATCCCCTGCGCAGGATTTCCTGGTGGCAAAGCAGGAACTTCTCAATCAACTAAAGGAAACCTCCGTCAATATCAAGAATGTGTTAAAAGGTACGCTGACAACAAGAGATCCGAGAGACAATTCCAAGTGGGAGATTTTGTTTTCCTAAAGATGCAACCTTACCGGCAGCTGGCATTTGGCTTCCGTAGCTCCCTCAAGTTATCCACTAAGTACTTTTGGCCTTTCCTCGTCCTGGAGAAGATTGGTACTTGTGCTTACAAACTGCAACTTCCTCCTTCCGCAAAAATCCATCCTTTTTTCATGTGAGCCAGCTGAAGAAACATGTGGGACCTTATGCCATCCCTTCTCCTGACTTATCACTTGTTGATGACCATGGGAGAATCAAGAGTGCTCCAGCTGCTGTCCTTCAAACCCGTGGCTTACCTCACAATGAAGTCTTGGTGTCGAAGTGGCTGGTTCAGTGGGACAACAGCCCACCTGATGACGCTACCTGGGAAGATGCTACTATGATCAAGACGGCTTTCCCTACATTCTACAAGGACACAATCACGGGCTGGTTCCCTGGTATTTCTCAAAGTCCCTAACACTTGTGGGCAAGTGTAATCTCACCGGGGAGGTAATGACCCAAGAGCATGTGCGATGGAGATGTGCCCAGACGTCGATCTTCATCAACGGCTAAAAGCTCTTAATAGCTTTACTTTTAACTCAGTTAATTTATGTTACAGCTGTAAGTCTTACGGGTATATAAACCCAACAATGGCGTGCGGATCGGGTATGCTTATTGTAACAAACTATTACCCAAAAACATTCAGCATGAATACAACAGAAATGTTCATTGCCTCCGTCCCGTGCTTTCCTTGATTTGCTCGAATTTCTCCTTGATTCCGAAGTGTTCTTCCCGAATCCACATCGGTGTATTACAGCCGGTCACGCATCAACGTCTCCTTTTTTGTTTCTAGTCTTTTCTAGCGCTGGCATGAGCAGGTGGGGTGTAGGTCGGCCTGGCTCGCTGGTAGGAGTTAATTTTGGGAGCGGCAGCATCACCTCGGCGTGCCGCGATGGTGAAGACGGAGGACGGAGGCGGAGCAGTCGAGTGAAGGAGAACGTTTTTTTTTTTTTTTTTTGAAAACAGAATGAAGGAGAAAGGTGAGCGGATCGTTGGAGGCTTTCCGACGAATAGGTAGCGTGATTTTTCGTTTCTTCCTAAGACTATGGTCTCCTCGGAGGGAATCTTACGTACATTGGGCCTGCCTAAGACTATGGTCACCGCCGACTGAACAAGAGATGCGTGCACCGGTTGGGCCTGGCCCAATATCACGCCATGCCGCCCGCAGGGGGTGCTTCCGTTCCACCTGCACGAATGAAAAAAGATGGCCCAAAAATTAATTTTTTGTAATCACCTATTTTTCATGTGAAATTAAACTGAGTTCTATACAATATTTATTAATACTGTATGTTCTAAAGAAGCATTAATTAAGTTTGGAAGAGGAGACGGATTTGTAGCGGATGATGCAAATTTGTGTTGCGTTGGCTGTCAGTCTTTTTTTTTCTTTATTTGGATAACATTGCGTTGGCTGTCAGTGGTTTTGGAGCAAGGAAAAAAGGCGAGGCACGGAAGGGACAGAAGCAGAAGAGTCCAGGTCGGAAGGATTCAACCGACGCCCCTACGTATGTTGTTCATGACTCGGTCTCCTCTTGTAGCTTCCAGCCAGGACAAGGCAAAATATATACTTAGATGCTCCCAACGGCGGAGTTCATATTAATTAGCATGCTATTGCCGCTGGTCGCGTTCTCGATGGGAGAAGCAACAATCACGGCGACGTCCTCTAGTGCGCCATGGTCCGAGCTTCTGCCGGACCTCCTCGGCCGTGTGATCGCGCGCCTCCCGTTCCCCGGCGACCGTGCTCACCTCCGGTCCGTCTGCCGCGCGTGGGACTCCGCCGTGCGCCAGCACGTTAGCCATCTTCCCTGGATCGTCCTCCCGAACGGCTACTTCTGCACCATCGGCGGCGATGACGCCGGCGTCTTCTTCCACAGGATCTCCGACCTCCCAGAGAACGCGACCTGCGTCGGTGCCACGGACGGCTGGCTCGTGCTCGATTGCACCGACGACGTGTTCCGGCGCACCCCGTATTGGCAAAGGATCTGCAAGAAACCGAAGCCCGTCAAGCACAAGCACAAGTACCTGCTGCACAAGCCCTTCTCCGGCGAGACGCTGCCCCTGCCAGAGCTCGACTACATGTTCGGCCATGTCCCACAGATGTTCGAGATACGCAAGGTGCTCGTCATGCCCTCGAGTAGCAGCCCCGGCGACGTCGTTGCTGTCGTCACCAACAGCTTCAACTACAATTTTGCCCTGTGCTGCCGCGGGATAGACACGTGGATGCCGCCGTTATGGGGTCTAGATATCTTTGACGTCGCGTTCCTCGGCGATAGACTGTACGGTGTCACATATAAAGAGGAGCTGGTCGCTTTTGACGTCGTCTGGAACTACGACCATGGTGAGAAGCTCACTGTTAAGTATAGGAGAGTCATCAAGCAACCGCTAGCGGATGGTGAAGAAGACCCAAGGAGTTGGATGTATCCTGACGAGCGAGAAGGACAAGGCGAAGGAGAAGAAGGAGATCAAGGAGCAGAAGGAGAAGGTGGAGGGGGAGGAGGAGAAGAAGAAGAAGAAGAGTATTATGATAATGATGATATCTTTAAGGATGGAAACTATGTTTATGCGCGTGACGGCATGGAGATTACGCCCTGTGAAATCAACTTCAGCCACATTACGACCAACCGCTACCTCGTCACTTCACATGGCGGCACGGAGTTACTCATGGTGAAGCATCAAGTGCAGGGTCACCCGACTTCTGACCCTCACACAGTCACACTATCAAGCTCGACGTCTTCAAGGCAGACGTCAACACAGGCAGCTGGGTTTCCATGACCGGCAGTGGAACAGCACTAGGCGAAGGCGAAGCCCTCTTTCTCAGCCGATCCTCGTCCATGTCCACTCATGCATATGGAGATATCAAAGCCGGCTGTATTTATTCTATTGATACAGAGGAAGCGTTTGACACCATATCCTGGGCGTGCAGGCCATTTACCTTGCCACGAATGACGAAAATAGAGGACACAGATCTGTCGGCATGGTTTTTCCCTCCAAAACTGATGGTTTGATGCGTAACGCACTGCCTCTATTTCAAAAAATGATGTCGTTAGGACAACAAATCTAGCTCAAAAAGGAGTATTAGTCTCTAAATAGTTAAGTCGTTTTCTTTTTGTCATGTTAGACGAAGACTTTTATTTGGTTCAATAATTCTGCATGTTAGATTGATTCTTGTCCCTGAGATATGGTTTCTTAAAGAGCATGATCGTGTTAGCTACAATAATCATCATACCATCTGGTGAGAAGTGCAGATGGTATTGCCTTCATTTTGTAGAGATTGTCACAATGGTCATCCTTTCTGATTGTCCACTATTCCAGATGCAGTGTATGTTTTCCTACTGCCTTTTGTATTTCCAGGCTGCTGAAATTGCCATCAATGCATGAAAGCTTTAGCTGTATTACTGAATAATCGTATCCAATATCCTACACACAAGCCTGTTACTGGCAAAATATCTGTATTCAGTAAACATTGCTAAGACTCATTACTAGCACCAAATTTTAAAAAGAGTAAATGCATTGAAGGTCCACGAACTTGTTTAGCTGTGTCATATAGATCCATAAACTTCTATTTTACATTTTTAGATACATAAACTTAGAGCTAAAAGTGATATGTATACTTTTATGCCCTGTGTCTTAATTCTGTCCCAAAATCTATGGAGCCTTCACTCGAGTTCTGACTTCTGCAGTTGTTTTCTCGTGCTCATTGGAGGAGCAAGTCTTTTTACCTTTGAGGAGCTATAGCAGCAGGATCAACTCGCATTAAGCAGAGTTTCTTCTTCTAAATATACTGCGTAGCACTGGTGATGCTTGTGTTCATCAGTTTCACAACCTCCTGCTCAAAGGTCAGGGTATCCTCTGAGTCTTGTACATTCGGTAGTCCTTGTGCAGTGGTTGGAGCTATCAGAGGTTGACCGCTACAGCCTACCAACGTGTGACAGTGTATCATAATCAAAATCATTAGTGCATGCATATCATGAAACCAAAAAACTGGCTGTTTCAAAAATGTTAACAGACATACCTTGACCAGCAGTTATATAATTTCACACTTCCAACGAAAAAAAAAACTGCATTTCAAACAAGCCCTAAACCTCTATATGTGTAACCTGTAGCAATATAATAATCACTCAGTACATGGGCCACGAGGACCAGCGTCACCCATCTCAATGCACCAGTTAGTGGGCATATGTGCCACGGCATATTGGTTAATTATTAACACTGTATGTTCTAAGTGAGTCATAATCACGAATCTTTCAGAATGTTTTCTATTAATTCAAATATCTTATCAATAAAGCCCTTCATATTCGCAAATGTATTTGAGATAGTTTCTGCCTAATCAATAACCAGGCAAAAACATTTCACATTCGAGCATATATAGCTTGAACTTATCTCGAGCTACAAAAGAGCAAAACAAGTTATACTGACTGTAGCACGGCAGTAACCATGGCTGAATTTTCTTTTGAAAGTAGCTTGCTTACTTCTTTACATTTTCTAACTCTGGCTAATAACCATGCAGGGAAAAACGAACAAGAACAATATAAAGCGACATCCTCTGTGGATAGAAAGTGTGGGCTTGCTGGTTAAATCCTCCAGGATTAACATCAACTACACGACATTGAATCTGACAACGTGCAAGAAATATGTCCATTGCCAGTAATCCTGTATGCTCCACGCATGTGCTTATCGTGTGCATTTAGTCCAACATGGTGGGTCTTGCGCAGCTCTGCTGTCCGGTCCCTACCGACAGCAGTCAACATGAACATGGCCGAGGAGCGCACCGCCGCACCGGTAATCGGCAACATCTCTAGGATGAAGACGGGTCGAACAAAGCACGACAGATGAAAAAGATAGCCATAGCAGAGAAGCATGCTCACCTGCGCTCAGCGAATCAGATTAGAAATCTCCCCAGAATCCAATCAAATCCGCACCTCGAGCCCGCAAATCAAATCACCGATATGTAATTTTAAGCGGAATCAGTTACCAATCAGGAGTGGGCGCACGAGGATTTTGCGGCACTTGGGTTTGATGCGTTACTGGATCCATGAATCAGATTTCGATTGTTTCCACGGACGCGAACACAAGGAATGGTCCGCCGCTGCAGTAGAATCCCGAGGCGCACAGACACCGGCATCTCCCACCGCTCGTCCGTGATTGGGTCCCGCCCAGACGCACGAGCGCCGGAGGAAGAACATCACGAGGCAGTAGGGGAATGCAGCGAGGAGGCGGCGCAGCGCTGGTAAACGCACGACGATGCTCGATGCGGCTGCGGTGGAATGAATCGGCCGAACTGTTTAGGTGGGGCCAGGCGGGCAGTGACAGAGTGGGTTTCGTTTTCGCGGCATGCATCTGCCAGGTGGGGCCAGAAGAGCAGAAACAGAGTGGGTTCGGCTCCGTGGAATGGATCTGTTAGGTGGGGCCAGGAGAGCAGAGACAGAGTGGGTTCGGGCTCCGTGGAACGAGGTGGAGCTTCGTAGAATACATCTGTCAAGTGGGGCCAGAAGAGCAGAGACAATGGGTCTGGGCTCCGTGGTTGCATTATGAAATAATTAAAAAAATTCAAATATTAGAAAATTTAATTATAATTGTCAAATTTTAAGAAACTAATTTCTAGTAAACATATTTTTTTATAGAGAGAGAGAGAGAGACCTGAATTGACCACTTTTAAATACCAAGACATATCTGAGACAAAAGCTTAGCTATGTGTATTAGTCCTGAGACGAGGACATATATGAGATCGCGGGATGTGTATAGTATGCAATTCTGTCAATACTCGTGTGTTCTTTCAATCGAGAAATTTGTATTTCTAACTTAAAAGGGTGTGTCTATACAACACCTGAGTATTTAGGTCCTCCTCCCAACACTAAAATTTTTTAACCATTAGACTTTGAAGTTTATGATTAATATAATATCTAACTTTATATACTAATGAAAAAATCAAGTGTTTTAAAGTGTTGCAACTTGCAACACACATTTCTCAAAAAATAAAATGTTGCAACACCTAAATATTTAATCACACCATTAATATTCAAAAATTACACCATCACAGTACAAAAGTTACACCATCATAATACAAAAGTTAATTTTCAGCTGACAAAAAGTTAACAACTCCTAAAAAACGAGCAAAAGAAAAACAGTCTTGCCTTTCTGTACTAGCACGCGAATGATGGAGGAAAAAAAAAGAATTTTTTAAAATAAATCAAGTGGGCGCTGCGTAGCGGCCCATTATACACACTGCCACTGTTATCCACACACGCACAGACCGATCTCACGTTCACGTTCCCTTGGCAACAACAACCCTAACTTCCCAACCTACCCAAACTGCGGCGGCCGGAACCGGAAGACTAGTGATGGGAGGCCAGGGCGGCGAGGGACACGCCGATGAGGCGGCGGCTGCACAGGCTGCAGCGATCCTCGACCAGGAGGAGCTGGACAATACCCTGGTGTACTTCAAGTGCGAGAGTCGCGGGTGCAGGCTACCAGCAGGAAACTATCTGATGAAGTATGTCCGCCGACACTGTGCGATCCACGCGCACGATCTGGAGGTACAGAGGGCTAGGGAGGCGGCCCAGGAGCGCCATGCTGCGGCTGTTCTACCTACCGCTACCCGCCGCGCCCGGCACAACAATCGCCGCAGGCGCAACTAGGGACATGTTTGGTTTCAGGGCTAATTATTTTAGCCTGTCACATCAAGTGTTTAAAAATTAATTTAAAATATTAAACATTGATTATTTACGAAATTAATTTAATAAATCAAGGCTAATGGACGAGATAAATTTTTTAAGTTTAAGTAATCTATGATTTGATAATGTTGTACTACAGTAACTATGTGCTAATCATGAATTAATTAGACTTAAAAATTTTGTCTCGTTGATTACAACACTTTTATGTAATTAGTTTTATAAATAATTAATATTTAGTCCTCCTAATTAACATTTGAACATCTGATGTGACATGAGCTAAAATTTTGCCCTCGGATCCAAACACCCCCTAGGTATGGCGCGGACCACAAATCTCAAATTAATTCTGGGATGGCTCTGTTTGATTGTGACTAGGCGCTAGGCGGCGGTGGTGTGGAGCTGTGTGTGGTCGTCGTTTCCGATTTGAAAATGCTGCCGTGCGATCGTGTATACCGTAACGTGATCGCAGGAGTAAATAAGGGTAGGTGGACGTTAAACATAATTCCTTGATTCCCCACCCGAAGTGTAAGCGTCTTTGCTTCAAACAAATTTCAAAAGAAAAAATATAGAAATCAATTTCCCGTAAGAATTACACTGTAGCAGCCTCTGGGAAATTTGAAGGAAACAATCCTTCAAGAGAAACTTTTAAAAAGGAAAATGTAGAAATAGTAACATGGACCTCTTTCTATTTTTGTTTTTTTTCTATTCCTATGTTTCACCAATCCTATCTCCAAAAAGAAGACTCAACCTTGTAACTGATATACAGATGGAAGTAGAATTAAAATCTTTGTGTTGTGTGAAATACTTACATATTCCTGAAATAGAATTGCAGGGTTGTAGTACAGAAATAAAATGTTTGAAACATGATAGAAAAATAATTCACAATCTTTCATCATCAATTTGATAGAGGACATTTCATGAAGTAAAATGTAAATATAACACAAGGTTGTAGTCTTACTGAAAGTCTGATATAGAGTGTTTGAAACATGCTAGCGAAGGACAATTCTTTACCCGCCTGTTTCTGTTGGGTTACCCAAATGCTTACGGTAACTGCACTAATCCCTAATTGTTTCAAACATGCTTAGATAATGATTCAGATAATAGTTGCCTGTTTGATATAGAGTGTTTAAACATGCTAGAGAAGGACAATTCTTTACCTGCCTGTTTCTGTTGGGTTACCCAAATGCTTACGGTAACTGCACTAATCCCTAATTGTTTCAAACATGTTTAGATAATGATTCAGATAATAGTTGCCTGTTTGATATAGAGTGTTTGAAACATGCTAGAGAAGGACAATTCTTTACCTGCCTGTTTCTGTTGGGTTACCCAAATGCTTACGGTAACTGCACTAATCCTAATTGTTTCAAACATGCTTAGATAATGATTCAGATAATAGTTGCCTGTTTGATATAGAGTGTTTGAAACATGCTAGAGAAGGACAATTCTTTACCTGCCTGTTTCTGTTGGGTTACCCAAATGCTTACGGTAACTGCACTAATCCCTAATTGTTTCAAACATGTTTAGATAATGATTCAGATAATAGTTGCCTGTTTGATATAGAGTGTTTGAAACATGCTAGAGAAGGACAATTCTTTACCTGCCTGTTTCTGTTGGTTACCCAAATGCTTATGGTAACTGCACTAATCCCTAATTGTTTCAAACATGTTTAGATAATGATTCAGATAATAGTTGCCTGTTTGATATAGAGTGTTTGAAACATGCTAGAGAAGGACAATTCTTTACCTGCCTGTTTCTGTTGGGTTACCCAAATGCTTACGGTAACTGCACTAATCCCTAATTGTTTCAAATATGCTTAGATAATGATTCAGATAATAGTTGCCTGAGATTTGAAAGCATTAGATGAAGTGCTATCATTTCCAGCCAGATGCGTTATTCAATACATGTTGTTATCAGTTACTCACACACGCATTATTCAACACAGGGCTGTTATCAGGGGATGGACAGGCGTTCCGGTGATGGCATAAGCATCTATCAGCTGCGCTATTGGTTTGAGAACTTTTGGAATGCATCATCTATTGTAATAATAATGCCAGACTATGTCACCGTGGATGTCAAACCATGTCCTCAAGGATGTCATTATGGTATTACTTCATACTTGCCAGCCGTATGTCGATATCAATACAGGCCTGTTATCAGGTGATGGACAGGCGTTCCGGTGATGGCATGAGCATGTATCAGCTGCGCTATTGGTTTGAGAACTTTTAGAATGCATCATCTGTTGTAATAATAGTGCCAGACTATGTCACCGTGGATGTCAAACTATGTCCTCAAGGACGCCATTATGGTATTACTTCATACTTGCCAGCCATATGTGATATCAATACAGGGCTGTTATCAGGTGATGGACAGGCGTTCCGGTGATGGCATGAGCATCTATCAGCTGCGCTATAGGTTTGAGAACTTTTAGAATGCATCATCTATTGTAATAATAGTGCCAGACTATGTCACCGTGGATGTCAAACTATGTCCTCAAGGATGCCATTATGGTATTACTTCATACTTGCCAGCCGTATGTCCATATGAATGCACAGATATCAGTGCCTAAAAGGTACTTAATACTTGCTTATGTTGCTTCGTACTATATGTTTTCTACTTCCTCTCTCCGTGAAAAGTGGCCGTCTAGCATTCAAACAGCAAATTTATCTCTAGCGGTAAAAGACTTTCAAGCCCCTATTCAATGCATTCGACAGTACACAAACAGACATACTAGAATTTAGGGGATTTGGGTTCGGGGATCAAAATTACCTCATAGATAATCAATGAGGTACTATTGACACACTAAATTCTCTAATCCCTATCACAAAATTCTCCAAATAGTATTACATTAAATTCTCCGATCGCTGCCACACTAGATTATCTATGAGGTAATTTTGATCCCCGAACCCAAATCCCCTAAATTCTAGTATGTCTGTTTGTGTACTGTCGAATGCATTGAATAGGGGCTTGAAAGTCTTTTACCGCTAGAGATAAATTTGCTGTTTGAATGCTAGACGGCCACTTTTCACGGAGAGAGGAAGTAGAAAACATATAGTACGAAGCAACATAAGCAAGTATTAAGTACCTTTTAGGCACTGATATCTGTGCATTCATATGGACATACGGCTGGCAAGTATGATGTAATACCATAATGGCATCCTTGAGGACATAGTTTGACATCCACGGTGACATAGTCTGGCACTATTATTAAAATAGATGATGCATTCTAAAAGTTCTCAAACCAATAGCGCAGCTGATAGATGCTCATGCCATCACCGGAACGCCTATCCATCACCTGATAACAGCCCTGTATTGATATCACATATGGCTGGCAAGTATGAAGTAATACCATAATGGCATCCTTGAGGACATAGTTTGACATCCACGGTGACATAGTCTGGCACTATTATTACAACAAATGATGCATTCTAAAAGTTCTCAAACCAACAGCGCAGCTGATAGATGCCATGCCATCACCGGAACGCCTGTCCATCACCTGATAACAGCCCTGTATTGATATCGACATACGGCTGGCAAGTATGAAGTAATACCATAATGACATCCTTGAGGACATGGTTTGACATCCACGGTGACATAGTCTGGCATTATTATTACAATGAGGTTTTCTACAGTCCTCCATAGAGGTACCAAGTACCACAAGTACCTAATTTTAACCATTGATCTAGTTAGATCCAACGATCAGGAAGCACGGTACCTCTCCCCTCGCCTACCGTACCTGGCATAGAAATTAGACCGAAGAGGACATTCTGATAATTTTACGTAACCACCACTGGATAAAACAACGCCTGGAAACCCTAATCACACAGCGGACAGCCTCAGCCCGAACAGAGGAGCACCACTGGATAAAACAACGCCTGGAAACCCTAATCGCACAGCGGACAGCCTCGGCCCAAACAGAGGAGCCGCCGTCCTCATGCGTGGACAGGTGAGCGCCTCCCTCACTCTGCTCTCTTCCACCCACCAGGTCTGCCGAGCAAACGAGCGCGCGACGACGAGCTCCCTCCCGCGTGACAGCAGGAGCTCTGGACGACGCTTCCTCCGCGCTTGAGGGCAGGTGCGGCGGCGGGGGCCGAGCGCAACGCGGCGAGCTCCCTCCCGCGTCTTCCGCGCCTGACAGCAGGTGCGCCGGGGGACGAGCACGCGGCGGTGAGCTCCCTCCCGCGTCTTCCACGCGTGACGGCAGGACGAGCGCGCGGCGGCGAGCTTTCTCCCGCGTGGGGGCAGGCGCGCCGGGGACGAGCGCGCGGAGGGGAGGTCCCTGCCGCATGACGGCAGGCACTCCAGTGCTGACGGCGGAAGACGTGGCTCTCTCAGATCCCGCCGTCACCCTATGCTGCAACGGCGGCCTCCATCCTAGCACCGTAAGTTCTCCATCCTAGCACCCCTCTCAATCCTCCCAACTCCAGCCCCAGTAGCTCGATGAGCTCTGCCCTGCATACATGTGTGAGACTCGGGAGAGAAACAGACGCAGACAGTTTTAGTTGAGGAAGAAGAGCACGACGATATGGTCTTAGTGGGCCAATTATAATAGGGAAGCGCTACAGACCCCCTCGTTCAGAAATCAATTCACGAATCCATCTGTTAATTCATCAGTGCACAGTAGGGCGACTAATTGCTTGTAAATAATTGGACTTAGATAGTTAGGTAAACAAATCATCCATTCATACATTTATATCTTCTATCTTCTTTTTTGCTGCTGCAAGTTGCTTTTTTATATCCTCTTGGACTTGAAGCACAATATTTAGACTTGAGTGAACTAGTTCTGCTGCAGCAATCTTTCGAAATGTGTTCATTGGCACCTGCGTATGTAATATATATTGATTAAGTCAATATTGTTGAATCTAAGTGTTTGTCACTAGTTCTGCTCTTTGATATTATTGAATCTAAATGTTTGTCACTCACATTTGTGTTGCATTCATTTGCTAATGCATGCCCATTCCAGTGCTCAACAGATTTCAGTAGATGCAGTCCGCACGACCAACTGTTACAAAATGACAATTGTGAGATAAAAGTACAAGTTATAGTAGTAAACTGATTGAATAATGTGTCTTTCTTATTTTACATGTCTTTTTGTTGCGGAACCTCCATGACACAGAGTTCCCATGAGGTAACTCTTTGGCTGCTCCAAGAGGTATGCTTTCCATCTTCTACTTTTGCTTTAGTCATAAACTTTTCCAAGCCTTGAAGCTGTGTACAAATGTTAGTATGGAGGTTCATCATATTAAATAGTATGTTAAGTGAAGTAACTTACAATGTACTGTAAGGTTTGATCAGTATCGTAGCCTCTTTTGCTCATTTTAAGGGAATCTAGGATTTGAATCTTCTGCTCCTTGCCATTCAAAACTGCAACATACCAATGTTCTTTGTTGTGGTTACTGGTAGGAATACCTGGATTTTTAGAAAAATTCAGAACAACACTTATCTTGATAAAGGCAAAATGAAAAGTATAGTTACAATATTTACCATGTCGTATTGTAAATATATTGCTGTTTCACCAATCTTTTTCTCTGTATATCTTTTGGTGTGTGTGCCTTTTGTCTCACCGTTGGTTTTCCAAATCTGGACATTTACTTCCTTTTCAATCAGGACAGTACCATGCGCTCTAGGTTTTCTACTTTGTCGGTCACTTATCAATGTTGTGTATGCATCTATGAGCTGTATATATTTGTAGCCAAATGAAAATATGTTGCTGAGTTTTCATTAAAGAAAATGGAATAGTGTAGACATAAAAATACTCACTTGGCCATGTAACCATTTCTCTCTTGGTGGAGCTTCTTCTGACACCACTAGTGGCTTCATTATGCCAGCTGTTAATTCAATACCATCTATGGATGCAATTACCTTGTTAGGATTGGATCTGTTGATATATGCAACTGTGAAAATCTGCAATATACTTAGGCTTGTATTGTTTCCTTCCCTTTTATTTGTGTTATAAAATATAAAATCGTCATCCTTTTCATGTTTAGGTTTGGGAACCTTCCATGTGATCCTCTTATCCTGTCAGCAATGGTTGGAGATCTCAAGTTTGTGGGCTTGACATGTCCTTTTTGCACAGAATCCTATAAGGAATTTACGGGTTAGTACGTATTTTTCTTGAATATTAGTGTCTTTACTTGAAGGACTGTACCTTTGTTGTATATCCTTTTTGTTGCCTGTTTGATGGTTTGGCAGATCTTGTTTGCTGCTTTTGCTGATCTCAATTTTTTGTACATCTTTGTGCCCCGTGTAATTGCTTGATTTTCTGGTTTGATTCAACATTTGCTTGAGTTCCTGCATTCAGCGTGGTATGTATCAGTGTTCTGAGATATTTATAGAAAAGAATATCTTTAGCTGCATACCGTAATGTCTTTTGCATTTTGGATGCATTTCCTTTCTATAGATACCAGCTTCAACATAGTTAAGTTATTGCTTTCTTGTATCTGCAGAAGCTGATCTATAATACTTTGGTACTGATCGGAAGGCTGCATTAAGGGAACAGATTCAGAAAAAAGGTAATGGAATTCATAGTGTCTCAGTTGTAATGGTAAGTACCTTTTTTTCATGGGATGGACTCTTGTCTTCTACATGGTACGGGTGGGAGTTATATTCGACCTCATCACTAGTTTTGGGGAGACCATCTCCCTCTTCAATTTGATAATATTCTGCTTTGTTTTCATCATAAAATTTATTGCTATCATTCATATCATAGATACCATCTGAATCGTCCTCAGTTGTTTTAGTGCACAATTCAATTTTCGTGACAATCTGTATAAAAATTGTGGTACATGTTAATAACATTAGTGGTAAATGAAATATGAACAGTTACCAATGATAGAGATACGTGTCCATAACCGATGCCGTACTTTGAGTCAAACTTATTTCTTCTTGCAACTCTGCCTTCATTCCAGAAAGAGATAAAAGGAGTTTCTCGTTCATCATAGTCTATATCTGAGATGGTATCATGCACTGCATGCACATGCTCCCAATACCAGCACTGTGGTTGAATGAAAATGTTTAGCCACATTTTTGAATTAATTGCTATAAAAGAAGTTTGTGTCTTACCTGAAGCAATGGCAAGTTGCCTAGTATATTTTCTTTTCCTTCTTTATAAGCCTTCAAATTTTTGCAAAGATCCTGCACTGTCAATGATGCCCAATTAACATGTTTGATGTTATCGATATATCTGAGTAGTGTAAGATAGTTGGAATCCACGGATGGTTTTGATCCAGGACATAAAATGCGCCCAATTACTATCAGTACAAATCTCCGCAGGAAATGTTCATCATGCTCATTGCAATTTGTAATGTCCTGTTCCAACTTTTGAACAGAAATATTTCTGCATTTTGCATCTTTGTATAATGAGTAATATTTGTATTCAGATGGCTTCATTGGAGGGGGAACACTGATTTCATCTCCTTCCGAAGGTAATGACATGATGCAGGAGGCATCCCATGTCGTCAATGGTATGTTCCTTCCTTCGATCTCTATACTTTTAGTACCTGGATTGTATCTATCACCTAACCACCTGCAAAGATTGCGCTGGATAGAAATGTTAGGGATTTCCAAAATGCCTCCAAAACCGATTTTGGTGATTTCGTCCTTTTGAGCTTCATTTAAACCCTTCAAAACTTTAACCATCTTTGAAATTGAGCATGCCAAAGTCATGTCTGATGATGAACTTTGTGCAGGTGCCATCTGGCGTAAAAAGCATGATGTGGAACAAAGAATTAGAGTAGAACATCACTTGTGGAAGGCAGAATTAGATCATGTGATGAGTAGAACATACCTTTAGGTGTTGATCTTGTGTTCAGGATGTGTATTATTAAGCTGGTTATCTATTTAAATAGGGTCCTTGTAAGCTGATAAGATCGGTTGAAATTAATTGCAGACTCCTCGGTTGGCATGTTTCCTTGACTCCTTGGTTTGTAAGCTGAATGTGCCTCCTCGGTTCAGGATGTGCTTATCTGGAAGTTGAACTTAAGTTGAATGTGACTCTTCGATTGCAGTCACTACATGACTATTGGAAAGATTACTAGCGGAAATGCCCAACTTTAGTTCTTTATGCTATTTATGTCATTTGCCAAAAAAATATGTTAAAGTCAAAAAAATATGTTAAGATACTGGAATTTATGTTTAAGTCAGCCAAAAAAGAAACCTTTCAAATTCAATATGTTAAGTCAAAAAATATGTTAAGTCATACAATACGCTTTCGGTCAAAGAAGACGGAAATTTATGTCATTTGCTGATATTTTGGAAGTGATACATAC
Organism: Oropetium thomaeum; assembly: GCA_001182835.1. Taxonomy (NCBI): domain Eukaryota; kingdom Viridiplantae; phylum Streptophyta; class Magnoliopsida; order Poales; family Poaceae; genus Oropetium; species Oropetium thomaeum. The sequence continues at coordinate 27,439 of LFJQ01000031.1, read as the reverse complement.
ATCAAAAGTTTTCAATTTTTTTAAAAAAAATTACAGTGTCCGCATAATGTTGTTCTACATGTCTCCACAAAATTTGAGCTCCAAATTCAAAATAATTTAAGGTGAGGAAAAAAACAAACAAAAAAGAAGTTTTGCATTTGTGACAACTTTTATCTTTCGAACTATATTGAATTTTTGACTCAAATTTTACACATGACCTTTCCATGTCATTTGAATTTTTTTAAATTTATTTGAACATTATTTCATATTAATGTATGTTGAGAGGGGACTATGACCCACATATCTCATGTATGTACAAAGTCAAATTCAAGTTGGATCAACCTAAACAAAGAGTAAGTATGTCAAATGAAAGCATCCAAGGTGATTTTACAATGAGATATGCATGAGGTGCATGTACATACAAACATGAGGTGAAAAATTCATCTCGTATAAAGGATTACAAAAAGGTTAAGAAAATGGCTAATAGTAATCACTAATCATATATTGCTGTTAAGAAAATGAAGTGAACGAAATGCATCCATATGATAGAAAATAATTTTTCAAGATTTAGGAAAAAAAATCAACTAATTTGGACTACGTATGCCAAAGATATACAATTTCGAAGTTTTGAATACGAATTAAAATCAGAAAGACGTTTGTCAATCAAGAACACTACAAGATCTCATATCTGGTCTGCGCCGACAGGTGGGACCCATGCGTCAGTGGCACAGCTGATTGCGACTTCGTTTAGAAGGTCCGATCAAAGAATCGGCCCAAATAGGCCCATCGGCAACACAGGTGCGGCGCTTTTTCTTTAGTACCACCTCGGTAGTATTGGTGCGCTACCTCCTGGTTAAAAGTTTCACGCATCTGTGCCTTTCGAACATACGTGCCTGCTTGTTTATACGGTTCTCGAACTGGCTTGCATGGTAGCCCTTGTTGATTGTATAACTGGGCCGTGGCAATGAGGCCATTTTTTTGACAAACTATGTGCACCAGAACTGAGCTATACAAAAAGCACTATTTTTCAGAAACATCAATTCTTAAGAATTATCAAAAACCATCTGATTTCCTAAGTACCAAGAACAGAGCCATACGAAAATAAGCACTATCTTTCAGAAACATCAATTTCTTCAGAATTATACCATAACCTTATAAAGTTTGCAACATAAGTTTCCATGGCCTGAGGTTTAACAGAACATGGTATGAGGAATAATAGATATAGATTAACAACAAGTGACTAAATCATGGCTTCCACATACTAAGCTTCCACATACTCAGTCTCACGTTCCCCATATAATGTCAACCTTCTTCCTGTGAACATATGAAAATGGTATTACTTACATATACTATGCAACAAAAGAACAAGTGTAAACATGGTACGACTGGTCATAGAAATACTTGCCTTTTAGCTTTTCGACTTTTCTCCAAGCAGCTCCTCAATCTTTTAGTTGGGGCACCTTTGGCATTATATTAGCAGGATCAAGTATTTCTTCAGAGCAAGGATTTTTAGACTGTCACAGCACCCGTCCATACAAGGTTGTATCATTTTCACCAACACCCTCACCTCCATCTATTATTTCCTTTAGAAATAATTTCACCCTCAATGCAACCTCCTTTGACATAGAAGCTTTAAAGAAGGCTTCACTGCCCATACTTCGCAATTCACGATACAATTCCATCTGATCAGACCAACCATAAATTTCACCATATCTATCCGAAGGAAATGCTGCCTTTGCTTTTGTTGTCCACCTAGGAATAATGCAACACGGAGGAATCTTATCAAAGTCCAATGACTGTAGGACATTAAAAATATGGCAGCATGGAATGCTTTCACATTCAAGTTTCCGGCAAGAGCAATTCACAACCTGTAATAATGATCCCTTAAAGATGCAGTCCACAATTTTAATTTTATCATCATTTTCCCTCAAAGATAACACGTACTTGATAGAGCTTTCCTCCTCTATCGTATCAATAATTTCCCACTCACTTGATTTGTGAATCAGTGGCCGCACACTTCTAAAAACTGCATGTGTAAAGACTATGGCTGCATCTTTCTCAAGCAAGGAGGCATCATCTGGTGTGTTAGGGACATATTGTGTGCTCTTTGTATCTAGCCCTGCTTCTTTATGCCGCATGCGTGACAAACAATGCTCATAGTGCTCAACCATATCAACAAGACTCATTTTACGATCAAGATGCTTATGGAGGTTAGAGTTAAGACTTTCACTACGTTGATTGCTTTTCATTCCAAAAAAAATCCTTCCCTTTATATAAGCCGCAGCCCACTTAGACCTCAGATGATACATCATTTCAATCCATATGTTATCTTCAGGAACATTGTGTTTCCTCTTAAAATCAGTCCACCTTCTCTCAAACTCATCAATCTCATAAGGGACATGAACAAAATCTCTAAATTCTTTAACCATGTCAGGGTTCAGATGGCGTACCATGTTCTGCTCAATGTGCCAAGTGCATAGGCGGTGATCAGAAGTTGGCAAGATAGTTTGAATTGCTCTTCTCATTGCCTGGTCACCGTCTGTTATCAATGCCTTAGGATGCTTCTGACACATGGCTGCAAGAAAAGTTTTCAGCACCCACTCGTATGTTGCCACTTTCTCATCCGAGACTATAGCACAAGCAAATATAACTGTAGACCTATGATGGTTCACACCGACAAAGGGAATAAATGGCAAGTTGTACCGATTCACCCGATAGGTGCTATCAAACACGACAACCTCTCCAAATGCATGATAATCAATTCTGGACTGTGCATCTGCAAAGAACAATCTTGTCAAACGACCACTATCATCCTTCTCATACTCAAAAAATATTCCATATCTTCTTGCTGTCGCATGTGCATATATCTGATCACATGGCCCGCATCGTCCCCGTGAATTTGCTTCTTCACATGCCGATCAAAAAAGTTGTACAGGTCCTTTGACACAAACCCGACTTCTTCATAGCCACCATGTTGTTTTTCCATGAACTCCATTATTTCATGCTTACGCATACCTCCTTCTTTCAGTTCAATTGCCTCGGCTTTTTTAGCCTCGCTTAGGCCACGATGTGACCTCAGAAAAGGCACAAGATCAGGAGCTGCTAGTGCATGATTATGCTTAGGCTCAAATTTCTTCACAAACCAGACACCGGTATTCCTGTCAAGACTGATCACAAACTCCGCTTCACATCCAAATCGACTGAGTGGGCGTGGCTCTCTTTTTTTGATATTGATGTCCTTGTCTTCCTGCTTCTTCTTCTTTCGATATCCTTGCTTAAAGCATCGAAATTGCCTATATATTATCATATTTGTTGCTGGATCACGCCGAACATAGTCCTTTCTCACACTGAAACCTTTCTTCCTGGCATAATCATTATAGAACCTAAATCCTTCCTCCTCACTATCAAATCTCAAATCAATCATCGAAGCATACTCATCTCGATCCTGCAATGTACCGCCTTTATCTGCCATAGCCTGCAAATGTTGATTCATCCATTTCAGACAAGTTTGCAAATTCATAAATAATTCATATCAAACAATCAGACATGTATGTGCAGAAACAACGGATGGGATAAATGTTAAAAAATTACACAATACAGCGGAGATGTCCTGTGAATACACCAAATACCATGACCTGTTTGGGTTCATACTAGCAAATAAAAATGAACTAAATCCATTCATGCATCATATTTGAAACAACGCACATTTGTACAGAAAATTTGAAATGGAGATGCAGTCTGGCAGTCCAAAGTGTCATGCTATTAGCCTATTACACGCCAGTGATTAATTCTATGCGAGATGTGAAATTCCAAAGCACAATCCGTTTCACAGGTAAATCTTTTCTCCAGCAAGCATCGCCCCACTACTCTTTTTTTGGCATGGTGATAAGGCAGATGGGAACTGAAAATACAATGCAACAAATTTTACCTACCCACCTCTGCCTTGGATCCCCAGATGCACCAGCAGCAGCTACCTGCCTACCCGCAATCTTCCTTGCTCAGGGAGGCACCTAGTTGCCCTCTTCCTCTTGAATCCCCCCAGACGCAGAAGCGGCTACGCAGCAGCAGCTACCTGCCCACCTCCGCCTCGAATCCGTAGACGCAGCAGCAGCAGCTATCTGCCGATCCTGCCATCTTCCTTGTTGGCTGCACAAAGGCAGCTCCTTGTTCCTTGCTCTCGGACGCCTCGGGCCAGCCGCAGCGTGGTGGTCCTCTTCAGTAGAGGCACCCTCCCATCGACGGTGCTCCCGGCGGACGGCGCAGGAGGGGATCCGCGCGGCGGACGGCGCCCGAGAGAATCCTCGACGTGGCGAGGGCGGCGGCCGGCCGAAGATGGAGCGTATCCTCGACCAGGCGAGGGCGGCGGCCGACGGTGGAGCGTATCCTCGATCTGGCGACGGAGGCGGAGGGCTCGTGGGGCAGGAAGGGGAACCGTCCTTGACGATCGGGATGGGGAGGGGGAAGCGTCGAGCTGAAGCGGAGGCGGCGTGGTGGTCTGCTCGGGGAGGAGGCGGCGGCGTCTGCTTGGTTGGACTCGGGACGACAGATGGGTGGCTGCTTCCTCCTCAGTTTTCGCTTTCCGATCCTATCCTCTGCAGATGGACGGTGGGATCATAGTTGGTACTTTTGGTACCTGTACCTTGACGGAGGACCGGAGAAAAGCTCTATTACAATAGATGATGCATTCTAAAAGTTCTCAAACCAATAGCGCAGCTGATAGATGCTTATGCCATCACCGGAACGCCTGTCCATCCCCTGATAACAGCCCTGTATTGAATAATGCGTGTGTGAGTAACTGATAACAACATGTATTGAATAACGCATCTGGCTGGAAATGATAGCACTTCATCTAATGCTTTCAAATCTCAGGCAACTATTATCTGAATCATTATCTAAGCATATTTGAAACAATTAGGGATTAGTGCAGTTACCGTAAGCATTTAGGTAACCCAACAGAAACAGGCAAGTAAAGAATTGTCCTTCTCTAGCATGTTTCAAACACTCTATATCAAACAGGCAACTATTATCTGAGTCATTATCTAAACATGTTTGAAACAATTAGGGATTAGTGCAGTTACCGTAAGCATTTGGGTAACCCAACAGAAACAGGCAGGTAAAGAATTGTCCTTCTCTAGCATGTTTCAAACACTCTATGTCAAATAGGCAACTATTATCTGAATCATTATCTAAGCATGTTTGAAACAATTAGGGATTAGTGCAGTTACCATAAGCATTTGGGTAACCCAACAGAAACAGGCAGGTAAAGAATTGTCCTTCTCTAGCATTTTTCAAACACTCTATATCAAACAGGCAACTATTATCTGAATCATTATCTAAGCATGTTTGAAACAATTAGGGATTAGTGCAGTTACCGTAAGCATTTGGGTAACCCAACAGAAATAGGCAGGTAAAGAATTGTCCTTCTCTTGCATGTTTCAAACACACTATATCAAACAGGCAACTGTTATCTGAATCATTATCTAAGCATGTTTGAAACAATTAGGGATTAGTGCAGTTACCGTAAGCATTTGGGTAACCCAACAGAACCAGGCAGGTAAAGAATTGTCCTTCTCTAGCATGTTTCAAACACTCTATATCAAACAGGCAACTATTATCTGAATCATTATCTAAGCATGTTTGAAACAATTAGAGATTAGTGCAGTTATCATAAGCATTTGGGTAACCCAACAGAAACAGGCAGGTAAAGAATTGTCCTTCTCTAGCATGTTTCAAACACTCTATATCAAACAGGCAACTATTATCTGAATCATTATCTAAGCATGTTTGAAACAATTAGGGATTAGTGCAGTTACCGTAAGCATTTGGGTAACCCAACAGAAACAGGCAGGTAAAAAATTGTCCTTCTCTAGCATGTTTTAAACACTCTATATCAAACAGGCAACTATTATCTGAATCATTATCTAAGCATGTTTGAAACAATTAGGGATTAGTGCAGTTACCGTAAGCATTTGGGTAACCCAACAGAAACAGGCGGGTAAAGAATTGTCCTTCGCTAGCATGTTTCAAACACTCTATATCAGACTTTCAGTAAGACTACAACCTTGTGTTATATTTACATTTTACTTCATGAAATGTCCTCTATCAAATTGATGATGAAAGATTGTGAATTATTTTTCTATCATGTTTCAAACATTTTATTTCTGTACTACAACCCTGCAATTCTATTTCAGGAATATGTAAGTATTTCACACAACACAAAGATTTTAATTCTACTTCCATCTGTATATCAGTTACAAGGTTGAGTCTTCTTTTTGGAAGATAGGATTGGTGAAACATAGGAATAGAAAAAAAAACAAAAATAGAAAGAGGTCCATGTTACTATTTCTACATTTTCCTTTTTAAAAGTTTCTCTTGAAGGATTGTTTCCTTCAAATTTCCCAGAGGCTGCTACAGTGTAAATTCTTACGGGAAATTGATTTCTATATTTTTTCTTTTGAAATTTGTTTGAAGCAAAGACGCTTACACTTCGGGTGGGGAATCAAGGAATTATGTTTAACGTCCACCTACCCTTATTTACTCCTGCGATCACGTTACGGTATACACGATCGCACGGCAGCATTTTCAAATCGGAAACGACGACCACACACAGCTCCACACCACCGCCGCCTAGCGCCTAGTCACAATCAAACAGAGCCATCCTAGAATTAATTTGAGATTTGTGGTCCGCGCCATACCTAGGGGGTGTTTGGATCCGAGGGCAAAATTTTAGCTCATGTCACATCAGATGTTCAAATGTTAATTAGGAGGACTAAATATTAATTATTTATAAAACTAATTACATAAAAGTGTTGTAATCAACGAGACAAAATTTTTAAGTCTAATTAATTCATGATTAGCACATAGTTACTGTAGTACAACATTATCAAATCATAGATTACTTAAACTTAAAAAATTTATCTCGTCCATTAGCCTTGATTTATTAAATTAATTTCGTAAATAATCAATGTTTAATATTTTAAATTAATTTTTAAACACTTGATGTGACAGGCTAAAATAATTAGCCCTGAAACCAAACATGTCCCTAGTTGCGCCTGCGGCGATTGTTGTGCCGGGCGCGGCGGGTAGCGGTAGGTAGAACAGCCGCAGCATGGCGCTCCTGGGCCGCCTCCCTAGCCCTCTGTACCTCCAGATCGTGCGCGTGGATCGCACAGTGTCGGCGGACATACTTCATCAGATAGTTTCCTGCTGGTAGCCTGCACCCGCGACTCTCGCACTTGAAGTACACCAGGGTATTGTCCAGCTCCTCCTGGTCGAGGATCGCTGCAGCCTGTGCAGCCGCCGCCTCATCGGCGTGTCCCTCGCCGCCCTGGCCTCCCATCACTAGTCTTCCGGTTCCGGCCACCGCAGTTTGGGTAGGTTGGGAAGTTAGGGTTGTTGTTGCCAAGGGAACGTGAACGTGAGATCGGTCTGTGCGTGTGTGGATAACAGTGGCAGTGTGTATAATGGGCCGCTACGCAGCGCCCACTTGATTTATTTTAAAAAATTCTTTTTTTTTCCTCCATCATTCGCGTGCTAGTACAGAAAGGCAAGACTGTTTTTCTTTTGCTCGTTTTTTAGGAGTTGTTAACTTTTTGTCAGCTGAAAATTAACTTTTGTATTATGATGGTGTAACTTTTGTACTGTGATGGTGTAATTTTTGAATATTAATGGTGTGATTAAATATTTAGGTGTTGCAACATTTTATTTTTTGAGAAATGTGTGTTGCAAGTTGCAACACTTTAAAACACTTGATTTTTTCATTAGTATATAAAGTTAGATATTATATTAATCATAAACTTCAAAGTCTAATGGTTAAAAAATTTTAGTGTTGGGAGGAGGACCTAAATACTCAGGTGTTGTATAGACACACCCTTTTAAGTTAGAAATACAAATTTCTCGATTGAAAGAACACACGAGTATTGACAGAATTGCATACTATACACATCCCGCGATCTCATATATGTCCTCGTCTCAGGACTAATACACATAGCTAAGCTTTTGTCTCAGATATGTCTTGGTATTTAAAAGTGGTCAATTCAGGTCTCTCTCTCTCTCTCTATAAAAAAAATATGTTTACTAGAAATTAGTTTCTTAAAATTTGACAATTATAATTAAATTTTCTAATATTTGAATTTTTTTAATTATTTCATAATGCAACCACGGAGCCCAGACCCATTGTCTCTGCTCTTCTGGCCCCACTTGACAGATGTATTCTACGAAGCTCCACCTCGTTCCACGGAGCCCGAACCCACTCTGTCTCTGCTCTCCTGGCCCCACCTAACAGATCCATTCCACGGAGCCGAAACCCACTCTGTTTCTGCTCTTCTGGCCCCACCTGGCAGATGCATGCCGCGAAAACGAAACCCACTCTGTCACTGCCCGCCTGGCCCCACCTAAACAGTTCGGCCGATTCATTCCACCGCAGCCGCATCGAGCATCGTCGTGCGTTTACCAGCGCTGCGCCGCCTCCTCGCTGCATTCCCCTACTGCCTCGTGATGTTCTTCCTCCGGCGCTCGTGCGTCTGGGCGGGACCCAATCACGGACGAGCGGTGGGAGATGCCGGTGTCTGTGCGCCTCGGGATTCTACTGCAGCGGCGGACCATTCCTTGTGTTCGCGTCCGTGGAAACAATCGAAATCTGATTCATGGATCCAGTAACGCATCAAACCCAAGTGCCGCAAAATCCTCGTGCGCCCACTCCTGATTGGTAACTGATTCCGCTTAAAATTACATATCGGTGATTTGATTTGCGGGCTCGAGGTGCGGATTTGATTGGATTCTGGGGAGATTTCTAATCTGATTCGCTGAGCGCAGGTGAGCATGCTTCTCTGCTATGGCTATCTTTTTCATCTGTCGTGCTTTGTTCGACCCGTCTTCATCCTAGAGATGTTGCCGATTACCGGTGCGGCGGTGCGCTCCTCGGCCATGTTCATGTTGACTGCTGTCGGTAGGGACCGGACAGCAGAGCTGCGCAAGACCCACCATGTTGGACTAAATGCACACGATAAGCACATGCGTGGAGCATACAGGATTACTGGCAATGGACATATTTCTTGCACGTTGTCAGATTCAATGTCGTGTAGTTGATGTTAATCCTGGAGGATTTAACCAGCAAGCCCACACTTTCTATCCACAGAGGATGTCGCTTTATATTGTTCTTGTTCGTTTTTCCCTGCATGGTTATTAGCCAGAGTTAGAAATGTAAAGAAGTAAGCAAGCTACTTTCAAAAGAAAATTCAGCCATGGTTACTGCCGTGCTACAGTCAGTATAACTTGTTTTGCTCTTTTGTAGCTCGAGATAAGTTCAAGCTATATATGCTCCAATGTGAAATGTTTTTGCCTGGTTATTGATTAGGCAGAAACTATCTCAAATACATTTGCGAATATGAAGGGCTTTATTGATAAGATATTTGAATTCAACAGAAAACATTCTGAAAGATTCGTGATTATGACTCACTTAGAACATACAGTGTTAATAATTAACCAATATGCCGTGGCACATATGCCCACTAACTGGTGCATTGAGATGGGTGACGCTGGTCCTCGTGGCCATGTACTGAGTGATTATTATATTGCTACAGGTTACACATATAGAGGTTTAGGGCTTGTTTGAAATGCAGTTTTTTTTTTTCGTTGGAAGTGTGAAATTATATAACTGCTGGTCAAGGTATGTCTGTTAACATTTTTGAAACAGCCAGTTTTTTGGTTTCATGATATGCATGCACTAATGATTTTGATTATGATACACTGTCACACGTTGGTAGGCTGTAGCGGTCAACCTCTGATAGCTCCAACCACTGCACAAGGACTACCGAATGTACAAGACTCAGAGGATACCCTGACCTTTGAGCAGGAGGTTGTGAAACTGATGAACACAAGCATCACCAGTGCTACGCAGTATATTTAGAAGAAGAAACTCTGCTTAATGCGAGTTGATCCTGCTGCTATAGCTCCTCAAAGGTAAAAAGACTTGCTCCTCCAATGAGCACGAGAAAACAACTGCAGAAGTCAGAACTCGAGTGAAGGCTCCATAGATTTTGGGACAGAATTAAGACACAGGGCATAAAAGTATACATATCACTTTTAGCTCTAAGTTTATGTATCTAAAAATGTAAAATAGAAGTTTATGGATCTATATGACACAGCTAAACAAGTTCGTGGACCTTCAATGCATTTACTCTTTTTAAAATTTGGTGCTAGTAATGAGTCTTAGCAATGTTTACTGAATACAGATATTTTGCCAGTAACAGGCTTGTGTGTAGGATATTGGATACGATTATTCAGTAATACAGCTAAAGCTTTCATGCATTGATGGCAATTTCAGCAGCCTGGAAATACAAAAGGCAGTAGGAAAACATACGCTGCATCTGGAATAGTGGACAATCAGAAAGGATGACCATTGTGACAATCTCTACAAAATGAAGGCAATACCATCTGCGCTTCTCACCAGATGGTATGATGATTATTGTAGCTAACACGATCATGCTCTTTAAGAAACCATATCTCAGGGACAAGAATCAATCTAACATGCAGAATTATTGAACCAAATAAAAGTCTTCGTCTAACATGACAAAAAGAAAACGACTTAACTATTTAGAGACTAATACTCCTTTTTGAGCTAGATTTGTTGTCCTAACGACATCATTTTTTGAAATAGAGGCAGTGCGTTACGCATCAAACCATCAGTTTTGGAGGGAAAAACCATGCCGACAGATCTTTGTCCTCTATTTTCGTCATTCGTGGCAAGGTAAATGGCCTGCACGCCCAGGATATGGTGTCAAACGCTTCCTCTGTATCAATAGAATAAATACAGCCGGCTTTGATATCTCCATATGCATGAGTGGACATGGACGAGGATCGGCTGAGAAAGAGGGCTTCGCCTTCGCCTAGTGCTGTTCCACTGCCGGTCATGGAAACCCAGCTGCCTGTGTTGACGTCTGCCTTGAAGACGTCGAGCTTGATAGTGTGACTGTGTGAGGGTCAGAAGTCGGGTGACCCTGCACTTGATGCTTCACCATGAGTAACTCCGTGCCGCCATGTGAAGTGACGAGGTAGCGGTTGGTCGTAATGTGGCTGAAGTTGATTTCACAGGGCGTAATCTCCATGCCGTCACGCGCATAAACATAGTTTCCATCCTTAAAGATATCATCATTATCATAATACTCTTCTTCTTCTTCTTCTTCTCCTCCCCCTCCACCTTCTCCTTCTGCTCCTTGATCTCCTTCTTCTCCTTCGCCTTGTCCTTCTCGCTCGTCAGGATACATCCAACTCCTTGGGTCTTCTTCACCATCCGCTAGCGGTTGCTTGATGACTCTCCTATACTTAACAGTGAGCTTCTCACCATGGTCGTAGTTCCAGACGACGTCAAAAGCGACCAGCTCCTCTTTATATGTGACACCGTACAGTCTATCGCCGAGGAACGCGACGTCAAAGATATCTAGACCCCATAACGGCGGCATCCACGTGTCTATCCCGCGGCAGCACAGGGCAAAATTGTAGTTGAAGCTGTTGGTGACGACAGCAACGACGTCGCCGGGGCTGCTACTCGAGGGCATGACGAGCACCTTGCGTATCTCGAACATCTGTGGGACATGGCCGAACATGTAGTCGACCTCTGGCAGGGGCACCGTCTCGCCGGAGGAGGGCTTGTGCAGCAGGTACTTGTGCTTGTGCTTGACGGGCTTCGGTTCGTCGCAGATCCTTTGCCAATACGGGGTGCGCCGGAACACGTCGTCGGTGCAATCGAGCACGAGCCAGCCGTCCGTGGCGCCGACGTAGGTCGCGTTCTCTGGGAGGCCGGAGATCCTGTGGAAGAAGACGCCGGCGTCATCGCCGCCGATGGTGCAGAAGTAGCCGTTCGGGGAGGACGATCCAGGGAAGATGGCTAACGTGCTGGCGCACGGCGGAGTGCCACGTGCGGCATGTTGAAAGATAGAAAGTTAGGCTTTGGAAATATATATCTTGTAATTCAAGGAATATCTTGAAATAGGAAAGCAACTATGAGGATCGGATCTAGACTAGTTATAGAAAGAATTATTTAGGCAATGTTGTAACCGATCCCATGCAGGTTGACTTCCATCTCAAGATGATCCGTTCGGTGTATATATGCCACGCGTGGGGCTATTCCATTGCTAGTTAACACGAAACCGTCGAGTACCTACATCAGGGCCGACGTTCCTCCCAGCGATCTAATTTTACATGGTAATCAGAGCCGCTCCTCTACACAACATCAATGGCGAGCTCTTCCTCTTCCACGCCGCTCCTTGCTTTGCCCGTCACGGAGAAGCTTACCAAGAGTAACTTCGTTCTTTGGCAAGCGCAAGTGATGCCGGCGATTTAGGGTGCCCAGCTTGAGGATCACCTCGATTCACATGCCGATGTCCCTGCCAAGGAGATCGTCGAGAAGATTGCTGACAAAACTGTCAAGCAGCTCAACCCAGAGTATGTTACCTGGGTTGCAAAGGATCAACAGGTTCTGAGCTACCTGCTGACATCCATGACGCGAGAGGTGATGTCCCAGGTGGCATCACACAAGACGGCAGCCGCATTATGGACTGCCGTGGAGGTGATCTTCTCATCTCAGACCAAGGCGCGCACCGTCAACACCTTCATCGCGCTGGCTACAACCCAGAAGGGCAATTCAACCATGGCGGAGTACCTGTCCAAGATGAGGTCCCTCGCCGATGATGTTGCTGCAGCCGGGAAGCCCCTCGACAAGGATCTGTTCGTCTCCCACATCTTCGCCGGCCTCGACTCCGACTACAATCCAATCGTGTCGGCCATCCTCACACGCGAGGAATCCACCACTCTAGATGAGGTCTACTCTCAACTCCTTAGCTTTGAGATGCGTTTGGAGTTACAGGGACATGGCGGACACTCCTCTTCAATGAACATGGCTTCCCGTGGTGGCCGTGGCCGTGGCTATCGCGGCCGTGGTCGTGGTCAGCCCCAAGGCCAAGGGCGTGGAGGCGGCAGGGGGACGAGGCGGCAACAACAACAATAACACTCGTCCCCAAAACAACTCACGCAGCAACCGTGGCGAAAGGTGCCAAGTGTGCGGCCGTGGTAATCACACGGCCCTCGATTGCTGGTACCGCTTCGATGAAGATTATGTGCCCCTGAGAGGAGTGCATCTGCAGCTGTCAACAACTATGGTGTAGACACAAATTGGTACGCTGATACAGGCACCACAGATCATGTCACTGGAGATCTCAACAGAATGGTCATCCATGACAAATACAATGGCAATGACCAGATCAAGACAGCAAGTGGTTCAGGTATGGACATCAAAACACATTGGTTATGCTACTGTCCCTACCTCTAGTAGAACTATTCATCTAAATAAAATTCTGCATGTACCCAAAGCTGCAAAAAAATCTTGTTTCTGTTCATCGTCTTACCACTGATAATCATGTCTTCCTTGAATTTCACCCAAATTCTTTCTCTATCAAGGATCAGGTTACGAAGAAAACTCTTCTACAAGGCAGGTGTAAGAATGGTCTTTATCCAATTCCTTCTAAGTTCAAGAGTCATGCTTTGAGTACAATAAGCCGACGGTCACAAAAATGGCATAGCCCGGCTAGGACACCCATCTTTCCCTATCGTTCAGAAAGTTGTTAGCAGTTTTAATCTTCCTGTGTCTAAGTAGTGAAAATAAAGACTCTGTCTGTGATGCTTGTCAACAGGCAAAAAGTCATCAACTACCTTATTCTAGTTCTACGAATCGGTCTAGCAAACCATTAGAGTTGATTTATTCTGATGTATGGGGTCCTGCTATTGATTCTTTTGGAAGGAAACAATTTTATGTTAGCTTTATTGATGATTTCAGCAAATATTTCATGGGTTTATCTTCTTCGCCACAAATCTGAAGTATTTCAGAAATTTCATGACTTTCAAAACTTGGTAGAGAGACAATTTAATAGCAAAATCATAGCTATGCAATCTGATTGGGGTGGAGAATATGAAAGACTTAATTCTTTCTTTACTAGAATTGGCATAAACCCATCGTGTTTCATGTCCTTATGCTCATCAACAAAACGGGTCTGCCGAGCGTAAACATCGTCACATTGTTGAAGTAGGGCTATCTCTTCTTGCTCATGCATCAATGCCCTTGAAATTTTGGGATGAAGCTTTTCTTTCTGCCACATATTTAATAAATCGTACTCCAAGTAGAGTCCTTGAATATCAAACACCCCTGAAAAGCTCTATAATATCAAGCCCGAATACAACTCCCTTCGTGTATTCGGCTGTGCATGTTGGCCAAATTTGCGCCCCTTCCAATGCTAGGAAGCTTCAATTTCGGTCAAAGCAATGTGTCTTTTTGGGATATAGTCCTCTGCATAAAGGATTTAAATGCCTTGATGTTTCTACTGGGCGAGTTTATATATCACGAGATGTTGTTTTTGATGAGAACATATTCCCGTTTGCTGCGCTTAATCCTAATGCAGGGGCTCGTTTTTCCTCAGAATTTCTTCTCATTCCTCAGAATACAGGGGGTACGGCAGTAGATAACCATGTTTGATGATGTTCCTACTGACCAGGATGATCTTGCAGAAAAATTCAAATGAAATTTGTGCAGATTTGGAAGATAATAGAGGTGATTTTGTGCATCAATTGGTCTTCGGGATCGACGCCTGCAGCAGCGCCTTGCCGCGTCCGTCCCTGATCGTGCATCGGTCGATCAGCCGCCGGCGCCCACGTGTCCTCGGACGGACCAAACCGCGTCGGGCGCACGCGGGGGAATCGTTCTGGCGCCAGGCTCCGGATCTTCTGCGCCCACATCGCCCCGCCACGGAAGGTGCCACACCCAGACGCCGGATCAGCTGCGCCTTGAACATGGACCAGGCGCTGGGTCATCTGCGCCAATTGTTCCAGATACACGGGCACATACACGTGCGCGATCTGGGGAAACTTCAGCAATGGTGAGCCAAATAATTTATCTGAAAGCTCTAAATGATAGTAACTGGAAACAAGCTATGTATAGTGAACATCTAGCTTTGCTAAGAAATCAAACCTGGCACCTTGTTTCCTCCAAAAATCAGGAGTCAATGTAATAGATTGCAAATGGGGTCTATAAAATTAAACGAAAACCAGATGGTACTTATAGATAGATACAAAGCTAGACTTGTAGCAAAAGGGCTTTAAACAACGCTATGGTATAGATTATGAAGATATTTTTAGTCCTGTTGTTTAAAGCTGCTACTATAAGACTTGTTTTGTCTATTGCTGTTTCACGAGGTTGGAGTCTTCGCCAGCTAGATGTGCAGAACGCGTTTCTTCATGGTGTTCTAGAGGAGGATGTATTTATGCGTCAGCCACCTGGTTATGAAGATAAAAAGACACCGCATTACTTGTGTAAGCTGGATAAAGCTATTTATGGCCTCAAGCAGGCGCCAAGAGCTTGGTATGCTAAACTCAGTGAGAAACTTCAGCAACTTGGTTTTCGTCCTTCTAAGGCCGATATATCGCTTTTCTTCTTTCACAAAGGGGAAATAACGATATTTTTATTAATATATGTTGATGATGATAATAGTTGCAAGTTCATCTCACGAAGCAACTGCAGCTCTTCTTCGCCAGCTAAAGGAAGAATTTGCTCTCTCAAAGATTTGGGTGATCTACATTACTTTCTTGGTATAGAAGTAAAGATGATTGACAATGGGATTGCTATGACTCAAGAAAAATATGCAGCTGATTTGCTCAAGCGAGTAAACATGACACATTGCAAACCTGTGAGTACTCCATTATCAATTTCTGAAAAATTGTCTGCCTTTGAAGGAGATCCTTTGGGACCGAAGATGCAACTAAATACAGAAGTATTGTAGGCGCTTTTACAATATTTTACGCTAACAAGACCTGATATTTCGTTCTCTGTCAACAAAGTTTGCCAATACTTGCATGCTCCGACTACTTTGCATTGGGCAAGCTGTCAAAAGATACTGCGGTATTTGAAAGGCACTCTTGATTGGTATGAAAATTAAAAGGTCGCCTTCCATGCTGGTGAGTGCATTCTCTGATGCAGATTGGGCAGGATGTTCAGATGATAGAGAATCTACTGGAGGTTTTGCAGTTTTCTTAGGACCGAATCTAGTGTCCTGGTGTGCAAAGAAAGCTACTGTATCTAGATCAAGTACAGAAGCGGAAGCTCTCCAAAACAGCAAATGTGGCTGCAGTCACTGCTTAAAGAGCTTTGGGATAAATTCTCCTCCAGCAGCTAGATTGTGGTGTGATAATATTGGTGCTACATATCTATCATCTAATCCTGTTTTTCATGCTAGAACAAAGCACATCGAAATTGATTATCATTTTGTCAGAGAGAGAGTTGCAAGGCGGTTGCTGAAGATTGATTTTGTCTCTAAATGATCAGATAGCTGACGGCTTCACAAAGTCGCTGACGACAAAGAAACTTGAAGAATTTCGGTACAATCTCAACCTAGGAAGGTTTAGATTGAGGAGGAGTGTTGAAATAGAAAGTTAGGCTTTTTATATATCTTGTATTCAAGGATATCTTGAAACAGGAAAGCAACTATGAGGATCGGATCTAGACTAGTTATAGAAAGAATTATTTAGGCAATGTTGTAACCGATCCCATGCAGGTTGACTTCCATCTCAAGATGATCCGTTCGGTGTATATATGCCACGCGTGGGGCTATTCCATTGCTAGTTAACACGAAACCGTCGAGTACCTACATCAGGGCCGACGTTCCTCTCAGCGATCTAATTTTACACGGCAGACGGACCGGAGGCGAGCACGATCGCCGGGAACGGGAGGCGCGCGATCACACGGCCGAGGAGGTCCGACAGAAGCTCGGACCATGGCGCACTGGAGGACGTCGCCGTGATTGTTGCTTCTCCCATCGAGAACGCGGCCAGCGGCGATAACATGCTAATTAATATGAACTCCGTCGTTGGGAGCATCTAAGTATATATTTTGCCCTGCCCTGGCTGGAAGCTGCAAGAGGAGACCGAGTCACGAACAACATACGTAGGGGCGTCGGTTGAATCCTCCGACCTGGACTTCTGCTTCTGTCGCTTCCGTGCCTCGCCTTTTTCCCTTGCTCCAAAACCACTGACAGCCAACGCAATGTTATCCAAATAAAAGAAAAAAAACTGACAGCAACGCAACACAAATTTGCATCATCCGCTACAAATCCCTCTCCTCTTCCAAAATTAATTAATGCTTCTTTAGAACATACAGTATAATAAATATTGTATAGAACTCAGTTTAATTTCACATGAAAAATAGGTGATTACAAAAAATTAATTTTTGGGCCATCTTTTTTCATTCGTGCAGGTGGAACGGAAGCACCCCCTGCGGGCGGCATGGCGTGATATTGGCCAGGCCCAGGAATTGATTTTTGGGCCACCTTGTTTCGTTCATAGCGGGTGGGTGGATAGGAGGAGTCAATCCAAACGAGACTGCGACCGAAAAAAAAAGAGAAGAAACGAGACTGCAGATGCGCAGCGCAGCGCAGCAAATCAATCAGGCCTGCAAGATCACGTCGCTGGCCTTCATTTTTTCGGCGGGAAAACGGAAGCAAGCACCCCGGGCGGTCGGCAGGGCACTGATATTGGCAGGCCGCCGCATCCACGTCCGGCCACCCCAACTGCTGCAGGAAACCCGTCTCGTGGTTAGCTAAGCCCAACGCAAGTAAGATTCGTTCCTCGGCCTGGCCCAACGGATGCTGTCTGATCCGCTCACCTTTCTCCTCACTCTGACTACGGCTGCTCTCCGTCCTCCGCCCGTCTTCACCATCGTGTCGCGCGGCCGAGGTTGATGCCCGCGCTCCCAAAATTAACTCCCACGGTGAGCATGGCCGACCTAGACCCCACCTGCACCAGGCGTCGCTGCACTTGCACATGCGAGTTCTGGAAAAAGACTAGTACAAACAAAAAGGAGAGATGTTGACGCGCGACCGTCCCCTGCGTCGTTGCTGCTGGGCAGCTGTGGTACTCGGGGGTCCCCCACCAGTATCCCTGTCCCTGCCGCCGTTAGGTGGGTCGTCGGAGGTATCAAGCATAGTATGCGTCGTTCGTGATACACGCCTACACTGTGCGAGATTAACCGTGGGTGGATTCGTCGCCTCCCGGCCCTCCCGCAGCTCTTTGGAGGCTTTCCGACAGGTAGTGTGCCGTTTCGTTTCTTCCTAGCAGCGGGTGGTTTGTATTAATCTGTTCATTCGCTTTTTAATTTTGTAAGCAGAATGAAAGGACTTTCCTTATGCTGCGTCTTCTTGCTTACTTACCTGCTTGTTTTTTTGTTTTTGAAGGAAATTATCCCTAACCAACCTGGATTCATTCAAGGCAAGAGTGCAAAGCAGCCTTGCACGACCTGAGTTACAGCAGATTATTACAGGAGGAGGATAAGTAAGAATCCATTAAAATCAGTTAAACTCCCCGGGGCTGGCGATGCTTCTCTTACTAACCCAGCTGCCTTGTGAACGCCTCTTCGGTTTTATTTATTTTTTTTCTTAAGGACTTGCTGGATGCAAGCCTTGTTCAGTTCAGTTCAGCTGGTATTTTAGCAATATGGTAGTAATTGATAAGTTTACGGATTCACTGTCAAATCGTTCCTGATTTATCCTTTTTACAGACTGATAAGAAGTTGAGCCTAGCACCTAGTGTGAATTGGAGTCACCCTCGACCCTCACATCCATCAGCAACTTGCTCTTGCTAAGGCATCCAGCCGCCCTTTGCTACTCAACCAAGTTATCCGAGAGAAAAATCAGTGTACCGAACAAGTCGTCCCTTTCTGGATTAATCAGTTGGCGTGCAGTTCCTGGGTGCCAATAATGTGCCTCTTGTCTCTTTCCTGCAAATGAGATAAGTCAGTCAACTATAGCACGGGCTGTCCCCATGCACTATTTAGCTTCCAATCAGTCCAGCCACACACACACGCGAAGAGATATTTTCTCCCAACGAGGCGCAAACTCTACAAATTGTTGTTACTGTATGACCAGTTCTGGTAGTGCACATAGCCTACCTGCATACAGAGGGGTCCTAATGATTAAATGGCGTTCCTTTCAAACATCTAATGCACCGAGAGATTGTAACCAGCCTGTGTCAAAGTTCCTGGGCAGAAATGTTTCCTTATCAGGTTCTTCCTTCCTTGAAGCTGCAGGTACTCTGCTGTCTTTCTCTATTTCTCACTCTCGTGGTTTCTGGCATTCATCCACCCTTGTTTTTGGGGGCCCTGTGCTGAAGTACTAGTGCACTTCTGTGGCTTGAGTCGGAGTTATGTCGCGTGAGAAGTAATTCTGCAGGCCACTCGAGTGTCATGGCTGGCTGCCAACCACCAGAGGGTGCATTAGATATTTGAAAGCAACATCATTTAATCATTAGGACCCTTCTGTATTTGAACAGTAGGCTATTAACAGAAATTTTGTAGAATATTATACATATTTTTCTCGTTGGGAGAAAAATATCTCTTCGCGTGTGCTGTGTCCCGTTCTATAGTTGACTGACTTGTCATTTCAATGTTCAGGAAAAGGGACAAGGAGGCATATTATTGGTACCCATGAACTGGTCCCCAACTAATTAATCCAGAGAGGGGACGAGATTGTTCGGTTCACTGATTTTTGTCTCGGATAACTTGGTTGAGAGCAAAGGGTGGATGAATGCCTTAGCAACATCAAGTTACTGATGGATGCGACATGCACGGTCGAGGGTGACAGCAAAACCACTCAAAAGAACACACAAGCGCAGAGCACAAACCCACGCTGTTGGCTATTCACACACTTCCACTTGTAGCTGTCACCTCTCGAGCAAGCGCACCCAAGCCAGCATGGCGGAGGCTGTTGTGGGAGTTCTGATTGGCAAGCTTGGTGAGGCTCTATTGAGCGAAGCAGCAGCCTACGGTGCAGTCTTGCTTTGCACCGAAGCTTCTGCCCTCAAGGGTCTCTTCAGTGAGATCAGCAGAGCAACAAGCTGGCTGGAGATCCTGAAGGCCTACCTGCAAGACGTCGAGAAGTTCAGGGAAACTAACAAGACCACTGATGCTTTTGTCAAAAGGATTCGGGGTCTAGCTTTTCGGATGGAGGATGTTGTCGATGAGTTCAAGTACAAGCTGGAGGACGGCAAGCATGGAGGATTTGCAGGAAAAATGAAGAAGAGGATCAAGCATGTTACTGTTTGGCGTCGTCTAGCTCTCGAGCTACGTGATATTAATGCTGATCTTGAAGATGCTGCAAAGCAAAGAAAACTTTGTGCCATGCCAGAAATGGGGAGGTACGATGGAGGGAGTAACAATCATGCTGCATCAACTGTTCAAACTTGTTTTGCAAGAGAAGAGGATCTGGTGGGTATCAAAGATAATTCCGAGAAGTTGAAGGGGTGGCTACTAGACAATTTGGAAGAAGAGAAGAGAAAGATTATTACAGTTTGGGGATGGGTGGTACTGGTAAAAGTACTTTGGTCAATCATATCTATAAGCTTATAAAGACGGATTTTAGTGTTGCTGCTTGGGTAACTGTGTCAAAGAGTTACCAAGTTGAGGACTTGTTGAGGAAGGTCGCTGGAGGGTTGGGTATCTCAGTTGATGTCAGTAAAATGGAAATGAGAAGCCTAGGTGAGGCCATCAGTAACCATCTTTGTGGTTAAAGTTATATCTTGGTTTTGGATGATGTCTGGAATAAGGATGTGTGGATCGATATCATGGATGTCTTTCCAAATAACTATGCTAGCCGATTTGTTTTCACATCAAGAAATTTTGAAGTTGCATCATTAGCTACCACTAGCTGTTCAGTTAAGTTGGAACCACTAGAAAAAGATAACTCTTGGAAGTTATTTTGCAATTTAGCTTTCCGGAATGTTGAAAACAAAAGCTGCCCACCGGAGTTGCACAATTTGGCTGTAAAGTTCTTGGAGAAGTGTGACGGCTTGCCTCTTGCTATTGCATGCATAGGTCGCCTGCTGTCTTGCAAAGCCCCAACTTTTTCTGAGTGGAAAAACGTGTACCAGGAGTTGGAGTTGCAGTCAACGAATCATGTGATCCGTGGTGTTGATTGTATTCTGAAAGTGAGCTTGGAGGACCTTTCATATGAACTGAAAAATTGCTTCTTTCATTGTGCAATGTTTACAGAGGACTTCGTATTGAAAAGGAGGAGATTAATTAGGCATTGGATTACTGCTGGATTCATCAAGGCAGAAGAAAACAAAACATTAGAAGAAGTCGCAGAGGGGTACTTGAATGATCTTATCAACCGGAGCCTACTTGAAGTTTTGGTCAGGAATGAGTTTGGACGAGTCGTATGTTGCGGGATGCATGATATTGTCCGTCAGCTTGCCCTCGATAAAGCAGAGAATGAAGGCTTCGGTAAGATTTACGTGGGTTCTGCCAGTTTCTCCATTGACAACACACGTCGACTGTCAATACAGAGCACCAATATTTCACCAATAAGCCATTCTGATGCAACACACATACGTGCAATATATGTTTTACTAGCAGTCTTGATGTTAATTTGCTGAGGCCCATTTTCATCTTCAAGTTTGTTGTCAGTATTGGATCTCCAGGGTACTCAAGTCAAGGTGTTGCCTAATGAGGTATTCAGCTTGTTTAATCTGCGATTTTTGGGTATTAGAGAGACTGAGATTGAGATTTTACCTGAAGCAATAAGAAGATTACAAAATTTACAAGTGCTGGATGCATTGGGTACTGGCTTGACATCTTTGCCAAAGGGTGTTGCGAAACTAAAGAAGCTTAGGTACTTGTACGCATGTACAATGATCACAGAAGGAAGTTTTAGTCATTATGGTGGAGTTGAAATGCCTTGGGGATAGGGAATTTGACCGGACTGCGTGCTCTGCAGGATGTTAAAGCAAGCTTGGAGACTCTTGTGATGTTGCAGCTTTGACGGAGTTAAGAACATTTGCAGTTTGCAATGTCAGAAGCGAGCACTCCTCAAACTTGTGCACTGCCATAATGAACATGAGACATCTTGGCCATCTACGAATTTCTGCAGCAGATCAAAATGAAATGCTAGCATTAGAAACAGTTCATTTGCCAGACACTCTTTATAGACTTGAATTGGAAGGGCAGCTTGAAAAGAAACGGGTGACTCAGATTATATCATCCGTTTCGTACCTTAGCAATCTTGCTCATTTGTATCTAAAATGTCTAAGATTGATGATCATTCATTTTCTGAGCTCCTGAGGTTACGTAATTTATGCAAATTGTCCATGCTTAAGGCTTATGATGGGAATAAATTGTGCTTCCCTGCACAGTCGTTTCCAAAACTAAAGGTCCTTCACATATCTCATGCTCCAAGGCTCAACCAAGTTGAAATAGAAAAAGGTGCACTGGAGAGCATTGTTGCACTCTTGCTTTCAGGCTGTCCAGAATTGAAGTGTGTACCTCGAGGCATTGCGCACCTTACAACCCTTAAGGAATTAGATTTGGTAAACACCTCACAAGAGCTCATAGAGAACCTTAGGCAGAAACGTGAAGCAGATGAATTCAAGGAAGAGATTATGAAGATCCGCCACATTAGAAATATTATGGTTAAGGTTACAAAGGAAGGCATATGGGTAAGCATTCGATGAATGATGGCTTAAATGCCTTTTATACCAGAGCAAAGATTTGTTTTTTTTTTTTTTTGGTTGATACAATCATTTTCTACATATAGGATAGTGTTTCAGTTTCTATGTGCATATTTGTTGATGCATACATGCTCAGTTCCTTCGATCTCAAATCTTCAATTTTTTATACTTCTCAGTAGCACGTTATTCAAATTCAATATATAAAGGAGGTAACCAATGTAGCAGTAGCAAACTACTATGCATGATACTCCTTCAGTTCTTTGGCTTGTTATTGAATTAACGCTTGCTTTTGTTTACTGAAGATAAGGATGGGTGCAGCTGGGAGGAGCTAGCCAAGTTTCTGGGACAATGTTGACGCTTTGTGTGTGGATATGTAGAGGTCGGAAGTTTTTTCCCCTTTTCCAAAAAAGGCTGTTGGAACAAGCGACTAGTTGAAGTTGCTGCAGCTGGAAACAGGAATTGTGCATGGATGATGGATGCGTGGTGACTGCTATCAGGATTCTCTATATGTTACTGTTTTTGTGTGATGTGGTACGCTTGGAACCGGCAGCAGAAGGAGAAGCCCTCGTTTCTCACTATCTCGGTGCAGATTGCTTGTTTATTTATGCTACGGTCTCTGTTTAGTGAGTCGATCACTGAGTTGACTGGATAATGAGAGAACTTATTTGACTCCAATAATCGCTACATTGGCGAAAATGCCTCCGGAAAGCAGCTCGTATTTTCTAATCATTTTCTTGTGGCTCATAATTTGGCATCAGTCAGTAATCAAAGTATATATTTTGGCCTTTAGCTTATAACTCCATTTGTGACGCAACTTTCCAAAGTGTGTGTGTGTGTGTGTGTCTATTTATTTCGTTTCTTTGGATTTCAGTTATGGCTGCAGCTCAGATCTGACTGTTCTGTTACTATTAAAATTTAGTATGTGTAACTTATTAGTGATTGATATATTTTTTCCCAGTTTTTCTAGCATAAGACACGCTTAGATTACTGTGCATGCCTACTCATTTTTTTTTTGTTTAACATTAGGATAGAGGATCCTAGCTCAAAAATGAACTGGTTCCCTCGTCTGGACCAGAGGATTACTTTTTTTTTTTTTCATATAGAGCATCCTGATATCCTGTTTTTGAAACAGATGCATGCAAGCAAGCATACTGAGGCGTGCTTGCATAAGTGGCAGTTACCCGTTGTTCGTCTTGTTCTCGCGAGGAACAAAGGAAAAAAAAATCAACTGAAGGTAGCACCCTGCTGTTCTTCGTGTTGGGGATGTAAAAAGACAATAAAATCACGGGGAAATGCTGGATGGATGAGCGGCTACACTACACTCTGCTTAGCTCCTCCGAAACAGAGCACAGTCAAAAGAAACGGAGGAGAGCAGAGCAGCGTAGAGCGAATGGCGCGAAAACTATCATGCATGTGTTCTGGCGCGCAAGACTATAGTATCAGTATGAAGTGGGCCTTGCGCGACACCTGGGCTGGGCCGCACGGGGATCATATTAGGACGGCCCCACATGTAACCGCTGTCTCCTTCCTCTCTCTCCGCTCCTCGCCCAACTCCTGTGTCCGGTCCGGCTGCCGCCGCCTCACTCCGCTCTCGAGTCTCGACTGCTCTTCTCCACAACCGCTCCATCTAACCTCAACACCCGCTCCTCTCCCCACACAGGCCGCCGTTGCTGCGGCGGCAACTCCAAAGCGCGACGATGGAATTGGAAGGATCAATGCAGGCTCAACGCCGGGATGCTTGCGGTTGCGGCACCATCGGCATCGGACTCCCGTCATCGCGCTCTGCCGGGTTCTTCGGAGCAGACGCTCACCGATCTACAGGTTCGGTATGGCTGCAGCTGCTGTTGCAGTCAATTTTTCAACTGTAGCATTTTAGGCCTTTTTAATCCGAGACGTGCTAGTGGTTGTTTGTGTCCAGACGCGCGTTTGTGTGTCATGTGTCATGTGTGCCTTGGCAAGGGAGGCGGCGAGAACGACGCTCAAGACGGCATCTTTTTCGGTATCAGGTATCTTCTTTTACCAATTATTATAGGAGTTATTATACTCTACTAGATGGGTTTTACTAGTTTCCTACTAAACAGCTGGTTTATAGATACGGACATTGCAAGGCTTTAGGCTTAGTATAGTGTAATTGCAATGGGACAGTGCTGCTCTCCTCTCTTTGCGTTGTGCAAACACTTGTTTCTCTAGAGGAACTCTGTGTATGACCAACTTGATCGACCGGAATAATAAGCTAGTATGGTTTGTTATAAACGAGGAAGTCCAGCTGGTGCAAACCTGATGGTCCCTCTTTGACTTTCACTTACTCAATTGTTTACATGCATAGTCCTGTTTTTTTTTCTTGCTACCAGATGAGAGGCAGCAACATAAGCCTTACATACTGCATATTAATGAGCCATGCACCAATCCCTTCTCCGGAGTTTTCTAAATGTATCTCCTCCATTCCATAAAGCAACAGGAACCGCAGTTTCTTTCCCATAATGGAGTGAACTTTCACTAACAAATCACGATCTGCAAGGTATTTTGGTTATCCCCTATTTCAGATATTATTTACTGCATTAGAAGTTGGGATTGATTACAAATTTCTTGAAACATGCAGTATGGAAGTCATAAGCATACACCTTTGACTCTGGCACTCTGCGCACATAAGCAATCACACTCAATTGCCATGGCCGAGGCTGTAGTGGGAGCGCTGATCAGCAAGCTAGGTGCTGTCTTGGCGATTGAGGCAGCAACCTATGCGCATCCCTGCTTTCCAAGGAAGTTTCTACTCTCAAGGGTCTCTTTGGTGAGGTTCGCAAAGCTGAGGGTGAGCTGGATGATGAGGGCATACCTGCATGACTCAGAAAAGTTCATACCAGTGAGACCATCGGCATCTTCATCAAGAAGATTCGAGATCTAGCTTTCCGGATCGAGGATGTTGTCGATGAGTTCTTGTACAAGCTTGAGGAAGAAAAGCATGGAGGCTTTGTAGCCAAGATAACGAAGAGGATCACACATATAAAGATTTGGCACCGTCTAGCTCTCGAGCTCCGTTCTATCAATACTGAGCTTGAAGACGCCACAAAAAGGAGGGACCGTTATGCTTTGCCAGGTGTGGAAATGTACACAGAGGGCAATGACCATCATAACAGATGTATCAATCGACCTTCATATTTTGCCAGGGTAGAGGATCTAGTGGGTATTGAGGATAATGTAGACAAGCTGACATGGTGGTTAGTAAGTGATTTAGAAGAACTGAGCTACAAAATAACAGCTGTTTGGGGGATGGGTGAGGAGGTAAAACTACTTTGGTTGATCATGTCTATAAGATCGTGAAAAAGAATTTTGATACTGCTGCATGGGTAACCGTGTCGAAGAGCTACCAAGTTGAGGATTTACTGAAAAAGATTGCTAGAGAATTGGCAAGCTCAGTTGATACTAGCAACCTGGAAATGAGAAGCCTAGTTGAGATCATTCGTAACCATCTTATTGGCAAAATTTATCATGGTTCTGGATGATGTTTGGGAAAAGATGTATGGATTAATATCATTGACATCTTTCCGACAAACTGTGTCAGTCGGTTGTTCTCACATCAAGAAAATTTGAAGTTGCAGCATTGTCAACAGGTAACTGCGTGATTGAGGTCAAACCACTAGGAGCAAATGACTCATGGAAGTTATTTTGCAATGTTGCTTTTTGGACTAATGGTGACAAAGTATGTCCTTCAGAGTTACAGAATTTAGCCGCAAAGTTATCGGAAAAATGTGAAGGATTGCCTATTGCTATTACATGCATGGGTCGCTTACTTTCTTGCAAACCTCGAACTTATTCGGCGTGGAACCTTGTATGTAAAGAGTTAGAGTTGCAATCAATGGAAAATCTAATCCCCGGTGTTGATATCATTCTAAAAGTCAGCTTAGAGGACCTTCCATTTGAACTGAAGAATTGTTTCTTACATTGTGCACTTTTTCCAGAGGATTATGAAATCAAAAGGAGGAGGTTAATGAGGCATTGGATAACTGCTGGATTCATCAGAGAGAAAGAGAATAAACACTGGATGAAGTAGCAGAGGGCTGCCTGAATGAGCTTGTAGACCGAAGCCTACTACAAGTTGTAAAGAAGAATATATCTGGAAGAGTGAGATGTTGCAAAATGCATGATGTTGTCCGTCGTATTGCCCTTGACAAAGCAGAGAGAGAATGTTTTGGTATAGTCTATGAGGGCGCTAAGGCATTTTCAGCACAAGGCACACGTCGAATCTCAATAAGGAGCACTAATATTGCACTGCTGAGTCATTCTGATGGAAAACATATCCGTGGTGTCCATGCTTTTACGAGCTCCATCAACATTATTTACTGAGGTCCATCATTGCATCTGCAAATTTGCTGTCTACATTGGATCTGCAAGACGTTGAAATCAAGATATTGCCTAATGAGGTGTTCAACTTGTTTAATCTGCGGTTTTTGGGTCTTAGAAATACTGGAATTGAGGTCCTACCTGAGGCAATAGGGAGATTGCAGAACTTAGAAGTACTCGATGCTTTGGTATCGGTCTGCTGTCTTTACCAAAATTTAGTGAAACTAAAGAAACTTAAGTACCTGTATGCATCTCCAGTGTTTGTGAAAGGAACTCTTACCCATTATGGTGCTGTTAAGTTGCCTATGGGCATAGGAAACTTGACTGGGTTGCATGCCCTGCAATATATTAAGGCAAGCTTAGAGACTCTGTCTGATGTTGCAGCTTTGACGGAATTAAGAACGTTTGCAATCAGTGACGTCACAAGTGAGCACTCTTTGCACTTGTGTAGTGCTATCATGAACATGGCCCATCTTGTAAATCTATCAGTTACCACCTCAAATGGAGACAAAGTATTACCACTGGAAGCACTTCGATTACCAGAAACCCTTTTATAAACTTATATTGGAGGGCGGCTGGAAAAGAAACA